>CAWUFW010008937.1:2500-602500 GCA_963921515.1 Calotriton arnoldi
ACCACTGCACTACCCTAAACCCTAAAACACTACCCCCAGCACGACCCCCTACACTACACAAACACAACTGCACTACCCTAAACCCTAAAACACTACCCCCAGCACTACCCCCTACACTACACAAACACCACTGCACTACCCTAAACCCTAAAACACTACCCCCAGCACTACCCCCTACACTACCCAAACACCACTGCACTACCCTAATGCACTACCCCCAGCACGACCCCCTACACTACCCAAACACCACTGCACTACCCTAAACCCTAAAACACTACCCCCAGCACGACCCCCTACACTACCCAAACACCACTGCACTACCCTAAACCCTAAAACCTACCCCCAGCACGACCCCCTACACTACTCAAACACCACTGCACTACCCTAAACCCTAAAACACCACCACCAGCACGACCCCCTACACTACCCAAATACCACTGTACTACCCTAAACCCTAAAACACTACCCCCAGCACGACCCCCTACACTACAAAACACTGCTGCACTACCCTAAACCCTAAAACACTACCACCAGCACGACCCCCTACACTACAAAACACTGCTGCACTACCCTAAAACACTACCCCCAGCACGACCCCCTACACTACCCAAACACCACTGCACTACCCTAAACCCTAAAACACAACCCCACGACGACTCCCTACACTACCCAATCAACACTGCACTACCCTAAACCCTAAAACACTACCACCAGCACGACCCCCTACACTACCCAAATACAACTGCACTACCCTAAACCCTAAAACACTACCCCCAGCACAACACCCTACACTACCCAAACACCACTGCACTACCCTAAACCCTAAAACACTACCCCCAGCACAACACCCTACACTACACAAACACCACTGCACTACCCTAAACCCTAAAACACTACCCCCAGTACGACCCCCTACACTACACAAGCACCACTGCACTACCCTAAACCCTAAAACACTACCCCCAGCATGACCCGCTACACTAGACAAACACCACTCCACAACCCTAAACCCTAAAACACTACCCCCAGCACTACCCCCTACACTACACAAACACCACTGCACTACCCTAAACCCTAAAACACTACCCCCAGCACTACCCTCTACACTATCCAAACACCACTGCACTACCCTAAAGCACTACCCCAGCACAACCCCCTACATTACCCAAACACTACTGCACTACCCTAAACCCTAAATCTACCCCCAGAACGACCCCCTACACTACCCAAACACCACTGCACTAGCCTAAACCCTAAAACACTACCACCAGCATGACCCCCTACACTACACAAATACCACTGCACTACCCTAAACCCTAAAACACTGCCCCCAGCATGACCCCCTACACTACAAAAACACCACTGCACTACCCTAAACCCTAAATCTACCCCGAGCACAACCCCCTAAACTACACAAACACCACTGCACTACCCTAAACCCTAAAACACTACCCCAGCACGACCCCCTATACTACACAAACATCACTGCACTTCCCTAAACCGTAAAACACTACCCCCAGCACGACCCCCTACACTACACAAACACCACTGCACTACCCTAAACCCTAAAACACTACCCCAGCACGACCCCATACACTACACAAACACCACTGCACTACCCTAAACTCTAAAACACTACCCCAGCACGACCCCCTACACTACACAAACACTACTGCACAACCCTAAATGCTAAAACACTACCCCAGCACGACCCCCTACACTACACAAACACCACTGCACTACCCTAAACCCTAAAACACTACCCCGAGCACTACCCCCTACACTACACAAACACCACTGCACTACCCTAAACCCTAAAACACTACCCCCAGCACGGCTCCCTACACTACCCAAACACCACTGCACTACTCTAAACCCTAAATCTACCCCCAGCACGACCCCCTACACTACACAAACACCACTGCACTACCCTCAACCCTAAAACACTACCCCCAGCACGACCTCCTACACTACTCAAACACCACTGTACTACCCTAAACCCTAAAACACTACCCCCAACACGACCCCCTATACTACCCGAACACCACTGCACTACCCTAAACCATAAAACACTACCCCCAGCACGACCCCTACACTACACAAACACCACTGCACTACCCTAAACCCTAAAACACTACCCCAGCACGACCCCCTACACTAGACAAACACCACTGCACTACCCTAAACCCTAAAACACTACCCCCAGCACGACTCCCTACACTACCCAAACACCACTGCACTAGCCTAAACCCTAAATCTACCCCCAGCACGACCCCCTACACTACCCAAACACCACTTCACTACCCTAAACCCTAAAACACAACCCCCTACACTACACAAACACCACTGCACTACCCTAAACCCTACAACACTACCCCCAGCACGACCCCCTATATTACACAGAAACCACTGCCCTACCCTAAACCCTAAAACACTACCCCCTACACTACACAAATCCCACTGCACTACCCTAAACCCTAAAACACTACCCCCAGCACGACCCCCTACACTACACAAACACCACTGCACTACCCTAAACCCTAAAACACTACCCCCAGCACGACCCCCTACACTACACAAACACCACTGCACTACCCTAAACCCTACAACACTACCCCCAGCACGACCCCCTATATTACACAAACACCACTGCACTACCCTAAACCCTAAAACACTACCCCCTACACTACACAAACACCACTGCACTACCCTAAACCCTAAAACACTACCCCCAGCACGACCCCCTACACTACACAAACACCACTGCACTACCCTAAACCCTAAATCTACCCCCAGTACTACCCCCTACACTACCCAAACATCACTGCACTACCCTAAACCCTAAAACACTACCCCCAGCATGACCCCCTACACTACACAAACAACACTGCACTACCCTAAACCCTAAAACACTAACCCCAGCACTACCCCTACACTACACAAACACCACTGCACTACCCTAAACCCTAAAACACTACCCCCAGCACTACCCACTACACTACCAAAACACAACTGCACTACCCAAAACCCTAAAACACTACCCCCAGCATGACCCCCTACACTACCCAAACACCACTGCACTACCCTAAACCCTAAAACACTACACCCAGCACGACCCCCTACACTACCCAAACACCACTGCACTACCCTAAACCCTAAAACACAACCCCCAGCATGACCCCCTACACTACCCAAACACCACTGCACTACCCTAAACCCTAAATCTACCCCAGTACGACCCCCTACACTTCCCAAACACCACTGCACTACCCTAAACCCTAAAACACTACCCCCAGCACGACCCCCTGCACTATCCAAACACCACTGCACTACCCTAAACCCTAAAACACTACCCCCAGCACGACTCCCTACAATACCCAAACACCACTGCACTAGCATAAACCCTAAATCTACCCCCAGCACGACCCCCTACACTACCCAAACACCACTGCACTACCCTAAACCCTAAAACACAACCCCCTACACTACACAAACACCACTGCACTACCCTAAACCCTACAACACTACCCCCAGCACGACCCCCTATATTACACAGAAACCACTGCACTACCCTAAACCCTAAAACACTACCCCCTACACTACACAAATCCCACTGCACTACCCTAAACCCTAAAACACTATCCCCAGCACGACCCCCTACACTACACAAACACCACTGCACTACCCTAAACCCTAAAACACTACCCCCAGCACGACCCCCTACACTACACAAACACCACTGCACTACCCTAAACCCTACAACACTACCCCCAGCACGACCCCCTATATTACACAAACACCACTGCACTACCCTAAACCCTAAAACACTACCCCTACACTACACAAACACCACTGCACTACCCTAAACCCTAAAACACTACCCCCAGCACGACCCCCTACACTACACAAACACCACTGCACTACCCTAAACCCTAAATCTACCCCCAGTACTACCCCCTACACTACCCAAACACCACTGCACTACCCTAAACCCTAAAACACTACCCCCAGCATGACCCCCTACACTACAGAAACAACACTGCACTCCCCTAAACCCTAAAACACTAACCCCAGCACTACCCCTACACTACACAAACACCACTGCACTACCCTAAACCCTAAAACACTACCCCCAGCACTACCCACTACACTAGCCAAACACAACTGCACTACCCTAAACCCTAAAACACTACCCCCAGCACGACCCCCTACACTACCCAAACACCACTGCACTACCCTAAACCCTAAAACACTACCCCCAGCACGAACCACTACACTACCCAAACACCACTGCACTACCCTAAACCCTAAAACACAACCCCCAGCATGACCCCCTACACTACCCAAACACCACTGCACTACCCTAAACCCTAAATACTACCCCAGCACGACCCCCTACACTACCCAAACACCACTGCACTACCCTAAACCCTAAAACACTACCCCCAGCACGACCCCTACACTATCACAAACACCACTGCACTACCCTAAACCCTAAAACACTCCCCCAGCACGACCCCCTACACTACACAAACACCACTGCACTACACTAAACCCTAAAACACTACCCCCAGCATGACCCCCTACACTACACAAGCACCACTGCACTACCCTAAACCCTAAAACACTACCCCCAGCACGACCCCTACACTACACAAACACCACAGCAATACCCTAAACCCTAAAACACTACCCCCAGCACTACCCCCTACACTAAACAAACACCACTGCACTACACTAAACCCTAAAACACTACCCCCAGCATGACCCCTTACACTACCCAAACACCACTGCACTACGCTAAACCCTAAAACACTACCCCCAGCACGACCCCCTACACTACCCAAACACCACTGCACTACCCTAAACCCTAAAACACTACCCCCAGGACGACTCCCTACACTACCCAAACACCACTGCAGTACCCTAAACCCTAAAACACTACCACCAGCACGACCCCCTACACTACAAAAATACCACTGCACTACCCTAAACCCGAAAACACTACCCGCATCACGACCTCCTACACTACCCAAACACCACTGCACTACCCTAAACCCTAAAACACTACCCCCGCACGACCCCCTACACTACCCAAACACCACTGTACTACCCTAAACCCTAAAACACTACCCCCAGCATGACCCCCTACACTACACAAACACCACTGCACTACCCTAAACCCTAAATCTACCCCCAGCACAACCCCCTACACTACACAAACACCACTGCACTACCCTAAACCCTAAAACACTACCCCCAGCACGACCCCCTACACTACACAAACACAACTGCACTACCCTAAACCCTAAAACACTACCCCCAGCACTACCCCCTACACTACACAAACACCACTGCACTACCCTAAACCCTAAACCACTACCCTCAGCACTACCCCCTACACTACCCAAACACCACTGCACTACCCTAAAGCACTATCCCCAGCACAACCCCCTACACTACCCAAACACCACTGCACTACCCTAAACCCAAAAACACTACCCCCAGCACGACTCCCTACACTACCCAAACAACACTGCTCTACCCTAAACCCTAAATCTACCCCCAGCACGACCCCCTACACTACTCAAACACCACTGCACTACCCTAAACCGTAAAACACCACCACCAGCACGACACCCTACACTACCCAAATACCACTGCACTACCCTAAACCCTAAAACTCTACCCCAGCACGACCAACTACACTACCCAAACACCAGTGCACTACCCAAAACCCTAAAACACTACCCCCAGCTCGACCCCCTACACTACCCAAACACCACTGCACTACCCTAAACCCTAAAACACTACCCCCAGCACGACCCCCTACACTACACAAACACCACTGCACTACCCTAAACCCTAAACACTACACCCAGCACGACCCCCTACACTACACAAACACCACTGCACTACCCTAAACCCTAAAACACTACCCCAGCACGACCCCCTACACTACACAAACACCACTGCACTACCCTAAACCCTAAAACACTACCCCCAGCACAATCCCCTACAATACCCAAACACCACTGCACTACCCTAAACCCTAAAACACTACCCCAGCACGACCCCCTACACTACACAAACACCACTGCACTACCCTAAACCCTAAAACACTACCCCCAGCACGACCCCCTACACTACACAAACACCTACTGCACTACCCTAAACCCTAAAACACTACCCCAGCATGACCACCTACACTACCCAAACACCACTGCACTACCCTAAACCCTAAAACACTACCCCCAGCTCAACCCCCTACACTACCCAAACACCACTGCACTACCCTAAACCCTAAAACACTACCCCCAGCACGACTCCCTACACTACCCAAACACCACTGCTACTACCCTAAACCCTAAATCTACCCCCAGCACGACCCCCTACACTACCCAAACACCACTGCACTACCCTGAACCCTAAAACACTACCACCAGCAGGACCCCCTACACTACCCAAATACCACTGCACTACCCTAAACCCTAAAACACTACCCCAGCATGACCCACTACACTACCCAAACACCACTGCACTCCCTAAACCCTAAAACACTACCCCCAGCACAACCCCCTACACTACCCAAACACCACTGCACTACCCTAAACCCTAAAACACTACCCCCAGCACGACCCCCTACACTACACAAACACCACTGCACTACCCTAAACCCTAAAACACGACACCCAGCACAACCCCCTACACTACACAAACACCACTGCACTACCCTAAACCCTAAAACACTACCCCAGCACGACCCCCTACTCTACACAAACACCACTGCACTACCCTAAACCGTAAAACACTTCCCCCAGCACGACTCCCTACACTACCCAAACAACACTGCTCTACCCTAAACCCTAAATCTACCCCCAGCACGACCCCCTACACTACTCAAACACCACTGCACTACCCTAAACCGTAAAACACCACCACCAGCATGACCCCCTACACTACCCAAATACCACTGCACTACCCTAAACCCTAAAACTCTACCCCAGCACGACCAACTACACTACCCAAACACCAGTGCACTACCCAAAACCCTAAAACACTCCCCCCAGCTCAACCCCCTACACTACCCAAACACCACTGCACTACCCTAAACCCTAAAACACTACCCCCAGCACGACCCCTACACTACAAAAACACCACTGCACTACCCTAAACCCTAAAACACTACACCCAGCACAACCCCTACACTACACAAACACCACTGCACTACCCTAAACCCTAAAACACTACCCCAGCACGACCCCCTACTCTACACAAACACCACTGCACTACCCTAAACCGTAAAACACTACCCCCAGCAGGACCCCCTACACTACACAAACACCTCTGCACTACCCTAAACCCTAAAACACTACCCCAGCACGACCCCCTACACTACACAAACACCACTGCACTACCCTAAACCCTAGAACACTACCCCCAGCACGACCCCCTACACTACACAAACACCTCTGCACTATCCTAAACCCTAAAACACTACCCCAGCATGACCCCCTACACTACACAAACACCACTGCACTACCCTAAACCCTAAAACACTACCCCCAGCATGACCCCCTACACTACACAAACACCACTGCACTACCCTAAACCCTAAAACACTACCCCCAGCATGACCCCCTACACTACCCAAACACCACTGCACTACCCTAAACCCTAAATCTACCCCCAGCACGACCCCCTACACTACACAAACACCACTGCACTACCCTAAACCCTAAAACACTACCCCCAGCATGACTTCCTACACTACCCAAACACCACTGCACTACCCTAAACCCTAAAACACGACCCCCTACATTACCCAAACACCACTGCACTACCCTAAACCCTATAACTCTACCCTCAGCACGACCCCCTACACTACACAAACACCACTGCACTACCCTAAACCCTAAAACACTACCCCCAGCACGACCCCTACACTACACAAACACCACTGCACTACCCTAAACCCTAAAACACTACCCCCAGCACGACCCCCTCCACTACACAAACACCACTGCACTACCCTAAACCCTAAAATACTACCCCCAGCACGACCCCCTACACTACACAAATACCACTGCACTACCCTAAACCCTAAAACACTACCCCCAGCACGGCCCCCTACACTACCCAAACACCACTGCACTACCCTAAACCCTAAACTCTACCCCCAGCATGACCCCCTACACTACACAAACACAACTGCACTACCCTCAACCCTAAAACACTACCCCCAGCACGACCCCCTACACTACCCAAACACCACTGCACTACCCTAAACCCTAAAACACTACCCCAACACGACCCACTACACTAACCGAACACCACTGCACTACTCTAAACCCTAAAACACGACCCACTACAATACACAAACACCACTGCCCTACCATAAACCCTAAAACACTACCCCCAGCACGACCCCCTATATTACACAAACACCACTGCACTACCCTAAACCCTAAAACACTACCCCCTACACTACACAAACACCACTGCACTACCCTAAACCCTAAATCTACCCCCAGCACGACCCCCTACACTACCCAAACACCACTGCACTACCCTAAACTCTAAAACACTACCCCCAGCACAACCCCCTACACTACCCAAACACCACTGCACTACCCTAAACCCTAAAACACTACCCCCAGCACAACCCCCTACACTACACAAACACCACTGCACTACCCTAATCCCTAAAACACTACCCCCAGCATGACCCCCTACACTACACAAACACCACTGCACTACCCTAAACCCTAAAACACTACCCCCAGCATGACCCCCTACACTACCCAACACCACTGCACTACCCTAAACCCTAAATACTACCCCCAGCACGACCCCCTACACTACACAAACACCACTGCACTACCCTAAACCCTAAAACACTACCCCCAGCACGACTTCCTACACTACCCAAACACCACTGCACTACCCTAAACCCTAAAACACGACCCCCTACATTACCCAAACACCACTGCACTACCCTAAACCCTATAACTCTACCCTCAGCACGACCCCCTACACTACACAAACACCACTGCACTACCCTAAACCCTAAAACACTACCCCCAGCACGACCCCCTACACTACACAAACACTACTGCACTACCCTAAACCCTAAAACACTACCCCCAGCACGACCCCGTCCACTACACAAACACCACTGCACTACCCTAAACCCTAAAATACTACCCCCAGCACGACCCCCTACACTACACAAATACCACTGCACTACCCTAAACCCTAAAACACTACCCCCAGCACGGCTCCCTACACTACCCAAACACCACTGCACTACCCTAAACCCTAAATCTACCCCCAGCATGACCCCCTACACTACACAAACACAACTGCACTACCCTCAACCCTAAAACACTACCCCCAGCACAACCCCCTACACTACCCAAACACCACTGCACTACCCTAAACCCTAAAACACTACCCCCAACACGACCCACTACACTAACCGAACACCACTGCTCTACTCTAAACCCTAAAACACTCGACCCCCTACAATACACAAACACCACTGCCCTACCATAAACCCTAAAACACTACCCCCAGCACGACCCCCTATATTACACAAACACCACTGCACTACCCTAAACCCTAAAACACTACCCCCCTACACTACACAAACACCACTGCACTACCCTAAACCCTAAATCTACCCCCAGCACGACCCCCTACACTACCCAAACACCACTGCACTACCCTAAACCCTAAAACACACACACCCCTACACTACCCAAACACCACTGCACTACCCTAAACCCTAAAACACTACCCCCAGCACAACCCCCTACACTACCCAAACACCACTGCACTACCCTAAACCCTAAAACACTACCCCCAGCACAACCCCCTACACTACACAAACACCATTGCACTACCCTAAACCCTAAATCTACTCCCAGCACGACCCCCTACAGTACCAAAACACCACTGCACTAAACCCTAAATCTACCCCCAGCACGACCCCCTACACTACCCAAACACCACTGCACTACCCTAAACCCTAAAACACTACCCCCAGCATGACCCCCTACACTACCCAAACACCACTGCACTACCCTAAACCCTAAAACACTACCCCCAGAATGACCCCCTACACTACACATACACCACTGCACTACCCTAAATCCTAAAACACTACCCCCAGCACGACCCCCTTCACTACCCAAACACCACTTCACTACCCTAAACCCTAGAAAAGTAACCCCCACCCCATGCCCAATGCCCCTTACCTCTCACTCCTCGTGGTTCCTGCTTCACGTCATCTCTGAGGGGCAGTGCACGCCATTGTGAGGAAACGGAACAGCCTCTGTTTCCTTACAACGACATGGATTGTCTACATTCTTTTAGAACGCATGGTCATTTACCATACATACCTTTACAAGGAAATTCGTTGTAAAGGCATGCGTGGTAAATGACCATGCGTTCTAAAAAAATGTGTAGTAATGACTTCACGATGTACAACGCATGCGTGGTAATGCATGCGTTGTAATGGTATTGCGAAGTAAAAAAGTCGTTGTAACGGCTGTTTACCGATTGAAACTGGCCCCTGTTCTTCAGTGAGTCGTTTATTTGATAAATTAGGAGGAAGGAATGTGTTTTTTTACCGAAAAGTGCATTCCCGGCTGTTGTATTTTGAAAGTGTCCGCGGATCCTTGTTTCACTTCCGGTGAGAGAGTGGAAGAGTCTGTTTGGATCTAAAGGAGTTCTGTTGTTGGACGGGGCCGGCGCGACACGTCATCAGAAAATGCAGCTAATGGAAAGCGCCCTCCCGAAGTGTGGAGCAGTGCCATGAGAGGTCAACGAGTGTGCGTCCCACTGCAGTATGACCGTACCGTGCCTTTCCAGGGTATGGGAGGCAGAAGCGGCATCCATCGCAGGTCCTCTTGTACACTAAAATAGGACCAAACGATGCTTTCCTTTCTTTTCTTCTTCTGCTGCACCATCTGTTCTTCCTCCTCTACTGCAAGTGGATCACCTTCGGCAAAACTAGAAGCCATAGTTGTATTAAAAATAAACAAACACACAAAAAAGGTATATCAATATAAAGAGAAGCAAGAAACAGGTTCTTCTCTCTATCAAGGACAAAAAGTAAGGGAAATATCAGAAGGATGGATCCTCCCTCTTTCACAATGAAATTGATTTCAACCAATCAGATTCCTTTTTTCTTTTGCTGACATGAAGTCGCGTAGGGTGCGCGCACTCGTCACGCACCCGTTGCACACCCGCGAAAATCATATATATCATTATACACTATAAATAAAAATTTCTATAAACTTTAAATAAGTATATTAGCAAAACTGTTCAGTCTAGTGTCATATTCAAACTTTCTATAGTAATTTTTTCAACTTTAAAAATACGCCGAAGTCGCGACTTCGGCGCGATCTCAGCGTGATCACGGCACGACCCCGGAAATAGGCGCGGGCAGATGTTGCGCACATTAAGCTGCTACACCGCGCATTTCATAACTTTACTTTCGTCGAAATTATATTGAAAATAATACTTTAAAAATACTTTTATTAATAAATTTAGACAAACACTTAAAGGAAAACTTTTATTTATAATTAATTTAAAGATATTTCATACTTTACAAATTACGCCGAAGTCGCGACCCCAGCTCGACTTTTCAAAATGGCTACCGGAATGCGCGCAGCCATCGTGTAGGATGTGCGAAGGGTGCGCGACTTCTGTATAATATAAAAAAAAAAAAAGAGAATGAATATAGTTTTCCTAACTAAAAATTATTCACAATTTTTTTTAAATATATATATATGTATATACATATATAAAATAAAAAAACCATAGGATTGAGGTACATTAGACTTACAAATTTTCATTTAAAAAACCTTTGAAATTCAATGAAAAAACCATAGGTTTCAGGCACGTTATAGTTAGAAATTAGCATTTAAAAAACCATAGAAATTCACTGAAAAAACCATAGGTTTCAGGCACGTTATAGTTAGAAATTAGCATTTAAAAAACCATAGAAATTCACAGAAAAAAACAATAGGTTTCAGGAACATTTTAGTTAGTTGGACATTTCACTCGTACAAAACCATAGAAATTCCGACGTTATAGTTAGTTCAGCTAACTATAACTCGCGCCCCCGCAATGCACTGCTGATGACGTCACATATTACATCATTCATGACATCTCAAATGACATCACTGATCACATCATCCAGTGACTGTGTGTTTCTGTAAAGTTTAATTTTGTTTTATATATATGCCAAGCTGTATTGAAGAATGAGTGGGTGTATAAGTGTCTGTATGGAGGATTTAGTAGGTACGTGACTGACTGTATAAGTGAGTGAAATCTATGGTTATATATATATATTCACTGAAAAAACCACAGGTTTCAGGTACGTTATAGTTAGAAATTAGCATTTAAAAAACCTTTGAAATTCACTGAAAAAACCATAGGTTTCAGACACGTTATAGTTAGAAATTAGCATTTAAAAAACCTTTGAAATTCACTGAAAAAACCATAGGTTTTAGGGACAGTTATAGTTAGTTGGACATTTCACTCGTACAAAACCCGTGAAATTCCCCGTTATAGTTAGTTCAGCTAACTATAACTCGCGCCCCGCAATGCACTGCTGATGACGTCACATATTACATCACTCATGACATGTCAGACATCACTGATGACATCACTGATGACATCTCAAATGACATCACTGATGACATCACTGATGACATCATCCAGTGACTGTGTGTTTCTGTAAAGTTTAAATATTTTTAATATATATAGGAAAAGACGTATTGAAGAATGAGTGGGTGTATAAGTGTCTGTATGGATGATTTAGTAGGTGCGTGACTGACTCTATAAGTGAGTGATTTAACGTATCTTACTGAATGCATGGGTTAGTGACTAAACTGGGTGAATGTCTGTATCCGTCTGTCTGTTGCTGTGTAAGTGGCTGCATGTGTTTGTGAATAGCTACATGAGTGTCTATATGAGTTATTGAATGGTTGTCTGAGTATCTGTATGGGTGCCTGAGTGTTTGTGTGGGAGGGGTGTGTGCGACTCTGTGCATAGATGTGTGAGTGGGTGATTCACTGGGTGGATGGTTTCAAGAGTGCATCTGTGATAGACTGTATGGGTGGGTAAGTGTGTGTAAGAGTGTGTTAGTGAGTGAATGTATGTCCCAGTGGTACATGTGTGAGTAACTACATATGTGAAAGGCAGTATATATGTGTGTTGGAGTATATAAATAGCTATAAGTGAGAGTGAGTGATTGTGTTAGTGGCTGTATTGATGAGTGTGTGCTTGTATCAGTGATTGTATAAGAGCGTAACAATGTGCTAGTATTTGTATGATTAAGTGAGCTGGTGTGTGTATAACTGTATAGGTGAGTAAATGGCAGTGTGTTTAATTATTTGCATGACTGACTAGGTGTGTGAGTACCTCTATGGATGAGTGGCGGTGTTTGAGTGTCTATATAGGAGTAAGAGTGCATATGTTAGTCCTGTACTGAGTGACCATAAGTATGAGTGACTGTACGGGTGAGTGAGTGGATGTGTGTGTGTAGACCTAAGAATCAGTGAGTGGGTATGTAGTTATTGGTGTTGGAGTGTCTATGGTTTTGCGAATGGCAGTCTGTAATTTAGAGTGGGTGTATCAAAGGTTATATTAGGGTGTGAGGAGGTGCATCAGATTATCACGTGGATGATGTCATCAGTGATGTCATCAGTGATGTCATTTGAGATGTCATCAGTGATGTCATCAGTGATGTCACTGACCATGTCATGAGTGATGTAATATGTGACGTCATCAGCAGTGCATTGCGTGGGCGCGAGTTATAGTTAGCTGAACTAACTATAACGGGGGAATTTCACGGGTTTTGTACGAGTGAAATGTCCAACTAACTATAACTGTCCCTAAAACCTATGGTTTTTTCAGTGAATTTCAAAGGTTTTTTAAATGCTAATTTCTAACTATAACGTGTCTGAAACCTATGGTTTTTTCAGTGAATTTCAAAGGTTTTTTAAATGCTAATTTCTAACTATAACGTACCTGAAACCTGTGGTTTTTTCAGTGAATTTCAAAGGTTTTTTAAATGCTAATTTCTAACTATAACGCCCCTAAAACCTATGGTTTTTCAGTGAATTTCAAAGGTTTTGTAAATGACAATTTTTAAATGTATTAATTGTTATATTTATTTTTTTGACACTGATTTACTACATTTTTTAAAACTATTTATTTTTAGATATTTTATTTATTAAATTACATTGTAATTACATTATACATTACATTACAAAATATACTTTCTCAGAATGAATTACTTTAGTTTAAATAGTTTGCAAATAGGCAATAGAGTTTTAAGTACAGTAGTTACAGTTGTTGCAATGGGCAACACAATTTCAAACACAATGCAACATTGAGCTCAATGTGAATTTCTAGTTAAATGCAATTAGTTACTTTATGGATTACTTTTCTAACCTCAGGACTGGATCCTAGATTCAGTCCTGGGACATCT
Organism: Calotriton arnoldi; assembly: GCA_963921515.1. Classification (NCBI taxonomy): domain Eukaryota; kingdom Metazoa; phylum Chordata; class Amphibia; order Caudata; family Salamandridae; genus Calotriton; species Calotriton arnoldi. Next base: position 17,013 of record CAWUFW010008937.1, read on the forward strand.
CCTGTAAACAGTTGAGTAAAAGCGTTTTGGTTACAGTAGTGATTTTTAAGGAATATTATTGTATTTTAAAAGTTGACACTTAGAAACTTTTTCACATAGAATCACCAATGTTATCCTATGGGAGGAAATTCACTTAGCAGGTAAGTAGTGTTATCGTTACTTTTTCTTACTCAGTGTTGGATCCTGGATCCAGCACTGGTGCATCTCCTGTAAACAGTTGAAAGAATGCGTTTAAGTCATACAGGCGATTTTTAAGGAATATTTGTAGTTTGTGAAAATCGACACTTTGAAACTTTTCTGCTGAAAACCAGACAATGGATTCCTATGGAAGGAAATATAAGTTACTGGTAAGTACGGTTAGAATTACTTTTCAGGGTCAGTGCTGGGCTAAAAGATGTAGCACTGGGTTCTCTCCTGATAACAGGTGAGTAAATCGGAATTCGTAGTTCGGTTGATTTTAGAGGAATATTATAAAGTTCCAAAACTCCACACTTAGAAGAATTTCCAAGTGAAACCAGTCAATGTTAGCCTATGGAAGGAAATTCAAGTTGCTGGTAAGTACGGTTAAAATTACTTTTCAGGATCAGTACTGGGCTGAAAGATGCAGCACTGAGGTCTCTCCTGATAACAGGTGAGTAAATTGTAATTCGTAGTTCGGCTGATTTTAGAGGAATATTATAAAGTTTCAAAACTCCACACTTAGAAGAATTTCCAAGTGAAACCAGTCAATGTTAGCCTATGGAAGGAAATTCAAGTTCCTGGTAAGTACGGTTAAAATTACTTTTCAGGATCAGTACTGGGCTAAAAGATGCAGCACTGGGTTCTCTCCTGATAACAGGTGAGTAAATCGGAATTCGTAGTTCGGCTGATTTTAGAGGAATATTTGTATGTTTCAAAAATCGACACTTAGAAACTTTTCAGCAAAAAGCAGACAATGATATCCTATGGAAGGAAATTCAAGTTACTGGTAAGTACGGTTAAAATTACTTTTCAGGATCAGTACTGGGCTGAAAGATGCAGCACTGAGGTCTCTCCTGATAACAGGTGAGTAAATCGGAATCCGTATTTCGGCTGATTTTAGAGGAATATTATAAAGTTCCAAAACTGCACACTTAGAAGAATTTCCAAGTGAAACCAGTCAATGTTAGCCTATGGAAGGAAATTCAAGTTACTGGTAAGTACGGTTAGAATTACTTTTCAGGACCAGTACTGGGCTGAAAGATGCAGCACTGAGGTCTCTCCTGATAACAGGTGAGTAAATCGGAATTCGTATTTCGGCTGATTTTAGAGGAATATTTGCACAATGGTGAAGGGAGGGGGCGGGGCCTGAGGTGACATCTGTGCAAACGCGCCCCGTGGCGCGTTTTAAGTTGGGGGACTAAGTCCCCTTGAATCATGAGGGTCCCTGGGGGCCAACTAGCCCACCAGGAACCTCCAGTATGCGCCAGGGGCTGCGTTGCAGAGACGTGTACAGAGGCCACACCCCTTTTACACCTCTCTGCAACGCAGCTCTGTGGCGCTTTCTGGACGTACCTGTTGGGCTAGTTGGCCCCCAGAGACCCTCAGGATTGAAGGGGATTTAATTCCCCATCTTAAAGCACGCCACAGGGCCTGTTTGCACACATGTCACCTGAAGCCCCACCCCCTCCCTTCACCACTGTGCAAACGCGCCCCGTGGCGCGTTTTAAGTTGGGGGATTAAGTCCCCTTGAATCCTGAGGGTCCCTGGAGTCCAACTAGCCCACCATGTACTTCCAAAAAGCGCCACAGAGCTGCGCTGCAGAGAGGTGTAAAAAGGGGCGTGGCCTCTGTACACCTCTCTGCAACGCAGCCCCCTGGCGCATACTGGAGGTTCCTGGTGGGCTAGTTTGCCCCCAGGGACCCCCAGTATTCAAGGGGAATTACTTCCCCTTCTCAAAACGCGCCAGGGGGTGCGTTTGCAGACTGCTGCAGGGAGGGGAGGGCCTCCGGCACGATGCGGTCTTTTTTTTTTTTTTTAATTGGGAGGGGGCTGCGTGGCCCCCTTCCCTCAGCCACTTTTTGCCCCGGGGACCCCATCCCCGGGGCCTGAGGAGTTTTTTTTTTTATTAAATTTTAAAAAACGTGAAGGGGGCCGCGTGGCCCCCCTTCCCTGGGCCTGTATTGGCCCCGGGGACCCCATCCCCCGGGGCAAGCCCTCTTTTTTTTTAATTATAAATTTGGAGAGGGGCTGCGTGGCCCCCCTCTTCAGGCCATTTAAGGCCCCGGGGACCCCATCCCCGGGGCCTGGCCTCTGGTTGGGGACTGTGGGGGTCCCCAATCCCCCACAGTCCCAGCCGGCTCCCCGCCTCCTGCGCGAGCCGGCATTGCTTTCCACATGGGGAGCAGCTAACATGCTGCTCCCCATGTGGAAAGCTATCAGCTTTGGATATTGGAAGCGAGAGCAGGTTTCCTGCTCTCGCTTCCAATATCCAAGCAAGTTTGCAATGACAGGACGGGAGCCGCGAGGCTCCCGTCCTGTCATTGCAAACAGCAGTGTCCCGGGAGTAGGCACCCTGGGACACTGCAGGAGCCGGCCCTGGGGGTCGCGGTCCCCAGGGCCACCACAGGCTCCAGGAGGGGGCTGCGCGGCCCCCCTCCCCACATCTAGAAAGCCCCGGGAGGTGGTGGTCCCCGGGCTTCGGGGGTCCAAAACGGACCCCCATTTTAAACTTCTTAGTGCCCCGGGAGGTGGTGGTCCCGGGGCGTGTGTGGGGCTGGAGCCCCCACACAGGTTAAATAATTTTAAAAAGAAGCCCCGGGAGGTGGCGGTCCCCGGGGCAGCGGGAGGGCAAAGAGCCCTCCCGCACCATTATTTTTTTAAGCCCCGGGGGTGACGGTCCTCGGGGCTTGGGGGGCCTTAGAGGCCCCCCACCCTGGGCCTGTATTGGCCCCGGGGACCCCATCCCCCGGGGCAAGCCCTCTTTTTTTTATTATAAATTTGGAGGGGGCTGCGTGGCCCCCTCTTCAGGCCATTTAAGGCCCCGGGGACCCCATCCCCGGGACCGGCCTTTAAATATATATATTTTTTTAATTTTTAGGGAGTGGGGCTGCGTGGCCCCCCTCCCTGGCCACTTATGGCCCCGGGGACCCCATCCCCCGGGGCCTGGCCTCTGGTTGGGGACTGTGGGGGTTCCCCAATCCCCCCACAGTCCCAGCCGGCTCCCCGCCTCCTGCGCGAGCCGGCATTGCTTTCCACATGGGGAGCAGCTAACATGCTGCTCCCCATGTGGAAAGCAATCAGCTTTGGATATTGGAAGCGAGAGCAGGTTTCCTGCTCTCTCTTCCAATATCCAAAGCAGTTTGCAATGACAGGACGGGAGCCGCGAGGCTCCCGTCCTGTCATTGCAAACAGCAGTGTCCCCAGGACACTGCAGGAGCCGGCCCTGGGGGGTGGCGGTCCCCAGGGCCACCACAGGCTCCAGGAGGGGGGCTGCGCGGCCCCCCTCCCCACATCTAGAAGCCCCGGGGAGGTGGTGGTCCCCGGGGCTTCGGGGGTCCAAAATTTCTTAGTGCCCCGGGAGGTGGCGGTCCCCGGGCGTGTGGGGGCTGGAGCCCCCCACACAGGTTAAATAATTTTAAAAAGAAGCCCCGGGGAGGTGGCGGTCCTCGGGGCAGCGGGAGGGCAAAGAGCCCTCCCGCACCATTATTTTTTTAAGCCCCGGGGGTGACGGTCCTCGGGGCTTGGGGGCCAGAGGCCCCCCACATATTTAAACAAAACCCCTGCATGCCCCCGGGACTTGGCCCACCCGGGGGCCAATTAACAACGAAGCGCGGGATCCGCGCACCCTGAGCGCATCCCGCCGATTTGTTTTTTTCTGCCCAGGGGGTCCTTGTGGGACCCCCTGAGCAGACCTAGGGGGTCAGTGTGTTTCTACCCTGACCCCTTTGTGCGTTTTGCGCACTTGTTTCTTTTGGGGTTTTTTTCTAATCGGCAGGATCCGCGCACCCTGATCGCATCCTGCCGATTTAAAAAAAAAATAAAATGCTTTTTTCTGCCCAGGGGGTCCTTGTGGGACCCCCTGAGCAGACCTAGGGTGTCAGGGTGTTTCTACCCTGCCCCCTTTTTGCGCTTTGCACACTTGTTTCTGTCCCTCGGTTCTACCGAGGGACAAAATGGCTGCCAACACTTCCTGATTTGGAGTGTTGACAGCCAATTAGCATGCAGCTCGTGGTCGGGAGGGTACGCGGACCCGACGCGGCCATAGATATATATGTGATTTTCCTTTTGATTTTCTCAGGAACTACTGAACGGATTTACACCATTTAAAAAAGGGTTCTTTCTGAACCAAGAACTACCTCTTGGCCAAATTTGGTGTAATTCCGTTCAGCAGTTCGGGCTGTAGCCGTGTCTAAAGTTTCCTATGGAAAAATGAATGGGGAAAACACGTTTTGGGACCCCCCTTTTTCTCGGCCCTCGCTTGACGAATCACCCCGAGACTTTCAGGGTAGGAGCGGACCGGAGCGGGCCATAAAGTTTGAAAATTTCGCGAAGATACGTCAACCGGCAAGAGAGTTATTTCAAATAGAATGTCGGGATTTCCTATGGAAAATAGGTCCTCACTATAACTATCTACTGGCGACCGCCAGTAGATAATATATATATATATATATATATATATATATATATATATATATATATATTATCTACTGGCGGTCGCCAGTAGATAGTTATAGTGAGGACCTATTTTCCATAGGAAATCCGCAACATTCTATTTGAAATAACTTTGGCGCCGGTTGACGAATGTTCGCGAAATTTTCAAACTTTGTGGGGCACTCCAGTGCGCTCCTATCCTGAAAGTCTCGGGGTGATTTGGCAAGCGAGGGCCGAGAAAAAAGGGGGGTCCCAAGACGTGTTTTCCCCATGCAATTTTCCATAGGAACCTTTAGTCGCAGTTACTAGCCCGAACTGCTGAACGGAATTACACCAAATTTGGCAAAAAGGTAGCCCTTGGTTCAGAGTCGTGCCTTTTGCTTAAATGGTGTAAATCCGTTCAGTAGTTCCTGAGAAAATCAAAAATAAAATCACATATATATCTATGGCCGCGTAGTGTCCGCGTACCCTCCCGATCACGAGCTGTATAGCAACTGGCTGTCAACACTCCAAACCAGGAAGTGTTGGCAACCATCTTGATGCCTCGGTAGAACCGAGGCACAAGAAAAGAAGAAAACAGATGCAAAAAACACAAAAGGGGGCAGGGTAGAAACACCCTGACCCCTAGGCCTGCTCAGGGCCAAAAAAAAAAAAGATTTTTTTTTTAAATCGGCAAAAACGCGCTGGGTGCGCGGATCCGGGCCAAGTCCCGGGGGCATGCGGGGTTTTTTAAGTTTTATGTGTGGGGGCCTCTAAGGCCCCCCCCAGCCCCGGGAACTGCCACCCCCCGGGGCTTCTTTTTTTAAAAATAAATTAACCTGTGTGGGGGCTCGTGCCTCCCCACACACCCCGGGGACCGCCACCTCCCGGGGCACTAAATATTTCAATATGGGGGTACGTTACGGACCCCGAGCCCCGGGAACAACCACCTCCCGGGGCTTTGCCAATGGAGGGAGGGGGCTGCGTGGCCCCCTCCTGGAGCCCTTGATGGCCCTGGGGACCACCACCCCCAGGGCCGGCTCCTGCAGTGTCCCGGGTGCCTACCCCGGGACACTGTAGTTTGCTATGACAGGACGGGAGCCTCGCGGCTCCCGTCCTGTCATAGCAAACTGCTTTGGTTTTGGAACAGAGAGCAGGAAACCTGCTCTCTCTTCCAAAACCAAGCCGATTGCTTTCCACACGGGGAGCTGCATCTTAGCAGCTCCCCATGTGGAAAGCAATGCCGGCTCCCGAAGGACGCGGGGAGCCGGCGGGACCGTGGGGGGATTGGGGACCCCCCCACGGTCCCCAACGGAGAGGGCCAGCCCCAGGGGATGGGGTCCCCGGGGCTAGTAGTGGCCCAGGAGGGGGCCATGCGGCCCCCCTCCCCTACAAATTAAAATAAAAAAATAAATAAAAAAACGTAAAGGCCGGCCCCGGGGATGGGGTCCCCGGGGCCTTAAATGGCCTGAGGAGGGAGCCACGCAGCCCCCTCCAAATATTTTAATTTAAAAAAAAAGAGGGCATGCCCCGGGGATGGGTCCCCGGGGCCAATAGAGGCCCAGGGAAGGGGGGCCACGCAGCCCCCTTCCCGTTTTTTTATTTAAAAAAAAAAAAAAAAATCCTCAGGCCCCGGGGGATGGGGTCCCCGGGGCCAAACGTGGCCGAGGGAAGGGGGGCCAAGCAGCCCCCCTCCCATACAAAAAAAAAGACTGGCATTGTGCCGGAGGCCCCGCCCCCTCCCTGCAGCAGTCTGCAAACGCGCTCCCTGGCGCGTTGTAAGAAGGGGAAGTAATTCCCCTTGAATACTGGGGGTCCCTGGGGGCCAACTAGCCCACCAGGAACCTCCAGTATGCGCCAGGGGCTGCGTTGCAGAGAGGTGTACAGAGGCCACGCCCCTTTTTACACCTCTCAGCAACGCAGCTCTATGGCGCTTTTTGGAGGTACACGGTGGGCTAGTTGGACTCCAGGGACCCTCAGGATTCAAGGGGACTTAATCCCCCAACTTAAAACGCGCCACGGGCGCGTTTCCACACTGGTGAAGGGAGGGGGCGGGGCTTCAGGTGACATGTGTGCAAACAGGCCCCATGGCGCGTTTTAAGATGGGGAATTAAATCCCCTTCAATCCTGAGGGTCCCTGGGGGCCAACTAGCCCACCAGGTATGTCCAGAAAGCACCACAGAGCTGCGTTGCAGAGAGGTGCAAAAAGGGGCGTGGCCTCTGAACACCTCTCTGCAACGCAGCTCCTGGCGCATACTGGAGGTACAGGGTGGGCTAGTTGGACCCCAGGGACCCTCATGATTCAAGGGGACTTAATCCCCCAACTTAAAACGCACCACGGGCGCGTTTGCACAGTGGTGAGGAGGGGCGGGGCTTGAGGTGACATGTGTGCAAACAGGCCCCGTGGCGTGTTTTAAGTTGGGGGATTAAGTTCCCTTCAATCCTGAGGGTCCCTGGAGTACAACTAGCCCACCAGGTACCTTCAGTAAGCACAACAGAGTTGCGTTGCACAGAGGTGAAAAAAGGTGCGTGGCGTTGGAACGCCTCTCTGCAACTCAGCTCTGTGGTCCTAACTGTAGGTACCTGGTGGGCTAGTTGGGCCCCAGGGACACTCAGAATTCAAGGGGACTTAATCCTGCAACTTAAAACATGCCACGGGCGCGTTTGCACACATGTCACCTCAAGCCCCGCCCCCTCCCTTCACCACTGTGCAAACGCGCCCCGTGGCGTGTTTTAAGTTGGGGGATTAAGTCACATATTACATCACTCATGACATGGTCAGTGACATCACTGATGACAACACTGATGACATCTCAAATGACATCACTGATGACATCATCCAGTGACTGTGTGTTTCTGTAAAGTTTAAATACGTTTATTATATATAGGGAAAGGCGTATTGAAGAATGAGTGGGTGTATAAGTGTCTGAATGGATGATTGAGTAGGTGCGTGGCTGACTCTATAACTGAGTCATTAAACGTATCTTACTCAAAGTATGGGTTAGTGACTAAACTGTGTGGATGTCTGTATCCGTCTGTGTGTTGCTGTGTAAGTGGCTGCATGGGTTTGCGAATAGCTACATGAGTGTCTACATGGGTTATTGATTGGTTGTCTGAGTATCTGTATGGGTGCCTGAGTGTTTGTGTGGGTGGGGTGTGTGTGACTCTGTGCATAGATGTGTGAGTGTGTGATTCACTGGGTGCATGGTTTCAAGAGTGCATCTGTGATGGACTGTATGGGTGGGTGAGTGTGTGTATGGGTGTGTTAGTGAGTGAATGTATATCTCAGTGGTACATGTTTGAGTAACTACATATGTGAAAGGCAGTATATATGTGTGTTGGAATATATAATTAGCTATAAGTGAGAGTGTGTGATTGTGAGAGTGGCTGTATGGATGAGTATGTACTTGTATCAGTGATTGTATAAGAGCGTAAGAATGTGCTAGCATTTGTATGACTAAGTGAGCTGGTGTGTGTATAACTGTATAGGTGAGTAAATGGCAGTGTGATTAATTATTTGCATGACTGACCAGGTGTGTGAGTTCCTCTATGGATGAGTGGCGGTGTGTGAGGGTCTATGTAGGTATATGAGTGCATATGATACTTCTGTACTGAGTGACCATAAGTATGAGTGACTGTACAGGTGAGTGAGTGGATGTGTGTGTAGACCTAAGAATCAGTGAGTGGGTATGTAGTTATTGGTGTTGGAGTGTCTATGGTTTTGACAATGGCAGTCTGTAATTTAGAGTGGGTGTATCAAAAGTTATATTAGGGTGTGAGAAGATGCATGAAATTATCACATGGATGACGTCATCAGTGATGTCATCAGTGATGTCATTTGAGATGTCATCAGTGATGTCATCAGTGATGTCACTGACCATGTAATGAGTGATGTAATATGTGACGTCATCAGCAGTGCTTTGCGGGGGCGCGAGTTATAGTTAGCTGAACTAACTATAACGGGGGAATTTCACGGGTTTTGTACGAGTGAAATGTCCAACTAACTATAACTGTCCCTAAAACCTATGGTTTTTTCAGTGAATTTCTAAGGTTTTTTAAATGCTAATTTCTAACTATTACGTGCCTGAAACCTATGGTTTTTTCAGTGAATATATATATATATATTTCCCAAATACCCCCAATCTTTGCAGAACACAAAATTGAATTTCTACAGGGTAGCACAGTTCCCCAATGTCCTTGGCTGTGTTGATGGCACACATATTGGCATATGCCCCCCTTCAGCTTCAGAATAAATCTGCAGGAACAGGAAGAGAGCACACTCACTGAATGTGCAGGTGGTCGGTGTCATTACTGAAATTGTGGCCAAATACCCAGGCAGCACCCATGACTCCTTCATGTTCCGCTACAGTGGAATACACAACTTACTGGCACAGAAGGGGGTTTGGAGATGGGTTCCTGCTTGGCAAGAGAATTTCTAACTCAATTACTGCACTGGCCAGGAGTGTATGTGTGATGTGACCTAATGGTTTCCCCTCTCTCATGCTCTTAAGGTGACAGTGCATATACGCTACAGCCCTGGCTCCTTACACCTTATTGGACTCCAAGGGCACTAAGTAACCAGCGATTAAATAGAGCACAAAAGGCAGCATGCTCAGTCATTGAGCGCACATTTGGCATCTTAAAGCCCCTCTTCAGCTTCATCCACAATACCGGAGGCTCACTTCACTACAGCCAAGGCAGCATGCTCAGTCATTGAGCGCACATTTGGCATCTTAAAGCCCCTCTTCAGCTTCATCCACAATACCGGAGGCTCACTTCACTACAGCCAAGACACATGCTGGAAAATGATAGTGACCTGTGCCATCCTGCACAACACTGCAATGCAGAGGGGACTGCACAACATCAGCATTGATCCTGACTGTGACGATGACTCAGAAGATGACCTACAGCCACTACAGGGGCAGCAGGAGGGAGCCATGCGACTGAGGGATGTGCAGGATGCACAGAGATAATAATCAACTATTTCAGAGGTAAGGGATGACATGACATCATGTAAATGAAACATCACACACGGGGTAATGCTTGGTGCAGAACGGACTGACCACTTTTTATTCAGGTTGCTACCCCAACTGAAGTAAGATAAATTTAATAGGTCAATGTATGTGCCAAACAAACAAAGGCAACTCATAACATGAGTTGTGAGGGACTCACTTTTTTCGTCCCCTTGGGTAGGTTTGGTTTTCTGCTGCACTGGGTCGTGGGACGGATGCAGTGTCAGACCCAGAGGGATGGCCGTGTGTATGCCTAGTTGTGCAAGGCTCCTGTACAGACATGCTACTAGCGCTGGATCCCTCCTCACTCTAAGGTCGTGGGGTTATGGTGGGAGGCACAGGTTGTGCATTTGAATGTTTCCCAGGGCAGTCATGGCCTTCACCAGCCCATGGGCATCATCCTGGCAGCAGTGGGACAGGCCAGTCTGAATATTTACTGTACGCCTGGCCAGGCTTGCTGTGTCATTTGACAGGTGGTTGATGGACCTGTTGAAGGTGTCTATGATTGAAATGTACTGCCTGTGGCGCATCTTCTGCACCAGCGCTCGCACTTGATAGCTGATTGCCAGTGCTCCTCCACCTCCCCAACTGTCTTTGTCAAGAGGAGATGACTTATCATGGCTGATGCCTGCTGGGATGGAGGAGTCAATTTCCAAAACTCTGACTACAGTGTCCAGTTCAAGGGTCCCCTCAATCAGCATCTCCATGGGAGTCAGTGGGAGGTGTTTGGATGGTCCTCCTCCAGTCCCATGTCCCTCTGCCATGTTGCTCGCCAGCTTCTGCTTGGTTCGGTATCTCAGGTCAAACCACCGCTTCCATATTTCGGGAATGGTCCTCTGTGTTACCCCCAGGGAGTTGACCTTCGCAAGTATCCCCTTCCAAATGGCATTTTTATGGGCCTCAGGGACTGAGAAGCAGGCTTCCCCAAATAGCTGGTCCATGTTCTCCACACAGATCCTCTGTTAGGACCTCCAGCTTGCTCTCACAGAATATTATTTTCCTCTTCCTGCTGCTCCCAACTTCCTTCCCATTCTCTGCAATCAATCAATCAATCAATCATGTCACTTATAAAGCGCACTACATACCCGCGAGGGTCTCAAGGCGCTGGGGGAAGAGGGGGGTGGTGCTGCTACTGATCGAAGAGCCAGGTCTTGAGGAGTCTTCTGAAGGCCAGTAGGTCTTGGGTCTGTCGGAGGTTGGTGGGGAGGGTGTTCCAGGTCTTGGCGGCGAGGGTGGGAGAAGGATCTGCCGCCGGCGGTCGTTTTCCGGATGCGGGGGACTGTGGCGAGGGCGAGGCTGGTCGAGCGGAGCTGGCGGGTGGGGTTGTAGAAGCTGAGTCGTCTGTTGAGGTAGGCTGGTCCGGAGTTGTGGAGTGCTTTGTGTGCGTGGGTGAGGAGCTTGAAGGTTATCCTCTTGTTGACAGGGAGCCAGTGCAGGTCTCTCAGGTGGGGTGTGATGTGGCTGCGTCGGGGGATGTCGAGGATAAGACATGCAGAGGCGTTCTGGATGCGTTGCAGCTGTCTCAGAAGCTTAGCCGTCGTTCCTGCGTAGAGGGCGTTTCCGTAGTCCAGCCTGCTGGTGACGAGGGCCTGGGTGACTGTTTTTCTTGTTTCGGTGGGGATCCACTTGAAGATCCTGCGGAGCATTCGGAGGATGTTGAAGCAGGATGAGGAAACGGCGTTGACCTGCTTAGTCATGGAGAGGGTGGGGTCGAGGATGACCCCTAGGTTGCGTGCGTGGTCGGTGGGTGGCGGGGCTGTTCCCAGTGATGTTGGCCACCAGGAGTCGTCCCAGGCTGAAGGGTTGGAACCAAGGATGAGGACCTCCGTCTTGTCCGAGTTCAGCTTCAGGCGGCTGGTCCTCATCCATTCGGCGACGGCCTTCATTCCTTCGTGGAGGTGGGCTTTGGCGGTGTGAGGGTCTTTGGTGAGGGAGAGGATCAGCTGGGTGTCGTCGGCGTAGGAGATGATGTTGAGGTTGTGCTGTCGGGCGGCGTGGGCGAGGGGTGCCATGTAGATGTTGAACAGCGTTGGGCTGAGGGAGGAGCCTGGGGTACGCCGCAGATGATCTTGGTGGCCTTGGATCGGAAGGGGGCGAGGCGGACGCTTTGTGTTCTGCCGGAAAGGAAGGATGTGGTCCAGTCCAGGGCCTTCTCTTGGATCCCGGCGTCGTGAAGGCGTGTTCGTAGTGTGCGGTGGCAGACCGTGTCGAAGGCGGCTGATAGGTCCAGGAGGATGAGGGCTGCTGTTTCTCCGTTGTCTAGCAGGGTCCTGATGTCATCGGTGGCGGCGATGAGGGCGGTTTTGGTGCTGTGGTTGCTGCGGAAGCCAGACTGGGAAGGGTCCAGGATGTTGTTCTCCTCGAGGTAGCGGGTCAGTTGTTTGTTGATGATTTTCTCGGTGACCTTCGCGGGGAACGGGAGCAGAGAGATGGGTCGGAAGTTCTTGAGCTCCTTGGGGTCTGCCTTGGGTTTCTTGAGTATGGCGGTGATCTCGGCGTGCTTCCAGCTTTCCGGGAAGGTTGCTGTCTCGAAGGAGATGTTGATTATTTTCCGGAGATGGGGCGCGATGGCTGTACTGGCTTTGTTGAAGATGTGGTGAGGCACGGGTATAGCGGTGAACCGGAGTGGATGGTGTTCATGATCTCGCTGGTGTCCTCGTTGTTGATGTTGGTCCAGGAGAGCAGGCGGTTGGTGGTTGTGGGGGCAGTGGTCTCGGTGGTTGCCGGGGCGGTCGTGGTGTTGAAGCTGTCGTGGATGTCGGCGATTTTGCGGTGGAAGAAGGTGGCCAGTGAGTCGCACAGGTCTCGCGACGGCTGGATGTCGTTGGTGTTGGAGCTGGGGTTGGAGAGTTCCTTCACGATGTTGAAGAGCTCTTTGCTGTTGTGTGCGTTGTTGTCTAGGCGGTCTTTGAGTGAGGCCCTTTTGGCGGATCTGATGAGGTGATGGTGACTGCGGGTGGTGCTCTTGTGGGCGGCGTAGCTGTCCGCTGTCCGTTCGTGGAGCCAGATCTTCTCCAGTTTTCGGCATGTTCGTTTGGAGGCCTGGAGGTCTTCGGTGAACCAGGTGGCTTTCTTGCTGGTGTGGCTGTTGGGCGGATTCTTGAGCGGGGCGAGGGTGTTGGCGCAGTCGTTGATCCACTGTCTGAGGTTGCGGGCGGCGGTGTCGGGGTCGGAGGGTTCGGCGGGTGGGCTCAGGGCGAGGGTTGTGGTTAGCTGGTCTTCCGTGACTCTGCTCCAGCAGCGGTGAGGCATTTGTTCGGTGCGGTGGTGCGTGGTGGGCTTCCTGTAGGTGAAGTGGATGCAGTGGTGGTCAGTCCAGTGGGGTTCGGAGGTGTGGTTGAAGGAGACGTGTGGGCTTGCGGAAAAGATGGAGTCTAGCGTGTGGCCGGCGGCGTGGGTGGGTGTAGTCACGAGCTGTCTGAGTCCGAGGGTGGCGAGGTTGTCGATCAGGGTGGTGGAGTTGGTGTCCTTGTTGTTCTCGAGGTGGAAGTTCAGGTCCCCGAGGAGGATGTAGTCCGTGGAGGTGATGGCGGTGTGTGCTGATCGATGTCAGCGATGGAATCGCTGAACTGTGGTCGGGGTCCGGGGGTCTGTAGATGAGGGTTCCTCTGAGGGTGGTGTTGGGATCGGTGTGGATCTGGAAGTGCATGTGTTCGGCAGTGCTGAGGGTGTCGTCGGTGTTGGTTGAGACTCTGAGGGTGTTCCTGTGGACGATGGCGATGCCTCCTCCGACTCCGTTGGTGCGGTCCCTGCGGGTGATCTTGTATCCGTCCGGGATGGCAATGGCGATGTCGGGGGCTGAAGCGGGATTCAGCCAGGTCTCCGTCAGGAATGCGACGTCTGGGGAGGTTGAGTCGAGAAGGTCCCAGAGTTCGATGGCGTGTTTGCGGGCGGAGCGGGTGTTGAGGAGGATGCATCTGAGGTAGTTGGGTTCTTTCCTGGGCGGTGGTTTGGCGGGGCGGGTGCTGGCGGGCTGCAGTTCCGGCAGGTGAAGGGCCCTTGGGTGCGCTTCGGGTGGCCTGGTAGCAGGCGTGATCTTTTCCGGGGTTGAGTGCGTGGAGGGTGCTGGCGTCGTATCGGCGTCTGTTGATGTGGCGGGCGCGGGGGATGCCCGGACCAGGGGTCTGGCGCTGGGCGCGGTCACGGCGCGGACGGGCGCAGACGGGCTTGCCTTAGGCGTGCCTTCGGCGCGCCAGCGGTGCGGCCGCGCAGCGGCCGCCATAAATGGGGAGGTGGGAGGGAGGAGCAGGGAATGGGGCAGCGAATGGGCAGTGAGGGGTGGGCCCGCAGGCGCAGCGGCGGGAAACAGGCACAGAAGGGAAAACGAGCACAATCAGGGCATCAAGGGGGCACAGAAAGGAAAAGAAAACGAGCACAATCAGGGGCAGCAAGGGGGCACAGAAAGGAAAACGAGCACAATCAGGGGCAGCAAGGGGGGCAAAGAAAGTAAAAACGAGCACAATCAGGGGCAGCAAGGGGGGCACAGAAAGGAAAAACGAGCACAATCAGGGGCAGCAAGGGGGGCACAGAAAGGAAAAAGCGAGCACAATCAGGGGCAGCAAGGGGGCACAGAAAGGAAAACGAGCACAATCAGGGGCAGCAAGGGGGCACAGAAAGGAAAAACGAGCACAATCAGGGGCAGCAGCAGGGCACACAGACGGAGCTGTGTGGTGGGGGAGCGACCTACCAGTCAAGATCAGGGGTCGCTCTCTTCACCACGCAGCGGCAGCCATGGTGTAGTGTGCTATTGCTCTCCTGTGCTGGCAGCAGTATTTTAGGGCCTCTCCCCGCACAACCTGTAGGTGTGGTAGGGCTCTGGCTGGTGGCCACACTCTATAATTATCCTTCATCTGGGCTCTGACATCATCAAATTGCTTCCAGCTGCATTTGGGCATCCATTTCCTAGACTGTGATTTCCTATTAGGAAATTGCAATTTAGCGATTTCTTAAATAGCAATTTCATAATAGCCAATGCGACTCCGTAGAAATCGGTATTAGGAAATTGCAATGTTTGTACATACAAATTTTCGACTCGCAAATTGTGATTTCTACGGACTCGCTATTTAGGAATCTCAAATTAAGAATTTCGTACATCTGGCCCTAAGAAACTACAAGATCTGCAAATAATGAAATGTTCTGTAAAGTTTTGCAGAAAAGCTCCAGGAAGCAACTGGTTCGATGTCAAGCTGCCAAAGTCGACCTCCGAATCGGCCTGACTGCACTTGTTTGTGGGGCTAAAAGCTCCAGAGCTCCTTTCCTTCGAGGACAAAGACTTCCAGAGACTCATCGAGGCATTACGCTGCAGCAGGCCACCCTAATTGAATCAAACTTCGGATCCGAAAAGCCAGAGGGTCCGCTAACAAGAGAAAAGCTCCCAGAAAAAGACCGAAGGTAAACCTTTGATCGAGACCTAGCACTCAGCCTATCCGAACCACGCTCCATCATGGTGGCCTAAAGCTTTGACTTTGTCCCGGTCCAATGCAGCCAGATTGGTGTGAGTGGTGCTTTTAAGTTTTTTCGCGCTAGAATGCACAATTTTGTATTTAATTTACTGTTCCCTACATTGGATCTTTGTCATTTTAAAGATAAAAATATTCTCTTCTGTTATATATTGCGTCCTAAGTTAAGCCTGACTGCTTGTTTGCCATGTTACCAAGGGTTGAGCAGGGATTAATTTGTTGAGACTTGACTGGACCTATTAGTGATTGTGGTATCATCACTAGCTGAAGGTGAATACCCCCACCTACTAATATTCCACTTTTCTACATTCATTCCGTAACCAAGCGCTCAAATCACTGGAAGCTACAGTGCTACAATGACACTTTATGAACTGCAACTTCAAAAGAAAACAGAAATAAAGCACCATTTTGGCACCTGAAGCCCAAGCAAAATAAATAGCCAGTATTTGCAGGTATTATAAAAAAAAGCACAATGTGAACCATCTTTGTCACAGATGAGAAAGAAAGTATTTTTAAGTGAAAGTGAATAATGTGCAGATGCATTGTGCAGTCACTCAAAGTGAAGTGAGCCAATGGATAAAGTGGGCTGACCCATTGCCTCATGCTGCATGTTGTAGTGACAGATGCAAAACGTGAATGACAAATAAACAGACCAATGAATCATGTCAGCTGACCAGAAGACGTTTTGCTTATACATATTATGAATGTATTTTTGGGAAAAGCAAAAGTCTGGGGAGGCAGCTAAAGCTGCCTCAAAGGCCAGATCTAAAACTGAAGAGAAGTGTTCCGTACTAGTTCGGTTGCAAATTCGTCTGAATTGTCTGATGCATTTATATTAGATGCTTTATATTCAAGGCCATTCAAACATGTTCTCTTTGTGAGTCAATTCGTTCTAATCTGAGCTTTAATAAGCGTTTTGCTTCCGTTTAAAAGTAGTATATTCCTCCACCTCTACAGCTTTCTCTGCTAATCCAAAAATCAAATGATATGGAACTCTACTGCATGCTTATTTTAATCGTTAATCTTAGGATTTTATAGAATCAATGTTGCACAATTTCTTGGAAATGTGAATGTCTGCACTTAATTCACACAGATAGTCAGTCGTCCATAAATTACTGTCACGCCAAGGGGATGACTCTCTTTGTGCTCATCTAGTTTCTGATTCCTTTACTGTGAGGGAGTCAAAATGGCTTGTTTTTAAGTGCTCCAGCTAGAATATTCACAATGCCTCTATTATACCGTGCCTTTATTTTCAGAATACTAAAGAGCAGCTGGTTTCACTGCACAATGAGAGGAAATGCAAAAAAAAAGACTTATCTACACGACGTGTATTCAGGCATCCCACCACAAATCCAACCTTTTTACCCCCACCAACACAGGAACCGATCCAAAAGGCAATAAAACCTTTTTCTGATTACAGTTCACACCCCAACAGTCATAAGATTTTGGAGGATCTCTGGTAACCAACTCAACGTTCCTTCCTACAGGGATCCTAACGTAGCGCCTTATTTAGGGTTTGGCAGTTGGAGTACAGTCTGTCAAGGTGGCGGAGTACATGACCTTCTCCACCCTGAAGATCCACTGCCCCAAAAATTTACAGATGACCCCCGCCCCAGCAGCCATCTTTGAACATTGAAGGGAACTGCCACAATAGGGGTTCCAGTCAACGTATTTAAATGTTGATGAATGTCACAGTCGGTCTTGGAGTCTGTCCACTAAATTTTTTACTTTCTTTTGTTTCTTCAAAAAAACAAACCTCTCTAATCAGGAATTTGTTCTTGTAAAAAAAAGAAAATTACCCATTCACCATTGGAGTTTTCTTCAAGGGTGTATGAGGGGCATTTTCGTTTTTTTCTCATACCTCACTGAGAGGGTTACCCTGGTAATAATAATAATAATAATAATAATAATAAGTATTTATAAAGCGCACAGCATTTATAAAGTGCACGGCTACCTCGGACGGGGTAGTGAGTGACAGGAAAAAAAGAGACATTACACCATCCCCCTAATAAAGGCAGGTAGTGTAATGTCCTTCTTCCAATGACCTCTACTCCGTTGAGGTGTCAAAGGGAGTATTCTGTCGACAGAGCCAACCAGGGCTCCAGCGATGGGATATTTACTGCCTTGCTGTCTCTAGTGAGGCAGGTGGACCGAGGGTTAGGCAGGTGGGGTACTCCGCTGCATTCGTGATGGAGTACCCTCTCTGCCAAACTCTAAATCAGGCCCTAGATGTCTTAGCCCACTCATGAGAAACTAATATATTAAATATAAAAAGTATGAGAGGTGTTCTGGCTGATGTTAAAATGCAAAGAATTGTTTTTTTTTTAAAAAGGCACTGCAACGTCATAGGTCCATAATAATAAAACTAATGCAGGGTTGCCAATATGAAATTATTTTGAAGCAAAGCAATTGGTTAAGTGAAGACAGGGTTTGAAAATGTCTGAAAGCTTTTTTGCTAGTCTTCCTTTCTGTGTCAATTTTAAGAATGCATCACATGGGTTCTCTTAAGAGAACTCTAAAAAGCAACTGTATTATTTCTTTCAGTCGTGGAAGAATTGTTTTATTTTTCATGTGTTTGGAACTTCTGGAGAGCAATTTGGCATAAGAGTGGCAAATTAGAGAAATAGTTACATAAAAAAGACTGGGCTCCATTTATCTGCTCCTTTATTTCACAAACTGAAAGTTATATTTTACATATACCTAGGCAACATTTATATGTTGTGGTGGCCTGAAAGGTACATATGTATTTTGTTCTATGTTAATTTCAAAATGTATATTTTTTTAGACTGTATGTTGAAGTCAATAGCATAGTGCGCAATCATGTAATTGAGAGGGGTGACGTTGCTTTTGAGGAGAATAGATCAATGCATAAGATGTCATATGTGACGCTAGACATTTTGGATAGGAGAAAGTCCAGCTTTGCTGTGCAAAAATGTTTTTTCTAGAACGAAACAATGCAAGAGAGCACTGTCCTTCAGATCGCCATAGTGTTTGGTAGTCAGTTGAGCAGCAAGACACAGTCAATATTCACTTATTACAAGAATGTCAGTGTGGCCACTGACATTGCTACACTTCTCTAAAATTTGAGCCTGGATTACAATCCGAACGCAAATCCCTGTTTGCATTGGGATCAGAATTATATATTATGTGGTGTTTACCACACCTGTAATTACCTAGTACCATAACATCCACACCCTGTGTCGGACTGGGACAGAAGATAGGCCTGGGCATCAAAATTAAAGTGGCCCACAGTAGTCAATTAAAGTGCCCTGTACTTACATAGTGGGGCAGTGTTTAACTTTAATGGTTAAGTGTATTGCATGGTATGGGAGACTGCATGGGTTTGAGGTTGCTGCAGGCAATGTTTGTTTTAATATCAGAGAAATTAACAGTAACAACTGGACCAGCAGACCATACCACAGGCCCACAAACAGCCAGAAAACGGCCCATACACTGACCTGTCAGACCAGCCCTCCGGGCACTGCTTGATTGATCTGTAGGCCAGTCCGACCCTGTCCACACCCCTGCAATCTTTCCAAGGGGAATTCTGACGACAAAATATCTCAGGAAAATAAATCTATCGGATTTTATCAGGTGTAGTAAACATTGGCAACTCTTCCTAGGCCGTCATAACCTGGACCTTAATAAAGTAGTTTGATCCCACAGGAAGGCTCCAACCTCAGCAGAATTCAAGAAGAAGGGCACTGTTTACTTGATGAGTCTAGATGTGGGATGAAGCCATCACTAGAGCGCTTTCCCCATTCAAGATATGCCAGATAAAGGCCTGAAATCAATAAAAATTCTGGGGCTGATTTAGTTTTCTTTTATTAAGATTGAAGACAACCATTGAGTCCAACTTCTATAGAACGTTTTGGTGTAACCCCGAAGCCCTCATGAGCCTGGTGATGAGAGTAAGCTGGACGGGTCAACCACGGCTATTGCCTTTGGAGACATTCATTTGGAGTAATAAACTCTAGGATGTTGATGTTAGTAATGTGATATCCTCTGCTGGGAAAGCTGTAAATTCAAATAAGGGAGTAAGACACAATAGCAAAATGACAGTAGAACTGAGTACAGCACTGGAATAAGCCTCAGCACTTTCATTTTTTTATGGAAGTTCATCACACTCCTGTCAAACTGTTGAGAATGACCTAGGGCAGATTGTGCTTGTCGAGCGGCCAACAATGCGCTGTGGACCATGAAGAGTTCATTGGTGAAATGTTGTGCCTAGGTGATGTTAGGTTGGAACTCACCATTATCTGCACTAGTCCCTACATAGCTGATATGAGTCCTTCACATTGTGCTGTTGCCTATTTAGGTGTTATTCAGTTTTTGCTCGAGTGATCTTGCCTGCATTTCATTAAGCTGTGCTGTACAGTGAGCCTTTCAGATGTTTATTGGAGAGTGGTGATATGTGTGCGGTATTATCCGATCAAGGGGACGAATGGCAAAGTTCAAGAGTTGCTGAGCATCCTCGAAGGTTGAACCTTGGCGAACCATAGAGCTCCCACGTACATTGATGGACTAATGCGTTCAGAATCCGCTGATATTAACTCAGTTAACTATTCTTTTTTGCCATAATCTCACATTCACCATCGACCATTGCCAAACAGTGGAGAATCTAAATGAGTAATGGTAAAAGGTAATGTTTGATTATACCTTACCATCAGCCCTCACAACACAAAAATATTAACATAGAGTTAAGGAAATGTGAGATGAAAGAAAAATATTTAAAAGATCCTGGCTTGCTATTAAACTAGACAATGTATTTTTTTTAAATTAACTCAGTGAGTGAAGACACCACAAACATAAACTAATTATAGAATTTAGTTAACTTATCCAAATCACTGGCATACAGCATTTAATCAAACAAATGTACTTAGAAATAGGCAACACAGTTTCCCGAGCACCCCAAAATAAAGGTATGTCCAAATCTTCTTATATCCAAAAAGTTTATTCCTTCAGGATTCTTCAATTTCCAAATGTTCTCATCTTCTAATATATCCTTCAGGTATAGCCAACACGTGTTTCATCAGTCAATCTATGTTCTTACATCTCTGACTTCATCAGGGCTATAAGTAAACAAACACAAGAGTCTATACTTCTATTTGTACATCACATCATTCCTTCACCAACACCCTATTAAGTGAAAATTAAAAAATACAATCATTGAATATGTGATCTTATTCGAAAAAGAGGGATTCATCAGTGTGCTGAAAATGCAAAAAGTACTTCGTATAGGGAGGTATTCTTCACAATCAAAACCACATTTATATATATATCACTTGAGAGAAAATATTTTTGCATTCCATTGGTGAAAAAGGGAGATGTCTTTTGGGCATGCAAATATAAAATTATAAAAAGAAAAGAAAAGAAAAACACCGTGTTCAGCAATAGACACTCATGAAACCCAATGTGTGTCCAATTTAACAATACAAATTGATGGTCGAGCTCACCTTCATAAATAAGTGTTAGCAATATTATATAGAGATGCCTAGTAGAGATGTTCAATTTGAGAAACCAGCTGGCATGTGTACTATTGCAGATGTGAAAAATACTGCGCTTTTACTATTTATCACAGAGAGTGAGGAGGATCCGGTGACTATTTGTAGATTACTACAGGAGCTTGAGTTGGGTTATGGTTTAAGCGAAGATAGTGGTCTAAAATTGAAATTGAGGTGGACACCACAATTGCAGACAGGAAACAATATTGATCTGTTTTATAAGATGGTGTTACGAGATATTGATAAATGGGAAGAGACAGAAAATAAAAGGAAGAAAAATTTTGTCAGCGACAATTTGACTCCTTTGGAGAGAACTGCTCTCAAGAAACTAGTAAGTGATCAAAACATAATTATCAGAGAAGCAGATAAGGGTGGGTGTATGGTAGTAATGTGCAAGAGTGACTATGATAATGAGATTTTAACACAACTAAATGATATAACATGCTATGCTAAACTTAGTACTAATCCTGTACCTGACATCACACGTAGGACTAATGGACTCCTAAAAGAGTGGCATCAACAAGATCTAATTAGTGAAGAGGAATACAAATTTCTAGTAATTGATCACCCTAGGTTCCCATGCCTTTGTACACTGCCAAAAGTGCATAAAAAACAACAATTTCCCCCGGGTAGACCCATTATTTCGGGCATCGGGGGACCAACTGAGAAATTATCGCAGTATGTTGACGTATATTTGAGACCTTTTGTATCAAACTTGCCCTCATATTTAAGGGACACAAAACATCTTCTCAACATGTTGTGTGATGTGAGATGGGAATCAGGTATGACCTTAGTGTCATTTGATGTAGTTTCCCTTTACACAAATATTGATCATCAGAAAGGTCTACATGCACTAGAATATTTTCTTGATAAACGACAAATTGACTACTTAAGACATACCGAGATGCTGCTAGAAATGTCCAAACTGATATTGGATAACAACGCTTTTCTTTTTAATGGCCAATGGTACAAACAACTCTGCGGGTCCGCGATGGGATCCAGATTTGCACCGTCCTTTGCCAACCTTTTTATGGGTTGGTTTGAGGCGGTGCATATCTGGGGACCACGCGGCCGAGAGTGGATCAACGACATCCACTATTGGGGTCGTTTTATTGATGACTGTGTGATGATCTGGACCGGCTCTCCCTCGAGGTTAGAAGATTTTCACAGCTTTCTGAATGATAATGATGCAAATATGGCCTTCACTATGGTGAGCAGTGAGGTGGAAATGGTTTTTTTGGATGTTGAATTATATATATTGGAGGACAGAATACACAGTCGTATGCACCGTAAACCTACATCATGCAACTCTACTGCATGCGGATAGTTCACATCCTAAGAGTCAAATCAATTCAATCCCCTATGGTGAAATGCTCAGGGCCCGCAGGAATTGTAGTCAGGAACACACTTTTAATGAAAATCTAAATGATATAAAGGAACGTTTTGTCAGACGTGGGTACAGTAAGGAAGTGGAGCGTAAAGCTGAAACCAGAATACGTAAGTTGAGTTGGGTGGATACTTTGAAGGAAAATAAGGACATTGGTAAGGGACAGAAAGAGAATGTGATCAGGATGGTCACTAAGTATCATCCCAACTCACATAAATTGTATAATATTCTGAATAGACACTGGTCAATACTCACAGCAGATGGCGATCTGCGTGAATTTGTTAGAACACGACCTAATATCACATATAGGAAAGGCAATACCATCCAACGCATTGTGAGCCCTAGTTACCCATTACAGTTAAAACATGAGAACTGGTTGCACACTAGAAATAGAGGGTTCTATAAGTGCGGACACTGTACTATGTGCAAACTAGCTTTGGATAAAGTGAAGGATTTTAGTTTCAATGACTCTCGAACATTTGAGATTAAGACACACATAGATTGCACTACACGCTATGTAGTGTATGTACTCATATGTAACTGTGGTAGGATATATGTAGGGAGTACAATTAGACTGGTAAGAGAAAGAATCACTGAACACAACAGAGCAGTAAAACAGAGAGACATGCGATATCCAATTGCACAGCATATGTGTGAATGTACAGCACAGGGGAGGCATATCCAATTTCGCTACCATGGGCTCCAGATGATATCAAGTGCCCCCAGAGGGGGTAATAGAGAGCTTATGTTAAGGCAGAATGAGGCACGCTGGATCATGACTCTTAAATCTGTAGAACAAGGACTGAATTTAGATCATGAGATGCAGTATTTCCTGTAATTGTGATTATCGAATAAATAATGAGACATAGTACTGTATAACTGTTTACATCTTATACAGAAGTTGATAATGTAATGGATGAAGTGCTTTTGATTTAGCTTCTTGATGATTTATGATATGGGTGTATGCATATTTTAATATGTTTATTGTACAGAAAAGTTTTTAATAATATCTTGATATAGAATCACTTGAAATGAATTGCAAATGCCAAGTCCTTTGGGTTATGTTATGTAAATAGTAATTTGTTTTTTGATTTAGATGTATCTATCTATAGAGTGCCCACGTGGAATTTATAGGGTTTGCCTTTTGGAATGGATGCAAAAAGTGGAAATGGTATAATATTGTAAATAATCTTTTTTATGATAAATTAGACTCTGACATCTTGATGATTGAGCTCATCAATGTAATTTTTAATGTACGATCACTTATAATTAATGTCCACGGGGGTAAAGACTACTTTATAACATGTCTTTACTCACGTACTATGAAACACGCCATACGTAGTACACTCGAGTAAAGTTTGGAGAAGCCGATGGCGGCCATATTGGAATAGTCGGGTGAGAACGATCTGCGAACGTGCCGAGAATATTGAAAAATTGCTATAATTTTGCAGGTTATTAATTAGGATTAACCGAGGATTCAAATTTGTAAATATTTGTGAAGTGAATATAATATGACTTGATAGTCTGTTTTTAATTGCAAAAAATGCGGACTATATAAGGAACAACAAAGATGGGGCACGTTCACCACGCCATTCGAAACTAAATATGGAGCACTCTCCCATTGTCCGAGTAAGTTACCATTACGTGAATTTTTAATGCTGAACTGTGAGCTTTAGGGTGCTGTCCTTTTATTGTGGCACAGTACCATTGGATATGGAATGTTTACTCTAATGTCGAGATGATAGACTATTTGCTAATTGCATAGGTTGTACGATGTGGTTTTAAGCTTTGAGGTTAACGCTGGCGGTCATATTGGAATAGTCGGGTGAGAACGATCTACGAACTTGCCAAGAATATTGAAAAATTGCTTAAATTGTGCAGGTTATTAATTAGGACTACCCGAGGAATCAACTTTGTAAATATATGTGAAGGGTACGTAATATGACTCGATAGTATGTTTTTATTTGTAAAAACACGGACTATATAAGGTAAAACTAAGATAGCGCACGTTTACCACGCCATTCGTAACTGAATATGGAGCACTCACCGATTGTCCGAGTAAGTTATCATTGCGTTAATTTTATAATGTTATGGACTGTGAGCTTTAGGGTACTGTCCTTTCATGGTGGCACAGTATCCTTGGATATGGAATGTTAACTCTGATTTCGAGATGATAGATTATTTGCTAACTGCACAGGTTATACGATGTGGCTTTAAACTTTGAGGCGAGCGTAGCGATTCTACATTGGATAGTTATTCGAATACGACGCGTGCTATTATCAATCTTGAAATTTGACAGTGTTATGGACTGCGAGTTTTGGACACTATGTCCATTCCGAATTGCATTGCCAGTAGACATTGAAAATGTTGATATCGGGAGTTTCAACTGCCTGTAAACGTAACAGGAGAATAATTGGATATTTTAAATAGATTGATTTGCATTACTGAGTAGGGAGCTAATGGTTTGTTTATTTATAGGTTATTTAAAGTCTGGTCCGATAAATGATACTACAGAGGAAGCAGATGGGATAAGGACACAACTACTTGAAATAATATTGCTAACACTTATTTATGAAGGTGAGCTCGACCATCAATTTGTATTGTTAAATTGGACACACATTGGGTTTCATGAGTGTCTATTGCTGAACACGGTGTTTTTTTTTCTTTTCTTTTTATAATTTTATATTTGCATGCCCAAAAGACATCTCCCTTTTTCACCAATGGAATGCAAAAATATTTTCTCTCAAGTGATATATATATAAATGTGGTTTTGATTGTGAAGAATACCTCCCTATACGAAGTACTTTTTGCATTTTCAGCACACTGATGAATCCCTCTTTTTCGAATAAGATCACATATTCAATGATTGTATTTTTTAATTTTCACTTAATAGGGTGTTGGTGAAGGAATGATGTGATGTACAAATAGAAGTATAGACTCTTGTGTTTGTTTACTTATAGCCCTGATGAAGTCAGAGATGTAAGAACATAGATTGACTGACGAAACACGTGTTGGCTATATCTGAAGGATATATTAGAAGATGAGAACATTTGGAAATTGAAGAATCCTGAAGGAATAAACTTTTTGGATATAAGAAGATTTGGACATTCCTTTATTTTGGGGTGCTCGGGAAACTGTGTTGTCTGTTTCAGGACTGGGTGTACCCCGTCCATATCTGTGGGCAATAGTGGCAGCCCACTTCCTTGGAGCACCTATTTGAAAATTGTTCTTTCATGTACAGGAGGGAATAAGCAATAAGTTTGCGCAAGTGACCCTGCCACTTTTTTTGGTCTATAACATGTTACATAGGGTCTGCAGCACTTGATACCCTCAGAGAAAAACTGATTATAAACATATCTTTCATGATGAGTGTCAGAAGAGATAGAGACAAGATATCAGAAGATTTATTCAAAGATCTAAGTGCTGGGGTTACTATTAATATAGCAGTCACCCAGGGTAACAACAAAATGAAAGAGGGATTGAAACAGAAATTTATTAGGCTGGAGAGATTGAAGAAGGCAGAAGCGTCCAAGTGGTGGGATGGAGCAACCTTGAGACTGTATCGCAACTGTTCCCAACCTATGACGATTTGGAAGGAGACCTTCTTTCTCAGTGGGAGAAGGAACTCACCAGTAATTCTAATAACCTTATGAATATTCTCATAGAGAATGCTAGTAGGAAAGTAGCTAAACTGGGAGATGAGATTGATGCATTAGAGAAGGAAATAGCGGAATTAAATTTGGGAGAACCTACTAAAAAGAACTACGATATTTTGGAAGGTATTCTGAGCAAACATGAGGATGACATAAAGCAGCGTAAAGCTCGTAAGCTCAAGAGAGATGAGGCAGATTATTTGGGTGGAAGGGTTTTTACGTTTGCTAGACGTTTTGATTATCTAATTAGGCAGGTCATTAATCCTGGTACTAGTAGAACATCTTCAATCAGTGAAAAGAGTAGGACCTCTGCGGGCAATGTATCTAGTAGTGGGGATGAGGACCCTGGAGAGGGTACCTCCAATCAATCTAATGCTTTTTTACGAGAGGTTTGGAGAATTCGTATGGGCAACAAGGATCAAAGCAAGCGACCAAGGGCGGGAGAGGCACCAAAACCAGGAGAGGGTGTAGAGGGAGGAAATGCTCCAGGAGAGAGGAGGGGCATGCAAACCAGATCATGGAACAAACAGAAATAGATAAGATGCCAAGACTGGACATGAAAGTTATCAATTTGTCTGATAAAGTACTCTCAAATGAGATGATATCCGTACTTAGTAAGGGTATGAGTTATTGCCCAACTAAAATGTGTGATACTGTTGATATTAAAATAGATCTTTACAAGTTTGTTAGACAACTGAAATTAAAAAAATTCTTTGCAAACAAAGAGATGCCTAGTAAAGATGTTCAATTTGAGAAACCAGCCGGCATGTGTACAATTGCAGATGTGAAAAATACCGCGCTTTTACTATCTATGATGTGATGTACAAATAGGAGTATAGACTCTTGTGTTTGTTTACTTATAGCCCTGATGAAGTCAGAGATGTAAGAACCTAGATTGACTGACGAAACACGTGTTGGCTATACCTGAAGGATATATTAGAAGATGAGAACATTTGGAAATGGAAGAATCCTGAAGGAATAAACTTTTGATATAAGAAGATTTGGACATACCTTTATTTTGGGGTGCTCGGGAAACTGTGTTGTCTGTTTCAGGACTGGGTGTACCCCGTCCATATCTGTGGGCAATAGTGGCAGCCCACTTTCTTGGAGCACATATTTGAAAATTGTTCTTTCATGTACAGGAGGGAATAAGCAATGAGTTTGCGAAAGTGACCCTGCCACTTTTTTTGGTCTATAACTACTTAGAAATAGGATTACAGTTATCATCAATACATCTCAATCAATGGTCCTTGTCAAACAAAGGCATGGAAATAAAATAACCAACTATGTCTAGCATCTTGTGAGGGATTGAGGCAGAAGAGTGGCATGTTCGTTATAAAATGTTCTATATTTCATCTACACTATGTATGCTGTCCTGTTGCATACAGGATTTTGACCTTGGGAACCATTTTAAATGGGAAAGGGTTCCGCCAGAAAGACAAAGAAGCTTAGCAGCAATAAAAAGCTTCTCACTGTTGACGATAATGCCAGGCTATGGGAATCTTTGGATTATGCACCTGTTACTAGTCAATAACACCCTATACCTTGGTCTTTGCTATGGCGCAAGGTCACAATATAGCAAAGATGTGTTTATTCCCACATAATTGCCTGAACAGAATTAATTAGTCATTGTGGATATTTTATAACCTACCATGCGATTGACACTTACTAACATTTTCTACTTACATCATCTTTAACATTCCTACCATATTAACAGAAGGATGCCATGGACTATAATGATTGAATTGCTATAAGCAGACCTGCTGACATTGATTTCATGTTATTGTCCTAGTAATTCCTCAAAGGGAAAATGTTTGGGGATGAATCAGCCTTTCTCTTTGGGCGTTCTAAATCTCCTTTAAATTAAAACGTGTCAATAGCAGGAGTCCCCATGCAGAAGTGTAACACAATATGTGGTCTTTCCTGCAGGAATACAATGCTATACTGCAAGAAATTGGGCTATTGACTGGGGGAAGCAGTGGAAGCTCCACTCAGATAACAACCACAATTCCTGTCAGGGCGAACCACAAAAGTTACTAAATTTACCTGTGCTTTACCCTCTAGTCGCTTGGCACAAAGCAATCAGGCTTAACTTATAGGCAATGTGTAAGGTATTAATGCAGCACACAAACAGTAAATAAGTCAAAACACAACACAAGAAAAGTCCCAAACCAGTTTAGAAAATTGAGTACATTTTAATAAAGAAAATGATACCAGAATGAAAAACATCGTATCTCTAGAACCAGAGATATTGAATTTGAAAGTATTAGGTAAAAATAGGTCCATACAGCGCAAGCACCTACTGTGGGTACCTGATCACACTAGATCGGGACAAAGTCACAAGTTCAGGTCAACTGTGATGGAGTGCAGGCTGGGCTCAGGACCAAGTTTGCTGGAGGCTGCGAGGTCTGCCTGGCACTGCTTTGCGAAGCTTTGCATCGTTCTACGTCGGTTATGATTAATCTTTCAGCTGTGCAGAAAGGCTCTTCAGTGATTTGCTTTATTCTGCGTCCTTTCCAATGAAGTTCTCAGCTGTGTGGTGAGACTTTGGGGGGGGGTTGTCTCTTGGTGTTGGTATTGATGAAGTTCTCAGTTGTGTGGTGAGGCTTTGGTGGGGCTTTGCATCACTCAGTGTCAGTTCACATGAAGCTGTCAGCTGGGCAGCAAGGCTTTGCGGGGCTTCACATTGCTTGGCGTTGGTTCCGATGAAGCTGTCAGCTGTGTGGCTGGGCTTTCAGGGTCTTTTTCTTGCTTAGCACCAGATTTGATGGACCCTTCAGATAATGGAAGGAGGAGTGCTCTCTGATACCTTTGTTGGGTCCAGGACCTGCGAAGCACCTCTTGGGAATCAGGACTCACTTCAGTAGGGGCCAGTAGCAGGGCTCAGACAGTTCCAGTTGCAGGTCCAGTTGAAGCAGCTCAGCAGGGCAGTTGCAGGGAGGCCTCTGAAGCTTGTTGAGTCCGTTTAGCTCACGCAGATCAGCCAATTGACCCTTGGAGTCACTCTGGATAGCCTGGGATGAAGGCAAGCAGGTCCACTTTTCCTTCTTAGACAGCAGAGCAGTCCTTCAAGCAGGAGGGCAGTCCTCAGGCAGCAGACCAGTAGCTCTTCTGTAACTTCCACAGGTCCAGGAGTGTTCTGATGTGTGGCTCTGGAGATCCAGTATTTCTACCTAGTGACAGCCTTTGTTTGGGGGACTCCCTCTCATACTTACACAACTGGGTCTGAAATATTCTTCCTCTGGTCTAGTTTCCAAACTGTCCTGGGTGACAAAAGGCAGGGCAGGTGTGGTGTTAGGTTCCTTTGTGTGCTTTAGGCAAAGGCCTTTGAAATGAAGCTAGGTACAGCTCCTCCCTAGTCATCCTGTCAGAATGGCCCATCCTATCCACATCCTTTATGTTGCTGTCTGGAAGCAATACAAAAATCCCAACAGCAGAGCTATTCACAGTCATGTGACCCAGGACACTGGCAGAAAGGCACAGCTGGTTGGGGCAAGAAAATGCTGACTCTCTAAAAAAAAGTTAGATTTCATAATTGTAACTTAAAATTAAACTTGACTGTTAAAACGGGTTTTACATTACAATTCATTTCAGTGTAAACAGCATATCTCTATCTGATACTATTCGATTATTAAATAAATACTAAAAAAGGGATGTTTAGGCCTGGCAAAATGTTTATTTTGCCAGGTCAAAATGGCAGTTTAAAACTGCACTATAAGCTGCAGTGGCAGGCATGAGACATGTTTTAAAAGTCTACTTTAGTGGGGAGTACAATGAGTGCCTCTGTCATCTAGTCACATTAAATTTACAGGCCCTGGATACATGTAGTACAAGTAAACTATATGTCTCAACCAGTTAGATGTCAATTGTACCATATTTTAAGGAGAGAGCACAAGCTCTTTACTGCTGGTAAGCAGGGGAAAAGTGTGCAACATCTTAATGACAACAAAAACAGGTTCAGCAACAGAAGGCAAAAAGATAAGACTGCCCCAGAAAAAAAGGCCAGATCCAACATAAACCCTGCATTTCCTCCATGATGAAGGGAAAGCAAGCGTACCATAATGAGGAACAGGGATAGCTATGATAAACCCAGTTTCTTATATGTACCACCACATGCCTTGTTAAACAAAGGGCAAATCTGCATATACCTAGAAATAATTGAGAGGAGTCAAATAAAGGTATTCAGTGAAGTAAGCTTGAGGGTTAAGCCTTTTCATTGTTGACCTAATGTGTGTCTCTGTTAAAATACTGGTGCTCAATAGAAGCCGGAAATTGTGTCTATTTAATAAATGTAGAGAGCATGGGTGCAAAGCTCCATGAGACATGAGCAAATGAAGAGTTAAATGAACATTCCTGTATTGCTTACTGTGAGTCTTCTGAGCTCAACCTGTTAAAATCATCAGTTTTTCCACTTTAGGACCTCTTTTTTTAAGACTCCTGTTTTGATGTACGGCCCACGTAAAAGAGTCCCACTCACAGTAGCAATATGTTCAAAATAGATTTGAGCTGCAATCAGCAATGCCAAACATTTTAAAGTCAGCTGCTGTGAACAGCCTTATTAAGGGGTGCGGAGCATGTTGGGCAAGAGGTGTGTCATATGTGTGTGCACACAGGAATAAGGAAGACTGTTGTCTGACACTGTGGTAAATGGGACCCATTCTAGATTGTTATAATTTATTTGGAGACTTTAAAAAATTGCACCATTAATTTTGGGCAAAGTGTATAACGCAAGGTGATTTTCACTTTGTGCACTTTATGTTCAAACTGTGCTAAAATGATACATTTGGATTGGGATGTGGTGCAAATATCAAAGTTGCTGTCTGGAATATGTTTTCCTATGCACTGAATCCAGCTCTATGATTATTTTTACCAAGTTTCATCCCAAAACATAGTATGTTACAGCATATTTTCTCTGTGAGAGCCCTTAATGAGATTCCCCCTATGAGCTGCCTGACTGAATGAGTTAATTAATGGGCTCCACCTAAAGGCAGATCAAAGAACCCAAAAGACAGTAGGCTTGTTCCAGGGGGCGGGGGGTTAAGAATCTCATGGTCTTGGAAGTGGTGCGGTTGAATTTTTCCTAGCCATTATCTTTAACGACTTGTTTACTAAGAAAGGGGAAGCAACCATGGTTAACAATGGAGAAGGGTCAGTCCCCTGTCTCTGGTGCGCAGAAGTAGGCCGCTTTTTAGATTTTGGTGGAAAAGGCCAGGGATTGCATGGGCAGAGAGATAAGCTCAGACTCTCAAGTGCTCAGATTTTAGAGAGATATACATTTTCAATTCTACCCAGAATGCTGTACTGGGGTAGGATAGCTAGTAAGCTGGCTCCCTTCAGTGTCCCTTAAAGGCAGACTGATGATATGTCCCCACTTTGGTGGGTTCTGAACCTATCACAGAATTCGTCACTTACCTATAAAACCCCATCGGTATATATGGAGAGAGCTGAGAAGGAGTGGAGTCTGAAAAGCATTGATGACAGGCCTGTGATGCTATAACCCTTCTCAGGAGCTTTGGGGGTGCAACCGTTCTTGATTTGCATTCTGGACTGTTTGGACTTTCTATGGGGCTGATGGTGAGAGGACTTGCTAGGGAAACTGAACGCTGGAGCCCCGTGGACTTCCGTTTGATTTCTCTTACTGTTGTTCTTTGATGACACTTGCTTTTTCAGTCATCCTGCATGTATCTGGGTGGCTGAAGAGTGCAGACCAAAAGGCTGATCGGCCTTGGAGAACATGTGGGATTTCGCTCTGGAAGAACCCCAGGTCAGGAGATCAAAGGGGATGGGCAAAAGGTCAAATCCAGAGGCCCAAAAGAGAATCTGCTTCTTTACAGAAGACGAAACAATGGTGCCAGAGGCTATGAGGAGGCTGCTAAAAATTCTCCAGAAAATGTTTTGGTCCAGAATGCCCTAGTACTGTGTTCAACCGATCGGGGCTAACCCCAAGGAGCACAAGGAATCAAATGCATGGATGCCTCAACAGGTACCTTTTATACAATAATTAAGCACTTTACAAGCTACTTCCACCAGGACACCAATATCTATCAATTCAGGAGTAGTCTGTAGTTCTTTTACAAGGGCCTTCTCCTGTGGAGTGGAACTTTGAATATAATGTCATTTCACTGACTCCTTTTGCTCAGTGAGGGTACAGACTTGTAGGAAACATCTACGTCAGCAGCAACATTTTCAATACGGGCTATGGGAGGTCTCCATCAATCTTAACTGTGGGCATTAAATCGATGGACATGAAAATGATATATATTTGGGAAAATGTTTTTGTGGGGATTGTACAACCTGTATTTTCTTGAATGATGGATGGGAGTTCTCAGGGTGTTATTCATGCCAAACAATATCATCAGATCATTAAATGATTGTGCAATTAAGTAATGTAGTGTGTAGCCTGTTATTCAAGAAATTGGCGCAACATTCTAACCTTGATTGAAAATTATTCTAATCACTTTGTAGATCCAGGTTGACTTGCTCTACTGAGTTTTCTTTTTTATTGTAGGTGGTCCGAACTCAACAACTAAACATTCCACGATGGTGAATGAATTTCTGAGAGTGAATTCTAGGATAATGCTCCTTTAGGAAGCACACATTCCATGTTTGAATAGAGCCAGAGTGGAAATCTACAATCACCTTAAGAACAAGGTGTGCCACTGGATAACTAAAAACTCTAACTTCAGCATTTCGGTAGTTATATTTTCTTTGTCAGAAGGGTGGGTTGGATTGGGCCATCAAGGGACTGTGTGGTAATAAACTGTAGAAATTCGACCCCAGCTGTCCGTTTAATCTCGAATTGTTCTCAACATGCTTACTGGAACTTTAAGAACAATCATATAACTATTCTGCCATTGGGTTATTTCTATCGTCAGTTTTCTGGCACTCAGTTCATCAGGAATGGTCTACCACCCAGGTCTTCTGAAAATATCATCTAAGCCTGTATCCCTACATCTAACAGATTCAGTCCACTAGCAGTTCTTGAGGACACAGATTGACTGTTAAATGATCATGTTTTATCCGTTGAATCTGAAAGTCATCTTGGGGGTGCAGGCGACCTGTAATTCCCTGTTCACAGTGATATTCCTCCTGAGACGCAACAATTTCCAGGGTCCTTAACTAATCTGATTTGCTGGAACATTAGTGGCCTGATTTCTAAGCAGTCAGATCTGAACTGGTTCAATTATATTGTAAACTGTGATATTGTGATGTTGCAGGAAACTTGGCACCCGAGGGACATCACCTGGGATGGGTATGAAATTTTCACTGTACCTGTCACTCACTCGGCTGGGGCCAGAGACTAGGGAGGGCTGTCTCAATTCTTTATGTTAATTTCAATTGCATGCAATCTTCCGGAGATTCATGTTTTGGGGATTGTTCTCCCCAGTATGTTTAATTTTTTTAAATTATCTTTTTACAATACTGTGGCAGAATTGGGCTGTCAAATTAAGGTACTGTTTAATGTAATAAAAGTTTGAGAAATAAGGCTGATTGCATTTTGGGCAAGTCTTTTAGTGGTTGTTGGGGGCATCTTCGATGCTAAGTTAGACCGATATGAAATCCAGCACAATCCTTTTGCGCTAATCGCTCCCACTGTGTCTGGCCCTAGAGCTGATCAGAAAGGCCTACTATTACTGAGTTACTTGTTGGTGTTTAACCTTTGCAACCTGGCCGAAATCAGGTGAGACTTGGCAACATTAGTCCCCACTTTTATAGGTTGGGGACATGGTGCTAATATAGATTACATACTCCTTTTTAGGGGTATGGCTGATCACTTAGTTACCAAGGACATTATCACAAGTGGGTTTAGTGACCGTTGGACTTTGGCGGGGGAAAGATTTACTATTTCCACTCCGGTCTATGCAATAGTAGGGAAAGTGCTGGACTTCAGAGGAGTTACATTTGCTATTCCCATTCCAGTCTGTACAACAGTAGGGAAAGCGTTGGACTTTGAAGGGGTTAAATTTACTATTTCCACTCCAGTCTGTGCAACAGAAAGTACTTCACTTCAAACTCATTACATATTTGAATAACCCTAATAATTTATGGAAAAAAATAAAACTCTTAATATACACAAGATTAATTTACATAAAAATATATAAAAAATACCGAAACAGTTTACATAATTAATCAACAATTAATTAATTATCAATCAATATTATTCAATTATTCCTTAATTAACTATCCACCCTGTACCCCTACAATCCTAGCAGCCCACACTAAAAATAAACTAAAACAAATAAATATAGCACAATTTACATAATTAATAATCAATTAAATAATTAAATAACAATTAATAGCTCATTAATTATTCATTAATAAAGTTCCCACCCTGTACCCTTACAAACCCAGCAGCCCACACCTAAAATATAGCAAAACTATATAAATATTACACAATATACATAATCATTAATCAATTAAAATATTAATAGAATCTTATTAACTAATGATATTTAATGATTACTTAATTAGCTACGCACCCTATAGCCCAGTGGTCTTCAAACTTTTTGATGTCGAGACCCCCTTGTCAAACCTTTTTAGGCATAAGGACCCCTTCTGACAAAATTTTCTAGAAACTGGTTCTCCTCATCATCAACATCAATCGACAACCATAAATGCCCCTGTTAGATCTGGCATCTTTTGGTATGTTTCCCCTGTTTTTTTCCTTTCTGACCTCCTAGTTTTGACTCTGTTTTTGCTGGTTCAGTGTCTCTGCGCACTTCCTCACTTCTGTTCAGTGTTAAAGTGCAAGTGTTCCTATTGTAAATTGTATTATGGATTGGTGTTTCCATGATTGGCATGTTTGACTTACTAGTAAGTCCCTAGTAAAGTGCACTGAGGGTGCCAGGGCCTGTAAATCAAATGCTGCTGGTGGGCCTGCAGTACTGATTGTGCCACTCACCCATGCAGCCCTGAAAAGGGTTATCCAACCTGCCAATGCAGTGTCTGCGCGGTTTGTAACTGCCATGTCGACCTGGCAAGTGCACCCACTTGCCAGGCCCTAATCTTCACTTTTCTTACATGTAAGTCACCCCTAAGGTAGGCCCAAGGTACCCCTGTGGGTAGGGTGCCGTGTATATTAAAGGTAGGACATGTACTGGTGTGTATTTTCTTGCTTAGCCATCCTGTGTGCCTCTGCTGGGTTTGTGGATTGACTGTCTGGCTTTGGAGTGACAGGGGCTGGGGATGTGCATTTTCATCAGACAGCCACTGGGGGGGGTCAAGGTGTGTCCTGCCTTTCCTGGATGAGTCAGGGCTGGGCTGAATAGACCTGGGCTGTATTTATAGTATTGGAGGAGATTTTCTTGCACCTGAATGGGCCTGGTCTGCCTTGGACAATGCTGTCTCCACCTCCTGCCAGGAAACTGGGCCAGAGAGGATGGAACTGGTTTGGGCTGGGCACAGGCACTCTCTGCCCAAAAGCACAAAGAGAAACTGAGTATAAATATTGGGGTCCAGACCCCAGAACTTTAGAACTCGCTGGAATCAAGGAACCTGCCAAGAAGAAGAGCTGGAAGAACAGCCAAGAGGAGTACTGCAACTTTGCTGTGTTGTTGCTTTGTTGGTTTGGCCTGCAGTTGCTTTCTGCCTTGGGCAGTGAAAGGACTGGACTGAACTTTCTTTACTTGTTGCTGAGTAACTCCAAGGGCTTGAAGTAGAAGTTGCCTCCTGTTCTGAAGTCTCAGGGACCGCAAAGACTTCACTGACCTCTGGGTACCGCCTCTGGAACCGTGGTTTCAGTTGCCACAGACGGGGGGAAAGCAACCGACTCCGTCACTGACTCCGTGTCCTGAAGGCACTGCAGAGGGCACCGCTGCATCTCGCACCACAACCCCGGTCTCACTGACGACGGCCACCGAGCTGCTGCTTGCACCGCGACCTGTGGGCACCGCACTCCCCACCGCCTCGTTTCACTTCGCCGCCCTGGTCACACCGACGCCGTCGCTGACTTCGACAACCGTGACCGCACCGTGGCTTGGGGGCACTGCTCGTAAGTCTTGCGACACACTGCCCCGTCCCACACCGCAGTCCGGACCGACCGATGCCAGCTCCCCGCAAAGTGCATATTTTTAAGTACTGTATGTTGGATTTTTATCGTTTTGGTCTTGTTTTGAATGTATAAAGTATTGGATATTTTTCTAAACTGGTGTGGTGTCCTTTTGTAGTGTTTTCACTGTATTACTGTTGGTTATGTGCAAATCCTTTACACACTACCTCTGAAATAAGCCTGACTGCTCGTGCCAAGCTACCAAGGGGGTGAGCAGGGGTTATTTCAGTAGTGTATCCCTCTTACCCTGACTAGAAGGAAGGGCCCCTACTTGGACGAAGGTGCAAACCATTGCCAACTAGAGACCACCCATTTCTAACAGCCCCCAATTACCACAGCAAATAATTTTTACGGTGGGGAAATTATATTAAACAGTGTTTAGCAAACCAAAGGTCAGTGAGCGTGGGGGTGTAGCCAAAGGTGTAGCTAAAAACAAAGGGCCTCATTTATGAGGAATCGGCATAGGGCAGCGCTGCAAGTCTTCTTGCGGCGCTGCCCTATGCCAATGTGAAAGGGCAGGAGTGCACTGTATTTATGAAATACGGTGCATTCTAGTCCTTTTACCTTCACATATTGCTGCCTAGCACCAACGTAGGCAGGATTGTTTTTGTACGGGAAGAGGCACCTTCCTTCACCAAAACAATCCTGAGGGGCGTTTTCTATTTCTATGTGAGCTGCAATATGTAGCACACATGGAAAGAGGAAAAACGAGGAGAAATGAAAACATTTCTCCTCGTTACGCCTCCACTGGAGAGGCGTCAGATTTTGGAGCTGCCCCAGGTTTACGTGATTTTGTAAATATGGGGCAGCATCAAAATCCATGGGCTTTGCCTGGGAACCCCACGCAAAGCCCATGGAACACCTCCTTGACGCAGAGTAAGGCAACGCAGTGACTTGCGCTGCTATGTCTTACTCCATATCTATGAGGCAATGCAAAGCCATGCAGGGTGACTTTGCACTGCCTCATAGGTATGGTTGAGATGCTTGCGCCACAAAAAAGTGATGCTCTGGCGATGCAAGCCTCTCATAAATAAGCCCAAAATATTCTATACGTTTTTAGGTCTTTCACCTTTAGGTATCTACATATAAAATAATGGGCAGCGTAAATGAAAAATAAATAAAAAAGTTATTACTCAGTGGGAAATGCACTGTAGTACATTATGAAACCTCTATTAGTTAATGCACTGCAGAGGTCTGTGTGTAACCAGAGAACCACATAATTAAATCTTGATTGGTGCAGTGGAGAATAGTGATGTGTATTTTTAGTGCTACGAAGTCACAGCCTGTGACGGAAAGCACTGTGAATATGTAAGTCAATTTTTTATACTTGCATTACACACAGGGTAAGATAGAATGCTGCAAAATGTGCGAATAGTTTTACAATAAAATGGCGCTTTCGAAATGTAGGTTTTAATAATACCAGAGCGTATGTAATGCAGTTTTCTTTTTTTACATAACTGTCCCTTCAACACCTCTTTAGGGGCACTAAGGGCTGTGTAAATGCAGTTAAAATTAAAAGCAAGAACTTCTCAGCCCAGTTGTTAACTCTTTGCACTTTCACTCAAAAAAACACATCTTTGTCTTCACAAAGAGCCAGAACTGCTCCCAAGCATCCTTTACACTTGCAGATTAACAGATAAGGCACATTTGCCTTTCATTCAGAGAGCGATACAAAAGGGGATGATGGACGGAACGTTTGAGCCAATCAAACACTCACCCCCAGTCAACTGATCTGGGTTTAATCCATCATCATTCTTTAGCTCACTCCACCACCCCAGTTCAGACATGGCCATATGCAAATCAGTCTGACCCTGTGCCTCATGGGAACAGTCCAGCCCGAACTGCCAAGCCATGTCTTCCCTGGACCGGAAACAAGCATCCTAGGACCGGTTTCTGGCATTTCAGCCGTCATCAGCCAGGCTTGCTTGAATCCAGTGGCAAAGTGAGCAAGGGACCCATGTCTGGGCATACCCCGCCAACTTAGGGCGACCAAGCTGATACAAAAGGGGATGATGGACGGAACGTTTGAGCCAATCAAACACTCACCCCCAGTCAACTGATCTGGGTTTAATCCATCATCATTCTTTAGCTCACTCCACCACCCCAGTTCAGACATGGCCATATGCAAATCAGTCTGACCCTGTGCCTCATGGGAACAGTCCAGCCCGAACTGCCAAGCCATGTCTTCCCTGGACCGGAAACAAGCATCCTAGGACCGGTTTCTGGCATTTCAGCCGTCATCAGCCAGGCTTGCTTGAATCCAGTGGCAAAGTGAGCAAGGGACCCACGTCTGGGCATACCCCCGCCAACTTAGGGCGACCAAAGCGGAGTGGAGTGAGCTAAAGAATGATGATGGATTAAACCCAGATCAGTTGACTGGGGGTGAGTGTTTGATTGGCTCAAACGTTCCGTCCATCATCCCCTTTTGTATCGCTTTGGTCGCCCTAAGTTGGCGGGGTATGCCCAGATGTGGGTCCCTTGCTCACTTTGCCACTGGATTCAAGCAAGCCTGGCTGATGACGGCTGAAATGCCAGAAACCGGTCCTAGGATGCTTGTTTCCGGTCCAGGGAAGACATGGCTTGGCAGTTCGGGCTGGACTGTTCCCATGAGGCACAGGGTCAGACTGATTTGCATATGGCCATGTCTGAACTGGGGTGGTGGAGTGAGCTAAAGAATGATGATGGATTAAACCCAGATCAGTTGACTGGGGGTGAGTGTTTGATTGGCTCAAACGTTCCGTCCATCATCCCCTTTTGTATCGCTTTGGTCGCCCTAAGTTGGCGGTGGTATGCCCAGACGTGGGTCCCTTGCTCACTTTGCCACTGGATTCAAGCAAGCCTGGCTGATGATGGCTGAAGTGCCAGAAACCGGTCCTAGGATGCTTGTTTCCGGTCCAGGGAAGACATGGCTTGGCAGTTCGGGCTGGACTGTTCCCATGAGGCACAGGGTCAGACTGATTTGCATATGGCCATGTCTGAACTGGGGTGGTGGAGTGAGCTAAAGAATGATGATGGATTAAACCCAGATCAGTTGACTGGGGGTGAGTGTTTGATTGGCTCAAACGTTCCGTCCATCATCCCCTTTTGTATCGGTTTCATTCAGAGAAGCAGCTGATAACGATATTAATTAGCCATCCCAGGACAGCTGTCTTTTTGCAGGGACAAGTGAAGCTGGGGAATCTGTGACCCCCTTCCTAGGACTCCACGACCCCCCTGGGGGTTGCGCCCCACAGTTTGAAGACCTCTGCTATAGCCCTACACACCTGGCAACCTGCACCTAAAATAAAAATAAAAATAAATCAATATGACATAATGTATAAGATTAATATCAATCACATTCTTTTTTTTATTTTTTATTTGTTTATTGAGCAGCTTGTAAAGTACACATTGGGCCCTCTCACAGGAGGCCAAATAGAAATAGCGATTGAGTAAGTACAAGCACCATTTTATGATAGAAAACAGGAAGAAACAAGTAAAAAACTCCCAAATCCCACAACCCCCCCTCCGGTGGCACTAGTAAGTAACATTACGACCCCAGCATAGCATCCCGTCTCTATTATGGTCATATATCACATGTGAATCCCAAGACTTAACACAGTTAAAAACATCAGTTTACAGCATTCATTGCATATCCGAGTTTGTAAGGAGATATACTGTAAGTGGAGGCCAAAAGTCCTTGGGGCGGGAGGCTTCAGGCAACTCCTCAGCGTATGTCCCAAGTTGTTCTTTACAATATAGTAAGTCTCGGACCCATTTATGTAAAGTTGGGGTGAGTCTAGAGCCCCAGCACTTTGCCACAGCTCTCTTGGCCAACAAGGTCGAGACGGCCATCAGTTTGCGATTGCAGGGCTTTAAGTATTGTACCCAGCCTAATAGACAGACCTCAGGTGTACATTGCACAGGTTCAGCCACAACCCTCGTTAGCAGGTCAGTAACTTTACCCCAAAATCTATATACACTTTTACAAGACCAAGCCAGATGTAGGAAGCCCGCATCCCCCTGCCCACATCTCACACAGCAGGAGCTGTCCAGTAGACCAAATCGCATCAATTGCAGCGGGGTGTAGTACAGCTGATGCAGATATTTAAAATGGATGATGCGGAGATTGCAATTCGCAGTGAGTCTGCCAGTAAGGATACAACAGAACCTCCACATCTCTGGTGTCAGCGAGGTCCCAAGCAAGGTGACCCATCTGCCGTACGCAGGGGTATCCAGCTGTTCCCTCTCTCTGAGAGACGTAGTGTACAGTTTCGTTATCAGACCTGTGCGGTCTGCGCCCGTCAGCACCGCCTGCAGTGCCAACAACGGTGTGGGTTCTGCAGGGTAATCAGGGTAACTAGCACGTATTGCCTGCCTCACCCGCACATAAGTGAACCCAAGCATGAACCCCCGGTCCCTACCACCCTGTATGTCACCAAGAGATCGAAACTGGCCTTGTTTGTAGAGATCCCCTAATTGGGTTACCCCCACCGCGCCCAATGCCTTAAGAGCTGCAGGTTCTTTCGCAGCAGAGATATCCGGGTGTGCTGATAGTGGTAGCCTTGGGGCGTAGAGGTACGGCAATTGTGCACGTGTAGCGAGCGTCTTCCACGCCCATGCCGTGCAAAGTGCAGGGTTAATTTCCGTTCGTGGTCCCCCATTCCCCCCAGACAAGGCTGTCGCAGCCAGAGCCATTGGGAGAGCTGCGTCAGCTTCGATAGCAACATGTGGTTGGTAGCGCTGTGGGAAGAACCAATAGTGGGCAAACTGAGCCTGTGCACATAGATAATATAAGCGTAGGTCAGGGGCTTCGAACCCCCACGCTCGAATGGCAATACCAGGACCTCCCAGCTACACCGGGGCTTCTTGCCACCCCATACAAAGGAGAGTAGCGCAGACTGTAAGGAGTTAAACAGCGCAAGATTGAGGCGAATAGTTATATTAATAAACAAATAAAGAAGTTTAGGCAGTATCATCATTTTAACTACTGCTATGCGGTCCGCCAAGGAGAGAGGGAGTTTGGCCCAACGCGCAGTTCGTTCGGTAATTTGTACTAGGGCCCTACCATAATTTTCGGAAACGACTACCTCTGGGTCTCTGTGGAGCCAAACCCCCAAATACTTTACAGGGTCGGTGGACCAAGTTAGAGGAAAATCCAGCTCCATACGCCGCGTGCCAGTTGTAAGAGGAAGCACCGTTGACTTTGCCCAGTTGATGCCGAGCCCTGAGAATCGTTCGAATTTCACATATTCCCGAAGTAACTCTGGGAGAAATGTTTCAGGTTCATGGACATACAGCAGCATATCATCGGCGTACATTGAGACTACCAATGGGTGCTGTCTAAATCGCAGTGCCGCCTGCGCGTGGCCTTGGCGGAGCTTGCAAGCCAGTGGTTCCAGAGCGAGCGCGAAGAGCATCGGAGAAAGGGGGCAGCCCTGCCGAGTGCCTCGCTGGATGGAGAACGTAGCTGATATCCAACCATTGACCCGGATTCGTGCAGCCGGTGCCTCGTATAGAAGGTGAATCCACTTCAGGAAGAAGGGCGGTAGCCCCATTCTGAGCAACACTGTAAACATAAACTCCCACTGCAAATAATCGAATGCTTTGGCTGCATCAAGCAGCACAGCAGCTGCTTGAAAGTCGGCCTCAAAGAAATGTAGGGTAGAGAAGATAGTGCGCAAATTGTGGGCCATAGAGCGGGCAGGGACAAAGCCGGACTGATCCGGGAGGACCAGATTGGGGATCAAGGGCTGGAGTCTGCTGGCGATCATTTTTGCCAGAATTTTGGCATCAATATTTATAATGGAGAGTGGGCGATAGGAGTCACAGCTATTAGCCGGCTTGTCAGGCTTAAGAAGCATAATGAGGAGAGCCTCCTTTAGTGAGGGGGGGAGCCTGCCACTATCATACGCTTCCGCAAAGACGTCCAGGAGTCTAGGCGCCAGTTCGTCAGCATAAGCCTTGTAGAACTCGCTTGGGAGTCCGTCCAGTCCGGCAGCTTTGCTGGTGGGCAAGGACTTGATGGCCATTTTCACATCGTCCTCATCAAAAGGTTGGGTGAGGTATTCGCGTTGGTTGAGCGACAGCCAGCCTAGAGCTACGTCGTCTAGATAAGCATGTATATCAGTGGCTGACACATACCCACGCTGTCCATACAGGTCGGAGTAGTAATCCAACACCACCTCACTGATCTCCGGAGTTGTTTAGCGCGGCACTCCCTCAGAGTCCAGCATTTCCGTAAGGTATACCTGAGTCCGAGGAGTAGTCAGTTTCTGGGCCAGTGAGCGACTTGGACGGCCAATATCAATCACATTCTTACTTAATTAATTAATAATTAATAACTTAATTGATAACTTAATTAATAATTAATTGTTACTTAATTAACTTCCCACCCGATCCTCAACAAACCCAACAACCCGCTATGACACTATAAATTACTATTAGCAATTAAATTAAAAAATCTAAATCACTTAAAATTATAAACTATATTAAAATAAAATAACAATTATACAAACAATAATACATAAAATTAATATATGCACTAAAACACATTAAACTAATCAAAAAACGATATTTTTAACAACTATATTATTCAAAACGATATTAAAAACAATGACATTCTTAATAATCATAACAACAAGATGAGAGGCAATATGATCACTAATAAAGAGTCCAAATTTCAATGGTT
Source organism: Calotriton arnoldi (assembly GCA_963921515.1). Taxonomy (NCBI): domain Eukaryota; kingdom Metazoa; phylum Chordata; class Amphibia; order Caudata; family Salamandridae; genus Calotriton; species Calotriton arnoldi. The sequence continues at coordinate 59,333 of CAWUFW010008937.1, forward strand.
TCAATCCACAATTCCCAATGTGAACAGGAGATTCGACTCAGACGACATGGGAAAACCCGATACAAACACTTGGACATGAACTTTCAAACTATGGTTGTGCCTTTACTGACGTTGGCCCGTCTCTACTAAATATCTGAAGATAACGTGAAATATTGAAATATATTCATCTGAAATACGCTTTTACAGGACTTTGGAATTGGTAATACTCAGAGGAATTGAAGAACTGTGGCAGTAATCTGGTGTGCTTTACCGTGTTCTACAATCATTGATATTACTTTACAGTGCCCTGAAGAAGCCCTTGTTGTAGGGCGAAACGCGTTGACTGGCTGCGCCCGTATGATATATAGGAATTTGAAATAAAGAATCTCTTGTTCACATTGGGAACTGTGGAATGAAACCATTGAAATTTTGACTTTTCATTTGTGATCATATTGCCTATCATCTTGTTGTTGTAGTTGTATTTGATTCATGACCATGTGGCAGCTGGTCATTTGAGGTGGCCAGTATAAATCTTGTGACTTAAAAGTGACTATACTGGGTGGTGCAGTAAGTTGTGCCTTGCTGACATTTTTTGTTCACATTCCTAATTATATTACGCAGCCCAAAAAATTATATTCTTGACAATGATATTTCTGCATTACAATATTCCTGCATCACAATATTTATTTTCCGACATGTCTGTCTCGAGATCTTTTGTCCCAATACAGGCCTCACAGTAGTGAAAAACTAATTTAAGAGTTGTTCACTACCAGGACATGTAAAACTTAAAAGTACATGCCCAATTTTAAAAAAACATACACTGCACCCTGCCCTCTGGGCCATCCCAGAGGTGATTTAAATATATTAAAAAGGTAGGTAGGTAGGTATGTTTGAACCTGGCAAAAAGGTTTATTTTGCCACGTCGAAATCACAGTTTAAAACTGCACACACAGGCTGCAATGAAAGGCCTGAGACATATTTAAATGTTGAATTAAGTGGGTGGCACAATGAGTGCTGCGGGTACATCAGTAGCATTTAATTTACAGGCCCTGGGTACAGGTAGTACCACTTTACTAGGGACTTACAAGTAAATTAAATATGCCAATTGGATGTAAGCCAATTTTAACATGTTTAAAGGAGAGAGAACTAGCGCTTCAGCACTGGTTCACCATGGTAAAGTGTGTAGAGTCCTAAAGCCAGCAAAAAGTAAGTCAGCAAAACAGGAGGGTGGAAGGCAAAAAGTCAGAGGAGAACCACGCCAAGGATGCCAGGTCCAACTGCAACCATTTCACAACCTTTCCAATCCAAGATGGAGGGCAATTGGGTTTGACATAATTTCCTACTTCTAACCTTTAAAAAGAGAAGGACCACTCTACTCTTTGCGTCACAACAATTCGAGTAGTAATTCATTGTGTTTGCTGGCTCCAGACCTTTTTCTTGGACATCAATCCTGTCATCTGTTCGTTGCCTTCTTTTCTCCAGATTCCTCCTCTGCTCCTCAGTTTCTATTCAATGATTCTTGATGGCTTCTTCGGATTCCAGCTGGGTCCAGCTTTTCCTGCTTCAGACACCACTTTGAATCTCATGCCTACTTCCTCCATCATGCCCTGGGGCCTCATCACCATCTTGGAAGTTTTTTCCTTTGGACATTTTTCCTCCTGTGCGGCTCCTTCCGGAAGGCACCATCTACTGGGCGTTTACTGGTGTCAGTGGCAATGGCGGTACTAGAATTGGTCACCATTACATCTAGCAGACTAAGGGCCTGATTCTGATGCGGTTAGGAAAGCATTACCATCTAGGGCCTGATTCTGATGCGGTTAGGAAGGCCTCCTAATGGCATTTGCTCCTTCCAAATCGGATCGGGAACGTGTGTTCCCGACCCAGGGCCCAATTAGGAACATATGCTCCCATTGAAGTCAATGGGAGTCCAACCAAATCGTATCTGGAAGCATCCGGATGCATCGTACTCCGTCGGTCGGACTCTCCCAATCCGAGTGGGTCGGAAACCATTTCCAAACCGATTCGGTCGGGGAGCTTTCCAACCCGCATCAGAATCAGGCCCTAAGTATGTGACGACCTGGGTGTCCAGAACTAGAAGCAGCCTGAGAGTCTCTAAGTGTCAGCCTCGTGCAGTGGCTGCTGGTGAACTTTGGAAGTGGTGAGGTGTAAACAACCTCAATGAATTTCAGGTAGTGGAGTGAGAGAACATGACCTGTTATGGGGGAGTTCAGGGTGTAGAGGGTTATGCCATAAGAATATTTAATAATAAAAAAAGGGCCTCCAAATGATGCATTTTACAGCATAATTTTTACAGAAATTTGGTGGGAATTCAGAAGTATTTTTTTTGTTGCCCCAGGCAAGCCTGGCATTATCCATGCATGTTGGGACTGACCTTTCCCAAGAAGACATTGAAATCTTAATAGCAAAACAGTGAACTTTTCAATTAAATGCAACCTAAAAGCTGCCCAAAGGAAAACACGTTTTACAGGCACTAAAGAAAATTTAGTAATGCAGGGTCACATGACATCGATTTTCATTATGCATTTAGTCTCTCTGGTTTAGCTAGCATGTCTCCAGGAATAACTACAATATGTGTCAGGCCACTATTCTGTTAACGTTAGCCAGCATGTCCCAAGAAAGACCTAAAATATGTCTCTCATGGGCATTTTTATGTCACTGTCAGCCAGTATATCCCCAGGAATGTCAACAATATGACTCTAACAGGTCATTATTATGTCAGGTTAGCCATCATGTCCCACGGGATGCCTGTAACATGACACTAATTGGCCTTTATTCTGTTAACGTTATTCGGCGTATCTCCATAAGCACCAATAGTATGGGCATTATAATCTCACTGTCAGCTAGTAGGTTCCCAGACATGTAAACACAATCCTGGGCACACGTATTAGGGGTAAAACCAGTAGTATGAGAGTCTTGTTCAGATAAATCACAGTTGTTGATGTCTGGATAGAGTTCAGTAATATTTATTGAGAGAGAACAAAATTATAGAAACAAAGCAACCAGCCGACACGTGTTTCGTCACAAGTATAATGCCTGTGACTCTTCAGGGCTGGGAAGGATACAAAAATTAAAATGAGGGAAAGAAAAAAGGGTGGGCTATACAAATAATAAAGATATTTAAGGGGACGTTTGGGAAGGGGAATAGACTTTGAAAATAACTAGAAAAACATTAGTTTAAAAGGTGAACAATGAAACCAGTGACTCTTGTGAAAGTGCCGCTTTCATGAAGGAATCTACATGAAAAAGTTCGCGGGAAAACATGGTTGGAGATGAAGTGACAATTGAAATGTGCAGGGCACAAGTAAATAAGTGACAAAGTGGGTTTCAAGTGTTTGTACGTGATAGAAACTGTTGTTAAGCAACAGAATACACTAGCAAAAAGGATTACTTTCAATCATACATTGAGATGTAAAGGCAATCGTAAAGAAAATAGCTTAGGTAATCGATAATGCTCAAAACATGAGAGATCCAATTAACATGCGGTTTAACGAATATAATAAGAATTTGACTAATCAAAACAACTTCGCGGTGCATAGGACCAGGAGTCCGAAGTAGAGTGTCAAAACAAATTGAGGAAAGGAAATTGATCCTTCAAAAGTGAACGGATCGGGGAGGAGATCAACAGAGAGAACCCCATTGAAACATAAGGGATAGGTACCTTAGTGGAGTGTTCCATGCGAGAGAGTAAGGTTACGAAAGGCGGTGTGATCATCAAAATCGTCCCGGGGTTAGGGGAGGACTGAAGAATATAGGTAAGCCAGGTATGTTCCAGAAAATAATTAGGGCAGGTACAGAGCCACGAGTCCACCTAAGGTACGTGGCACGTCAATGGGGGGCCCTGCTGAGGAATGAAAAGAGGGAAAACTAACTTGAGGACCCATCGTATGTTCAAAACGATTGGAAGGAGACCAGTGAGGGCACTAACCTGTGTGTTAAAAGGGAGGGCCGTCCAGTAAACTGTGCCTGCAATCGTAACACTAATGATGCCGTGTAAGGCAGTAAGGTACAGCGCTAAAAGAAACATGAGAGTAGTAAGTAATTGCAAAAAACAAACAACCACAATGAGGTGGAAGGAGAGGGGGCGGCGTGGGGAGGAACTTACCCTGTAAAGGGCTGTCGACAACCATCCAGGAAGATGGGCGTGTGGAGAAGGCGGGTACGCCTACAGGGAGCCACGGCAGAGGCAAGAAAGATAAAAGGAAATGTATTAGGGGAAATGGAGAAAACGGAGGGGCTAATGAGCCCGGTTAGTCCGTTTAAAGTGGCCAACTAAGACGCCAATTACCTGTGTGTAGAGTAATGAAGGCCGCTGGAACCTGTAGCCTTAACCTGAACCGGATGTGGAAGGCTGCGGAAAGGTTTGTATCCGCTAGATATACCGGCGCGGTAAAGAAAGACTAGACCGCGCACCGGTATACTGGTAGGTTGCGAAACACGCATGCGTGGGTGCATGTCAAGCGGAACTATGACCTCTATGTAGAGGAATAAAGTAGTAAACAGATTGAATAAGAAGTTGAAGCAGTGTAGGAGGGACAAATTTAATGAAAATGGAAATAAGATGAAGGAAAAGAAATTGATAGCCAAAATGAGAATATCGGGCAGGAAAAAAAGGTAAAAGAAAAGGGAAAGAAAGGCTGTGAAACAGTGAAGATGTGAAGCAAGTATAGAAGGAATGAAGGCACCGGGAATGTCCTAAGGGGGGTGCCCATGACTGAAAATGGGTAAAAGAGCGCAGAATACATGGAGAGAAGACAGTGGACAGTGTGACTAAAGTAGGCATAGAATGACGGACCAAACAATACGTGCAAAACACATCAGTTATGCAACCATTGATTAGCGGAGCCGGGTGGTAGAAAACCACCTTAGGTGACACACTGGGTCTAGGAGAAAAAAACCATTTAAAGATATATGTTAAGTTAAAAAGTAACATGCCTACGAGCGAATTGATGAAAATAAGTCACTCCATGAGTGGCGTATCAGAACCAGAAAACAAGCAGAAAAGTGAAATTACTGTGAAATAAAAACGCTGTAAGTTATCAAAAGCAGTCCATGTGTGGGTGATCATTCACCCAGGAAGTAATGGAGCTCATTGTCCGTGTTAAGTCCGTGTTGTACTGTCCGTAGACGCATGATCCATGTTGCTTCCAGACGCCTAAGTCTCAGTTCTCTGTTGCCACCTCTGGCGCTGACCATTGCTACATCAAATCCGAAGAAGGAGAAACGTTTTGTGGTTCCTTGGTTGAGGCAGGTGGCCGCATGTACGGCCATGGGGTATCTCGTGTCTTGGTGTAGTAACGCTCTGAGGTGCTCTCCAATGCGATCTTTCAGTGGTCTGATTGTACTCCCGATGTACCAGCGTTTGCAGGCACACTCGAGAATGTATATCACAAATTTAGTGTTGCAGTTGATATTACACTTGATTTGGTACTGTTGCCCGTTTACTGCTGTGAAGTTCTTGACTCCATTCTGTGCTAATCTGCAAACCCCGCAGCACCCACATTTGAAAAACCCCAAGGTGTGGTTAGTAAGCCACATGCGGCCAGTACCGGGACATGGTACACTAGGGCTAAGTCTTGTTCTTAGTGTTTTGCCACGTCTGTAGGTAATTTGGGGTTTGGGGGTGATGACCTCTCTAAGGGTGGTGTCTGCCAGTAGAATGCCCCAGTGTTTAATGAGGCTTTTTTTCATGGCTAGGCCCATGTCACTAAAATCGGTGATGAGTCTAACGGGTTGGTCCTGTTCTGTCGTTTTCATCTGGTTTTTGAGTGTTTCCTTCCTTTGTATTAGATTGATTCTCTTTTCAGCTGTACAGATTGTCCGGGCACTGTAGCCTCTGGCTTTAAATCTGTGTTTCATATTTGTCAGACAATTCTGAAATTCTACTTCATCACTGCAATTCCTCCTTGCTCTGACGAATTCCCCGTAGGGGATTGCCTGAATTTGATAGGAGGGGTGGGAACTTCCCGCGTGTAAGATGGAGTTGCATGATGTCTCTTTTCTGTGTAAACGGCTATGTAATGTGTCTGACTTAATGTAGATCTCAACGTCCAGGAAGGTGATATTGGAGGTGCTGGAGTGACTTGTGAATCGCATATTCATGTTGTTAGAATTAAGATGTGTGCAAAATGCGTCTAGTTCATATTGTGATCCTGACCAGATTAAGAGACAATCATCAATGTAGCGTCCCCAGTAAATTATAGAGTCTATCCAGGGTGCCCCTTTGGGGCCCCAGATCCATTTAGATTCTAAGACACCCATGTACAGGTTCGCAAAAGAGGGCGAAAACTTAGAGCCCATGGCCACGCCTTTGATTTGTTTGTACCAGACATTGTCATATATAAAAAGTTATTATTCAGAATTATGTCCATCATGGCAACAAGCATGTTAGTGTGTTGCCATAATGAGGCGGGTCTTTCATTTAGTAAACTGGTAATGGCTGCCAGCCCTAATTCTGGTTCTATAGTTGTGTAGAGAGATACCACATCCAGGGTGGCCAGGGTCATGCCAGACTGCCATTGAACGTCAGCCAAGATGCTCAAGATGTGTTTGGTATCCTGTAAGTGTGAAGGCAGGTTTTTAACCATGGCGCCCAGGAAAAGGTCTACATACTGTGCTAGCCTCTCTGTGGGACCTCCAATGCCAGACACTATAGGTCTGCCTGGTGGGAATGGAGTGGACTTGTGTATTTTAGGCAAGGTGTATAGCCAAGGGAAGGTAGGCTTGTGTACTTTAAGGTAAAGATGTTCCTGATCATCGATAAGGCCTAAAGAGTGCCACTCAGATAGGCTTTTGTTAATAGTGGTGACAAGTGTGGCTGTTGGGTTGTAAGTCAGTTGTTCATAACAGGATGTGTCCTGTAATTGTGACAGGATTTCGTTATGGTAGTCAGTCCGATTCATTACCACCACGTTCCCTCCCTTATCAGCTTCTCGGATTATGATATCCGTGTTGGATGTTAGGGATTTCAAAGCTAATCGTTCGCCCCTGCTAAGGTTATCTTTGATTCTGCGGTTTGTGCCAACCAACTTGTGTTCGTGTCTCTCCATGTCCGCCAGGACTAGGTTATGAAATGTGTCAACCGAATTGCCCCCTGGTAGTATAGGTGTCCATTTGGACTTGGATTTGAGGCCGCTGCTAAGAGTAAGGTCTGCTTCTATGTCTAGTTCTTGAAGAAGCCTCTCCATGTTGATTGGTGTCTCGTCACAGTCAGTGAGCGATAGGAGTAAATGTGTATCTTGTATATCCCTGATACTTTGTGCACCCGATGAGTTGTCAGTGCAAATCTTTCTAATATTCTGTGTGGTCGGTGGAGTACCACAGAAGTGTTTCTTGATTTTAAGGCCCCGGACAAATTTAAACAAGTCTATTTTGTGTCGACAGGTATCTCCCTGTTCATGGGGATTGAAGCTCAAGCCTTTACTCAATAAGGAAATCATGCCACCATCGAGATTGTGGGAGGAGAGGTTAACCACCTGTATTCCTAACTCTCCCTGGTTTATTTGCCCTTCCCGTTCCCGGACCTCAGTTTCTTTTTGTACTCTTCTGAGTCCTGCCCTCTTCCCTCTACGGGTCTTCTGTCTGGGGCTCCTGATCTTTGTTGCGTCCTGTTCTCCTTTCGTATGGCCTGAACTTCCCTTAAAAAAGACGACGTTGTCTGACCAGGTCTAATAGAACTTCTAGCTTGATTCTCAGTCTCACTATCGCTACTTGGGATCGTGTTAATAGAGGTGGAGCTAGATGAAAGAGAAGTGGTCTCTGTTCTGGTCTGTTTGTCTCCCTGATGGGCTGTACCAACCAACTTATCGTATTTTTTGGCGAAGGTGAAGACACGTCCCTCTCTGTAGTCAGCTTCGTCCCTTTTCAGTTGTCGTGTCTTTCTATCTTTGATTTCGTTTTGGTGTTTAACCAAGATATCGTTAAGTATCAAGTAATTTTTTTCCGTCGCTTCCTGCAAATCTAAATCAGTTATTTCTTTTTCAAGTTCGGCTATTTCCTTTTGTAATTTTACTACCTTACGTTCTGCGTTTTCAATAAGAATGTTGATCAATGTATTTGAGTTGGAATTAAGGGTGTCCTCCCATTTACTTAGTAGATCGTCATCCAGATCATCGAATGTGGGAAGATCTGGGAACGCAGTCCTCTAGGGACTCTATTGAGCCTGAGGTACTGCTTGAGGGTGGCGCTGTCCCACCACCTGGCGTTTTCAGTTTTCTTTAATCTCTCTAGTCTGAGAAATTTTTCTTTAAGACCCTCTTTGCGTGAGGGGTTAGTACTGATGGATGCTGCACTAGTCGTAATCCCCTTAGATAAGTTATCGAAGAGTTCTGATGCGACCCTGTCTCTATCCATTACCTAATCTGTTGATGTGGTATAATTGCTGTTTGTACGCTGTGGCTGCCCTTCCTGTAACCATAAACTGACGTCTAGGGGTAGGGTTTTGAGTAAGAACAGGAAGATTGGCGCTCAAACTAGTACGCGTTATGTAAGTAATGCTACACAAAATTGTGCGGTGCTGCCAGGTCGGAGGAACAACCCAATAACCTCCGTCAATGTATGAGTCGAAGAACCCACACTGTACAAGTAAACACAATCCTGGGCACACGTATTAGGGGTAAAACCAGTAGTATGAGAGTCTTGTTCAGATAAATCACAGTTGTTGATGTCTGGATAGAGTTCAGTAATATTTATTGAGAGAGAACAAAATTATAGAAACAAAGCAACCAGCCGACACGTGTTTCGTCACAAGTATAATGCCTGTGACTCTTCAGGGCTGGGAAGGATACAAAAATTAAAATGAGGGAAAGAAAAAAGGGTGGGCTATACAAATAATAAAGATATTTAAGGGGACGTTTGGGAAGGGGAATAGACTTTGAAAATAACTAGAAAAACATTAGTTTAAAAGGTGAACAATGAAACCAGTGACTCTTGTGAAAGTGCCGCTTTCATGAAGGAATCTACATGAAAAAGTTCGCGGGAAAACATGGTTGGAGATGAAGTGACAATTGAAATGTGCAGGGCACAAGTAAATAAGTGACAAAGTGGGTTTCAAGTGTTTGTACGTGATAGAAACTGTTGTTAAGCAACAGAATACACTAGCAAAAAGGATTACTTTCAATCATACATTGAGATGTAAAGGCAATCGTAAAGAAAATAGCTTAGGTAATCGATAATGCTCAAAACATGAGAGATCCAATTAACATGCGGTTTAACGAATATAATAAGAATTTGACTAATCAAAACAACTTCGCGGTGCATAGGACCAGGAGTCCGAAGTAGAGTGTCAAAACAAATTGAGGAAAGGAAATTGATCCTTCAAAAGTGAACGGATCGGGGAGGAGATCAACAGAGAGAACCCCATTGAAACATAAGGGATAGGTACCTTAGTGGAGTGTTCCATGCGAGAGAGTAAGGTTACGAAAGGCGGTGTGATCATCAAAATCGTCCCGGGGTTAGGGGAGGACTGAAGAATATAGGTAAGCCAGGTATGTTCCAGAAAATAATTAGGGCAGGTACAGAGCCACGAGTCCACCTAAGGTACGTGGCACGTCAATGGGGGCCCTGCTGAGGAATGAAAAGAGGGAAAACTAACTTGAGGACCCATCGTATGTTCAAAACGATTGGAAGGAGACCAGTGAGGGCACTAACCTGTGTGTTAAAAGGGAGGGCCGTCCAGTAAACTGTGCCTGCAATCGTAACACTAATGATGCCGTGTAAGGCAGTAAGGTACAGCGCTAAAAGAAACATGAGAGTAGTAAGTAATTGCAAAAACAAACAACCACAATGAGGTGGAAGGAGAGGGGGGCGGCGTGGGGAGGAACTTACCCTGTAAAGGGCTGTCGACAACCATCCAGGAAGATGGGCGTGTGGAGAAGGCGGGTACGCCTACAGGGAGCCACGGCAGAGGCAAGAAAGATAAAAGGAAATGTATTAGGGGAAATGGAGAAAACGGAGGGGCTAATGAGCCCGGTTAGTCCGTTTAAAGTGGCCAACTAAGACGCCAATTACCTGTGTGTAGAGTAATGAAGGCCGCTGGAACCTGGAGCCTTAACCTGAACCGGATGTGGAAGGCTGCGGAAAGGTTTGTATCCGCTAGATATACCGGCGCGGTAAAGAAAGACTAGACCGCGCACCGGTATACTGGTAGGTTGCGAAACACGCATGCGTGGGTGCATGTCAAGCGGAACTATGACCTCTATGTAGAGGAATAAAGTAGTAAACAGATTGAATAAGAAGTTGAAGCAGTGTAGGAGGGACAAATTTAATGAAAATGGAAATAAGATGAAGGAAAAGAAATTGATAGCCAAAATGAGAATATCGGGCAGGAAAAAAAGGTAAAAGAAAAGGGAAAGAAAGGCTGTGAAACAGTGAAGATGTGAAGCAAGTATAGAAGGAATGAAGGCACCGGGAATGTCCTAAGGGGGGTGCCCATGACTGAAAATGGGTAAAAGAGCGCAGAATACATGGAGAGAAGACAGTGGACAGTGTGACTAAAGTAGGCATAGAATGACGGACCAAACAATACGTGCAAAACACATCAGTTATGCAACCATTGATTAGCGGAGCCGGGTGGTAGAAAACCACCTTAGGTGACACACTGGGTCTAGGAGAAAAAAACCATTTAAAGATATATGTTAAGTTAAAAAGTAACATGCCTACGAGCGAATTGATGAAAATAAGTCACTCCATGAGTGGCGTATCAGAACCAGAAAACAAGCAGAAAAGTGAAATTACTGTGAAATAAAAACGCTGTAAGTTATCAAAAGCAGTCCATGTGTGGGTGATCATTCACCCAGGAAGTAATGGAGCTCATTGTCCGTGTTAAGTCCGTGTTGTACTGTCCGTAGACGCATGATCCATGTTGCTTCCAGACGCCTAAGTCTCAGTTCTCTGTTGCCACCTCTGGCGCTGACCATTGCTACATCAAATCCGAAGAAGGAGAAACGTTTTGTGGTTCCTTGGTTAGGGCAGGTGGCCGCATGTACGGCCATGGGGTATCTCGTGTCTTGGTGTAGTAACGCTCTGAGGTGCTCTCCAATGCGATCTTTCAGTGGTCTGATTGTACTCCCGATGTACCAGCGTTTGCAGGCACACTCGAGAATGTATATCACAAATTTAGTGTTGCAGTTGATATTACACTTGATTTGGTACTGTTGCCCGTTTACTGCTGTGAAGTTCTTGACTCCATTCTGTGCTAATCTGCAAACCCCGCAGCACCCACATTTGAAAAACCCCAAGGTGTGGTTAGTAAGCCACATGCGGCCAGTACCGGGACATGGTACACTAGGGCTAAGTCTTGTTCTTAGTGTTTTGCCACGTCTGTAGGTAATTTGGGGTTTGGGGGTGATGACCTCTCTAAGGGTGGTGTCTGCCAGTAGAATGCCCCAGTGTTTAATGAGGCTTTTTTTCATGGCTAGGCCCATGTCACTAAAATCGGTGATGAGTCTAACGGGTTGGTCCTGTTCTGTCGTTTTCATCTGGTTTTTGAGTGTTTCCTTCCTTTGTATTAGATTGATTCTCTTTTCAGCTGTACAGATTGTCCGGGCACTGTAGCCTCTGGCTTTAAATCTGTGTTTCATATTTGTCAGACACTTCTGAAATTCTACTTCATCACTGCAATTCCTCCTTGCTCTGACGAATTCCCCGTAGGGGATTGCCTGAATTTGATAGGAGGGGTGGGAACTTCCCGCGTGTAAGATGGAGTTGCATGATGTCTCTTTTCTGTGTAAACGGCTATGTAATGTGTCTGACTTAATGTAGATCTCAACGTCCAGGAAGGTGATATTGGAGGTGCTGGAGTGACTTGTGAATCGCATATTCATGTTGTTAGAATTAAGATGTGTGCAAAATGCGTCTAGTTCATATTGTGATCCTGACCAGATTAAGAGACAATCATCAATGTAGCGTCCCCAGTAAATTATAGAGTCTATCCAGGGTGCCCCTTTGGGGCCCCAGATCCATTTAGATTCTAAGACACCCATGTACAGGTTCGCAAAAGAGGGCGAAAACTTAGAGCCCATGGCCACGCCTTTGATTTGTTTGTACCAGACATTGTCATATATAAAAAGTTGTTATTCAGAATTATGTCCATCATGGCAACAAGCATGTTAGTGTGTTGCCATAATGAGGCGGGTCTTTCATTTAGTAAACTGGTAATGGCTGCCAGCCCTAATTCTGGTTCTATAGTTGTGTAGAGAGATACCACATCCAGGGTGGCCAGGGTCATGCCAGACTGCCATTGAACGTCAGCCAAGATGCTCAAGATGTGTTTGGTATCCTGTAAGTGTGAAGGCAGGTTTTTAACCATGGCGCCCAGGAAAAGGTCTACATACTGTGCTAGCCTCTCTGTGGGACCTCCAATGCCAGACACTATAGGTCTGCCTGGTGGGAATGGAGTGGACTTGTGTATTTTAGGCAAGGTGTATAGCCAAGGGAAGGTAGGCTTGTGTACTTTAAGGTAAAGATGTTCCTGATCATCGATAAGGCCTAAAGAGTGCCACTCAGATAGGCTTTTGTTAATAGTGGTGACAAGTGTGGCTGTTGGGTTGTAAGTCAGTTGTTCATAACAGGATGTGTCCTGTAATTGTGACAGGATTTCGTTATGGTAGTCAGTCCGATTCATTACCACCACGTTCCCTCCCTTATCAGCTTCTCGGATTATGATATCCGTGTTGGATGTTAGGGATTTCAAAGCTAATCGTTCGCCCCTGCTAAGGTTATCTTTGATTCTGCGGTTTGTGCCAACCAACTTGTGTTCGTGTCTCTCCATGTCCGCCAGGACTAAGTTATGAAATGTGTCAACCGAATTGCCCCCTGGTAGTATAGGTGTCCATTTGGACTTGGATTTGAGGCCGCTGCTAAGAGTAAGGTCTGCTTCTATGTCTAGTTCTTGAAGAAGCCTCTCCATGTTGATTGGTGTCTCGTCACAGTCAGTGAGCGATAGGAGTAAATGTGTATCTTGTATATCCCTGATACTTTGTGCACCCGATGAGTTGTCAGTGCAAATCTTTCTAATATTCTGTGTGGTCGGTGGAGTACCACAGAAGTGTTTCTTGATTTTAAGGCCCCGGACAAATTTAAACAAGTCTATTTTGTGTCGACAGGTATCTCCCTGTTCATGGGGATTGAAGCTCAAGCCTTTACTCAATAAGGAAATCATGCCACCATCGAGATTGTGGGAGGAGAGGTTAACCACCTGTATTCCTAACTCTCCCTGGTTTATTTGCCCTTCCCGTTCCCGGACCTCAGTTTCTTTTTGTACTCTTCTGAGTCCTGCCCTCTTCCCTCTACGGGTCTTCTGTCTGGGGCTCCTGATCTTTGTTGCGTCCTGTTCTCCTTTCGTATGGCCTGAACTTCCCTTAAAAAGACGACGTTGTCTGACCAGGTCTAATAGAACTTCTAGCTTGATTCTCAGTCTCACTATCGCTACTTGGGATCGTGTTAATAGAGGTGGAGCTAGATGAAAGAGAAGTGGTCTCTGTTCTGGTCTGTTTGTCTCCCTGATGGGCTGTACCAACCAACTTATCGTATTTTTGGCGAAGGTGAAGACACGTCCCTCTCTGTAGTCAGCTTCGTCCCTTTTCAGTTGTCGTGTCTTTCTATCTTTGATTTCGTTTTGGTGTTTAACCAAGATATCGTTAAGTATCAAGTAATTTTTTTCCGTCGCTTCCTGCAAATCTAAATCAGTTATTTCTTTTTCAAGTTCGGCTATTTCCTTTTGTAATTTTACTACCTTACGTTCTGCGTTTTCAATAAGAATGTTGATCAATGTATTTGAGTTGGAATTAAGGGTGTCCTCCCATTTACTTAGTAGATCGTCATCCAGATCATCGAATGTGGGGAAGATCTGGGAACGCAGTCCTCTAGGGACTCTATTGAGCCTGAGGTACTGCTTGAGGGTGGCGCTGTCCCACCACCTGGCGTTTTCAGTTTTCTTTAATCTCTCTAGTCTGAGAAATTTTTCTTTAAGACCCTCTTTGCGTGAGGGGTTAGTACTGATGGATGCTGCACTAGTCGTAATTAAGGGTGGGCGTAGTTCGCGAAGTAATGCTTCGCGAAGCTACGCAAAGTGCAGTTCGCGCTACGCAAGCTTCGCGTAGCACTACGCGAACTGCGTAGCGCACTGTTCGCAATGATTGCACAGTGCCGGATGCTTGTCCGCACTGTGCAATCATTGAAAACGGCAACTTGCACAGTGCGAGCTGTCTTTACTGCCGCTCGAGTAGATTTTTACTCGAGCGGCAGCTTTCTCAACGCGGACTGGTAGTTTCTCATCGCGAGCGGTCGCAAGCATACGCGACCACTCGCAATGAGAAACCTGACCTCCCGCGTTGAGAATCTCGCCGGGAGGTTTATTTTCCACGCTCGCGATCGGCAACTTGATGTTGCTGATCGCGAACGAGGAAAAAGTCTCGCCGGGATGTCATTTTGCTTGCTCGCGGTCGCCAACTTGACGTTGAGGACCGCGAGCAAGCAAAAAATGACCGCGGCACTACGCTACGCTACGCTACGCGTGTTCGCACTGTGCTACGTGCAATTCGCGTTGTGCGAAGTAGCGCAAACTTCGCAAACTACGCGAGCGTAGCGTAGCACTTCGCCCAGGGTTAGTCGTAATCCCCTTAGATAAGTTATCGAAGAGTTCTGATGCGACCCTGTCTCTATCCATTACCTAATCTGTTGATGTGGTATAATTGCTGTTTGTACGCTGTGGCTGCCCTTCCTGTAACCATAAACTGACGTCTAGGGGTAGGGTTTTGAGTAAGAACAGGAAGATTGGCGCTCAAACTAGTACGCGTTATGTAAGTAATGCTACACAAAATTGTGCGGTGCTGCCAGGTCGGAGGAACAACCCAATAACCTCCGTCAATGTATGAGTCGAAGAACCCACACTGTACAAGTAAACACAATCCTGGGCACACGTATTAGGGGTAAAACCAGTAGTATGAGAGTCTTGTTCAGATAAATCACAGTTGTTGATGTCTGGATAGAGTTCAGTAATATTTATTGAGAGAGAACAAAATTATAGAAACAAAGCAACCAGCCGACACGTGTTTCGTCACAAGTATAATGCCTGTGACTCTTCAGGGCTGGGAAGGATACAAAAATTAAAATGAGGGAAAGAAAAAAGGGTGGGCTATACAAATAATAAAGATATTTAAGGGGACGTTTGGGAAGGGGAATAGACTTTGAAAATAACTAGAAAAACATTAGTTTAAAAGGTGAACAATGAAACCAGTGACTCTTGTGAAAGTGCCGCTTTCATGAAGGAATCTACATGAAAAAGTTCGCGGGAAAACATGGTTGGAGATGAAGTGACAATTGAAATGTGCAGGGCACAAGTAAATAAGTGACAAAGTGGGTTTCAAGTGTTTGTACGTGATAGAAACTGTTGTTAAGCAACAGAATACACTAGCAAAAAGGATTACTTTCAATCATACATTGAGATGTAAAGGCAATCGTAAAGAAAATAGCTTAGGTAATCGATAATGCTCAAAACATGAGAGATCCAATTAACATGCGGTTTAACGAATATAATAAGAATTTGACTAATCAAAACAACTTCGCGGTGCATAGGACCAGGAGTCCGAAGTAGAGTGTCAAAACAAATTGAGGAAAGGAAATTGATCCTTCAAAAGTGAACGGATCGGGGAGGAAATCAACAGAGAGAACCCCATTGAAACATAAGGGATAGGTACCTTAGTGGAGTGTTCCATGCGAGAGAGTAAGGTTACGAAAGGCGGTGTGATCATCAAAATCGTCCCGGGTTTAGGGGAGGACTGAAGAATATAGGTAAGCCAGGTATGTTCCAGAAAATAATTAGGGCAGGTACAGAGCCACGAGTCCACCTAAGGTACGTGGCACGTCAATGGGGGCCCTGCTGAGGAATGAAAAGAGGGAAAACTAACTTGAGGACCCATCGTATGTTCAAAACGATTGGAAGGAGACCAGTGAGGGCACTAACCTGTGTGTTAAAAGGGAGGGCCGTCCAGTAAACTGTGCCTGCAATCGTAACACTAATGATGCCGTGTAAGGCAGTAAGGTACAGCGCTAAAAGAAACATGAGAGTAGTAAGTAATTGCAAAAAAACAAACAACCACAATGAGGTGGAAGGAGAGGGGGCGGCGTGGGGAGGAACTTACCCTGTAAAGGGCTGTCGACAACCATCCAGGAAGATGGGCGTGTGGAGAAGGCGGGTACGCCTACAGGGAGCCACGGCAGAGGCAAGAAAGATAAAAGGAAATGTATTAGGGGAAATGGAGAAAACGGAGGGGCTAATGAGCCCGGTTAGTCCGTTTAAAGTGGCCAACTAAGACGCCAATTACCTGTGTGTAGAGTAATGAAGGCCGCTGGAACCTGTAGCCTTAACCTGAACCGGATGTGGAAGGCTGCGGAAAGGTTTGTATCCGCTAGATATACCGGCGCGGTAAAGAAAGACTAGACCGCGCACCGGTATACTGGTAGGTTGCGAAACACGCATGCGTGGGTGCATGTCAAGCGGAACTATGACCTCTATGTAGAGGAATAAAGTAGTAAACAGATTGAATAAGAAGTTGAAGCAGTGTAGGAGGGACAAATTTAATGAAAATGGAAATAAGATGAAGGAAAAGAAATTGATAGCCAAAATGAGAATATCGGGCAGGAAAAAAAGGTAAAAGAAAAGGGAAAGAAAGGCTGTGAAACAGTGAAGATGTGAAGCAAGTATAGAAGGAATGAAGGCACCGGGAATGTCCTAAGGGGGTGCCCATGACTGAAAATGGGTAAAAGAGCGCAGAATACATGGAGAGAAGACAGTGGACAGTGTGACTAAAGTAGGCATAGAATGACGGACCAAACAATACGTGCAAAACACATCAGTTATGCAACCATTGATTAGCGGAGCCGGGTGGTAGAAAACCACCTTAGGTGACACACTGGGTCTAGGAGAAAAAAACCATTTAAAGATATATGTTAAGTTAAAAAGTAACATGCCTACGAGCGAATTGATGAAAATAAGTCACTCCATGAGTGGCGTATCAGAACCAGAAAACAAGCAGAAAAGTGAAATTACTGTGAAATAAAAACGCTGTAAGTTATCAAAAGCAGTCCATGTGTGGGTGATCATTCACCCAGGAAGTAATGGAGCTCATTGTCCGTGTTAAGTCCGTGTTGTACTGTCAGGGAGACAAACAGACCAGAACAGAGACCACTTCTCTTTCATCTAGCTCCACCTCTATTAACACGATCCCAAGTAGCGATAGTGAGACTGAGAATCAAGCTAGAAGTTCTATTAGACCTGGTCAGACAACGTCGTCTTTTTTAAGGGAAGTTCAGGCCATACGAAAGGAGAACAGGACGCAACAAAGATCAGGAGCCCCAGACAGAAGACCCGTAGAGGGAAGAGGGCAGGACTCAGAAGAGTACAAAAAGAAACTGAGGTCCGGGAACGGGAAGGGCAAATAAACCAGGGAGAGTTAGGAATACAGGTGGTTAACCTCTCCTCCCACAATCTCGATGGTGGCATGATTTCCTTATTGAGTAAAGGCTTGAGCTTCAATCCCCATGAACAGGGAGATACCTGTCGACACAAAATAGACTTGTTTAAATTTGTCCGGGGCCTTAAAATCAAGAAACACTTCTGTGGTACTCCACCGACCACACAGAATATTAGAAAGATTTGCACTGACAACTCATCGGGTGCACAAAGTATCAGGGATATACAAGATACACATTTACTCCTATCGCTCACTGACTGTGACGAGACACCAATCAACATGGAGAGGCTTCTTCAAGAACTAGACATAGAAGCAGACCTTACTCTTAGCAGCGGCCTCAAATCCAAGTCCAAATGGACACCTATACTACCAGGGGGCAATTCGGTTGACACATTTCATAACCTAGTCCTGGCGGACATGGAGAGACACGAACACAAGTTGGTTGGCACAAACCGCAGAATCAAAGATAACCTTAGCAGGGGCGAACGATTAGCTTTGAAATCCCTAACATCCAACACGGATATCATAATCCGAGAAGCTGATAAGGGAGGGAACGTGGTGGTAATGAATCGGACTGACTACCATAACGAAATCCTGTCACAATTACAGGACACATCCTGTTATGAACAACTGACTTACAACCCAACAGCCACACTTGTCACCACTATTAACAAAAGCCTATCTGAGTGGCACTCTTTAGGCCTTATCGATGATCAGGAACATCTTTACCTTAAAGTACACAAGCCTACCTTCCCTTGGCTATACACCTTGCCTAAAATACACAAGTCCACTCCATTCCCACCAGGCAGACCTATAGTGTCTGGCATTGGAGGTCCCACAGAGAGGCTAGCACAGTATGTAGACCTTTTCCTGGGCGCCATGGTTAAAAACCTGCCTTCACACTTACAGGATACCAAACACATCTTGAGCATCTTGGCTGACGTTCAATGGCAGTCTGGCATGACCCTGGCCACCCTGGATGTGGTATCTCTCTACACAACTATAGAACCAGAATTAGGGCTGGCAGCCATTACCAGTTTACTAAATGAAAGACTCCGCCTCATTATGGCAACACACTAACATGCTTGTTGCCATGATGGACATAATTCTGAATAACAACTTTTTTATATATGACAATGTCTGGTACAAACAAATCAAAGGCGTGGCCATGGGCTCTAAGTTTTCGCCCTCTTTTGCGAACCTGTACATGGGTGTCTTAGAATCTAAATGGATCTGGGGCCCCAAAGGGGCACCCTGGATAGACTCTATAATTTACTGGGGACGCTACATTGATGATTGTCTCTTAATCTGGTCAGGATCACAATATGAACTAGACGCATTTTGCACACATCTTAATTCTAACAACATGAATATGCGATTCACAAGTCACTCCAGCACCTCCAATATCACCTTCCTGGACGTTGAGATCTACATTAAGTCAGACACATTACATAGCCGTTTACACAGAAAAGAGACATCATGCAACTCCATCTTACACGCGGGAAGTTCCCACCCCTCCTATCAAATTCAGGCAATCCCCTACGGGAATTCGTCAGAGCAAGGAGGAATTGCAGTGATGAAGTAGAATTTCAGAATTGTCTGACAAATATGAAACACAGATTTAAAGCCAGAGGCTACAGTGCCCGGACAATCTGTACAGCTGAAAAGAGAATCAATCTAATACAAAGGAAGGAAACACTCAAAAACCAGATGAAAACGACAGAACAGGACCAACCCGTTAGACTCATCACCGATTTTAGTGACATGGGCCTAGCCATGAAAAAAAGCCTCATTAAACACTGGGGCATTCTACTGGCAGACACCACCCTTAGAGAGGTCATCACCCCCAAACCCCAAATTACCTACAGACGTGGCAAAACACTAAGAACAAGACTTAGCCCTAGTGTACCATGTCCCGGTACTGGCCGCATGTGGCTTACTAACCACACCTTGGGGTTTTTCAAATGTGGGTGCTGCGGGGTTTGCAGATTAGCACAGAATGGAGTCAAGAACTTCACAGCAGTAAACGGGCAACAGTACCAAATCAAGTGTAATATCAACTGCAACACTAAATTTGTGATATACATTCTCGAGTGTGCCTGCAAACGCTGGTACATCGGGAGTACAATCAGACCACTGAAAGATCGCATTGGAGAGCACCTCAGAGCGTTACTACACCAAGACACGAGATACCCCATGGCCGTACATGCGGCCACCTGCCCCAACCAAGGAACCACAAAACGTTTCTCCTTCTTCGGATTTGATGTAGCAATGGTCAGCGCCAGAGGTGGCAACAGAGAACTGAGACTTAGGCGTCTGGAAGCAACATGGATCATGCGTCCTCCGCGTTATGTAAGTAATGCTACACAAAATTGTGCGGTGCTGCCAGGTCGGAGGAACAACCCAATAACCAATTTTGTGTAGCATTACTTACATAACGCGTACTAGTTTGAGCGCCAATCTTCCTGTTCTTACTCAAAACCCTACCCCTAGACGTCAGTTTATGGTTACAGGAAGGGCAGCCACAGCGTACAAACAGCAATTATACCACATCAACAGATTAGGTAATGGATAGAGACAGGGTCGCATCAGAACTCTTCGATAACTTATCTAAGGGGATTACGACTAGTGCAGCATCCATCAGTACTAACCCCTCACGCAAAGAGGGTCTTAAAGAAAAATTTCTCAGACTAGAGAGATTAAAGAAAACTGAAAACGCCAGGTGGTGGGACAGCGCCACCCTCAAGCAGTACCTCAGGCTCAATAGAGTCCCTAGAGGACTGCGTTCCCAGATCTTCCCCACATTCGATGATCTGGATGACGATCTACTAAGTAAATGGGAGGACACCCTTAATTCCAACTCAAATACATTGATCAACATTCTTATTGAAAACGCAGAACGTAAGGTAGTAAAATTACAAAAGGAAATAGCCGAACTTGAAAAAGAAATAACTGATTTAGATTTGCAGGAAGCGACGGAAAAAAATTACTTGATACTTAACGATATCTTGGTTAAACACCAAAACGAAATCAAAGATAGAAAGACACGACAACTGAAAAGGGACGAAGCTGACTACAGAGAGGGACGTGTCTTCACCTTCGCCAAAAAATACGATAAGTTGGTTGGTACAGCCCATCAGGGAGACAAACAGACCAGAACAGAGACCACTTCTCTTTCATCTAGCTCCACCTCTATTAACACGATCCCAAGTAGCGATAGTGAGACTGAGAATCAAGCTAGAAGTTCTATTAGACCTGGTCAGACAACGTCGTCTTTTTAAGGGAAGTTCAGGCCATACGAAAGGAGAACAGGACGCAACAAAGATCAGGAGCCCCAGACAGAAGACCCGTAGAGGGAAGAGGGCAGGACTCAGAAGAGTACAAAAAGAAACTGAGGTCCGGGAACGGGAAGGGCAAATAAACCAGGGAGAGTTAGGAATACAGGTGGTTAACCTCTCCTCCCACAATCTCGATGGTGGCATGATTTCCTTATTGAGTAAAGGCTTGAGCTTCAATCCCCATGAACAGGGAGATACCTGTCGACACAAAATAGACTTGTTTAAATTTGTCCGGGGCCTTAAAATCAAGAAACACTTCTGTGGTACTCCACCGACCACACAGAATATTAGAAAGATTTGCACTGACAACTCATCGGGTGCACAAAGTATCAGGGATATACAAGATACACATTTACTCCTATCGCTCACTGACTGTGACGAGACACCAATCAACATGGAGAGGCTTCTTCAAGAACTAGACATAGAAGCAGACCTTACTCTTAGCAGCGGCCTCAAATCCAAGTCCAAATGGACACCTATACTACCAGGGGGCAATTCGGTTGACACATTTCATAACCTAGTCCTGGCGGACATGGAGAGACACGAACACAAGTTGGTTGGCACAAACCGCAGAATCAAAGATAACCTTAGCAGGGGCGAACGATTAGCTTTGAAATCCCTAACATCCAACACGGATATCATAATCCGAGAAGCTGATAAGGGAGGGAACGTGGTGGTAATGAATCGGACTGACTACCATAACGAAATCCTGTCACAATTACAGGACACATCCTGTTATGAACAACTGACTTACAACCCAACAGCCACACTTGTCACCACTATTAACAAAAGCCTATCTGAGTGGCACTCTTTAGGCCTTATCGATGATCAGGAACATCTTTACCTTAAAGTACACAAGCCTACCTTCCCTTGGCTATACACCTTGCCTAAAATACACAAGTCCACTCCATTCCCACCAGGCAGACCTATAGTGTCTGGCATTGGAGGTCCCACAGAGAGGCTAGCACAGTATGTAGACCTTTTCCTGGGCGCCATGGTTAAAAACCTGCCTTCACACTTACAGGATACCAAACACATCTTGAGCATCTTGGCTGACGTTCAATGGCAGTCTGGCATGACCCTGGCCACCCTGGATGTGGTATCTCTCTACACAACTATAGAACCAGAATTAGGGCTGGCAGCCATTACCAGTTTACTAAATGAAAGACCCGCCTCATTATGGCAACACACTAACATGCTTGTTGCCATGATGGACATAATTCTGAATAACAACTTTTTATATATGACAATGTCTGGTACAAACAAATCAAAGGCGTGGCCATGGGCTCTAAGTTTTCGCCCTCTTTTGCGAACCTGTACATGGGTGTCTTAGAATCTAAATGGATCTGGGGCCCCAAAGGGGCACCCTGGATAGACTCTATAATTTACTGGGGACGCTACATTGATGATTGTCTCTTAATCTGGTCAGGATCACAATATGAACTAGACGCATTTTGCACACATCTTAATTCTAACAACATGAATATGCGATTCACAAGTCACTCCAGCACCTCCAATATCACCTTCCTGGACGTTGAGATCTACATTAAGTCAGACACATTACATAGCCGTTTACACAGAAAAGAGACATCATGCAACTCCATCTTACACGCGGGAAGTTCCCACCCCTCCTATCAAATTCAGGCAATCCCCTACGGGGAATTCGTCAGAGCAAGGAGGAATTGCAGTGATGAAGTAGAATTTCAGAATTGTCTGACAAATATGAAACACAGATTTAAAGCCAGAGGCTACAGTGCCCGGACAATCTGTACAGCTGAAAAGAGAATCAATCTAATACAAAGGAAGGAAACACTCAAAAACCAGATGAAGACGACAGAACAGGACCAACCCGTTAGACTCATCACCGATTTTAGTGACATGGGCCTAGCCATGAAAAAAAGCCTCATTAAACACTGGGGCATTCTACTGGCAGACACCACCCTTAGAGAGGTCATCACCCCCAAACCCCAAATTACCTACAGACGTGGCAAAACACTAAGAACAAGACTTAGCCCTAGTGTACCATGTCCCGGTACTGGCCGCATGTGGCTTACTAACCACACCTTGGGCTTTTTCAAATGTGGGTGCTGCGGGGTTTGCAGATTAGCACAGAATGGAGTCAAGAACTTCACAGCAGTAAACGGGCAACAGTACCAAATCAAGTGTAATATCAACTGCAACACTAAATTTGTGATATACATTCTCGAGTGTGCCTGCAAACGCTGGTACATCGGGAGTACAATCAGACCACTGAAAGATCGCATTGGAGAGCACCTCAGAGCGTTACTACACCAAGACACGAGATACCCCATGGCCGTACATGCGGCCACCTGCCCCAACCAAGGAACCACAAAACGTTTCTCCTTCTTCGGATTTGATGTAGCAATGGTCAGCGCCAGAGGTGGCAACAGAGAACTGAGACTTAGGCGTCTGGAAGCAACATGGATCATGCGTCTACGGACAGTACAACACGGACTTAACACGGACAATGAGCTCCATTACTTCCTGGGTGAATGATCACCCACACATGGACTGCTTTTGATAACTTACAGCGTTTTTATTTCACAGTAATTTCACTTTTCTGCTTGTTTTCTGGTTCTGATACGCCACTCATGGAGTGACTTATTTTCATCAATTCGCTCGTAGGCATGTTACTTTTTAACTTAACATATATCTTTAAATGGTTTTTTTCTCCTAGACCCAGTGTGTCACCTAAGGTGGTTTTCTACCACCCGGCTCCGCTAATCAATGGTTGCATAACTGATGTGTTTTGCACGTATTGTTTGGTCCGTCATTCTATGCCTACTTTAGTCACACTGTCCACTGTCTTCTCTCCATGTATTCTGCGCTCTTTTACCCATTTTCAGTCATGGGCACCCCCTTAGGACATTCCCGGTGCCTTCATTCCTTCTATACTTGCTTCACATCTTCACTGTTTCACAGCCTTTCTTTCCCTTTTCTTTTACCTTTTTTTCCTGCCCGATATTCTCATTTTGGCTATCAATTTCTTTTCCTTCATCTTATTTCCATTTTCATTAAATGTGTCCCTCCTACACTGCTTCAACTTCTTATTCAATCTGTTTACTACTTTATTCCTCTACATAGAGGTCATAGTTCCGCTTGACATGCACCCACGCATGCGTGTTTCGCAACCTACCAGTATACCGGTGCGCGGTCTAGTCTTTCTTTACCGCGCCGGTATATCTAGCGGATACAAACCTTTCCGCAGCCTTCCACATCCGGTTCAGTTTAAGGCTCCAGGTTCCAGCGGCCTTCATTACTCTACACACAGGTAATTGGCGTCTTAGTTGGCCACTTTAAACGGACTAACCGGGCTCATTAGCCCCTCCGTTTTCTCCATTTCCCCTAATACATTTCCTTTTATCTTTCTTGCCTCTGCCGTGGCTCCCTGTAGGCGTACCCGCCTTCTCCACACGCCCATCTTCCTGGATGGTTGTCGACAGCCCTTTACAGGGTAAGTTCCTCCCCACGCCGCCCCCTCTCCTTCCACCTCATTGTGGTTGTTTGTTTTTTGCAATTACTTACTACTCTCATGTTTCTTTTAGCGCTGTACCTTACTGCCTTACACGGCATCATTAGTGTTACGATTGCAGGCACAGTTTACTGGACGGCCCTCCCTTTTAACACACAGGTTAGTGCCCTCACTGGTCTCCTTCCAATCGTTTTGAACATACGATGGGTCCTCAAGTTAGTTTTCCCTCTTTTCATTCCTCAGCAGGGCCCCCATTGACGTGCCACGTACCTTAGGTGGACTCGTGGCTCTGTACCTGCCCTAATTATTTTCTGGAACATACCTGGCTTACCTATATTCTTCAGTCCTCCCCTAACCCCGGGACGATTTTGATGATCACACCGCCTTTCGTAACCTTACTCTCTCGCATGGAACACTCCACTAAGGTACCTATCCCTTATGTTTCAATGGGGTTCTCTCTGTTGATCTCCTCCCCGATCCGTTCACTTTTGAAGGATCAATTTCCTTTCCTCAATTTGTTTTGACACTCTACTTCGGACTCCTGGTCCTATGCACCGCGAAGTTGTTTTGATTAGTCAAATTCTTATTATATTCGTTAAACCGCATGTTAATTGGATCTCTCATGTTTTGAGCATTATCGATTACCTAAGCTATTTTCTTTACGATTGCCTTTACATCTCAATGTATGATTGAAAGTAATCCTTTTTGCTAGTGTATTCTGTTGCTTAACAACAGTTTCTATCACGTACAAACACTTGAAACCCACTTTGTCACTTATTTACTTGTGCCCTGCACATTTCAATTGTCACTTCATCTCCAACCATGTTTTCCCGCGAACTTTTTCATGTAGATTCCTTCATGAAAGCGGCACTTTCACAAGAGTCACTGGTTTCATTGTTCACCTTTTAAACTAATGTTTTTCTAGTTATTTTCAAAGTCTATTCCCCTTCCCAAACGTCCCCTTAAATATCTTTATTATTTGTATAGCCCACCCTTTTTCTTTCCCTCATTTTAATTTTTGTATCCTTCCCAGCCCTGAAGAGTCACAGGCATTATACTTGTGACGAAACACGTGTCGGCTGGTTGCTTTGTTTCTATAATTTTGTTCTCTCTCAATAAATATTACTGAACTCTATCCAGACATCAACAACTGTGATTTATCTGAACAAGACTCTCATACTACTGGTTTTACCCCTAATACGTGTGCCCAGGATTGTGTTTACTTGTACAGTGTGGGTTCTTCGACTCATACATTGACGGAGGTTATTGGGTTGTTCCTCCGACCTGGCAGCACCGCACAATTTTGTGTAGCATTACTTACATAACGCGTACTAGTTTGAGCGCCAATCTTCCTGTTCTTACTCAAAACCCTACCCCTAGACGTCAGTTTATGGTTACAGGAAGGGCAGCCACAGCGTACAAACAGCAATTATACCACATCAACAGATTAGGTAATGGATAGAGACAGGGTCGCATCAGAACTCTTCGATAACTTATCTAAGGGGATTACGACTAGTGCAGCATCCATCAGTACTAACCCCTCACGCAAAGAGGGTCTTAAAGAAAAATTTCTCAGACTAGAGAGATTAAAGAAAACTGAAAACGCCAGGTGGTGGGACAGCGCCACCCTCAAGCAGTACCTCAGGCTCAATAGAGTCCCTAGAGGACTGCGTTCCCAGATCTTCCCCACATTCGATGATCTGGATGACGATCTACTAAGTAAATGGGAGGACACCCTTAATTCCAACTCAAATACATTGATCAACATTCTTATTGAAAACGCAGAACGTAAGGTAGTAAAATTACAAAAGGAAATAGCCGAACTTGAAAAAGAAATAACTGATTTAGATTTGCAGGAAGCGACGGAAAAAAATTACTTGATACTTAACGATATCTTGGTTAAACACCAAAACGAAATCAAAGATAGAAAGACACGACAACTGAAAAGGGACGAAGCTGACTACAGAGAGGGACGTGTCTTCACCTTCGCCAAAAATACGATAAGTTGGTTGGTACAGCCCATCAGGGAGACAAACAGACCAGAACAGAGACCACTTCTCTTTCATCTAGCTCCACCTCTATTAACACGATCCCAAGTAGCGATAGTGAGACTGAGAATCAAGCTAGAAGTTCTATTAGACCTGGTCAGACAACGTCGTCTTTTTTAAGGGAAGTTCAGGCCATACGAAAGGAGAACAGGACGCAACAAAGATCAGGAGCCCCAGACAGAAGACCCGTAGAGGGAAGAGGGCAGGACTCAGAAGAGTACAAAAAGAAACTGAGGTCCGGGAACGGGAAGGGCAAATAAACCAGGGAGAGTTAGGAATACAGGTGGTTAACCTCTCCTCCCACAATCTCGATGGTGGCATGATTTCCTTATTGAGTAAAGGCTTGAGCTTCAATCCCCATGAACAGGGAGATACCTGTCGACACAAAATAGACTTGTTTAAATTTGTCCGGGGCCTTAAAATCAAGAAACACTTCTGTGGTACTCCACCGACCACACAGAATATTAGAAAGATTTGCACTGACAACTCATCGGGTGCACAAAGTATCAGGGATATACAAGATACACATTTACTCCTATCGCTCACTGACTGTGACGAGACACCAATCAACATGGAGAGGCTTCTTCAAGAACTAGACATAGAAGCAGACCTTACTCTTAGCAGCGGCCTCAAATCCAAGTCCAAATGGACACCTATACTACCAGGGGGCAATTCGGTTGACACATTTCATAACCTAGTCCTGGCGGACATGGAGAGACACGAACACAAGTTGGTTGGCACAAACCGCAGAATCAAAGATAACCTTAGCAGGGGCGAACGATTAGCTTTGAAATCCCTAACATCCAACACGGATATCATAATCCGAGAAGCTGATAAGGGAGGGAACGTGGTGGTAATGAATCGGACTGACTACCATAACGAAATCCTGTCACAATTACAGGACACATCCTGTTATGAACAACTGACTTACAACCCAACAGCCACACTTGTCACCACTATTAACAAAAGCCTATCTGAGTGGCACTCTTTAGGCCTTATCGATGATCAGGAACATCTTTACCTTAAAGTACACAAGCCTACCTTCCCTTGGCTATACACCTTGCCTAAAATACACAAGTCCACTCCATTCCCACCAGGCAGACCTATAGTGTCTGGCATTGGAGGTCCCACAGAGAGGCTAGCACAGTATGTAGACCTTTTCCTGGGCGCCATGCTTAAAAACCTGCCTTCACACTTACAGGATACCAAACACATCTTGAGCATCTTGGCTGACGTTCAATGGCAGTCTGGCATGACCCTGGCCACCCTGGATGTGGTATCTCTCTACACAACTATAGAACCAGAATTAGGGCTGGCAGCCATTACCAGTTTACTAAATGAAAGACCCGCCTCATTATGGCAACACACTAACATGCTTGTTGCCATGATGGACATAATTCTGAATAACAACTTTTTTATATATGACAATGTCTGGTACAAACAAATCAAAGGCGTGGCCATGGGCTCTAAGTTTTCGCCCTCTTTTGCGAACCTGTACATGGGTGTCTTAGAATCTAAATGGATCTGGGGCCCCAAAGGGGCACCCTGGATAGACTCTATAATTTACTGGGGACGCTACATTGATGATTGTCTCTTAATCTGGTCAGGATCACAATATGAACTAGACGCATTTTGCACACATCTTAATTCTAACAACATGAATATGCGATTCACAAGTCACTCCAGCACCTCCAATATCACCTTCCTGGACGTTGAGATCTACATTAAGTCAGACACATTACATAGCCGTTTACACAGAAAAGAGACATCATGCAACTCCATCTTACACGCGGGAAGTTCCCACCCCTCCTATCAAATTCAGGCAATCCCCTACGGGGAATTCGTCAGAGCAAGGAGGAATTGCAGTGATGAAGTAGAATTTCAGAATTGTCTGACAAATATGAAACACAGATTTAAAGCCAGAGGCTACAGTGCCCGGACAATCTGTACAGCTGAAAAGAGAATCAATCTAATACAAAGGAAGGAAACACTCAAAAACCAGATGAAAACGACAGAACAGGACCAACCCGTTAGACTCATCACCGATTTTAGTGACATGGGCCTAGCCATGAAAAAAAGCCTCATTAAACACTGGGGCATTCTACTGGCAGACACCACCCTTAGAGAGGTCATCACCCCCAAACCCCAAATTACCTACAGACGTGGCAAAACACTAAGAACAAGACTTAGCCCTAGTGTACCATGTCCCGGTACTGGCCGCATGTGGCTTACTAACCACACCTTGGGGTTTTTCAAATGTGGGTGCTGCGGGGTTTGCAGATTAGCACAGAATGGAGTCAAGAACTTCACAGCAGTAAACGGGCAACAGTACCAAATCAAGTGTAATATCAACTGCAACACTAAATTTGTGATATACATTCTCGAGTGTGCCTGCAAACGCTGGTACATCGGGAGTACAATCAGACCACTGAAAGATCGCATTGGAGAGCACCTCAGAGCGTTACTACACCAAGACACGAGATACCCCATGGCCGTACATGCGGCCACCTGCCCCAACCAAGGAACCACAAAACGTTTCTCCTTCTTCGGATTTGATGTAGCAATGGTCAGCGCCAGAGGTGGCAACAGAGAACTGAGACTTAGGCGTCTGGAAGAAACATGGATCATGCGTCTACGGACAGTACAACACGGACTTAACACGGACAATGAGCTCCATTACTTCCTGGGTGAATGATCACCCACACATGGACTGCTTTTGATAACTTACAGCGTTTTTATTTCACAGTAATTTCACTTTTCTGCTTGTTTTCTGGTTCTGATACGCCACTCATGGAGTGACTTATTTTCATCAATTCGCTCGTAGGCATGTTACTTTTTAACTTAACATATATCTTTAAATGGTTTTTTTCTCCTAGACCCAGTGTGTCACCTAAGGTGGTTTTCTACCACCCGGCTCCGCTAATCAATGGTTGCATAACTGATGTGTTTTGCACGTATTGTTTGGTCCGTCATTCTATGCCTACTTTAGTCACACTGTCCACTGTCTTCTCTCCATGTATTCTGCGCTCTTTTACCCATTTTCAGTCATGGGCACCCCCCTTAGGACATTCCCGGTGCCTTCATTCCTTCTATACTTGCTTCACATCTTCACTGTTTCACAGCCTTTCTTTCCCTTTTCTTTTACCTTTTTTTCCTGCCCGATATTCTCATTTTGGCTATCAATTTCTTTTCCTTCATCTTATTTCCATTTTCATTAAATTTGTCCCTCCTACACTGCTTCAACTTCTTATTCAATCTGTTTACTACTTTATTCCTCTACATAGAGGTCATAGTTCCGCTTGACATGCACCCACGCATGCGTGTTTCGCAACCTACCAGTATACCGGTGCGCGGTCTAGTCTTTCTTTACCGCGCCGGTATATCTAGCGGATACAAACCTTTCCGCAGCCTTCCACATCCGGTTCAGGTTAAGGCTACAGGTTCCAGCGGCCTTCATTACTCTACACACAGGTAATTGGCGTCTTAGTTGGCCACTTTAAACGGACTAACCGGGCTCATTAGCCCCTCCGTTTTCTCCATTTCCCCTAATACATTTCCTTTTATCTTTCTTGCCTCTGCCGTGGCTCCCTGTAGGCGTACCCGCCTTCTCCACACGCCCATCTTCCTGGATGGTTGTCGACAGCCCTTTACAGGGTAAGTTCCTCCCCACGCCGCCCCCTCTCCTTCCACCTCATTGTGGTTGTTTGTTTTTTTGCAATTACTTACTACTCTCATGTTTCTTTTAGCGCTGTACCTTACTGCCTTACACGGCATCATTAGTGTTACGATTGCAGGCACAGTTTACTGGACGGCCCTCCCTTTTAACACACAGGTTAGTGCCCTCACTGGTCTCCTTCCAATCGTTTTGAACATACGATGGGTCCTCAAGTTAGTTTTCCCTCTTTTCATTCCTCAGCAGGGCCCCCCATTGACGTGCCACGTACCTTAGGTGGACTCGTGGCTCTGTACCTGCCCTAATTATTTTCTGGAACATACCTGGCTTACCTATATTCTTCAGTCCTCCCCTAACCCCGGGACGATTTTGATGATCACACCGCCTTTCGTAACCTTACTCTCTCGCATGGAACACTCCACTAAGGTACCTATCCCTTATGTTTCAATTGGGTTCTCTCTGTTGATCTCCTCCCCGATCCGTTCACTTTTGAAGGATCAATTTCCTTTCCTCAATTTGTTTTGACACTCTACTTCGGACTCCTGGTCCTATGCACCGCGAAGTTGTTTTGATTAGTCAAATTCTTATTATATTCGTTAAACCGCATGTTAATTGGATCTCTCATGTTTTGAGCATTATCGATTACCTAAGCTATTTTCTTTACGATTGCCTTTACATCTCAATGTATGATTGAAAGTAATCCTTTTTGCTAGTGTATTCTGTTGCTTAACAACAGTTTCTATCACGTACAAACACTTGAAACCCACTTTGTCACTTATTTACTTGTGCCCTGCACATTTCAATTGTCACTTCATCTCCAACCATGTTTTCCCGCGAACTTTTTCATGTAGATTCCTTCATGAAAGCGGCACTTTCACAAGAGTCACTGGTTTCATTGTTCACCTTTTAAACTAATGTTTTTCTAGTTATTTTCAAAGTCTATTCCCCTTCCCAAACGTCCCCTTAAATATCTTTATTATTTGTATAGCCCACCCTTTTTTCTTTCCCTCATTTTAATTTTTGTATCCTTCCCAGCCCTGAAGAGTCACAGGCATTATACTTGTGACGAAACACGTGTCGGCTGGTTGCTTTGTTTCTATAATTTTGTTCTCTCTCAATAAATATTACTGAACTCTATCCAGACATCAACAACTGTGATTTATCTGAACAAGACTCTCATACTACTGGTTTTACCCCTAATACGTGTGCCCAGGATTGTGTTTACTTGTACAGTGTGGGTTCTTCGACTCATACATTGACGGAGGTTATTGGGTTGTTCCTCCGACCTGGCAGCACCGCACAATTTTGTGTAGCATTACTTACATAACGCGTACTAGTTTGAGCGCCAATCTTCCTGTTCTTACTCAAAACCCTACCCCTAGACGTCAGGTTCCCAGACATGTCAACAATGTTTTTAAATAGACATTATAATGTCAGGGTTGGCTAGCATGTCTCTCCATACTCACAGTAGGTTTCTGATGGGCCACTTTTATTTCAGGGGCAGGCTAGCCAACATGTCCGCGCTCATCATTACATGCCATGATGACAATTTTCTCAACATTACCTTTCTTAGCTTCAACTTATTTGCCTTATTGGTACAATGCATGAAATGCGGTTGTCGGGATCTGTAAAAATATTTCAGGAACTGTTGGAAATTTGGGGGCATATTATCAAGCGGCAGCGATAATTATCGCTGGCCGCTGTTAGCGCGAGGAATCCTATCGCCGGCTATCGCTGGAAATTATCGCCATGCTAGCGCTGTATTAACAACGCTTAGCGCAAAGGCGATAATTTTCCAGTGATAGCGATGTTTTCCAGGGAACATCGCTGGTTTTCCAGCGATGTCCCATGGAAAACGGCGATATCCTTGGTGATAGGGCCTGTGGTCTTAGCCACACAATCCACCCCCATGTTAGGTATGCCTTAGTCAGGAATTTAGCATACGTTAAATTCCTGCGTTAAAGCATACTTAACGCGATTGAAAATATCGCTAACCCGCGTTGTTGATATGGCGATACCTGGGTTAGCGATATTTCCCCATGTTGTTTTCACAGGCACGCCCCCTTTGCATCTCATTAGCGATGCGATGGGAGGCGTGCAGAAAACGGACGCTAATGCAGGAATCACGCGCTAGCGTGTCCTTGTTAATTAGGCGATAGAATTATCGCCGCTTTTCGTCCGAAAACGGACGCTAAAGCGGCGATAATTCATTAACGCCGCCTTTATAATATGCCCCTACGTCTCTACTGGTTAGACGTTTATCTCTGGAATGTTGTATTTTACTATAACCAATAAATAATATCACAAGATAGTTCTTTTTTTTATATATATAACAATAGTAGCACACCCTTAAGGGAAACGTAGGCTGCTATTCCTTCAAATATAACTTCTATTCCGAGTCATGGGTGAGGAAACATGCATGTAATAAGGAAAAACATGTATGCGTGCAAGAATCTATATTTTACAATAATCTCTATGCAGTCTCATTTCAGCACACATATAGATAAAACCAAAGCAAAAAGTGCATGTGGTGGTGGGAAAAAAATTCTCTTAATTAAAAATCAGTTGAAATCTTCCTGAAGGTGGCGCTGTTACTTTCAAAAGTAGAAATACACACAACTAAATTATTTTCAGCACATCATAAAGAGATATACAGCCACTAATATCAAACAACTAGAAAAAAATAAAAGATTGAATCTACAGACTGCTTAAAAATTTAGTCACATCGAAAGTAGAACTGACAGAGTTCATTGTATGAAAGAGTCAGCCATAAATGATTCTAAGAAACTGATTTAGCGTGACAGTTATTCAAACTGAATGAATATGGAAATTAAAAATTTTAATTGTCCTACAGCATTTAGGAAAGTTTTTAAATGAGTCCCTCCTCATGACTCACCTTCACCAACCAACCATTCCTCATCTCAGTCACTGACGAGCAGTCAGTCTTCAAGTAAACAGTGAAGACAGTGAAGACGGGCTGTTGTAAAAGGAAGTGTAAGCACGTTTGTGTTTTGAGAGTTAACCAACGAGTGACGTAAGTGGCTGATCTCATCACGCAGGGCTTAAGCCAGTGACGCCCTGTGACAGCGAATAAAAGAAATTCAACCTATCTCATCTATAATTTTCAATTCTATTAAGGACACAGTGCGAGGATTATGCTACTCTTTCTTTATCACAGCAGCGATTGAAAACTTTACACTACATAACCTATGAGCCCTCACAGCTCCTTCTGTCCACCAATCACAGGGACCATGCCTGAATATAAAAGTCCATAGAACCTTAGTCCTTGCTCTTTCTTTGAAACAAACAACTGAAGTCTATCAAACCTTAAACCAGCAGGAACGTAAATCGACCAGTCACCAAACCACTTCCACGGACCAGCTCCAACAGGCGAAGATGAACATCCTTCACAATGAACAGGTACCGCATCAGTCGCACATCAGACCCCTTCAAGTTACTTTGGCATCAGTGCCTGGAAAGAAAACAAAACCCAATATATCCCATTTCCATTAACTCCTGCATAAAGCACGGAGGGAAATCTTATCATGTCAACAGTAAAACCAAACTGCTATTACATCATAATCAAAAATGGATCAATCTAAATAAGAAAAACATCAGGCGCCGGTGTGAGGATAAACCACCTCTTAGGACGGGATAATCCTCGCCTCCGTGTCCTTAATATTATGGAAAATTCTTGACGCGATAGCTAGAAAATATTTTATTCTATGTCAGGAACGGAGGCTCTGGATTATGCTAGTTTACAGTTGAGCCATCACACTAGATACATCTACATTTAGGTTAGGATAGAATACTTTAAAAGTCGAATCAGAATACCAATCTGCCACAGCCATACTGTCCTCCAAACGAGAATTGGAAAGGGAGACATCAATTCCAGCCTCAGACAACAACCATTTAACCCAACGGGCCAATGTAGCTGAAGAGACCAGGCAGAAAGTTTTCTGCAAAGAAATCAACAATTGACCTGACACATCACTGCACAGTTCATGTGTACAATCTTCATAACACTTCAAATATTTAACAACACACAACTTTTGATGATGTGGAAAAGCAGGATAACTCACACATCTGGAATTTGTTTTGGTATGTCAAAAAATCATAAAAGATACCCCCGAAGGAGTAAACACTACCTGCCAAATCCAAGGCCCGTGCATCCGAGACTCGTCTACAAGAAGTGAGACACAAAAGTAACGTGAGCTTAACTGACAATTGTTTGCACAAAAGACCTTCATTTGCCAGCTAATCTCTGAGAAAACGTAATACTATGTCTACATCCCACACAGTGGAATAACTAGGTTGCGTGGACAGACCAACCAGATACCTCTCAAAAGATTACAGACAGGAGAATGGTCCCCAACCGGTTTGCGAACCAGATGGGGGTGACCTGCCGAAATAGTCAATTGGGAATTGTTCACCGTCCCATAAGCCAGACCCTGACACTCCGCTCACCACACCAACAAACCCATATATGGCAAGCTTATTCATAACGTTTGTGTGTAGAGGGAGCCCAGAATTGTGACAGTGCGTCCTGTGAAACTCCAAGCACTTGCCAGCGTCGCCCGAAACTTTCCAGGCCATGAGGTAC
This sequence comes from Calotriton arnoldi, assembly GCA_963921515.1. Taxonomy (NCBI): domain Eukaryota; kingdom Metazoa; phylum Chordata; class Amphibia; order Caudata; family Salamandridae; genus Calotriton; species Calotriton arnoldi. Next base: position 93,956 of record CAWUFW010008937.1, read on the forward strand.
AATAGCCCCTAAGTCACCAATGGGTGTGGTAACCCCATCAGATCTGAGAGAAGATCCGGGAATGAGAGGGGATGCACCAGAGGTGCCCAAGACAGGAACAGAGCCACTGGGAACCAAGACTGTGCTATCCAGTATGGAGTTATCAGAACTATCTCCGCCACCTATGTACTCACCTGTGCAAACACTCTCTGGATCATGTCAAACGGGGGAAATGCGTAAAGGAGACCCATCAACCAAAATTGGAGAAATGCATCCAAGCTGATCGCTTGCGGATCCGGTCTCTAACTGGAAAAGAGAGGCAGCTGCACATTCAGGTGGGACGTAAAGATTGACCATCTTGCAAGGGCTACATCACAACTTCAAAAGTCAAAAGACTCTTTGATGAAGCCTGCAATCGCTGGAATTACAGAGGAACCAAGAGTTCAAGTATGCCACCACATTGGAACTGTCCGGAATGTATTCCGCCGTTACCGATATGTGATATTGAAGGCAATTATTTCAAAAATCCTTGGCTATCTTCACAAGTAGGCAAGATCTTGTCCCCCCAATCAACGGATGTATCGGACAGCCGATACATTGTCCATGTTTAACAGACTACAACTCGCTTTGCGTGGGGATAAAGTCCGAATTGCAAAAGAACTCACCAGAAGTTCCAAGCAATTGATATGAAGATGCAGTTCCTCCGGAGACCACCTGCCCCCCTTCTCCACAGAACTGAAACGGGTTCCCCCGCCTCATCGACTGGCATCAGATTCTATTATCACTTCTGGAATGAAGCAAAAATGGCCTTGCTGTTCTAGACATCCATATGCTCCAGTCACCAGGACATCTCGGTCCTGGCTTCCATTGACAGAACAATCTGTTCCGGATAAGCCAGATCTCTGTGAAGATGCATTATCTTCAACCACTGAAGAGCCTAATAATGAAGGGGGCCAGGACATATTGCCTGAATGGAGGAGGCCAAAAGTCCCACCAGGAAGCCAAGATCCTCAACGATATAGTCGGAGAGGCAAATACTCTCCTCAACTCCGTCTTAATGGAAATCTGCTTTTTCAACTGCTGCAGAAGCTGGTTCAGGATGAAGTTCACCTGAAACCCCAAATATTCCATCGTCTGAGAGGGAATCATAATCGACATGTTCAAGTTGATGACGAACCCCAGATCCTGAAGGAGCTGAGTCATCCAAGATAGGTGAAGAAGGACCAAGTCCTTGCCCCGTGCCATGACCAGAATGCCGTCTAAATATATAATTAAGGCTCCCTGTTTTCCATTTTTACTGATCTTTACAGATAAATACAGACAGAAAACCATTTATTTTCTTGTCTGTATTTATTTTTAAATGTGGATAAAAACAGAAATTGGGTGCTTTTTGAGTGATTTTAAATACACTTTGCCATGACTGCCAGGCCAATAACTGTGTGGATTGATAGGTAAGGGGGTTAAACAAAAGGAATTTTAGTAAAGAGGATTTAGCAGCAGTAGATATACACAAGGCTGATACTGAAATGTGCATATTTTCATATAAGTGCATTGATTTATCGTCTCCAAGTGATCATATCACTGAAACCTGACTGGCATTCAAGCGTGACTGCATATTTATTGGTTAAATAAATGCCGAAATATACTAGTTTCAGCTATACTTTTTTCACAAAACCCATAATAAATATGGATAAATACAGATAAAGTTGACAAAAAATAAATATGGATAAATACAGACGGAAATGTCGACAAAATAAATACCATAAAACCGGGAGCCCTATATACAATCAATCGAACCCCACGCTTTCAGAGGTATTGACCACTGGTTGAAGTAGCTTGGTGGAGCCTTCAGGGTGTCACTTCAATGGTAAGGGGATCTAGAATTGTAGGAGGAGTGCTGCTGTCAGTTGCCAGTTGCTGACAAAACTATGCTGTTTTTACTTGTACAAAGAAAAAATAACTTCTGCATGGTTACCTCGTCATGTGCTGTCTTTTTTCATGTAGCATGAAAGTAACATAGTAAGACACATCTGAGACTGAATGCACTAGTTGTACCTGTGTGTTGTCTTGTATCAGCCTTTCACTCTTCTGAGGTTGCTAAAATGAGTACCAGTTAGTCCTGCTGGAGTGCCACCTGTTTAGGACTCCGACACCAGGATTTCGCAAGATAGTAAGAAATGATGTGCCCTTTCAAAGGAACAACACCAGAGGCAATCATGACATAACTAAATAGACACAATATCAGAGAACTACTCTGTGAATTGTTATACCCTAGTTATGCATGATTGAAGGCAGCTCAATCCGTGTAAAACCTACATAAACTCTCACTCCCAATTCACTCATACCTGGAAACCTGTCCCTCAAAACCAAAGAATAACAGGACGGCTGTCCCTGCAACCCAAGCCATACTGGGGTGCAGTACCTACAACCAAGTGGATGCTGAAAATGTATCCCTTGAATCCAATCCATACCTTAATAATGCCCTTCCAGGCCCAGGCATAACACTGCTCAATTTGAAACTACCCACACACCTGTCAGTCCAATCCAAAGTACACCAGGAGACTTTGCCCTCCAATTCAAAGGGTACCTGGAGCAGTAGTTCCTCTCCAACGCATACTGTATACTCCAAAGTCTAGGCAGGGTCTAAAAGACACCTGGAGACTTCCCTCCTTAATAGAAAGCATAACAAGGGAGTGTCTCTGGCAGTCAGAGCATAACTTGAGCACCGTTCTCGGGTGATCCTGGTTGTGGATTTGGAGAAACGTAAGCAGCACATTACAAAGGGCAACAGAAAAGCACATGTCAGCTGGTTTGTTTGGCAATAATCCATTGCTCATATGTTTTTGTGGGTAGTGTAGTCTTCCATTCATTACATTCTAAATGTAAATATACACAAACATGCTATAGGAGTTCATTATTTTTGATTGTGCTTCAAAGAGCAGGGCCTGTGGCAGTCTTAAATGGTTTGAGGTCAAGGCTAATTTGCCGAAAATGTTGATTTTGCGCTGAGCTCTACAGATACCGATTTTATCAAAGGATTCTAAATGACATTATGGATTTTTGGTCACAAATGGAAATAATTAAACGAGCAATGCAACAGCATCTTTTTTTACAAGGTCAGAACACTGACTAGAAATCTGATCAAAATATGTATTTCTCATTGTGATAATGTCTAGTTTGATGCTGCCTTTATTGGTCGTGTATTCCGTGAAAGTGTAATAATTAGACATAAAGTGAGGTGGATTACAAAAGCCAGAAATACATCAAATAAATATATAGGAAAAACATGCATTCCTCGACTAAACTGTTCCTAGTTAAATAAGTGCTGAAAGAAAACATTCAAAATAAACACAGTACTATTTGATAATGAAAAAATGTTTTTGATTGCCTCATTAAACTAATGTGACGACTGCTTTTCTGTTACTGCACTCTCGCACTGGTTTGGCATGGCATGCTCGTGAAAGGAGACCAGTATTATTTCCAAATTCTTAGAGGAACATAACATTTCCAACTATCCAATTATCTCATTCACTAAAGACCTAAAAGAAGTTATTTTTCCATCAAAATCTTGACACAAACTCCCCAAATGCTAAAGGTAAATGTTAGATATGTCAGACGGTAGCCTAGTTGTGCCTGTCCCAAGGACAGTCTTGCACAGGGAGCAATTGCCCTGCTCTCTAGCTTTATTTGGTTGCATCCTTTGAATGATATGTAGGGGCTTATTTACAAGGCCCTTGCGCCACATTTGCGTCATTTTTAACATGGGAAAAGTGACGCAAAAGTGGCGCAAGGGGCTTGTAAATCTGCCCCGTAGTGTTTGTGCAGCAACTTGGTGACCTTCGTGGAGGTTCGACTGACATTATCAACGTCGGAGTCATTAAGTCTTAATGTCAGTCAGTGAATGATAAACATAACACTTCAGCCAGCAATCTGTTTGTTACACTAAAAGCAACTCTCTGACTCACAGCGTTTGCTCAAAGCACTTTAATCATCATGATCAAAAATAGTTTATTTTGGCAAAGTTCAGCCATGAAATAATCAGGATAAAACAAACTGATCATAAATACTTAACTAGGTAAAATCAAAGATACGTAACCTCAATATATATTAACTCAATCAGTGAAACATGAGTAAATCATGAGAGAAGATGTGATCAAAAATGTTTTTTTTTAAACTTTCATACCATATGACAAACTCAATTAATGACAACATTAACAGGAATAAAAATGTTGGGCCAGCAGTGATAAAATCCATTTCACTCAAAGGAGAACAATACATTTCCTGTGTGAAACCCTATACAGCCCACTAAAATTATGCATTGTAGCTTGAACTGAAAGACCATCAACAGGGCAACAATTAGACTAATTTGGGTGGCACCAAGGTTTTGGGAATGTGAAGTAATAATACATAATGCAAAACCTAAGTCTAGCAAAAAGGGCTCGTTTGCATGGATTAACTACCCACTCCGGCAGGGTTGAACACTCGGGATAGTTAATGTTAAATAATGAGGGCCTTTTTTATGAAGGCCTTACGCCACTGTTGCATCACTTTTTGTGACGCTGCGGTGGCATAAAAAATCCGCCACACTGCGCCATATTTACAAAGTGACGCATCTAGGCAGATGCGTCACTTTGTAAACCCCTGAGCCACATTACGCCTGCGTCAGGTATAATGTATGCGCGGTGGGCGCTCCCCCGTAAAAAAAGCTTGCAGAAGTGGCGCAGTGAAATCTATAAGATTTTACTGCACCACTTCTACAAGTTCACTCCGTCAAATCCTTACGCCTACTTCACAGCAGGCGTAAGGACTGACGCAGGCCCTTTAACATACATGGGACTCGCCCATGTGTAATGACACATTGCTGGAGTTGCGTCTGTTTTGCAACACACTCCAGTAATGCGTCATTACTGCGCCACCAGATACATCAGGATTCCTGATGTATCTGGTCAATCCTTGCGGCATGGAGCGCGGTACTGTAAATACGGCGCATCCAAGGTGTCGCAAGGAGGCTGCAATGAAAAGTGTTGCATTGTGTTATCAACCAGCGATCCGACATTTGTCATAAATGATGCCATGAGCTTTTATGGTAGTTTGACTAATCACTAGCTTCTCTACATGGGAACGGAAGTAAAAAAACTGCAGCCTGACCAATTTCTTTTCACGATTAGTTACACAATGTGGAGCAGTAAAAATTGTAGAGTGTCCAATCAAGTTAAATTATGATTTTAAATAAGCTAAACATTTTATTTTACTGGGCACACAAGCAACTGATTATTTCTTGGGTCAATGAAACCTTTGAATTACTCCAAACAGAGCACTATAGAAGAAATAGATTAACATGAATGGTAGCCTCAAGAAAAAGAGACCTCGTTTTGAGATGGCAGCTACATGATGAAGTAGATTGGGGTAAACCTAACAAGGAACAAAAGAATCAAATCTATTTTGTTTGAAGTTCTGTAGCCTGTACTATATCCGAGACTCCAACATCATAGGTGACACCAATAAGACACAATTACTTCAAATTGTCTTAGTAAGGTCTATTGACTTCCTTCCATCTTATTTGCAAAGTTTGGGATTACACCACAGATTTTAACAAGAAGCAGCTTTCTGTGCATCAAAGGATTAGTTCATATTGTAGTGTTGTCAAAACACAAACCTAAATAATTAAAGGTGTAAACCTTACTTAGTATTGAACCATTGACATAAAATGTACTTGACTTAATGGTGCAAGGACCCAGGATTAAGACATGAGATTTTAAATAGTTCTATGACAGATCTAAATTATCTATGAAACTATCGTACAAATGGATTAACAGTTTCAGGCCATTGGCTGTTCAAAAAATTAGACCTATATTATATGCAGATATCAAAAGTGAGATTTGGTTACAATCAACATTAGGTTGATCAGATCTCAGGTGAGATAAGTGGGTTCTTAATTAATTAGTTTATAAATTAGAAAAACATCAAGAACACACCCTTGTCTAATACCTCTTTGGAGTATGAAAGCCACACTTAACTCTTGGTTTTTTCTGTACCTCATTCGGGCTAGTAGATCTCAATGGAACCATTTGAGGAAGTCCACAACAGGGTGATCTACACCCATTTCTTTGAAGATGGACCCGAGATTATGTCTGCTAACCTTGTCAAAAGCTAAAATTAAGTACATGAATGTGAGATGGAATAATTCCACATGTTCTTGGACAGAAACAAATGGAGAGTAAGGCATTGATCCAGAGTACTCACACCAGAGTTGAACCTATACTGCCCTTCTGCTAGAATGCTGTCATTATCTACCCACCCCTGAATACAACTCAGCATATTCTTCCTACAATTTTAACTGTAGACTCTTGTAAAGAAATTGGTCTGTAACATTTTTATAGACTGGAATGATAATAGCTGAACTCCATGCTCAAGGAATGGAAGAACAACAACTAGCATTAAGATCTGAAGCTATCAAAGGGGCCCAGAAGTCAACACTGGACTTAAACAAGTCCAGCAGAACTTAATCAATTCTGGTGCTTTATTAGAGTGACTGGCAACTATGGCCTTGCAAACTTCATCCACAGTAAAACTAATGTAGAGAAAAATGATGTGAGAAATTGGGTTGTTGGTTGACTGGGGTGTAAGCTCTGGTCTAGCAACAGCCACAATCTCTGGGAGAGTGAGCCACGAAAAGTCACAAAAATAGCCTGTGCGCAACCCTGGGTAGTTTAGCACAAAAAAGCAGTCAGGCTGAACTTAGAGGCAATGTGTAAAGTATTTATGCAGCACACAAACAGTAATAAAGTGAGAACACAACACAAGAAAAATCCCACACTGATTTAGAAATATAGAATAAATTGTAATACATTATTTGACACCAAATTCACAAAAATTAAATCAGTAGAACGGGAGTTATGAATTTTTTAAAGTGTTTAGAAAAAACTAGCACCTAAAAGATCAAAGCACCAATCGTGGACATCAAGTTTCGCGAGACTGGGTTGAAGTAAAAAAATATGTCTGACAGCGATGGAGCGCTGTTCGGATACAAGAAGTGGATGGGGCCTGGTCGGCGATTACCTTCGGACATAGAGGAATTTTCAAGAAAAATGTTCTGAGAAGGTAAAGATCAGCAAGGCAAGGCTGCAGGTGGAGTCAGAGGAGGAGGCATCGTCGTCGGGGAGCCTTGGGTCAAAACCGCGGTGAAGATTTCTTTGTTCGGACTTAATCACTTTTATGGACGTGTAAAATCTCCAGCAGGACGAGGCAGGAGGCTGTAGCGGAGGACAGTTCCATGAGCTCGCATACCCATTTGGCGAAGGACTGCTGAACAGGATTTGTTGCTGCAGAGAAGAACGTAGCGAGAGCGGCCATGGCATCAGGCTGACTGGCAAAGCACCTTGGGTGAATCGACAAGCAGGCTGGTCCCAGTCTTTCCTCGGTACTAGGAAAAGCTTTTATCCAAAAATGTTCTAAGTCCAAAGTGTTAGACTCTGGCTATCTGGGCACCTTTAGCAGCACTTCCAAGGGTCCATGGCTGGCGAGGCACCACTTAGAGTTAAGGACTCGCTGAGGCTGGGAGCAGGTGCGGTTTCAAGATGGTAGGAACCTTTATGTCCCTGTTGCTTTGAACAGGAGGCCAGCAAACCAGCTTTTGGAGTCACTATGGTAGACCTGGGTTCAGGTGAAGATGTAGGACTCAAACAGCAGGGCTGGCCTCTAAGGGTTCAATGCAGGCTCCACACACCTTCAGGTGAAAATTAAGTCAATAAATCATAAATCATGGAAAAGTTAACACTCAGGCATAATCACACACCGAAGATGCCTCAAGATATCTGTGGTAAAATGTCTGATAACTGATAACCAAAAATCCTAAATATTCCCTGTAGGAAAGTGCCCCTTTATGCTTGGTCACTCCCCACTTTTTGCCTGACATCTGATGCAACCTGACTTGATGTGCCCTGGGTCCCTGCCAATCAGCCTCCCAGGAACTCTTTCCCAAAACTGTACCGTTGTACCCACAATTGGCACATCTCTGGCCATAGATAAGCCCCTTGTAATAGGTGCCATGGGTACCAAGGGCACTGTGACCAGGGAAGGCCTCTAATGGCTGCAGCACCTAAAATGCCATCCTTAGAGGCCCTGTACCTTAACACCCACACACTGCCATTGCAGGCTGCTTGTTTTGGTGCAGAGAAAAGTGAAGAGTCGACATGGCACACATTCCTGTGTGCCATGCCTACAACCCACTGCCTGAGCCTAGGTAAGCGACCCCTCTAGCTGGGTGCACTAGCCTCAGGTGAGGGTACAGTGGCATGAGCTCAGTACACCTACAGTATCAAAGTCCATTCTTAGACATTGTAAGTGTAGTAAAGCCATAAAGAATATATGGTATGGGAGTTGTTCATTATGAAATCCACATAATGGCTTTACTAAAAACTGGGAAGTTTAGTAGAAAACTTCTCAGCACATTAAACCCACACTGATGCCAATGTGGGATTTAATGGAAAATGCACTCAGAGGGCATCTTGGAGATGCCCTTTGAAAAATGACCAGCCCTTGTGTGGTTCCTGAATGGCTGCCCGCCATTTGCCATCACCAGACTGGTTTCTGGACCCCTGGAAGGAGAGCCTCCGCTCTCTGGGTTCAGAAACAAAGCCCGTCCATGGCAGAGGTGTCATGCCTCCTCCCCAGGATGGGCTGGGTCCATGAAGGGGAAGCTTCAAAGGCCTGCCGCCTTTGTGAGCTGTCCCTGCCTTTTGCTGCCCCCAGCAACTGGCTCCCACCGGTTCTGCCCCCCACATTGGATGGGAGAATCGGCAGGAAAACCAAGCTAGGAGGAGAGGTGTGTCCATCTTTGCCAACCCCGCCCCTCAGGTGAAGGAGGCGAGGTGAAGCACACATCTCAGTCCCCTCCATCTTGAAGATGAGGGGACCCAACCAATCAGGAAGAGGCTCATGCCCCCCTCCCACTGGAAGATGGCATAATAGGGAGTGTACCCACACCAACGAAGGGATCCATTGGTCCCAACCTGCACACCCCTTTTAACGCCCCTAAATCTAGTATTTAGGGGTCACCCTGAACCCTGTCTCCTCAGATTCGAGGAAAAAAGAAGAAGGACCGAAAAGCTGTGCTGACTGATGAGGACACTCACTTCTTTGGCCCTAGCCCCACCTGCCTGTCCGCCTCCGACCTGCATACAGCTAAGAACCGGCCTGTCCAGCAGCCAGAAGCCCCCCAGAGCACCAAGGACCTGTCCTGCAACCATGTTAAAGACTCTGTCTCCCGTGAGCACCGGATTTGCTCAAGCAAAGATTCACCCACGGCATCTGGATTTCGGCGACTCAGCGATTCTGCCCCACTCTGCACTCGACGCCCACGGCCTGAGTTTGAGTGGCCCAACACCACGCGGAGGTCTCCCCAGCAATCCTGACCTGGAATCTGGTGATCCGAATCTCCCTCAAGCCTCAAGAGGACGCCTGCAGCCCCAACCTGAAAGGTTCCCCTGACCACGATGGTAGCCTGTAAGAAAAACCCGACGCCAGAAGACACCCCTGCACCCGACTCCCCACAGCCTTGGGCAGCCCAACCGATGGTGTCCAGGCATCCCCTAAGAGCCAAACTTACCTCTCCAGCAGCAGGTGGTCGCCTTCAGGAAGCCTCCCTGCATGAGCCTGCAGCAACTTGGCCGAACCAAAGGTCTCAATTGAAAACGGCAGGGCCCCGACGTCCTCTTGGCACACTGCACCTGGCAGACCATGTGCCACTGGTGGTGCAGCTCTTGTGCTGATTGTTGGCCCCTGTAGTGCTGACCTTGACCCCAGGAGCTTTGCTCCCACACCTGAGTGGCCTGCTCGTAGGCAGTCCCTAACCAAAGGCACCCTTAGCCCCATTGGCTAACATTGAGCCCCTGCACTCTGCACCCATCCGCCACCCCAGTGCCGCTGGTGGTGCAACTCGAGTGCCATCCTAGGGGCATATTATCAAGCCCATTATCGCCGCTTTAGCGGCCGTTTTCGGCCGAAAAGCGGCGATAATGGCATCGCACTATTTGCAAGGACACGCTAGCGCGTGTTTCCTTGTCTCAGCACCGTTTTTCCGAACGCCCTGCATCGCATCTCTAATGAGATGCAAAGTAGGCGTTCCCATGAAAAACAACCTTACAAATATCGCTATGTGTCCTTCACGGTATTAACAAGCCCGCCCAGGACACCCATAGCGATATTAAAAGCCGCGCTAACCGCGGTTATCGCCGGTATTGTACGTCTGCTAAATTCCTGACTTCACTATCTGTTACATGGGAGGTGGATTGTACAGCTAAATCCACATCTCCCTATCACTAAGGATTCCCCTATCGCTGCAGGTTTATCGCTGGATACACAGCGATAAACCTGCATTTTGCCGTGATCGCCGGATTTCTCATCGCCGTGGAGATAAGCGTTGTAAATAACGCGATATCTCGGCGATCAAATCCGGCGATAGCCGGCGTTAAACAAAATCGCGCTAAGCGAGCTCGGCGATATTTATCGCTGCTCGTTGATGATATGCCCCTTAGTCCTTGGGGAACCTTAGTCCTAAGCCCAAAAACTCCCATTTGTAAGACGTTTACTTACCTGTGAAACCGATAACCATTTTGTCTCCCATAGGAACCCATGTTCATGTCCAGTAACTATAACTCAAGCCAAGAAAAGTCTTACTTACCTTGTATTGTGAGATCCTTATGTGTGGAATCTAGGCATACCACCCCCAGTACACCAAGTAATCTAAAAGTAACTGAAAAGTATTCTCAAAGTAATTCTTGTGTAATGTAAACTGCTTTTTGAATCAATACCAACCTGTAACTATTGCAAATTCTTTGTGAAGTCTTGCATTTAAGAGTATATTTTACTTACCTGTGCCAAGACCTGCTTGGTTCTAAAAATAAAACATAATATACCTTTTTTATACTTACCCAATTGGTCTGTGTTAGACCTGGCACCATTGGGGTGGGTTTCCCCTGTATTTTTGCCTTTTGCCTCCTGTGTTTTTGCTGTGTGTTGGACTTCGTTTTCCTGGTCTAGATGCTTTGGGCACTTTGCCACTGCTGTTCAGTGCCAAAGTGCTAGTGCTCCCTTTGTAAATTGTTATGGATTGGTGATTCCATAATTGGCATATTTGATTTACTAGTCAGACCCTAGTACAGTGCACTGTGTGTGCCCAGGGCCTGTAAATCAAATGCTGCTAGTGGACTGCAGCACTGATTGTGCCACCCACATAAGCAGCCTGTAAATCTAAACTCTGGCCTGCCATTGCAGAGCCTGTGTGCAGTCTGGTACTGCCATGTCGACTTGGCAAGTGCACACACTTGCCAGTCCCTAACCTTCCCTTTTCTTAGATGTTAGTCACCCCTGTGGTAGCCCAAGGTACCCCTGTGGGCAGGGTGCATTGTATGTGAAAGGTAGGACATGCCCTGATGTGTGTGGCATGTCCTGACAGCGAAATACTGTCAATTTCGTTTTTCACTATTGCAAGGCTAACTGCTCCCATAGGATAGAATAGGGCGTTTGTTTATAACATCTTATAAACATAACTACCCCTGGGAACAAGGTAAGAAAATAAAGTTTGATATGCCTGAACTCAGAAGGTTACAATGCATCTTTTAGTGAGGGTCATTTTTACATTCTGTGTTTGAAAATACCCCTTTTAGAAAGTAGGTATTTTCTTGTTTAGCCATCCAGTATGCCTCTGCTAGGTTTGTGTATTGCATGTCTGTCTCTGGAGTGTCAGGGGCTAGGGAGGAGCAGTGGCTCCAGAGAGCCTGATGAATCAGGGTTGGGCTGAATAGGCCTGGTCTGCATTTAGAGTGGTGGGAGGAGTAGCACCTGCACCTGAATAGGGCTATGCCTACCTTCCACAATGATGGCTCCCCCCTGTGTTGTGTCTGGAGCCAGGGTTCACACTGACAATGGAGGTTGTTGTGCACTTGCAAAGTGCCCCACAGAACTGGTTTTGGCTGGGTACAGACACTCTCTGCCTACAGAGAACAAAGGATTTTTGGGTATAAAAAGTAGGTCTGGGCGGTGAACTCGCGAGCTCCGCGTAACGCGGAGTGCGGAAAACTCCGCAAACTCCGCGTTACGCGGAGCTCGCAGAGTTTTTTTCCTCGCTTGCGTTCGTAAACATCAAGTTTGCGAGCACGATCGAGGAAAATCCACCTCCCGGCGAGATTTTTCCTCGTTCGCGATTGTCAACATCAAGTTGGCGAAGCGAGCGTGGAAAATCAACCTCCCGGCGAGATTTCTCAACGTGGGCGGTCAGATTTCTCATTGTGAGTGGCCGCGTATGCTCACGACTGCTCGCATTGAGAAACTGTCCATTCGCGTTGAGAAAGCTGCTGCTCGAGTAAAAATCTACTCGAGCAGCAGAAAAGGAAGCAGCGCCAGCTTGCGCTTTGCATGGTGGCGTTTGCGATGATTGCACAGTGCGGAAAAGCATTTGGCACTGAAAATCATCGCGAACAGCATTTATCTAACGCACTCTGCCGCTCGCGTAGCGCGGCGTAGTTTTTTGTGCACTTTGCGGAGTTTAGCGTAGCAGAACTCCGCGAACTCTGCCCAGGCTTAATAAAAAGAGGCGCCCAGACCCCCAGACATTTAGATCACTTCTGGGAAATCAAGAGGAATACTACCCCTGTGCTGTTTGCTGTCTGCGGTTGGCCTGCAGTGGCTACTTGCTGCAAGGAAAGGAGAAAAGGACTTTGCTGTTTGCTGTGTCCCCTGCTTGAGGAAGATCTCCAAGGGCTTGAAACTGAGGTTGCCTCCTTTTCTGAAGTCTCAGGGACACAAAGACTTCACCACCAGCTCCCCTGAACTTCCTTGCTGGGAGTTCTGACCTGCAAAGAGGTGCCTGCTGTTGTTTTGGACCTCTAGAGACTGTTTTCCGCTGGGAGCTGGAAGAATCCATGCATCGTCCCGGAACGTCGCGTCGCATTGCATCGAGGCGCCAAGTTTGTCGCATCGTTGGGGGACGCAGTAAGAAACCGACATATCACCTCCCCACGCAGTAAGAAGCAACGCATCATCTGCTCTCCTATAAGGAACCGACGAGTCACCTCCCCTGCACAGCAGTAAGGAACCGACGCATCACCTCCTCTGGAGCAAGGAACCAACGCATCACCTTCCCTGAGTCTAAGGAACTGACGCATCACCTTCCCTGCAGCCCATTTTGTTTGTTGCGTGACGCATCCCAGGTACTTTGTGTTAAAAGTGTCACATCTGCAATTTGCTTTGAACTGAACTATTTCTACCATCTGAAAGTCATATTTTTATTACTGTATTGTGGTTTTTTGTCGTTTGGTCTTGTTTTGGTTTAGATAAAGATTATTTATTTTTCTAAACTGGTGTGGTGTCCATTTGTAGTGTTTTCACTGTATTACTGTATGTGTTCACAAATGCTTTACACACTGCCTCTGAGATAAGCCTGTCTGCTCGTGCCAAGCTACCAAGGGGGTGAGCAGGGGTTATTTTAGAAGTGTATCCCCCTTACCCTGATAAGAAGCAAGGGTCTCTATTTGGACAAAGGTACCTAGCTCTGCCAACTAGAGACCCCCATTTCTAACATTGGTGGTCAGCGGTGAGGATCTGGACTTGCATTTGTGTCTTACATACAGTGATTGGTGTACACTACTAGTATAGTGCAGACCATTACGCAACCACATACATTTGGTAGAGTTTTTTCCTGGGAATTTTTTCTTGCAACTGAGAACTGCCAATCTTCATCATGTCAAAACCAGCGTTACTTGCATCTGTTGATATTGAATTTGAAGAGGAGAGGGTTGATTCCTACACTGTGCCACAACTTAAAGCTGTCTGCAAAAAGTTCAAAATCTCTGTAAGAGGCCTCACCAGAAAGGAGGAATACCAAAAGGCGCTGAGAGCCTGGTTGGAGTCAAGGAATGCCAGTGAGCATGCCAAGGAGTCTAAGGTGGAGGGAGAGGATTTGGAGGAGCAGCAGAATGGGCTATTGGGTCTGCCTGGGTGGAGGGTACCTTCCTGGGGGGCCAGCAGTGTCTCTTCAAAGGGGCTGTCCCCAGCAGAAGAGCTGGAGGACAGGGAGAAAAACAGGATGCATGAGTTGGAGCTCACGAAGCTCAGGCTGGGGAAGGAGGATAAGGAGTTGGCATTTCAGAGGGAGACATTAGCCCTGGAGGAGAAAAAGATGCTCTTAGAGCATGAAAGAGGGTTGAGGGAGCTGGATCTAAAGGCAAAGAGTTTAGAGTCCAATCACCATGGTGGCAGCGTACCATCAGTGCCTGGAGAAGGGAAGGTATACATCCCCAAAGATGTTATTAAGGATTTCATGAAGCATGAGGACATTGGTCAGTGGTTCAAAGCCTATGAGGTAGCAATGAGGTCCCACAGAGTCCCTGAGAGAGATTGGGGAGAAGGGTTGTGGGGCCGCTTTATCAGTGAAGGAAGGGAGACGTTGCTAGCATTGCCCACTGAGGATCAGATGTGCTATGCCCCCATGAAGGAAGCCTTAGTAGCTAGGTATGGGTTGACCCCAGAGCTGTACAGGCAGAATTTTAGAAACTGCAAGAAGCTGGAGTCAAGTACTTGGGTGAAGAATGTGTCCTACTTTTGCAGTGCATTGGATGGTTTGGTGAAGGGTAGCAAGGTGAATGATTTGCAGGGGCTCTATGATTTGGTTGCATGGTAGCACTTGTCAGATAATTGTTTTCCAGAGCTACGCCAGCACTTGATTGACAGTAAGCTGACTGACCCCAGGAAGCTTGCTGTGGAGGTGGACCGCTGGGTCAGTACCAGGGTCCAAAAAGGTTGTGTGGGAGACTCCGCCAAAGGTGGGCAGGGTCCCCAGCAGAAGAGTGGGGGGACAAGGGTAAACAGAAGGAGTACCAAAAAGGTCCCCAAAGTAATCCCCAAGGGAACCAAGGTAAGGGTTCCCAGCCTCCCACTAAAAAGAAGCCATGGGTCCCGACAGGTGAATCTGTTCATAGGGGTTCCAAGGCATGTTTTGGTTGTGGTCAGGTGGGCCACTACCAAGGGGATCCTAGGTGTCCCAAGAAGGTTACCACCGCACCCACTGGTGCACTGCCCCGGGAAATGGCTAGTTTAGCCTTGGGGGAGGAGTCGGGTGCCCAAGAGAGGTGGGGTCCCGCAGAGATGTCCCTGGTCTCTTTAGGAGACAGTGAGATGATCCCAAGAGCTCATCTGCCTGATAACACTAAGAAGTACAAGCAGTGGGTGACCATCAATGACCATAGTGTGGAGGCTCTGAGAGACACCGGTACCAGTGTGACAGCTGTCAGTTGTCGGCTGGTGTCTGAAGAGCAGGTGGTCCCCAACACATTCTACCCAGTAGTTGCAGCTGACAATTCTGAGTGCCTCTGCAAAGTGGCACAGGTTCCCTTTGGGGGCGGGGGGGTTCAGGTACCTTGAAAGTAGCTGTGAGGCCAGCCATGCCTGTTGACTGTCTGCTAGGCAATGATTTGGAGAGCTCCACTTGGTGAAGGTGGAGCGGAGGTCTCATTTGGAGATGTTGGGTCTGCCTGAGTGGGTGTGTGGTACCACTCGGTCAATGGCAGCCGATAAGGGCAGAGGACCTGGAGCGTGAAAGAGTGGCCCAGGTGCCTGCCAGAAAGAGAAGAGGCAGGGGGCACAGGAAACCAGCCCCAGAAGTTTCCACAGTCCAGGAGGAGGTAGACCCTGAGGGGGATGCCCTAGAGCCTACAGGGGAAGAAGTGGCTCAACTGCGGGACCTGCCTGAGCTGACCCATTGGCAGCGGGAAGGAGGCCCCTCCAGGGAGGAATTCTGCCAGGAGCAGCAGAAATGCCCTTCTCTTGTTGGTTTGCGGCAACAGGCTGCAAACCAGGCAGCAGGTGATCAGTCTGGATCACATTGGATTTACTGGGAGAATGGTCTCCTGTATAGCTAGCCTAAGGTTGCTGAGCCTGGTCAGCCCGTGTGCTGGTGGTACCCCAGTGCTTCAGAGCCTTCCTACTGGGTCTGGCTCATGATGTGCCTTTGGCAGGACATTTGGGTCAAGACAAGACCTTTGAAAGGCTTGCCACCCACTTTTACTGGCCCCAAATGCGTAAGAGTTCTGATACTCATTGTAGGTCTTTCCAGACTTGCCAGGCAAGTGGTAAGCCTGGAAGGAAGTGTAAGGCTCCTCTCCAACCTTTCCCTGTGGTTAGCACCCCCTTTGAGAGGGTGGGTATTGACATTGTGGGGCCTCTGGATCCCAAGACAGCCATGGGCAACAGGTTCATTCTGGTCTTGGTGGACCATGCCACCCGGTACCCGGAAGCCATCCCTCTCTAGACTGTGACGGCCCCCATGGTGGGTCGTGCGTTGATGGGGATTTTCTCCCATGTGGGCTTCCCCAGAGATGTGGTGTCTGACCGGGGTACCAACTTCATATCTAAGTATATGAAGTCCCTGTGGCAGGAGTGCGGTGTTACCTACAAGTTCCCCACTCCTTACCACACCCAATATAATGGGCTGGTTGAGAGATTCAACCGGACCCTGAAGGGCATGATTATGGGTCTTGGTGAACCCATGAGGTGTAAGTGGGACGTCCTCTTACCATGGCTTTTGTTTGCTTACAGAGAGGTACCGCAGAAATCCTTAGGGTTCAGTCCCTTTGAGCTCCTGTATGGGCATCCTGTAAGAGGACCTCTAAGTCTGGTGAAAGAAGGCTGGGAGAAAGCTCCCAGTAAACCTCCCCAAGATGTATATAGTTACATGCTGGCCTTCGGAAACCAGACTAAGTGCTTCAGGCAACTCGCTCAGGTGAATCTGGAAGCCAGCCAGGAGGAGATGAAACGTTGGTATGATCAGAATGCCACTCTGATCGAGTTTCAGCCTGGACAGAAAGTGTGGGTCATGGCCCCCGTGGAGCCCTGTGCGCTCCAGGACAAGTGGACTGGACCATTTGAGGTGGTGAAGTGCAAGAGTAACATCACCTACTTGGTGGACTTGCAGTCTCCAAGTAACCCTTTGTGGGTCCTGCTTGTGAACCGCCTTAAGCCCCACTTGGAGAGGTCCGAAGTGGGCATGCTCCTAGCGACAGATGCTGGAATGGAGGAGGAGACTGAGCCCCTTCCTGACCTCCTGTCTGCGAAGGAACACAATGGGTCAGTGGACGGTGTAACACTCTCCCCTGCCCTGACTACTGAACAGCAGAGTGACTGCTACCAACTGTTGGGGCAGTTTGCTGCTCTGTTCTCCCTGACCCCAGGTCTCACTCAGTGGTGTGTTCATGATGTTGATACCGGGGACAGTCCTCCTGTGAAGCACAAGATTTACAGAGTGACTGACAGGGTCAAGGCTTGCATCAAGGAAGAGGTCTTCAAGATGTTAGCGCTAGGGCTGATTGAGCCCTCAAACAGCCCTTGGGCCAGTCCAGTGGTCTTGGTCCCAGAGGCTGCTGCACCCGGTGCCACGTCAGAACTCCGGTTCTGTGTGGACTACCCAGGGCTCAATTCAGTCACCAGGACTGATGCGCACCCCATCCTCAGAGCTGATGAGCTTATTGATCGGTTGGGAGCTGCCTGGTACCTCAGTACGTTTCACTTAACGTCTGGGTACTGGCAGATTGCTTTAACTGATGGGGCAAAGGAGAGGTCAGCATTCTTAACGCTAGAGAGGCACTACCAATTCCGGGTGATGCCCTTTGGGTTGAAGAATGCCCCTGCCACCTTTCAGAGATTGATCAACCAGGTGTTGGCTGGACTGGAGTATTTCAGTACCGCCTACCTGGATGACATCGCAGTGTTCAGTGCAACTTGGGAGGAACATCTGCACCACCTCTGGGAAGTGTTGGTGGCTCTGCAAAGGGCAGGCTTCACGATCAAGGCGAGTGAGTGCCAGATCGGGCAGGGATCTGTGGTGTACTTGGGACACCAGGTGGGGAGCAGCCAGGTGGCGCCCCTACATCCCAAGATTGATACCATTCTGGCTTGGGAACCCCCCAAGACCCAAACAGAGGTGAGAGCCTTCTTAGGACTCACCGGGTATTATAGGAGATTCGTCAAGGGTTATGGCTCCATTGTTGCCGCCTTGACAGAGCTGACTTCCAGGAAGCAGCCCAGGAAGGTGAACTGGACTGACGCCTGCCTATGCTTCAGGCGCCCAACTTCTCAAGGGAATTCATTGTGTAGACAGATGCTTCAGAGCATGGTGTGGGAGCCGTGCTCTCACAGCTAAATGAGGAGGGCCTAGAACAACCTGTAGCCTTTATTAGTAGGAGGTTACTTCTATGGGAACAGAGGTGGAGTGCGATTGAGCATGAGGCATTTGCTGTGGTCTGGGTGCTAAAGAAGCTGAGGCCCTACTTATTTGGGACTCACTTCCGGGTTCAGACAGACCACAGGCCCCTAAGATGGTTGATGCAGATGAGGGGTGAGAATCCAAAGTTGTTGAGGTGGTCCATTTCCCTACAGGGGATGGACTTCACGGTGGAACACCGTCCTGATACAGAACACACCAATGCTGCTGGTCTGTCCAGATTTTTCCACCTTAGTGAAGAGAACTCCCAAGAGGGTGGGTAGTTCTCATTTCAGCTGTAGGGGACACGTGTTAGACCTGGCACCATTGGCGTGGGTTTCCCCTGTATTTTTGCCTTTTGCCTGCTGTGTTTTTGCTGTGTGCTGGACTTCGTTTTGTTGGTCTAGATGCTTTGGGCACTTTGCCACTGCTGTTCAGTGCCAAAGTGCAAGTGCTCCCTTTGTAAATTGTTGTTATGGATTGGTGATTCCATGAATGGCATATTTGATTTACTAGTCAGACCCTGGTACAGTGCACTGTTTGTGCCCAGGGCCTGCAAATCAAATGCTGCTAGTGGACTGCAGCACTGATAGTGCCACCCACATAAGCAGCCTGTAAATGTAAACTCTGGCCTGCCATTGCAGAGCCTGTGTGCAGTCTGGTACTGCCATGTCGACTTGACAAGTGCACACACTTGCCAGTCCCTAACCTTCCCTTTTCTCACATGCTAGTCACCCCTGTGGTAGGCCCAAGGTACCCCTGTGGGCAGGGTGCATTGTATGTGAAAGGTAGGACATGCCCTGATGTGTGTGGCATGTTCTGATAGTGAAATACTGCCAATTCCGTTTTTCACTATTGCAAGGCTAACTGCTTCCATAGGATAGAATGGAGAGTTTGTTTATAACATCTTATAAACAGAACTACCCCTGGGAACAAGGTAGGAAAATAAAGTTTGATATGCCTGAACTCAGAATGTTACAATGCATTTTTTAGTGAGGGTGATTTTTACATTCTGTGTTTGAAAATACCCCTTTTAGAAAGTAGGTATTTTCTTGCTTAGCCATCCAGTATGCCTCTGCTAGGTTTGTGTATTACATGTCTGTCTTTGGAGTGTCAGGGGCTGGGGAGGAGCAGTGGCTCCAGAGAGCCTGATGAGTCAGGGCTGGGCTGAATAGGCCTGGTCTGCATTTGGAGAGGTGGGAGGAGTAGCATTTGTACCTGAATAGGGCTGTGCCTGCCTTCCACAATGATGGCTCCGCCCCCCTGTGGTGTGTCCGGAGCAGGGCTCACATGACAATGGAGGGGTTTTTTTGTTGGTTTTTTTTGTGTCCTCATTCTGCCAACTTTCTTGCTAGGTTTTACTCTAATCCCTCTAGGTCTTGCAAGGGGAGACCAGACCAGAGACCAGAAGAGGAAAAGGAAGAGTAGTGTCCCACAAGTATACTGCTGTTTCCACTTCCATCTCCTTTACGTACTGAGACCACCGGAGAATAGGAGATACCATGGCCGACAGCAAGATTGGCTTAATCATAGGACTCACATTGCCTTCTCTCTCCACCTTACCAACGGAGCCCAGATTTTATCTTTACTTCTTGGGTCGCACGCCATGTCAGACTCACTTGTATATATGATGTTTCTAAGGCACTCGGTGAAGGACGGAGGACTTTCAGATTTCCATAGCCTACAGATCTCACGCCTTGCTAACAAGAGTACATAGAACAAAAACTTTGAGCTAACCGCTCTGGTCTGTACTTCTTCCTCCGGATTTAGCCCAAAGAAAATTAGGCGAGGGCTTACTTTAATCTGTTTCCCAATAATTTCTCCTATAAAGTCACAGACCGAATTCGAGTAGGATACTATTTTTGGGCATAACATAAACAAATGTACATCATCTGCTGCTACAAGCATACATCTTGGGCAGTTATAAGTATTGCCGGTAACCTTGGACAGCTTCGCAGGTGACCAATAAACTCTATAGGTAGTAAATTGGTGATTACGTTTAAGTGATGCCGGTTTTCCTACTGTTCGTAAGATACCATATGAATCGCACCACATATGCTTCGGATCTTCATCACCAAACTCTTTACCCCACAGATTTAAGACTTTGGTTTCAATCTTCTCATCCGTCTCCAGGAAAGCCCAATACCAGAAAGAGATTTCCTTTTTCCACTGGTCAGTTCTCATCGTCTGATCGAATTTTGACTCCTCCTCCTCTGCCCAATCTTGTGTCACCCACCAGGAGCTCAGTTGGTAATATTTAAACCTCGTTAGCTGTCCATTGGTACAGTTGTTCAATGCTTCCCAGATCATTAAATTTAAGCCCTCCTTAAGATCTGCCCAATAACAGATACCCCCCGATTTCAAGGGCTGACTAAGTTGATCCCTCAGACATTCCGGGGTACCCGGGGAGTCCCAAATCGGAGCCCATGATGAAAAATATGGAAATATGGAACTCCAAATATTTTCCGCACATACATCCACGTATTTAATGCGGACTTCAAGATCTTAAGCCTCGCCTTTTTAAAAAACTTTGGGTCTCCATATTTAAAAAGGAAGTGAAGTTGACCTTGCGGAATGTCCACTAACATAGCCTCAAAAAGTAAGCCAATCGATGACTTGTCTGTCTTGTTAGCGAGCATGCGAACATTCTTAAAATGAAAGGCATAGCAATAGGCAAGTAAGTCTGGTAGCGCCAATCCTCCAACCTCTAGCCTCCTCCTCAACTTTTTCCAGGCTATCCTGGGACTTTTGACGCCCAAATAAAACTTCCTATTATCCCCTGGAGTTTAGCTATATCTTCCTTCTGAAAGACTAACGGAATAGTGTGAAAAGGAAAGTAATTTTTGGGAGGATAATCATTTTTATGAGGTTTACCCGGCCATAGATATTTAAAGGTAGATTTGCCCATTTTAACAGCAGCCCCGCTATTTCCTGACTGACTTTCCTCCAGTTTGTTTTTGTAATATCCTCCATCTTCTGGGTAATTAAAACCCCAAGATACCGTATTTGTGCTTTTGCCCCGTGACTCACCAGACCCTGGTTCCATTCCATTATCTCAGGTTTTCCCATATTCACTTTGTACCCAGAGATGCGGCCAAATATCTCCGCCTTCCTCATCAGATTGGGGATTGCATCTTGCGGATTACTTGTAAACAGCATCAGATCGTCTGCATATAGTGCTAATTTAACTTCGAAATCAAACGATTTAAAAGGAAGAATAGTGGTGTCTGCCCATATCAAGTTAGCTAGTGGCTCTATTTCGAGATTGAAAAGAAGTGGGGACAGGGGGCAGCCCTGTCTTGTCCCTCTAAAAATTTTGAACCAATCTGACAATTCCCCATTTACCAACACCTTAGCCTTAGGACCATAATACAGATTTTGCACCACCCTTACCATATTCTGCGGGAAGCCAAAACTAAGTAGAGACTCCCAGAAGTAAGCCCAATGCACCTGGTCAAAAGCTTTGGCTGCATCCACTGCCACTATAGTTAGGGGTAAATTCCGGACCTCCACCATGTCTACAGCCCCCATCAACTGAAATGTTAATTCATTAAGCTGCCTCCCTGGTATAAAGCCTCTTTGATTGGGATGAATAACCTATTTTATTACCTTAGCTACACGTGATGCTATAACTCCAGAAAAGATCTTGTAGTCCGTATTTAAAAGGGATATCGGTCTATACGAATCCACTTTCTGCGGGTCCTTATTTGGTTTTAAAATCAAAGTGACTGTAGCCTCTGACCAAGAACTGGGGACCCTTTCCCCACTGATATATATCTCATTAAATAAAACTTTTAGAACTGGAATTATTAGATCTATAATACAGAAAAAAACCTCAACTGGGAGGCCATCTGGTCCGGCTGCCTTTCCCTTTACCATTTTCCTACACTGAGCTCTTATCTCTTCATCCGTGATCTCTCCCTCTAGGGCTTTCTGTTGTTCATTAGTTAACTGTGGAAGTGTCGTCAATCCTAGCCACTCCTTTATGCCCTCCCGGCCCGGTTGTATATCTTCACTATATAAATCACTCATAAAACTACGGGCCTCTCCGCATATATCTGCATTGGCGTACAATACTTCCCCTGATTCCTTACTAATTAACTCCCGAATTGTATTCCTGGCCCTATCTACCTTAGCCTTCCAGGCTAATAGTGAGCTACATTTTTCTCCATAAGCAAAATGTTGAAGCTTACTTGCTTTCCATCTATCAAGTAATTTTGTATCTATCTGCGCCTGGAATGCTACTTGTAACCTCTCCAACTCTTTACTCAGGACTTGCACACTATCTAGATCCTCCATTGAAGCCTTCTGTAGTTCTCCTTCTTTTTCCTTAATCTCTTTAATTCTGTTCTCATCTTCTTGCTTTGCCACCCTTCTTTTTCCCACCATTATAGATCTTAGGACCCCCCTTAAGTATGCCTTAAAAGCATCCCAGACTATTTGTCCTTCTGCCGACCCCCTATTAGCATGAAAGTAATTCGCAGATTTTTCCCTTAAGTCACGAACCACATCCTCGTCTAATAGTATCGTCCTATCTAGTGTCCATCTTCTCTGCCCCTCTTTTTGATGTATCCTCAAAGACATGGCTACTTATGCGGAATGATCTGACAGAATCGCTGGAATATGGGCCACCTCTACTACCTCCCCGCATAGCTCCTGATCTAATAAAAAAAAGTCTATATCGGAGTGATGCCTATACTTTTTGCTGTAAAAGGTGAACTCTCTAATCTCCCTCTTCTTAGTACGCCAAATGTCAATCAGGTTAAATTCATTCATCATACTTTTCAGTCTGGAGAACGTTTTTGGTGGGTTAGTATACTTAACTTTTGACGTCCTATCTAATCCTTTGTTCATAACTAAATTAAAATCTCCTCCCAATACAATGGGGACTGTTGTCTCTAGTAAACAGAGTTCCAACTTTATCAGGGCCTCTGGGTTATCATTATTCGGCCCGTAATATACGGCACACACCAATGGCCTACCTTGAATTAGAAGAGTTGCCACTAACCATCTACCCGAAAAGTCAGATTCATATTTAACTAATCTTATTCCATTATTACTTTTGATGATGATGGCCACTCCCCTGGTGCTCCCTCTCTGGTCTGAACATACTACCTCCTGGACCCATCTGAACTTATCAAAACATTGCCTACACTCATTTCTTTCCAGATGAGTCTCTTGTAGTAATATCATTTGGGCCTCACTGTTCTTTAAAATTTCCATGACCCAAGACACTTTCCTTCTAGATCTCAACCCATTTACGTTCCATGTTAGAAAATTGACTACTTTTAAGTTATCCATACTCTAATTCTATAGCACCGGTTCGCCTTGTTATGCAATAAACCTTGATTCCATCTGTTAGTCTTTTTAGACCCAGACTTATTCTCTAACCCTTCAAAAGATAGCCTAATGAGGACAACATTTTTTTTGTTTTTGTTCCACTGCACCCCACACCCAGTGCCCCTCTTCCCCCCTTTCCCCCCAGGAAACCCCCTCTCTACATCCTGGGCGATACAATCCGCCCTTCGTGACCCCCCGTCCCGCATAGAGAAAAGAACATAAAGTTAAGTAGAAAAGAAAAACAGCCTATCTATAACACACTAACATCTGTTCTTGATATCCTTAGAGAACTCATACCCTTTTTATCAAGAACAGATGTTAGTGTGTTATAGATAGGCTGTTTTTCTTTTCTACATGACAATGGAGGTTGTCGTGCACTTGCAAAGTGCCCCACAGAACTGGTTTTGGCTGGGTACAGAAACTCTCTGCCTTCAGGGAACAAAGGATTTTTGAGTATAAAAAGAGGGGCCCAGACCCCAGACTTTTAGATCACTTCTGGGAAAACAAGAGGAACCTTTGGCAAGGAGAAGAGCCGGAGAAGCTGAGGAGGAATACTGCCCCTGTGCTGTTTGTTGTCTTGGGTTGGCCTGCAGTGGCTACTTGCTGCCAAGGAAAGGAGAAAAGGACTTTGCTGTTTGCTGTGTCCCCTGCTTGAGGAAGATCTCCAAGGGCTTGAAACTGAGCTTGCCTCCTGTTCTGAAGTCTCAGGGACACAAAGACTTCACCGCCAGCTCCCCTGAACTTCCTTGCTGGGAGTTCTGACCTGCAAATAGGTGCCTGCTGTTGTTTTGGACCTCTAGAGACTGTTTTCCGCTGGAACTGGAAGAATCCACGCATCATCCCGGATCGTCGCATCACATCGCATCGAGGCACCAAGTTTGTCACATCGTTGGGGGACGCAGTAAGAAACCGACGCATCACCTCCCCATGCAGTAAGAAACCAACGCATCACCTCCTCTCCGGTAAGGAACCGACGCATCACCTCCCCTGTGCAGCAGTAAGGAACCGACACATCACCTCCCCCGGAGCAAGGAACTAACGCATCACCTTCCCTGAGTGTAAGGAACTGATGCATCACCTTCCCTGCGGCCCATTTTGTTTGTTTGCGTGACGCATCCCAGGTACTTTGTGTGAAAAGTGTTGCATCTGTAATTTGCTTTGAACTGAACTATTTCTACCATCTGAAAGTCATATTTTTATTACTGTATTGTGGATTTTTGTTGTTTGGTCTTGTTTTGGTTTAGATAAAGATTACTTATTTTTCTAAGCTGGTGAGGTGTCCATTTGTGGTGTTTTCACTGTATTACTGTATGTGCTCACAAATGCTTTACACACTGCCTCTGAGATAAGCCTGTTTGCTCGTGCCAAGCTACCAAGGGGGTGAGCAGGGGTTATTTTAGAAGTGTATCCCCCTTACTTTGACTAGAAGTAAGGGTCCCTATTTGGACAAAGGTACCTACCTCTGCCAACTAGAGACCCCCATTTCTAACAGTCTGGATTCAGTCTCTGAGTGTGTGCCATCAATCTTGATTGAGTGCATACAATAAATGCTTAGCACACCCTCTATATAAGCCTAACTGCTTGCCCACACTACCTCAAAGAGAGCTGTTAGTACTTATCTAATTTAGCCTCTGCTATACCTCTGGGGACTCCCTGGACTATGTGCACACTATACCTTACTTTGTTATAATATATACACACACCTCACATTTTTTCACATTTTCTCATATTTTTTATGACTAGTGTGCCAGTATCATCCTTAATTCTTAGGAATATTGGGATATGGCAGTGGTTGAATGTTTTATCCAAATAAATATACACATATGGGGGGTATGACTGAAATAATATAAGCATAGCCTTATCCAGGAGGTATAGTTGATACCCAGTGAATTAAGAATATAAAAGTTTTCTGTGTATTAATCGCAATCAGGCCTTTTTGCTGAGTAATAATATATAAAGAGCCAGCTTCCTACATTCCCTGAAATAGGTGCTGCAATAAGTTTCTTCCACTCTCGCATTTGTAAGTGGGAATTTCAGACTGTAATAACTAACTTGTAGTTTGACCCACCCTGCCATACCCTCATTGTATCACGTGGTGAAAACTGCAAGACTTATAAGAGTGCACGAGGAATCAAACGATGAAGAGGTGTCTGATTATCTGTTTGCTAATAGGCATCATGAAATACCCCATTAATCAAAGATGTCAAAGAATGAAAGTCATCCAATATCTCACATGCGTGGCCAGGCTCACGGAGACAAATCCCAATGTCCCTGGCTTCCATAGGCTGTACCTGGTATGGACCACCTCTGCTGTTCTACCCCTCTATTGCAGGCGTGTGTCTCCTGGAATGGCTATTTCTTTACAGTGTCTTGCTCTGACACTAAACAGTCAACATTTCCCAGCCGAAAAGAAATAAACCAAAGATTATGATTGCTAATATGAGTCATCAGCATGTCAAAATCGAGTAATTAAACAATACGAATGTAAACAATGGAGCTAGTTTGGCCTCTGGGAGCGTAGGGAGGCTCATATTGGTTGACTGAGAAAATGGAAGAGGAGTTAACAAGGTTCCATCTTGCAATAAACTCCAAATGAGTGAGAGTTTGAGATTTACTTGTTTTCTAAACTGACCCAATATTCGTTTTCAGGAAGTTGACCAAGGACAAAAACCGATAAGTCCAAATGAAATTTCAACAACAGTAATATTAAAAGCAATTACCAGTAAAACGTCAGCACCACTAGCCAGCGATTGTCCAGTACATGATTATTATGAAATCTATCTGAAATACTTGTAAGGACAGTAACATTTGCTATATTATATACATCAAAATTATCATTGCAAAAATTAACAGGTATTACCATGATGACATCTTCAAATGGTACAACCAAAACCTGGATATTAGGTAAATTAGTTAGAACCACGAATACTGCTCAATTCACTGACAGAGTTACGAGTGTTAAGAAGCCACTAGCTCTGCAATGAGCGGATGGAGTGGCAGGAATATTGTAAGAAACAAATGTGTTAATGCAACCCTTGCCAATAACCCACATTTCCTGTAATAGATCGAGGTGCTAATTAGTAACAGTCCTAAACAAGTCAGACTCCCCTAATTTAGATTGTAAACCCGCAAAATTCCCAGATTATTTTTTTTTATTTCCTAGATGGACAGACTTCCAAGGCAGAGGGGTCTGGTAATGTGAGGTTCAGCACCTGTAGAGGCACAAACCTACTGTTAGTAACACACACGCACACACAAAGACGTACGATCTGACGTGGAAAGCAGACTCCCCAATAACCTTGTTGTTGGGAGAAGAAATGCTAGGGGGATGAATGAACATCGACAATACAAGAACTCTTTGGAGACTGGCTTCAATAGCAACAGGCCAAGGCGCTAACTCTACTCTGAAGACCACAGGACATTCACACCATGGGGTTGTGGGTAAGAGGCAGACTTTGAAGAAGGCACAACAAGAACAGGTTGGAGGGTTTAAACCTTCTACTAATGGGCACAGGAGGTTGGTCTTGTGGGGTAGGTCAAGGCAATATCGCATAGTGGAGCAGACAGAAAATGGCTGTGTAGCGGCCAATCCTGACTCACAATTGGATCTATAAGATGACACAGCGGTACCACACAGATCGCATTTGGGATCATAGACTGGACTCGAAGGGGATTCAAGATAACAGACACAAGTCTGGAGTTTTTCAGGGTAATTACAACACAATCTTACCACTCCAATTGAAGTATTCTTCCAACCTAGCCCACAACTCTGACCATGTTGATATCACTGTGCCTAACCAAACTTTCACTCACTGAACCATCCTGCGTTCAAGCAGAAAAGCACTTGATTCACTAAAAAGGATATGCCTTCAAAAATGCCCTATGTAAGATAGGTAACTCTCTTTAGGATAATAACATACGAGGAAGCCGGAAGAGGCAAAAATAAAATATCTTTATGGGGGATAATGCCATGATTATCTCATGGCTCTGGTAGAGGAACATCGCTGCAACTATCACCAAAAAAGAGACAAATTTGGAGGAATAGAAAGAAAAGCTTCACCTGTACTTACAGATTCCCCCAACCAACCAACAGGAGGGCACACATAATTTTCATAGGTGAGGTCCGTCTAAGTTGATTAATTGAATAAAATAGCAAATGATCGGGTTTGGATATATTGGAAACACACAGATCAGGGAGTCAAGTTTAGTGTTAATATTGATGTACGCAATGATACATGTGTGCATAAAAACTAAATCGAATCACTGTTGTCGAAATCACCCGATATGACCTCTCCATCAACCCCGAGTCAGAAATAGGTGGTCAGGCAGGCCCTGCAACCTAGGCCTGAGGCAACTGGTTGACAGATCACAGATGGGGTGACACGTAACCAGCAGAACAAATGTGTGAACAGGACAAACCAAGATTAATCCCACAGATAGGCTGCAACACTACAATGGTCCGGGGAGATTGGCCCCTATAAAGTGCACATGTCCAGCGGGGCGCACTTTTCCCAAAAACACCATAAAGTTAGGATGCCACAGGAAGTTAGGAACATTCAGTCAATCAGGACACAGCACATTCAGTGATCACTTGATCCCCATGCCGGACACCAAGACACGTTACTCACTGGCCCGCATTGCGTCCACGCAAGGACGAGACCCACATTTATGACTTTATGACTAGGCCCACATTCCTCTTCCTAAAAAGGATCTATGAATTGTTTTATGATGCTCCACAAAATGTATATAATGGCACTCAAATCATTGGTACTTTGAGACAGTCCTCAGACCCGTTTCTGTGGGTTGTACTCCTGGCCGAAGTATTTAATTGAACCAACTGTTCCTGTTTTGCCAAACGCCTCTTGTCTTAGTTTTTTCAAGGTAAATTCATATTCGAGCAACATTTGCATGTAACTTGTCAAACAGAGGGCATATTAAGCTTGAAATTCATGAGGTTAACATAGGAGTTAACAAATCATTCATAAGTTTTTGTTTTGATCTTGCCTCCTTAGGATTCTGGAAAGGGGCAATTGGAAAAGGGCTCAATCACTGAAAAGGTATGGAGGCTGCATCTTGAAGATGGTGGTGTATGTCAGCAAAAGTCACTGCATTAAAATGCCTGTCAAGATGGGACGACCTGGTTTGTCCTGATCAAGCCTCATTGACCGGGTGCATTGAGGATACAGATTCCTTTAAGGTGCTGGGTGCATTTAAGAATGGGGACGCGGACTTTGGTGCCTTCTGTGTGGGGACTCCAAGCCCCAGGATTCCTTGCTCTCCCTGGAGGGACGAGCGTGCCGGTCATCGCACGCTAAAAAGCGCGACGGGAACCCCGCAGCACAGGACGCGCGCGGGCCGTGCCCGGGCCAAGGGCGGGCCCATCCTTGCCCGTCATTGCCAGGAGGAGGCAGGGCAGGGCCACCTCCCTTTTTTTGGTTCCCGGTCCTAGGATTACGCTACGGTCCTGCCTGGACACGCATTGGACATTGTGGTCTCATCCAGGTACTGTACAAATCAGCCGCTTCTCCATTTGCATGGACTCTAAGCACTGACTTAACTGTGGGAAGCCATTGTGCTGTTGGTTCTCGAGGGCAGCTAGAGTGACACTTGATCTGCACTAGTGCTGAGCACCTGTGGAATCATTGTACATTTCTGGGCAAGGCCAGTCTGGTGCCAGTTCATAATACCCTGAACCAAGAAGTATGGGGAAAAGGAAATGTATGGAGGGCAGCGGAGGTGGGGGTGGTGTGGGAGTAATTGGGCGGGATATTAACAAGGGGAAGAAGGCCAGAAAAACGCATAAACATGCAGGCAGTAATTGTGTTTTGGACCGGATAGATAGCCTCATTAGTGAGTGCGAGGACATCTTAGAGGGCGACCAAACCACGCAGTCTGAAACTGTTAAAACCGCTAAATCCCCCCAGTGTTCCGCCCATTTTACAATCCCCAGCCCGAGCCGCCAGCCAGCTATTCCCGCTATGTTTCACAAATCTACCAGAGAGGGGGGCCCTGCGTCAAACGGGGAGGGAAATATAGGTATTGTGAGGGATAGCCAATCTACCATTAAGCCCACAAGTAGCAACTCCCAAGAGGCGGGTTCCGCTATTTTATGTTCTAATAGGTTTGCACCATTAGCGGATCCGCCTGAGGGTGATAGGGAAGACCGGTCGCAGTATCCCCCCTCCACTTCGCCCCCCCCGGATCCCACAGATTCCCAATTCCGATCCTCAGGAAACATACTGTCTCATCAACACTCTTAGATCAGAAGTTGAGACCATGAGATCCATGATTGAGGGCCTTACTTCTATGGTTAATCTCCTACTGCACAAGGACTCAGCTTGTCCTGTGCATACTAAGCCAACGACAAGACATTCATCCCAACCCTGTCAGGCAATCCATTCAATAAGTGAGGTAGCCACTAGCGATAAGGGCCCCCTCCATAAGGTTTCCACGTTGCCCATTCTTGCTGCTGAGTCTCAAATGATAGCGCCAGCCCCTCCGAGGTTTATGGGCCTAAATGATTCTAGCACAAATCAGCATAACATCGACCACCGCAGACCACCACTAGTGCAGGCACACACAGTCGATACTAGACCTATTTCCCCACATAGCCTAAGACAACGCCCGGCCGATTTCTCTAGTTTACAACAACCCAACGCACACAAAATCTATATGGTCAATGTATCCAAGTATGATACTAGAAACAGCACTGAAAATGCAGACTCCCTGACCAATAAAGTCATCCATTGGATTCGTCATGTTAGGGGCTGCTGCTCAGTTATTCGGGAAGATATAATCAGGGCACATAGGCTCACCTCCCATGTGCGACCATTAGATTGTATTGAGCTTACGCTGAAGGGGGCTGATCTTGTCGAGAATCTCCTCGCTTTGGAATTTCGTACTTGC
Source organism: Calotriton arnoldi (assembly GCA_963921515.1). Taxonomy (NCBI): domain Eukaryota; kingdom Metazoa; phylum Chordata; class Amphibia; order Caudata; family Salamandridae; genus Calotriton; species Calotriton arnoldi. Next base: position 124,431 of record CAWUFW010008937.1, read on the forward strand.
TCCCCAGAAAGTTATTCTATCCAGTTCAGGCGGTCGCCACTGAGTAGCACGTGTTGGCGACCCTCTGACCAAAGTCTTCCGCGATTAGTGGGTTCTTCCTCTCTGGAGGCTTACGATTGACTACAGTATAGGCTCCAAAATCACCCGGAATACCCTGCTGGTTCCCTCATACACAGGGATACTCGCTCTAATATTCCCCTCAGTACCCAGGTCCTGAGCATATCCTCTGATCTGGTATTGAAGAACATATCCACAACACCGCCCTCCTTATTAGGGATACAGGCCCCCAGTGGTGCTGTTCCCTATGTAGACAATGGGCAAAGTCTACGTTCCTATACTTCATCTCAGACATCTTTGTTATCTTGGAATATAGCGGGGTTGAGGTCAAAGATTACCTCCCCTGATTGGCATGTCTTTATTGACCAGTATGACATCTGCCTTTTTCAAGAAACTTGGTTGTTGGATCCCCTCTACTGTACAGGTTATCTGAACTATTACATTCCTGCCACTAGCGGGGGGAAAGGTCGACCTTTAGGGGGCCTGATAATCTGGGTTCGCCAAGAAATTGGCTTTGTTATCCAAGAGCTCCAGACGCAGAGTAAGGATATTCTTTCAATCAGGCTGAAGTGGGGCCAGCAAAATGTCATCGACATTTATAACGTCTACGCTAGAGTCTCTAAGGGGAAGAAGTCGGAGGTTTGAGCGGCTCTCGACGTTCTATTAGATTCGCATTCCCAGGGTTCTAACGTTTTAATTGCGGGTGATTTTAATGTTTCTTTTGAGCCTCTCACCAATGAGAAATGTGACCTTGCTGCTGAGGAGGATGCTCGATGGGGTATCCCTAAACTAGAATTAGCACCGATAAAAAAATGGTCGGATGTGGCCATCCAAATTAATGCCATTTGCCTGGAAAAGGGCATACGGGCGGCAAATGGCAGATCCCTTTCTGATAGGCATGGGGCTGACACATTTAATAATGGCCTCAGCGCTAGCCACATTGACTACCTTCTGACCAATCTGCAATTATGGCATGCTCTTGGGGACATGGTCGTGGAAGAGCGGCCAGAGAGTGATCACAATCCCCTTTGTGCGACCTTGGAGTTGTTGCCACAGAGGGAATCTACACAGCCAGGGAGTAATCTGTATACACTTGACGTGGTCCCCTCAAACGACATGAGACGTTTAAAATGGGTCAATATACTTGAGAAACCTGAAGTACTCAGAAAGATTTTTACAGTCACTGATGGTGCTATAGCGGAGCTAGATGTTTCTGTGGCCAATTCTGGGGCTTCTGGGTCAGTAGTTGGCATACATGATAAAAAAGTTTCCCAGTTACGTACTTATTTTATTAGGCAATGCAAGGCTAAAGGTATACAAGCACCTAAATCTCCCCACTGATTTGGCGAAGAATGTAAAGTGGCGCGTAGATCCCTAGGGGATGCAATTAAAGAGGGCGACCCTGGCAAAGTATGGTCATTAAGGCAATCTTATAGGAAAGCTCTGGAAAAGGCCAAAAAAGCCTGGGACGAAAATAGGTGGCAGGATCTTACACTGGCATGTGCCAGCAAAAACCCTAAGCAGTTTTGGAACATAGTCAAGTGGGATAGGGGTGGCCAGCCATCTCAGCCACAGAATCACATAACACAGGACCAATGGGTCACCCACTTTAAGCCCCAATATGCCCGTAGTGTAGACGAGAGGGTGGTGGAAGATCCCCCGCATGTGTATTATCAAGGAACGGCCTTTGACGAGGCTGATGGTAACATCGCCCCGGGGCAATATTGGGAGGAAAAGCACCGGGCCCAGATGGTATCCCGGCAGACATTTTTCTCCATGATAAAAACAAATGGAGCCGGTACATTCTATTGCTGGCCAACTTGGGCCCATCCTATCTTTCCGAGAAATTCATGCCCTATGTACCATCAAGATCCCTCCGCTCGAGTGCTAAACATCTTCTGGTGGTGCCTCGAGTAAGTAAGGCAAGACTAGGAGGAAAAGCTCTTTCCCATCTTGGCCCTCGTTACTGGAATGAACTCTCCTTGTCCTTGAGACAGTGTCTAGATCACTTACAATTCAGGAAGTTGCTTAAGACCACCCTTTTCCGCGCCTGTTAAACTCTGCTGGAGTTGCTTCACACCCTCACAGTCCGCTCTAATCGCAGAGATACCCCTTCGGGGGTCGATTCTAGTGCTAAATAAACAAATAAATAAATAAATAAACGCAATCGCTCAGGGTGAGCCAGTTCCAGATTCTTGGAAAGGGGCTGAGATTATCCCCGTTTTTAAAAAGGGGGATAAATCTCACCCTGGAAACTATATGCCTATCAGCCTAATAGATTCCCTGCAAAAGATAATGGGGCGGTTAGTCCTTAACAAGGTACAGGACTGGATTGATGAGCAGGACATCCTTTCCCCTTTGCAGGCTGGCTTTTGGGCACATACCAGTACTATCAATCAGGTTTTCGATTCACCCTCCTTCACTGGAAGTCGGTGGTCATGGACAAGGGCAGCCTGTATGCTGCCTTTGTGGACCTTAAGTCAGACTTTGACCTCGTCTCCCGTAGCAAGTTATGGGAGGTGTTGATAGAGTTAGGGATGTCCCCCGAATTACTAACCCTCATTATCAGACTCCACGAGGGAAACTATTCTAAAATTCGTTGGGTGGTGCAGGGCAATGTTACTTATCCCTTTCCCATAGAGAGAGGTGTGCGCCAAGGCTGTGTAATGGCACCCACACTATTCTCTCTGTTCATCAATGGGGTTGCCAAATTCATGGAGTCCACCCCCACAGATGCCCCAGCCCTTGCAGGTGTTAAAATACCAATCTTAATGTTCGCGGATGACACGTTACTTATCTCAAAAACGCTGAGCGGCCTCCAGCGAGCTCTATTTTTCTTTGAGGAGTTTTGTCGCTTACGGGGCCTGGAAATTAACGTGTCAAAAACGAAATTTGTGACTTTTAACCCTCATAAAGCATTTAGAGGAGGTATAGTGTTGAACAACCGGTCCCTAGAACAAGTCACTGACTTCACCTATTTAGGGGTCATCCTGCAGAAGGATCTGAGGTGGAATAGGCTGCTCGATATAGCCTCGTTGAAGCACCGGCAATTGGCAAGTGTTTTAGTAACTGAGTTCAACTCTTCCCTCACAAGACCAGTAAGTCCGGTTCTTCAAATATACAATATGAAAGTGGTCAGTTCCTCTCTTTACGGGGCTGAGCTATGGGGTTACGAGAACCTTTCCAAACTATCTGCTGCAGAAAATGGGTTCCTACGAAAGATCGCTAACCTCCCGCAAAGCACCCCAATGTGCCCACTGCTCTATGACCTAGGCAGGAAGGCACTGGCTGATATAGCAAGACTGCGCCCTCTTCTTTATTGGCGGAGAACCTGGTCTACACCAGAATTGGCTGCCTATGCTGCAGGCCTCAAGGATTTAATCAGAGCAGACCGTTTTAATAAAATAAAATGGTTGCAGGAGGTTAGAGCCTCCTTAATAAGTATTGGCTTGGCATCTCTATGGGAGAATCCGGCGGGTACCCAGTTCCCCCCTAAGGCGTTTTTAAAAGCAAAATACTGGGAATGGGTGACCCAACATACATATAGGAATAGTGACTCTTCAACACTTACTGGAAGATTTTTAGAAATCAAATCAGTCCCAAGATTAGAACTGTACTGGGATACAATTACCAAGCCACACGACCGGAAGATATACTTCCAATTTAGAGTTGGCTCCTTACCAGTAAGATCGTTTACTGCAAGATGGGACAATATAGGTGTCGACTCTTGTCCCATCTGCTGTGCTCATTCAGAGTCATTGGCCCACTTGCTGTTTGTTTGCCCAGCTTATGCTGCCCCTCGCCGAGTATGGCTGAAACCAATCTGTAGATTACTGGGTACTAGAAGCAATAGCGTTGCACTAAGATTGTTGCGTTCAGAAACGTCTGTACCCATTGTCATAGCTCTGGCAAAGTTTTTGGGGTGGTCTTGGGCTATCAGAGCACAGGCCCGGGGTCCTGCAACAGTTTGAGGTGGTGTATGTCACTATTGTATATGTATATGATAGGTGGAGCCAGCCTCCCATACATTAGACATAGTTGCACTGTTCTGGGTAGCCTTGATATGTCTGTGATGCAATAGATGTACCTTTTGTATTAGGCATTAAGACAAAATACTAGTGCTTGAGAGGTTTTATAGGTATATATTTTAAGTAGTTTTTATCTTATCTATGAATTTGATTGCTAGTGGACAGATTTTAAACATCTTTTAGGTGTTTTAATACTCAGGGTTTTTTTACTTTGTAAATATATGTGTTTTCAATGTATCTCTGTTGTGTTAAGCTTTGATGACACTACTGTCGAATAAAGCTTGCTACAATGCATTTAAGAATGATTCAATTATTTTTTTCTCCTGGTAAGCACATATGCTACCTTAACCAAAAGCTTATCAATGGAGGAAGTTGGGAGGTCCTTGTTTGAGGTACATTCAGGAGATGGTGATGTAACAGCTTTGCACTTAGCTATAATGAAGATGTATTGGTCAACAAGCTAACTATTGGAGTGGAACAAAGTCAAATATAAATACCACAATCGCAGAGCGGAAGCCTGGCCCAGCCTAGTCCAGCCACTAACGGGTCGTGGGCAGGGCTTCCCTTCCCTGCTTTCGCCCAGGCATGAGTCAGGCACTACCGTGCCACAGGAGAAGTTCAAGCACTTCAGAGTGTCACCGGTAAGCATCATGTGAGGGGTTCCTTCTGCCTTCACACTTCACCTAGCATGGTGAAGCCTTCTGGGAAAGGTAGTTTCCACTCCTAAGTAGCCGGTGTCCACGGCAGTTGGAGAAGTCCAAGCGTTTCATTGCACCACAGGAAGGCATCATGGTAGGGGTTACTCCTGCCTTCATCCTCCTCCTAGCCGTGGCGAAGCCTTCTTGGAAAGTTAGTTTATTCTCCTAAAAAGCATTGTGGGAAGGATTTCACCTGCTTCCACCCTCCTACATGCGTGTTGATGTCTTCTGGGAAAGGTAGATTGCATCCCCAAATAGCTAGAGTCCCACGTCCTGATACAAGTCCAAGCGCTTTTTGGCGCCAGAGGAAAGCGTCATGAGACGCATACTGCCTCCCTCCTTCTCCTATCATGGTGAAGAATTCTGAGAAAGGTAGTCTGCACCATCGAGTAGCCAGCATCCAAGCGCTTAATAGCATCACAGGAAAGCGTTGTGGGAGGGATTTCTTCTGCCTCCTCCATTCCCCTAGCGTTCAGGGAAAGGTAGTTTGCGCTCCCACGTAGGCAGGTCTTTAAGTTATCGTACCTGTCAGGTTAGCAGGATTATAAAGACTCTTTAAATCACAAACAATAACTTACAGTCAATCTCCACAAGGAAGAGAACAAATATAAAAATATATTGGATGGAGCCTTCGATAACGATGCATTGCCAAATGAATATTGCTGGGTTAATATTTCGAATGAAAAGTCTTTGTGTGATGAGGCGAAAGGAATCATTTCATACCTGCCCGGTCGGTTGGAAGATGCTGTATTTACAGAATCTACTGGTACAAATGAATTAAGCTATAATAACGCTAATCCCCAAAGCAGATGTGCAAAGGTTTGACCTGGAAAAAGGAGAAGTATTCAAGGACAGAGATGTGCTGATAGTCAAGTCCGAGGGATGCCTCAGCTCAGTCATGCGTTATTGTGGATTTTTCACTTTTTAACATATCACCGCAAAACAGGTCGGACTGAGGCCCGCACTGGAGGTTACATCTCCTGGCCTTTCCCCGGAAGTGATCCAACAGCAGAAAAGTGAATGAGGCCATATAGGCGCAGATCCCAACTTTCTCAAATCCTCTGGTACCTCACTGAAGGAGGGATGGGTGGGTTGCAGATGGTGCAGGCGCTTGAATGCAGCACTACAAGTGGTGTAACATAGGCCCCACAGCCCCCGCGGTGCGGGGGGGGCAGAGCTCCAGGAGGGCCCCCTCAGCACAGTACCCTGGCTTGAGAGCTCTTGACTGAGTCCGGAGGGGGGCCCCTCCATGTACTTTGCCGGGCCCCCTCAGGTTTCGTTACGCCACTGCCCTCAATTGTGTCTACCTGCTGTGAGACAAGGGCAGTTCTTCAGCTGCCTCTGAAAAGGCATAGACGTACCAGTTGATTTACTCCCGAAGGGTACATTTTACGAAATCAGCCCTAGCTCTTTTGACCGACTGTGCTACAAAAAGTAGTTTAGAAGTAGAGCGGAGATCTGTTTGTTGTAGGTAATGCTGAAATCTAATAGCTATATGATATCTTTTAATCGTATTGATTACTTTGAACATCAAGCACAGAGCTTTGAAAATAAACCCCTGCCTGATAGAAAGTCAATGCACATTAATCCTTGGCTGAGATACATAATCAAATTCTTCAGTACCCATGCCACCTGGCAAGATAAGTTCTGAATTTTGTGTAAGGCTGTCAGATATGCCTATGGTCGACCTAAATGAAGTAATTTGCAGTAACCAGTTCTGGACAGCATACTTTCAGATAATGCTTTAGTATGTAGATGCTTAGATATGGAAGGCATATTTTTTTGTAATGTCACTAAATTGAAGAAAACGCGACAAGGTAATCTTGGAAAAGAATGTGCAGGAGAAGAAAGTGGAGGGACACTCAACTTACACGGAGACAATAAAGGAATAAAACACAACTGTTTTAGGCTGATACACAACATCTTGTTGCAATCTGAGGATTCCCAGGGATTCTTGAGCAGCAATAACGTCCACATTGTAAAAGTGCCTGAATCGATGGAGTGACACGTTGTGGAGCTATTTGTTGATGTTCTCATTATGGATATCCTCAAATTCAAGAGTCTTTCTAAGGTCTTCCCTTAGTAATACGCTCTTCGGGCTCTGGTCCTCCCGCAGTGCCCAGGGGTGCAGCTGCAGATCATATTAGCTCAGCTGCTTAACATCAGAGAAAGGGGTATTGTCCTGCAACTTGGCCCTCTGAATTTCAGCAATGAGGGCACGATTATGACTTTGGGGGTGCGGCGCCGGGTCCACTCTGTGGTCAGACTGCCCGCCAGATTAAGAGTTTCCTCCTGTCAGGCGGGCTTTGTTTTTGACTTTCCTACAGCTGTTCCCTTAAAATGGGCATCGCAATAGAAACGCCAAACTCTGTTCCTGCATGGCATGGACTGAAAAGTCCATGCTGTGCAGGAACTGGTGTGCTCTCCTGTGTGCATCCAGAGGGCGTGAGGCACCAGGGGCCCTGTAGGGCCCCCTTTGTTTCCTCTCTGTCACAGTTTTCATGGCGTTCCCGCCAAGCATATTACTGCCTCCTGGCCGCCGCAACACCACCAGGGAGCGGTGGTTTCCTGGCGGCTGCGGAAAGGCTGTGGCGGTCCCACTGCTCATATTGTAATTGGGCGGTCGGGAGACTGCCGCACCCCCGGAAGTCTGGCGGTCCATGGGTTGGGGCCTGAGTGTCTCCTGTTTTTCCCAGGCATCACTCAGGCAGGGCAGAACCAGCGAAGAAGATTTGATGCTGTAAAATGAGAACTGAACAGCAGAGATATACAATATATTTTGATGCTGCAAATTCTGATGAAAGGGAAATATCATGACTTCACCTCCCCAGCTGATGTCTGGGACTAGTCAGAAGGTTGGCAAGTGACAGGGAAGGAAGACCGTTGCCACACAATCTCTATGATGTTGGGGTTGATGGGAGGATTTTAATGTTGATATTTCTTCCTGTTGCTCACTGGGGTGATATTACTTACTGCAGTGGTGAAGCTTCTGCATTCTTATTGATTTCTCACTTAGTGGAGAACTGGAGTAGATTTCGCTGAGACTGGGAGTCAGGTGCTAATCTTTGACATTCCCAATGGAGTGGCACAGAGATACAACCAGGCACTAACCTTACTTAATATGGTAATGATAGGGCAACAGCATGCTATGAATTGGTGCTGTGGGCAGTTCAGGGCCCAGTGTGTAGATCTGTCAGGAGGAGTGCTGGAGGATGGATGTTTTTGTTTATGCTAATGTGCTGAACTGGCAGAACTGGGTTAGCTGGTAAACGTGTCATTGGTTTGTTTCTTCATTGATTTATTACAACAGGCATGAGTTCTCATTGACATTTGCAAAGGAGACACAAGTAAACTTAGATTTATCCCCTGGAATGTTAATCACATAAGAGATAAAATCAAGAAGCCTTGGTGATGCAACATGCTACAGACTAGATGTTGTTTTGCTTAAGGAGATGCATTTTAAGTGTGCTAATTGTCGCATACCTTGAAGGAGAGGTTGTAAGTCCCCTGTGCATAGGGGTTTTATGACAGGTTCAAGAGGAGTGGTCATTTAACTGAGGATGTCCACCCCTTCATACCGGATTAAATATGGGTAGGCTCAATAGGCTGTGATGCAGTGGCAACCAATACCCGGTAGGGGGAATGGACTTATTGGCTTTAGTTTATCACTCTACAAGGCTCCAAGTGGGCACATTAAAAAGTATTGGCTCTAAGTTTTTAGGACACTTTGATAGAAGGTGATTTGAATATGCGTGTAAATGAAGGCATGGATATGTCAAGTACACACAAAATAATTGGCTTACGAGAATCAAAACTTCAGCGTCATGTCCCGCCTGAACAGGAAACAAGCAATCACTGACTAGTTAGTTCAGGCTGGACTGTTCCTATAGTGCAGAACCAAGACTGATTTGCATATGGCTGGAACCTGTTGAGAGTGGCATATTGGGCGAACAGGACCTGAGATGACTGCCTGTTCAATCATTTGTGGAATGGGCACCACTGCCATCTTGAGGTGGGAAATCCTGAGGAGATAGAGCTGGTAGCCTCCGATACTGGAGAACACTGTTTTGTGTAGGCTTTGGAGGTGAGTGGCGGAAATCAGTGAGTGTCTGACAGAATGCAAGGGTTACGATAGCCCAAACAAGTTTATGCACTTGCCAGGTGTACTGAGACAAGAAGCTCTACCGAAGGGTACGCCATTGTGGTAGCCTCCAGATTACAGTAGTGTGACTGTGGTCCACCTCTGCCCTTCTCTGCCTGTTCCCAGGAACTGTGAAAGACTGGTGGAAGCTACGAAAAGCTATATGTCTGCACCAGTCTATTAGGCCCATGGTAATGTTAAATCCCACTCCTGAAGCTATGTGGAGACAAGTAATGCAGAGTATGCCCCATCACCTCTCCATGTGGACTAGTGACCATCTGAAGCAACCGGGGGCCCTTACATTTACTTTACTGTGTTCTTTGTGAAATCAATATCTACTCTTTCTCACAAAGAGAACTGTGGCACAGAATTACTAGATCAACAACATCAAGCTCTCTTCTTCAGCCGGTTAATTGAATTTAAAATTACATCCCTGCTATGTCCAAGGAAATGCTCAATTGGGTTGTTCTATTATAGATATATCATCTCCTAACACCCATCTATCTTCAGCACCTCCATCGACTTAGCCACCTTCCCAAACACCTGGAACAGACCACAATCACTCCCCTGCTCAAGAAACCCTCCACAAACTCAGCTACGCTTGCCGAATACAGAACAATGTCCCTCCTATCTTACCTGGCCTTAGAGAAGCTCATCCACAGATGCCTCACTGACCACCTCATCAACCACCATATCCTCAATGCAATGTAGGCCAATTTGAGGCCCAACCGCAGAACATAAGCAGCACTCATAAACACCACAGTTAACATCCACATGATTCTGGAAAGAGGAAGAGTTTGGTTTCTCTTCCCCTTTGGCAATGTAAAAACAAATATTTTTTAAGAGCAGGCAGTGGTGGGACCACTGCCTAAACTTAAAAAATGAAACTTAAAAATGTCATTTTCTACTTTTAAATGCATCTCTTTTTCCTTAAAGAGCAAGGTATGGTTTACATAGATAACTTGGCTGTAATCCTTTTTTGTTACTTGCAGTTCATAAGTCACAACCTAATAGAGTACGGTGGGCTATGAGCCGCTATGAAAGAGCTGCAGGCAGAACGGGAGGTATCGGTTAGGTGTGTATGTTTTTCCCCAGTCTCTAAATATATGATGTGAAGTGCAACAAGATGATAGCTGTAACCAGACTAATGACCTCCAGCCCTGTACCAATTTATTAGTATTACTGAGCGATGGTCATGTGGTCAAGGAATGTACGTGGGGAATATTCGGTTCAATCCAGGACTTGCACAAAACCGCATAGATGTTACATTGCCTATGGGAAAGTAGGATAGCTGAAAACCTGCTTCCAGTCATCCTGGAAATACAGCGCCATCGCAAAAGCTTGCTGAGGGCAGCAAAAGCTAATCACAAGTTCCAGGCTGCTGATGGTGAGCTGGGCTACACACAATACCGAGAAAATAGAGACAAACTGGGGCCATCCGCGGAGAGCAACCCAGCACAGGGTCATGCGTGTATGTTAAGGAAGGGGAGCACAATACTCCCAAAGGGAGCCGGGGATTCAATCAACCAAAGGAGTTGTGTCGTTAGTTAGGACCTCATCAGGCGAGGACTAATAGTTAGTGGCGAAATACTAGGCACACGCTGGGCAACTCAGCCAGAGGATCAGGAGCACAGCCTGAACACGTTGGAGGGGCTCTTTTCTCAAAGAAGGGATGGATGCAGAGGGTGAGCTAGGTTAAAAACAGTAAATAAGAGAATAGAAGTGAACCAGGGCAACCTCAGACAGCAACCTCTGGTCTGGATCGCAGGGCATGATACATTAGGAGAATAGTATTCCCAGGGGTTGCATCAGGACTCAAGTCAATCAATCAATCAATCAATCATTTGTAGAGCGCACTACTTACCCGTGAGGGTCTCAAGGCACTGGGGGGGGGGGAGGAGTGCTGCCTCTGCTCGAACAGCCAGGTTTTGAGGAGTCTCCTGAAGGCCAGCAGGTCTTGGATCTGTCGTAGGCAGATGGGGAGGGTGTTCCAGGTTTTTGCGGCGAGGTGCGAGAATGATCTGCCGCCGGTGGTTGCTCGACTGATGTGGGGGACGGTGGCGAGGGCAAGGTCAGCGGAGCGAAGCTGGCGGGTCGGGGTGTAGAAGGTGAGTCGTTCATTGAGGTACGCTGGTCCGGTGTTGTGGAGTGCTTTGTGAGCGTGGGTGAGGAGCTTGAAGGTGATCCTCTTGTTGATGGGGAGCCAGTGCAGGTCTTTCAGGTGGGTTGTGATGTGGCTGTGGCAGGGGATGTCGAGGATGAGGCGTGCAGAGGCGTTCTGTATGCGTTGTAGTCGTTTCTGGAGTTTGGCTGAGGTTCCTGCGTAGAGAGCGTTGCCGTAGTCCAGTCTGCTGCTGACGAGGGCCTGGGTGACCGTCCTTCTGGTTCCGGTGGGGTTCCATCTGTAGATCTTGCAGAGCTTGCGGAGGGTGTTGAAGCAGGAGGAGGAGACGGCATTTACTTGCTGGGTCATTGACAACGCGGAGTCCAGGATGACTCCCAGGTTGCGTGCGTAGTCGCAAGAATATAAGTCATAGGGCACGAGCCCATACTTTAAGAAATCAGATCGTCAGATTTTGTCATTGTGATGGGCGGTGACATGAACCTCACAATCGTGATTGGTTACGGTGGCACGGGAAATCGCAGAAGTCAGGGAACTCCCCCTTATGTGTCCCCGGAGGCCCACAGATGATACGGTTCATCTGCCTAGCGGAGAGAGCAATATGTTCCTCCTGAACATAGTATGGGCACTAGAACTGATTTCTCGTGGCCCTTGGGGGAGCTGTCAGTGGTTGGTAAACTACCTCCAGCATGGCGGGGAGTCACAAGGATTACCAATAAATATCTTCACAGAAGGACGTAAAAGGAGATTTGCCCGAACAAGGTCCTTGGGATGCCTTAACAGCAGGGACTCTTGAAACAAGTGCAATTGCCCAAACAAGGTCCTTGGGATGCCTTACGGCAGGGACTCTTGAGATAAGTGCCAGGACAAGGTCCCTGGGATGCCTCACGGCAGGGATACTTGAGGGCAGACAAAGTAAGAAATGTTCAGTGCTGGGCGGACACAGCACTTGCAGAGACCGCATGTCTGTAACGTTGGGGGCATTGAAGGGTTTGGCAAGTTATGGTTATTAATATGCAACAAAGTAGAGGATGTACACTGTATAATCTGTTATGAAATGCCTTACATGGTAATCAAAGATAAGCCAGAAATGAGCATGTTGATGACCAATGCCATCATGACAAGTGTTTACCAACTTATGATGTGAATAAACTGTGGCCATTCTAACACCACAAAGGTCTTGGGGGCATATTCACAAGGAGCTATCGCCGAATTAACGGCACTTTATTGCAGCCAAAGTCGTGATAAATATACCTCCCCATTCACAAGCTGATGTAAACAGCTCACAGCACCAGTTTACCCGCGATAGCAGCCGCAAAAACATCGCCACAGAGGACCACGCGCAACTATCGCTAATGAGATGCAGAGTAGGCGTTCCCGTGCCAAAAGGCACGACAACATCACACCTCAACATTCTCAACGACCAGCCACATCAGCGATAAAAACACAAAACAGGCGATAAGGCGCGTTAGCACCAGGAAATCTACACCTGCTCTGACCTGGTGTAAAGTCGGACGGCAGCCTGCAAACCAAAAGGGAGCACAGCCCAGGGCTACATCGGAAGGGCAACAGATGCCATGGAGCCTTCCATCATGCGGCCCGGACACCCAAGAGGGTCACAACACCCACCGCCACCACCCCCAGGACCACCCCTCCCAGGCACCCCCCGACCAAAGACATGCCACCTCAGCCACACCTAAACATGTACAAAATATTCCGCTGGATGTCGCACAATCACAACTGGTGACATGCATGTGTCGTCACAGAAATGAGCAGCACACATTCACTTTCGAAGCAACAAATGAAACTTTATTAAAATGAACACCGAAATGAAGACACATGGCCGCTCCCCTCGTTACAATACGTAGGTCACAGCCTGTAAGACAAAAAACATGATGAGAAGGTGTGTCCTGCGCACATCAGAGGACAGAGAGAGAGCGAAGGAGAGAGAGAGGAAGAGAGGGAGGGAGAGAGAGAGGAAGAGAGGGAGAGAGAGAGAGAGAGAGAGAAGAGGAGAGAGAGAGGAAGAGGGAGAGAGAGAGAGAGTGCCGCCCCTGTGCACCCAGGCCACACTGCTCACCTGCTGCCACCGGTGTGTCTCCAACCACGTGCCGGTATGTATAGCAGGACACCAGGTCACACATCTGAGTCAGAGCCATCAGCTGAAACAGAGTCCAGATACATGACTGGCACAGTACACACACTTGCACAAGACAACATCGCCTTCCTGCCCATGCACACCCAGGCAGAGGCACCCCAACCCCTCCCGCCGCCCATCGGAGCATGCCCGCCCATGCACACCCAGGCCTCAATGCTCACCTTCCGCCACTGGCGCGTAGACAGGAGGTCCCACCACGTGCCGCTGCAAGCCACAAGCCCGGGGCCCACGGACATGGCACCCTCCACATCATGCAGCCCCGCTCCACAGGCCACAAGGTCTCACGTTTGGTGCTGGGTCTTGATTACTCCATGGCATAGGACATACCAGTGCACCCGGCACCATCGCAAGCTGCACACCTGCTCAGCCCAATGGGTGCCACCAACTCTGGGTTCCCGGAAGCGACGCCATGTGGCGGTAGGCCCGCGCTGCCCGCTGGCTCTGGCCTACACTGTGGTCCAGCAGGGCACCCAAAACCTGAGCTGTTCGGACCGCCGGGACGGGGCATCATCGCAGGCTGCACACCCGCTTAGCAGCTTAAGGTGCCACTGACTCAGTGCACCCAAAGTCACCGTCCCGTGGCAGGGTGCCTGTGCCGTCCGCAAGGCACCGTGTGCCACTAACCCTGTGCAACCCCAGTCTGCGCCACCTAGTGGTAGGCCAGTGCCGTCCACAAGGCCTTGTGTGCCACTAACCCTGTGCAACCCCAGTCTGCGCCACGTGGTGGTAGGCCCATGCCGTCCACAAGGCCTCGTGTGCCACTAACCCTGTGCAACCCCAGTCTGCGCCACGTGGTAGTAGGCCCGTGCCGTACTCAAGGCCTCGGATGCCACTAACCCTGTGCGCAACAACTCATGGGCCCTATATGAGTGAGAACCGTGGAGCGTCTGTCATCCAGTCACCACCTGAAGAGGGGAATGTGACGTCGTCGGCCCCTTATGTTGGCGGAGTCACATGGCCTGTGACGCCTGTGCCGGATGGGTGTGGTGTGTGTGAAAACCTGCCCTCAGGGAGTGGCTGTGACATGCTGACAACTAGACCAGTGACCTGCACACCACCAGCGAGTATGGCTGCGACGGGTAGCAATGAGGGCCCCCCCTCGGGGCATTAGCGGAGTGGTCTGGCCTGCCATACGCCGGACCAGTGCAGGGCTTGCAACAATGACTCGTGGGCTCTGGGCGTGGTCCAGTCCATGTCCGGACAAGGAAGTGACTGATGCGTGTGTCCCTGTTGTAGTGTACACAAAATGCAATGTCGCACCCTCTGACTGGCATCCCACAGGATGAACATCATTGATGCAAGGGAAAGCACTGTCCCCACATTCAACCACACATCCATACATGAATGACGTAAGACATTACACAGCAGTGCGTCACTGGATGTTTATTTGCACATCCAGTGCAGTCATGCAGCTGGAGCGGTACAGGGCAATGCCGAGCACACTACACAATATGGGCCCGTGAAGGGCCAGCCAGTGTCCATCCGGGGATGGCCTGTACTGCGGAAGAGGAAGGGTACAGTCTGCAGTCTGTCCGCCGTGTCATTGGTCGTCAGACAGGATGTGGCAGTCCCTGTCGCTGTCCAAGGTGAGTGCATCGGAGTGTATCGGGGGTCAGTGGTAGGTCTTGAGGCCATGTGCGGCACCAAGCAGAAACAGGCAAGGTGGCGGAAATGAATGCTAGTGCCTCCTTCTGATCTCAATCCCATCCACGTCCTAGTCCCCGGATGTGTGCTCTGCCCCACCTGTGGGTGTTGCAGTACCAGCTGTGGCACTGTGTGCCACTGACACATCAGGGGCCGGAGGAGGATTGTCGGCCGCACTGTGTGGCAGTGACACATCAGGTGCCGGAGTGGATATGCCTGCCGCACTGGGAGGCACTGACACACCAGGGGGTGGAGATGTGGATGGTGTGGGGGCAGCAGCATTCATCATCGCCACGCCTTGTGCCAGCAATGCCATAATGAGGACATGCAGGGCCTGGTAGATGCCAGCTACATTTCGCTGATGTGCAGCGGTGGCTGCCATCCTTTCTGCCTCCATCCGCACCATGTCCTCCATGAGCCTTTGCATGTGTGCCAGCTCATGGCTGGGATCACTGGAGCCACTCTGAGCGGACAGGTATTCTTCCCTCCGCGTCATGACTCCAGCAATGTCAGTCAGGGCTCGTTGGAGACCATGGGGCGGACATAGACACCCAAGGATGGCAGCCATGAGGTCGAACCCCGCCAGCACCTGCTCGGCCGTCTCCCTCTGGCCCACCAGCACGCGGCGTTGGAAGGCCATATGTTGTTCCTGGGGGACTTGGGAAGGGGCTGTGGGTGCCTCCTGCTGGGTGGTTTGGGTGGTGGGTGGGGTCTCATCGATGTAGCTGGGCTGCCCTGCTCCTGGAGGTGAGTGGCAGATGAGGTCAATGATGTCTTCGATAGTTTAGGTGTCGATGCTGGTGTTGTCCTCTTCGTCATAAGTGAAGAGTGGCTGGGACTGCTCTGCAGGAGGTGTTGACGATGCCCCTGCGATGTGAAGGAGAGATGGTGTATTACAATGTGTTCACATGTATTTAGCCGCATGGTACAGGTTGACATTCACTGCATGGCATTGTACATTGTGACAGTCTGTGGGTCTGGGCGGGAACCCAGGGTCATTGTGGGTGTGCACTGTGCCCTGCTTGCTTGTGCATGTGTGCCATTGTGGCCATCTCCACCCATCCCCCCAGTACCTGGTGGTCACTCACCCTGTTGCGGTTGTGTTGTGTCCTGTCGAGCAGTGTCCGGTCCCCCGAATCCAGCCACAGTCTCCACACTGATGACTGTCGACACCAGCTCCTCCATGTCATCCAGCTCCAGCTGTGGCGCTGGGGCCCCACCTCCGGTCTGCGTTGCTGCCTTCTGGTTGGCGGTGAGTTTCTCCTTGGTCTTCCGCTTGATGTCATTCCATCGCCTCTTGACCTCGTCCATTATCCACTTGTGCTCTCCGACGGCATTCACCTTGTCGATGATGTCCCGCCATATTCCATTTTTGGTGCCCAAGGACACGTTGGAGGTGACGAAGAGTTGTTGATGGTGTTCTATCACCTCTGTGACTATGATCCTGTTCGCCTGCGGACTGAACTTGGTCTTCCTCGTCTTCTTGTCCTTGCCCTTCCCTGTCCACGAGGTCCCAGGCTGATCGTCCGGGGTGCTTGTGGGGTTGCGCTCGTCCTCTGCGCCTGCTCCGGCTGCCTCCATGGTGCTTGGGTGTTGGTCAGTTTGTGTGTGGGTTCTTTTTCTACTTTTATGGGTTTTTTCTTACGCCTGCCAGGTGTGTGTTGCAGGCATGGCACTGCTTGGCGCTGGTTTCCTCATCGCGCTTTGGCCCATCGCGTGTTTTTTGGTGTTGTGGTTTGTGTTTTTATCTCCATCGTGGTGGTTGTATCGCGGACATTGTCTGCGGTTTCGGCAGACTATATCTTGCTACCGCCTTGTTGTAAATTCCACGTTGACACAGGGTTATTTTCCCGCGATAGGCTGCGATATTGAAAGTTGCGTTACGCTACTCTTGCGGTAGTTATCGCACGTTCTTGTGAATATACCCCTTGGTATACTGAATTGTTGGGAAAGAAGGAACGGTGGGAGGGCCTGTGAGATGCTCGCACAGCTGTTTTTTTTTTTAAAGAACGGAACCAGTTCCGACAATGCACAAGACTGAACATGTACTAGACTTTTCACCATCAGTGTGGCAGAGGACATAGTACAGCCACACAGGTGAACAGATCTACTCTCACTATAACTTTATATCAACCAGTGAGCCTGCAGGTGAATGTTCTTCTCCCACACCCACTTTAAGAAGGAGAATGGGTGAACGAAGGACCCATCCAAACCTTTTGCTCAGAGCGAAAATGGCAAACTTTGTAACAACTTAAAACCTTTTGAGGCGTAAACCCACTTTTTTCGGTGTGTGAATTTACGAACAGGTGTGCAAACTATAAATACACTTTTGAATTATTGTGAGTCAGTCCTGGGCATGAAAAGGAACAGCCCTCATCTATCAACAGCGCACCTTACTTGTTCAGGAAAGAGGTCGAGGAAGAGAATGCTCCCCTTTGGTGTGACTGACTGTGCCAAAACAAACAGTTCGAGGTGCGGATCAAACAACCTTACAGCTGAGTTTTTCATCAATATTTGACATCAGGGATTTACCGCGAAGCTGGACAAAAGCAAGCCGGCTCGTGCTGCTAGTTCATGCATGCCGTTTGTCTTTGTTCTTCCTCAATTTACCAAAACCAGGAACATATTGGAACAAAATGTGCAATTCGTGCAAATGAGTTTGAGTTGTATAGCGTGCCTCACGCCGGCAGAATCGTTGCTAGGAAGCCAGGCCAGCATCTGCTCCTTGGGTACATCGGCAGACTACAATATCACGCCTTTTGTCCCTGGACGGTGTTCAGAAGAACCACTCCCGCATCTCTGTATCCATCTTTCGCTCCAGGTTTTCACTTTTTGTTAGCTGATTGTTTACTATTTTGTTAGTTTTTGATGCATCACTATTGTCTTGAAAAATGCAGGGAAAGTATCAATCATAGCACTTAAAAGCTGAAACTAGGCGCACATTCTTGTCTTTGCCGTTTCACATTAGGTTATCACTATGCAGTAGCTTCATAGTTTATTGCGAATCACCTCTCTGTGACTGAGTAAACTGACTCATCAAAAAATGTATCTTCTTGTTACCGAAGCCAATTGATTATCTATTAAAGAAGCGACTCACGATTCTGAAAGCTAAATCCGGTTGCACATTATTCTATTTCGGATTTTCGGAGCCATTTTCCTATTATTAGAAAAATATAAAACAGATCCGTGCAGGCCTGATTTCAAGTCACAAGTGTCAGAGGAAGGTAGCAAAGGAGTGGTCAGGCAAATAAAAGCACGTAGGGAATCAACCTGAAAGTTGTACAGTTGAAGGCAGAGGGACTGTGAGGTTTGTAGGGCGCCAGGCCCTAATGTGATTTATGTGGTGCTAGGAAATGTGATTTATGCACAGTGATTTATGCCTCTAGTATTTATTTAAGGAAGTTTGGGGCCAAACGTGTTACTGCCTAATGTCATGTTATGATGTTTGGGGGAGTACCTATTTGCGTAAGGTGTTTATGCTTATGAGGTTATTGCATAATGTGTTTATGCTGGTGAGGCCCATTGCGTAATGTGTTTATGCTGATGAGGTTTGGGCCTAATGTGGGTTTATGCTAATATGATAAGGCTGAGGTCATTATTGTACAAGTAGTTACTGGTTGTGTTTTATATTTGCATTTACTTACCTGTTCTGATGGTTCTGACCGTGGCCTGATTGGCCTGGTCCTGTATATAATCCCCTGTGAATATTGCCCGTGCCAGTTGGCACAGTGTAAATGTGTTATTCTGTTTCTAATGTGTTTATGATAATACAAAGGCTATTTTTTATATAACCTTGTGAGGAGTTTCTTTTGTGTTGTGCCTAGTTTGTTGCTGCTGTGTGTGTGTGCTGCGCAAACGCTTTATACATTGCCTCTGGGATAAGCCTGACTGCTCGTGCCAAGCTACCAAGGGGGTGAGCAGGGGTTATCTTCAGCGTGTAACTCCCTTGCCCTGACTAGAGTGGTGGTTTCTGCCTGGCTTTGGCGCAAGCCTTAGCCAACCAGAAATCCCATTTCTAACATTGGTTGTCAGCGGTGAGGATAGGACTTGCGTTTGCGCAGTACCACAGCGACAACTGGTTGCACCACAAACTCTGCATTTAGATAATCACATGTTTGGGGATTATTTTTACTGATTTTGTTTTCTCCTCAAGAGTGTCATTTTTAAATTGTGTTTTCTGCGCTTTTATTTTGGTGACAGAAGAGAGAAAATGACAGGGCGAGGACGCCAGTAGGTGGGGAGGATCCCATAGATAGGGAGTCCCTTGCTGGGTCCAGTGCCCCATCCCTTTTCCTGTCCCCAGAGGAGTGGGTGGATAGGAGGGAAGAAAAGGAGTGTGGAGGAGAAAAAGCTAGCTCTGGAGGGTAGATTATCCCCTGAGTGTAGTTTGAGTTGTCTGGATTTACCAGTAAGGGTGGGATCCAGTGGTGGCAGCAATATGGAGTCCAGTGCAGGAAGTCCCATTCCCAGTTCCCAGAGTATGGTGCCTGCTTCCCAGTTAGAGGGGTACAGGTTGAGATTCAGTGGCAGTAAGGAACTGTCTCACCAGTCTTGGGGGGAGTTTGTGGATGAATGTTGTGTTGCACTGGACGATTGGGTGATGGTTAGCATGGCAAATGATTTTGAAGGGCTGTTCAATCTGGTTGTCAGAGAGCACGTGTTTAGTAATTGTTTTCGGGGGTTGCGCCAACACCTGTTGGGGTGTAAGTTCTCTGATCCCAGGGAGCTTGCACGGGAGGCAGACCTCTGACTGTGTGCTAGAGGGTCTGAAGAGGCATTGGGGAGTGATTCCAAAAGTAGTGGCTTGGGTATCTTCTGGTCCTGTGTGGTGGAAGAGGTTCAGTGTAGCCCAGCTAGGTCCCAGTGTAGTGGGATGGGTATAGGGGCTCACATCTGGTCTCAGTGGAGAAGGAGTGAGTGTGGGACTGTGTGTCCCAAGGTGCCCGAAACCCAGTTTCAGGGCCTGGAGGGTTCCCTAAGGGAGCGCCAGGTCGGGGGACTAGGCTGTACTTGTAGGCCATTTGAGGAGGATCTCCTAGTGTCAGGAGAACATGGAGTGTCTGTAATCAGAGCTCCAGCAGTTCTGGTGTCTGGCGGTGCCGCTCCAGTTGGGAGGGTGCAAAGTCCAGAGTGAGGGGTGAGAGGGGGATGTGTTCCCCAGTGGGAGAAAAAGTGGGTCAGGGACCAGCCAGAAGGGCTGAGTCTTCTAGAAGTGACCATGGCGACACCACTTCTGTCCTGGGGGATCTTCGCGCACTGTCAGATGGACAGGGACCGGGAGATCTGCGCCAGGCAGACTGTCACACAACACATTAGTCATGT
Source organism: Calotriton arnoldi (assembly GCA_963921515.1). Lineage (NCBI taxonomy): Eukaryota > Metazoa > Chordata > Amphibia > Caudata > Salamandridae > Calotriton > Calotriton arnoldi. Next base: position 144,601 of record CAWUFW010008937.1, read on the forward strand.
GTTACCCTCGGGGGGATACTGTGTGCATCCCCAGAAGTCCTGGCGTGCCAGGCAGTTGCTCAACTGAGGGGTTCAGCCCCAAGGTTGGGAGGCCAGGTTCAGGTTCAGCCTGACCTGGAGGGAAGGACATATGTAATCAGTGTCCTGACCGGTTTTGGCTTCCAGGGGTACCGCTCCAAGGTGGGAGGGTGCAGAACTCTGGAAGGGGGTGCAGAGGGAGGGAGCCCTCGCCTCTGACCCTGGTGCAACCTGAGGGTTTAGACCCTAGGTTGGGGGACTTGGAAACTTTGTGATCGAGGGGGAATCCCTGCCTAAGAGAACAGCTGAATAGACTTAGGAAAAGTGCCGCCATTGCTGTGTGTCTGGGGGCTGACCTACAGTTTGCTGTTTCTGCTGAGGAAGAGGATTAAGGGACTTTGCTGTGTGCTGTGTCCCCCCTGCTTGAAGAGGAACTGTGCTGTGTGCTTTGTTTTTCTGAAGACAAGAGTCTCCGAGGGTCTGAGTGAGCTGGCCTCCTGTTAGGGAGTTTCAGCTGGTTGGAGAGTTGTGTTCTGAGGGTGCCTCTCCAAGGAGGAGGGTACGGAACCCCAGAAGAAGAGGTAGGGGAGGAGAGCCTCTCCGTGACTTCTGGTCAGCCTGAGGGTGCGGACCCTAGGTTGGAGGATCAGTGGCAGTTTGGAACTGCACTGATGAGGGTAGAGTGGAGAATGGTCACTATGTGCCAGGGGTTACTGCCCCCCACTCTGTGGATTGGCAAGGACCAGTGACATCTGGGTGGCCTAGGGCTTGGTCCTGGCCGTGGACAGCTAGGGAGTACCAGTGGGGTAGCCTAGTTGGTCCTGAGAGTTTTGACAGAGAGAACCACGTGTGTTCAGAGTGGCGTAGAACTGGAGGGTGTCCCTGCAGTTGCGGGCCCGCGTCCGTGTTCTATCGCTCAAGGCAGGGAAGCCCATCAAGGTGGTGATTGGTTTACCCTGCATTTTGACTGGAAGGGGGTTGTGTTGGACTTGGCCCTTTTTGCAGGGTCATCCCTAAACTTTTTGCCTTTCTCCTAGCCATTTTCCTGACATGGTGTTGGTGGTTTTAGGCCTCTGGGCACTTTAGCACTGCTGTCCAGTGTAAATTGCGTGTGCTCTCTCTGATAACTTTGGTAAGATTGGTCTACACCTGTTTGGCCTATTTAATTTACCTGTCAGTCCCTTGTAAAGTGGTATCCCATATACCCAGGGCTGGTAAATTAAATGCTACTGGCGGGCTTGCAGCGCTGATTGCGCCACGCACCAAAGTAGCCTTTCAAACCTGTCTCAGGCCTCTGCCATTGCAGGGCCTGTGTGTGCAGTGTTACAGCCACTGTGACGTGGCACCTAAAGTGTGTGCCATGTCCGTGACCCCCCTTTTACTACATGTCAGTCACCCCTAAGGTAGGCCCTAGCTAGCCCTATGGGCAGGGTGCATTGTGGGTAAAAGATAGGACATGTACCTTAAATGTGTGACGTCCTGGTAGTGACAAACAGCCATTTTGGTTTCTCACTACTGTGGGGCTGCCCTCCCATAGGAATGCATTGGGGATTCCCTGATAAGTGTTTCAGTGGTAATTCCTGATAGGAAAGGCGCAGCGTGGTCAAGTTTGGTATATTTGGAATAGTGATAATAAATGCTGCGCAATGGTGTGCGCAGATTTATTATAACTATTTTAGAAATGCCACTTTCAGAAGTTGGCATTTCTGTGTGCTATGAGTCTGCCTGCCTGATGTGAATTGCATGTCTGGCTTGTGAGTGACAGGGGCTGGGAGGTGTGTGGCTCCAGGAGGGGCAGGGTGAGTCAGCGCTAGGCTGAATGGGACATCTGTGCTGGGAGTAGTGGGAGGAGTAATCCCCTGACCATGAATAGGACTATTCCCAGCCTGTACAATGCTGGCTCCGCCCCCTGTGGTGTGTCTGATCACTGAGCCCCCACCCGACAAAGGGGAAGAGGAGCTTGGAAAACAAAGTGCTCCAAATCCCCCCTGAACCAGTTGCATCTGGTTCCCCCATGCCCTGCACTGCAGACAAAGGAATCCTGAGTATAAGTATAGGGACTGTGACCCCAAGAATTTGTTCTGTTCTGGGCTTTGGTCCTGTGCTGGGGGCTTGCTGCTAGGGCCCAGGAGGAAACGCCATGGGGGCTTACCTCCCTGCTGGAGGGCCCTGTTTGCTGGCCTCCCTGGGCCCAGCTATGCCCCATGGACCTGAGGACTGTCTGCTGCATCTAGCGCCTGGAAGCGCTTTTATTTTTAATTTACCCAACAGAAGGAGGACAGTGTGGGCTGCGCAGCACTGAGCTGCAGCCCCTTTAAGAGGGAATCCCCACGTAGGGATTACCCCATGATGCCTAAAGCGGTTTTTCTTACTTTTGCGGGTGCCCACCCCGCTTTGATGCCGCGTTTCTAGTTATGTGGTGGGTGCCCACCCCACTTATGAGTGGGTCACGGGTGCCCACCCCGCATGAATGATTTTACTTTGGAGAGCGGGTGCCCACCCCGCTCTCCTGCTATTTTGGACAGCGGGTGCCCACCCCGCATCTCAGCCGACAAGCAGAAGCTGCCGAAGGTAACTGCCGGGCCGCGTCTGAGTGCGACCCGGAAGACAGGCACCGTTGCCTGGTTGTGGGCGGGGCCTCGTGGTGGCCGGAAGCAGGAAGGAATCGCCGGAGACGAAGAGAGAGGCAGCGCGACGCTGCTGCCCGGTCAACGGTGACCAGGGGAGTCCAGGAGCCGGTAAGCACCTGAGCTCCCGTGTGGAGAGGAGAGCCCCACGTACCGGCCGGATCGTCCAGAGCCTCGCAGTCCCGGTCCCCGAAGAGGGACCGGGCGAAGAACAGAGCCTGGTGAGTGGGGCTTGGGGCCAATGATTTCATAGAATCCCTGATGGGGGGGGCGCGTCGGGGCACATTGTCGGTGCCCGGCCCCTGTGGTCGCTCCTAGGCCCGGCGGGCGCCAGTCCCTGATTGTTCTTCACAGCTGCCCCGCTAGACAGAGGGCAGCTGCACCGTTGGCAGAGGTTACTTTGGGAGTCCCGGAGTGGGGCTTCCACGGCACGTGTAGTGCCAGTGCCATCTTTCTTTGGGGCAATTCTTGTGATACGAGTCCCAGAGTGAGGCTCAGGCCATTTTTCCCAGTTGCCCCGCCTGATAGAGGGCAGCTGCCACGTTTGGCACAGATTGATTTAGAGGTCCCTGAGGGGGACACGAGAGGCACAGTGAGTGCCCAGGCCCATGTTCTGCTTCACAGCTGCACGGCAATTAGCGGCAGCTGCAACGTTTAGGCCAACATTTCTTTGGGGGCATTTTGAAGGAGATAGGAGTGAGATGCACTCCTCTGCCCCAGCGCAATTTTCTCACTTGTGAATACTGCTGCATTGGCAGCCACCCTGACATTTGGACATAGGGCATTTGAGCCCCTTTGAGAAGGCCAGTTGGCCAGGGGGACTGTGAGGTTTGTAGGGCGCCAGGCCCTAATGTGATTTATGTTGTGCTAGGAAATGTGATTTATGCACAGTGATTTATGCCTCTAGTATTTATGCTAAGGAGGTTTGGGGCCTAACGTGTTACTGCCTAATGTCATGTTATGATGTTTGGGGGAGTACCTATTTGCGTAAGGTGTTTATGCTTATGAGGTTATTGCATAATGTGTTTATACTGGTGAGGCCCATTGCGTAATGTGTTTATGCTGATGAGGTTTGGGCCTAATGTGGGTTTATGCTAATATGATAATGCTGAGGTCATTATTGTACCAGTAGTTACTGGTTGTGTTTTATATTTGCATTTACTTACCTGTTCTGATGGTTCTGACCGTGGCCCTATTGGCCTGGTCCTGTATATAATCCCATGTGAATATTGCCGGTGCCAGTTGGCACAGTGTAAATGTGTGATTCTGTTTCTAATGTGTTTATGATAATACAAAGGCTATTTTTTATATAACCTTGTGTGGAGTTTGTTTTGTGGTGTGCCTAGTTTGTTGCTGCTGTGTGTGTGTGTTGCGCAAACGCTTTACACATTGTCTCTGGGATAAGCCTGACTGCTCATGCCAAGCTTCCAAGGGGGTGAGCAGGGGTTATCTTCAGCGTGTAACTCCCTTGCCCTGACTAGAGTGGTGGTTTCTGCCTGGTTTTGGCGCATGCCTTAGCCAACCAGAAATCCCATTTCTAACAATTGGGTAATCATCACAAATATTTATTATTATTTACAAATGAAACCGCATCTGTGAGACCAACTCCTGCATACTTTGGAGGAGGAGTAAACGTCAAAGGAGGCAAACAACTTAAACACCAATGCATTTGCAATGAATGAAAACATTGTAGCCTCAAGCAAACTTGGTAATATTACCCACACCTGAAATTGCAGATAGACAGGGAAGTATTAACAACTAGTAAGCTCAAAGAGTGAAGATGGTAGGGAATTAGACAACAACAGTTAATTTGCAAGAGTCCCTTTAAAATTATAGACTTCAAAACACAGGTTGAAAAATTATTTTCAAAATATTTTCCATTTCTCTACAGAATGTCAGCTTGTTCAAAAACCTAAATGCAGCCAATCATATTGTCGGACTGGGTGGGTTTAATCGTCCAAGGGTGTCCTACTATATTTGTTAGAAGATGCTTTATAGTGGGCTTAAGTGCAAGTCATACCTCCTGGTCCTAGCTAGATTTTTAGCCTTATTTTGAAGGGCTAGGAGTGGGAGATGATTGGGAGGGGTCGATGGACCCTTTAGAAGACCAACCAGAAGATGAAATGACTGATATGAGGAAATGGGTGAGACCAGTGGACTGGATACATATCCAGATACTGGCATGCTTTCTCCCCCTACCGTGGCTATGGAGGAGAGAGTGTCTTATGCTATGGTGGTGCGAAGGGCGGCTGAGGTCCTTGGCCTTCAGCTTCCTTCGGTGACAGTGAAGCCTAACATCTTGATGGAGATGCTGCAACCGGGAGTTTCCTCCTTGGAACCCTTACTCTCGTTCAATGAAGCTCTCATGGATGTCCTACTGGAAACCTGGTCCAAACCCAGCACAGGCACTCCGGTGAATAGGGCAATTGCCCACCACCACTGCCCTGCTGTGGGTGGCCCAAATTTCTTCACTACCCACCCTATCCCAGAGAGCTTGATAGTCCAGGCTTCTACATCCCAAGACTCGTTCCCTTCAGTTCACCCAGATAAGGAATCCAGGAGGCTGGATCCTTAGGGTGAGAAATGTCTTTCTTCTGTCAACCTTGCATTGTGGTCAGTGAACACCACATGCTTATTGGGCCGTTATTCCCACATTTTGTGGGAAACGGTTTTGCAAGTGCTGCCACAGGACCCGGAGGAGGCCCGGGCCATTCTCTTCCAAGCAGTGTCAGATGGGAGAGATGCAGCAAAGTTCGCTATCCGGTGTGGTCTCGACACAACCGACTTGATGGGCAGAGCGATTTCCCTGTCAGACACCATGCCTGGCTGGGAACATTTGGCTTTTTGGGGGATGTCTAGTCCTCTCTCATGGACATGCCCTTTGATGGCACCCGTCTCTTCAGAGACAAGCCAGAAATGGTGCTGGAGGGCTATAAGGTCTCACTGGCTATGGCCAAGTCCTTGGCCCTCCCACTGGCCACACATCCCTAGTCTGCCTTTCACCCCTTTTGTGCCTGTGGAAGCACCTTTCATCTGTCCCAGCCATACCCCAGCTACTGAGCTGCACAATTTCAGCAACCCCTGCATAGGCGCAATTCATTCCAACAACGTGGGTCGGGCGGCTAGAGGTACAGTTAGTCCATCACCACTCCCCAGCAGCTTCAGCCTCAAAGTCCTCCTAGTCTTGCCCTTCAAGACCATGGGCATCCAGTTGGTGGCAGGATCAACCATCACCTCCACCACTGGCAGACCATCCCTTTGGGCAGGTGGGTCCTCCAGATAGTCTGAAGAGGCTACTCCCTCCCCTTTGAGACTACCCCTTCCTCCATACCTCCATCCTATGACCAGCTGATGGAGGATCATTTGATTTTACTACGGGAGAAAGTCATGGCTCTCTTGGTTAAGGGAGCCATAGAGTTGGTTCCGGAGTCAGAACTAGGCTGTGGTTGTTCTTACCGCTACTTTCTGGTCCTGAAAAAGGACAAGGGCCAGTGGCGTAACAAAACGTGAGTGGGCCCCCCTGCAAGATTTGACGAAGGTGCCCCTCACACTCCCATCAGTAGTGGCGAAGGGGGCCCCCTCCAGTAATGGGTAAGCCTGGGGGCTGTGGGGACCTTTGTTATGCCCTTGTCAAGGGCCTTCATCCTATCCTATGCCTAAGGGCCCTCAACTACTTCCTCAAAAAGCAAAAATTCAAGATGCTCAATCTAGCTCATGTCTTGTCTGCCTTAGGCCTAGGTGGCTGAATGGTACCATTGGAATTGCAGGACACCTATTTCCATATTCCCGTCCTGCCTGCCCATCGGTGCTGCCTGTGGTTTACAGTAGGCCACGAGCAGTTTCAGTTCACCCTGCTCCCTTTGGCCTTACCAGTTTCCCTCGGGTGTTTACCAAGGTGATGGTGGTGGTCACAGCTCATCTGTGCAGATAGTCTTCCCCTATCTCACCGACTGGCTGCTGAATGTGGGGTTGCCCCAGATTGTCGTCTCCCACCTCCAGACTACGGCAAACCTAAGACATTTGCTGGGGTTCACTATCAACATGCCAAAGTCACACCTGAGTCCCTCTCAGGCCCTCCCCTTCAGCTGAGCCCTTCTGGATACAGTGCAGTTTCACGCTTATCCTCCAGAATGGCGAGTCCAGGATATTCAGGCTATGGGACTAATGTTTCAGCCTCTATCCTGGATTTTGGTGAGAATAACTCTGAGGTTGCTGGGTCTCATGGCCTCCTGCATCCTGGAGAGGGATACATGTCAGTGGCAATCTGCGGGCTCTGCAGTGGGACCTGAAGTTCTAGTGGGCACATCATCAGGGGAATCTCTACAACATGTTCCAGATCTCAAGGGAACTGCACATGACACGTAGTGGTGGAGGAGTGGGGTTGTGGACTCTTTGTCAAGAGGCTCTGCATCTCTGGACATGGCTGGAACAGCAGGGCATATTCCTGGTGGTAAAACACCTGGTAGGTTCCCTGAATGCAGGGCGGACAAACTCAGCTGTCGATGCTTGCAGATTACAAATGGGGTTTTAATCCGGAGTTGGCACAAGGTCTCTTTTAACAGTGGGGAGAGCCTTGGTTAGAATTGTTCAAGAAAGTTCCAAAGGCAACTTACTGGTCTATTAAATATGCAAGACCATTATTCCCACATAATAGGAGAAGACTCAGTGTACTACAAAAACATTTTTTTTATTCATACAAAATTATTAAAAAAAGACCATAATTGATTCTATTTTACTAAATACACATATTTAGGACAAAAACATAACAATAAAAGCATCAGTAGTAGCATTAATGATTGTTTTCCAAATGCCTCATACAACCGGCAAAGCTGTATGTTCTATGGATCCGGTCCATATAGGAAGAACTGCACAGTCAATCATGAGGTTCAATGCATACAAGTTTGTAAAGGTGATGATAGATTAAATAATACAAATGAAAAACAAAATATACAATAAATATGAAAATGCAGTTTGGCGGCTATAAATGCAATGAGGAATCTTCATAGTATCTACGCGCGTTTCGGCGAGCAAAGCGCCTTCATCAGTAAAGCCACATTAAATCATATGCCAGAACCCTAAAGGAAAGGTTGTCAAGATTGCACATCAGGCATGTACTGGACAGTTGGAAAGCTGTCAGCTGACTTATTGCTGTAATTAGGAGGCTCAATAACTGGTCTGGGAATGATCATGGCTGGAGCCAATAATGTAGAGATATGTGACAAGAATAAGAAACTGCAACTTTTGGAATACAAGGTCAGCGTATAGAAATGAAGCTGAGAAGGATATTTCCGTTTCTATAATCGTTATATGTGTCCTCGATGTAGGAAAGCATATGTCATACTAATTCCAGTCCATAGGGCGGAATAGTACTAGGCTGGAGAGCATCACTAAAAATGTCACAGAGAGCCTTGGTTAGATCGGTTCGCCTCTGCAGAGAATGCGCAATGTCACCAGTTTTGCACAATGGAGTTTCCAAAACGGCTGTCGCTCGGAGACGCTTTTCATCTCTAGTGGAGCTCAGGCCTCCTGTATGCCTTTCTACCCATACCACTCCTGCCCAAAGTTCTCAAGAATATCAGGAACAACCAGGCTCAAGCCATCCTTGTGGCTCCGGACTAGGCAAGGAGAGCCTGGTTTCCCAAACTTCTTAGCATGAGCATCGATCCTCCAATCAGGCTGCCCCTTCATGAGTATCTTCTGACGCAGCAGCAGGGGAGGGTTCCCCATCCGAGCCTGTCCACTCTCCTCCTTCTTGCGTGGAGCTTGAGCGGTGGCAGTTGATAGTTTTCGACCTTCTTCCCGAAGTGCAGTGTTATTCTGGTAGCCAGACGTCCCTCCACTAAAATTGTAATGCCTGCCGGTGGAACAAATTTGAAAAATATTGTGTAGAAAAGTTTACAGACCTTCTTTCTGCTTCCCTTTCTGATATTTTGCCTATTATTTTGTCCCTTGCCCCTCAGGGTTCTGCTATGGACACCTTGAAGGTATATCTTTCAACTTTGTTTGCCTTCCTGAAATCGCCAGACCAATTCTCCCTATTTAAATCATCCATTGTACATAGATTCCTGAAAGGGCTTATACATATGTTCCCTCCTGCCCCTTTCATTATGCCTCAGTGGAACCTTAATTTGGTTCTCACTTGCCTAATGTGCACTCCTTTTGAGCCTCTGCATAATTTCCCACTCTAGTTGCTCACTATCAAAACAGCTTTCTCAGTGGCAATTACATCTGAGAGCAATCTGTCCCCTTGCTCACTTTCTATGCTCCTCGGCATCCCTCCAACGAAGAGGAGCAACTTCACCGCCTGAACCCAAAAAGAGCATTGTCATTCTGCCTTAAACCGCACAAAAGAATTCTGGGTAGACAACCAACTCTTCGTGGTGTATGCTGGGGCGAAGAAAAGTCATGCAGCGCAGAAGAGGACCATCTCCCGGTCCAAAGGGACGACCATTTTGGCCGACCAGTCCTGTAGGACTTCCTAGTGTAAATTTGTCTGTAGTCGCTCCTCTGGGGATGGCATTGCCTGGATATCCATTCAAAGGTAAGGAATCTGTGGCTAGATGTCTCTATCCTTCTGTAATGCCTAATCTGGTAGAGACATGACCTAGCCACTGATTCCTTACGGACTCACCCATCCTACCCATGCTGTGGACATGTTTCTAGGGTCAGGGCTGTTCCCTTTCAGAGCCAGAGTTTCTTAAAAACACACCAATGTCAGTACTCTTGATGTCTGTGCATTTCTGGTGTGGAAAGTCATGAAAAGTAACTGAAGCAGCACGCATAGGTTGCACCCATAAAGGTGATGCAGACATCAATTTCGGCATGGATGACGTCACGCAGAGCCGACCAATGCCACCTACCAGCATGCAGGGGTATTGCTTGAAGAAAAATCTTCCAGATCCTGTCTGACTCCTGGGAAATTCAAAGGCAAATAATCTGCGGCTAGATCATGTCTCAACCAGATAAGGTGTTACCGCAGGTATGTAACTTGTCCGTTAGTGCAGACAACCCCAAGCATTGTGTTATACTCCTAAAATCCTGACTGTGTTTCTCCTGAACACATTCTTAACATATAATGCTTACGAGTAGTGATGATATATGAATCCTACACCTTGTAACCCTCAATGCCTTAAACAACATTTCACTTACATTGATGTACACCTTTGTATGCTTTGTTGTCTCTTTATTATGTGTGTTTAGTGTAAAGCACTCTGACACACTACATTGGGATGAGCAGTGCTCTAAAACTATTATATAAAAATGTGTAAGTGCTATTTAAATCATGATCTGTGTAATTACTCATAGAGACAGATACAGCTTCTATTCTTACAGTGCATGCAAATATCTTATCTAGAGAGATAGAACAAAGTAAAAAACCTGCTTCAAAATCACAGTTTCTCTTAAGTACTTGTAAAGTGATCATAATCTGTGTGCCTTTGTTTCCCTATTTTGCATTGGCATCTAGGTGCTAGACTCCAGATAGCTGGCAGTCAAGATGCTACTCGAACAAATGGAGGGTTGATGGCCTTTAAATCAGGCCTTTGATTCAAGATCAGCTGGAACTCTGCCGGTTGCCGCTCCACAGATAAAGCAGACAATGAGACAATGATCATGTACTTCTGAATGAGTGCTGGTGTCGGAAAATTACGCTGGGAAAAATGCAACACTTTTTCAATGTGGCCAATCAGATCCAGATCCAACTCAATAATAAAGCAACCGGAAGCTTATCCAATAGGATCCTCCTCATTTTCTGCACCATATGAAAGGTTTTTGTTAAAAGGATGAAGACGCCAAGCGCTGGTAAGTGAAACTCTTTATTGAGACCTCCACAGATCCACGATCGCCAGCTTCAGATAAACAACACAACCTTCAATCGTCAGCTCTCCCGCCATCCCCAACATTCTAAGACAGCCTCACAGGCAATGGTAGGGTAATACCAAATGGGAAAGAGAGGAGGGGTGAGAGGCGGAAGAAAATCAAGGATAACATTATCCAACTGACCACTACAATGGTAATCAATAAATAAAATAACGTTACATAAGAGCATATAACAGTTTGGATTGCCAAAAAACGTTGTCAATACTCCTGAGGATGCATGACAGGGACCTGACACAAACTGTGGTTAATTTGTTATTTTCTTGTGTTTAAAATACTTTATTTAGTATCAATAAATACCATAATACAGCATAAAGAACTCTGATAAATAGTTAGCAACTTACATATGGCATTAAGTACATGGGAGAAATATTAAAGTCTTTATAATTTTGTAAGGGAGGGAAGGAAGGAGGGGAGAAAAAGAAAAACACAACAAAAAAAGGATAAAAAGGCAATAATCATAATCCAATGTATAACAATCTGAAAAACAACGTTCTCATCTATATCTTAGAATAAATAAGTGAAACAAATATAAGAGTAGAGAGAGAATATTCATGGAGGATAAACATTCTGAGATAATACAGAATTGGTGGTGTACATAACATTTTCAACCTAGTTAAGAAATGTAGTGAGGGGTAACCATAACAAGTCAACTTTGTGAGAAGATAGACATTGAGCAGTATACACAATATCTAATTTATGACGTGAGTACAACGAATCCCACCTCATCCTATAAGATAACTTAGATGATGATTGCCAATTAAAAGTAATTTGCTGAAAAGCAATTGCTAAGAAAAGGTCTAATACCTTAATCTTAGGAAAAGATGGTACAAGATATTTAGTTAAAGAGCCTAGAAAAATATACAAAATATTAATGGAATGATTAAAACCAAAAATCTTTCTAATCTGGGACCAGACATTATACCAAAAGAAAGTGTATTGGGTCAACTGAACAACATATGCATAAGATCTGCCTTAGGAAAACCCCAAGACCAACAGCTATCAGAGGTGTCTGAGGAAAATCTGGAGCAGTGGAGAGAGGTAGAATACAGTCTGTGATAGATAAAAAATAAGGACCAAGTAATACTCGCTGACCTAGAAATTTTATAAATTCGTGCCCAAATCTTATTCCAAAAAGTAACCTCCCAAGTAACATCAAGATCCTGTTTTCATTGAAGTTCTAACCTGGACTTGGTTCGAGAGGGGTTTGTAAGAGAGAGAGTTTTATAAATAAGTGAAGCTTTAGGACCATTGTTCAAAAAGTCAGTAAATCCAGAAGAAAAGAAAACTGAATAAGTGGACTGCTGAATTGAAAAATAGACGTCAAGAACCACATTCATTAGTGATATAAAATGAGGATAAAAGGATTTGGGACAGTGATAAGCAAGACAAAATTGAGGGAAAGAGATAGGAGAATTATTATGGAAAAGTTGTGATATTGACATAATACCTCTGTCTTTCCAAGTACGCCAAAATAGAGGTCTGTTATTCAGTTTAATCAGAGAATTATACCATAGCGGCATTTGTAGAAATGTAGAGGAAGTCAAAGTGACTGGAAGATTCGTTGATTTGATCAATGAAACTGTTTTTTCCAGAATAGAAGACTGGAGAAGCAACTTTGTAGAAGAAAAAGATAATACCTCATTAAATGTTAAAGGACATAAAAGGGCTTTTTCAAGCTCAAGCCACAACGGAGAAAAAGACGAAGTCAACTCAGAAGTCCAAAATGTTGCTTGACGGAAGGCAAAAGCTTTATGATAATCATAAAAATTCAGAAAATTCGCACCACCCTCTAATTTGGATCTTTGTAGAGTAACTAAAGCTATCCTTGGTTTTTTGTTATGCCATAAAAATCTAATAAGAAGAGCATTAATTTTCTTAACCAATACTTCGGAATATGAACTGGTAACATAGAAAGAAGATATAACAAAAGAGGAGAGATCATCATTTTAATAGAGCCTAAACGCCCCCACCAAGATAAAAATAAGAAATTCCAGGAAGATATATTATTCTCTATTTTAGTATTTAATTCTTTAAAGTTAATTTTGATTGTCTCAGGAATAGAACTGGTGAACCAAAGCTCTAAATACTGATAAGAGTGACTAAATGTATATTTATTGAGTGGAAGGACTTCTGTTTTTTCTCTGTTAATTTTATATCCAGACACTTGCAAAAATGAAGAAATTTCCTGTAAAAGCAGGGACAAGGAACCATCAGGAGAGGAAATAAAGAAAAGAATATCATCTTCATAATCAGCAAATTTTAAATGCCGATCCCGTAAGGAACACCAATGATAGAAGAATTATTATGAATTAGAGAGAAAAAGTGTTCCAGCGCTAAGACAAATAGCAAACGAGAAAGTGGACACCCTTGACGGACTCCTGTATGAAGTGAGAAATAGGAAGAAACTCTACCATTGACCAGTATTGATGCACGAGGAGCACAATATAAAAGAGAAATAAGGGCTGTGGATTTAGGACCAAAACCATGCCATTGCAACGATTGAAGCATAAACTCTCAACTTATTCTATCAAATGCTTTTTCAGCATCAACTGTCATGGCTGCAAGAGAGGCTTTAAATGCAGAGGCTTTACTGAGAACATTAAGAAATAGTCGAGCATTATCTGATATGTCTCCCTTCAATAAAACCAGGTTGTTCTTTCCTAATAAGATGAGGAAGAAAGGACTCCAGACGACAAGCTAACAGTTTAGCAAATATTTTATAGTCCACATTTAATAAGGAGATTGGTCTATAATTTCTACAATCTTGAGGATCTTTACCTTCTTTGTGTATAGGACAAATGATTGCTTCCTGGAAGGTGCCTGAAGTGATGGAGGAATTAATAAAAGAGTTAAACAACTGATATAAAAAGGAAGAAAAAGATGAGAGAAATGAAGGTACAATTCCACCGTGAAGCCATCAGGACCTGGTGTTTTCCCTAACTTTAAAGAATTTAATGCTCCAGATAGTTCATCAGAAGTAAAATTGCCCTCTAAAGAATCAAAATCCAGGTCAGAGGGAGTAGTATGATAACTCTGACTTAGATACTCTGCAATTCTGGAAGTTTGGGGTACTACCTCTGGGCTGTTTAAAGACTTATATAATTTAACAAACTCTTCTAAAATAGCTTGATGGTTAGTAATGGAGTGACCTTGTGAAGGGGATGTAGAGTCAATGACACTTCTCTCTTTCCTTACCTTTATATAATTTGCTAGCAGTTTACCAGCCTTATTTATACCGAGCATTTTTCCTTAGAAGTATGTGATTAGTTTCCTCAGTAGAAATAACATAGAATTTCAATTTAGCCTGTAACAGCTCTGTAAAATCCGAGGATGATTTAGAAGAAAAATATTGTTGTTCCAAGGTCTTAATTGAGGAAAGCAATGCATTATATTCTTGCGTTCTACCCCTCTTTTTCTTAGAAACAAAGTTTAAAGTAAAGACCCGTGCAGATGCTTTAAACGTATCCCACAATAAAGAAGGAGAAATCTCTGAATTATCATACAAGGAGAAGAATTCTGAAGCAAAGGAGATAAAAGAACTAGATAATTGAGCATCCTGAAGTAAAAAAATATTGAATCTCCATCTACGAGATGGAGATCTAGGGGGAACCAAGTCCAAGTCAGAGACAACCATGGCATGGTCAGAAAGTACAATTGGACAATGTAGAATGTATAAGGCACTATGAAAGAGACTTGGAGAGAAAAATATGGTCTAGTCGTGAAAGTGTACCATGAGTGGCAGAATAAAAGGTATAATCTCTAACAGTAGGGTTAGATAATCTCCATGAATCTACCAATACACTTTTTAAAATGGCAGAGTGAATTGTTTAGACATTTTATGTGACAAAAATTGAACTGACGACTGTCTATCCAAAAAAGGATCTAAAATTTGATTACAATCCCCACATAGAACAAGGTACGCATCATAATACTGTGTATATTTTCTTGAAATGGAAGGCCAAAAAGTATGACCAGGCTGTGTAGGAGCGTATACATTCAATATAGTCAGAGGTATATTTTCTACAAGAATATTAACAATAATCCATCTACCTGTATGTTTCTTGTGAAACTACAGTAAGATTAAGAGATTTATTACACAGTATCATAACCCCATTCTTCTTATTCACCGTATACAAATACCTGTCCAACCCAGTTTTGTTTAAATTTCAATGGTTCAACTTGGTAAGATGGGTTTCTTGAAAAACAACAAGATCAGGATTGGATTTACCCAAATGTAATAATATTCTCTGCCATTTAACAGGATTGAGCGACCCCTTAATATTCCATGTTATTACTCGGAATTATTTAAAGTGAATAAAGGATAAGCACTCTGGGAACTTTAAACCAGCTAAAAACTAACACAATAAATATTGACATATATAAACAAAACAATGAGGGAAAGCAAGGGAGGAAACAAAAGTAAAAAAGAAAGAACAGAAGAAGAAGGAGAGCCAGGAAAGGCAGAAGGGGAGAGCAACGAGAAAGAATGAGAAGCAGAAAGAAGAGATAGTACATATCCAAAAAGGACGACTGTAAGAACATACCTGAATAAATAACAATCGGAAAAGAATGGGGTGGTGACGACACAGGAAATGATGACACATCAGAGGGGAGGAAACCACAACACACCTGGACCATATATACTTAGGAGGGAGGACCGCACAATGTCAACATATATGATGAATCTGCAAAGAAAGACAGGGAGAACACTTTAAGGCAGCTCTAAAAGCTACACAATAAACATGTTTAATACTTCACGGAGCATCTACTAGTAGATGGACCAGCTGTATCCATATTGACCAAGGTATGCGATTGTATAACATTTTTAAGTTCAGCTGGATCTTCAAATGTTGTAGTATTATTCTGGAATGTCACCTTGAAAATATCGGGATGAAAGAGACCATATCTGGCTCCAAGAGAACAAAGAGGAGTACACAGGTTAAGAAATTCCTTCTGTCTGGCGGCAGTGGAATTAGAAACATCCTGAGAGAAGAAAACTCTGTGTCCCAACCAAGTGACTTGACGTTTAGCTTTAGCTGCAGAGAGAACGGTCAACAATTCAGTAAACTTCAAAAAAAGAATGATGACTCCTCTTGGTTTGGCTGGAGACGTTGACAAAGCAGAACGAGGACCCAGCATGTGTGCTCTCTGAATGCTCAGGGCAGTAGATGAAGGCAGGTACAACAGTTTTTGAAGGAAGGAGGTATAAAAGGAAACAGGATCATCTCCTTCCAATACCTCCGGAAGGCCATAAATACGTAGATTATTTAGTCTGTTTCTGTTTTCCAGATCTTCTGTGTGCTGTTTAAGCCGGAAAACCTCTTTCTCCAAACAATGGATCTTATTAGTTTCCTTAAACAGGTCTACAATCTGCTGCTCCACCATAGATACATGCCCCTCCATTGCCCACCATTTGTCATCCAAACGCTGCATCCTATTTTTGGTCTCCTCCACGAAAGGACGTAGAGCGCGAATCTCTTCCAGCATCAGTTCTAAAGAAATAGGGGACACATATTTTTCAGGAGAAGGAGAAACCTGTTTCAACCTTTTGGAGACGGAAGACGGGGATTGTTCTTTATGTGTGGAGGATTGTAGAGAAACAGCACGGGCACAGAAGAAGTAGCCATTTCACCAGAAGAGTTCAAAGAATCAGCTGATAGTTCCTGCGCAGCGGAAACAGCAGAGCCAACACTCAGCGTAGAAGAGGAATGTGTCTTGGGGGTAAAAACAAAATGCGGCTTCCTTAACCTTCCCATAAAAAAGGAGAGAAGTATGCCAAGAAACTCAAAGTGAAGGCTGAGGTATATTTTCCATCAGTACCGCATTCATTTATTATTATGCGGCAATTCCACTAAAAAGCCAGTCCAGATATCCCCCAGATAGGAAAAAAAGGATCTGTCAAGTGACAGAATTTGCAGTAGTAGAATAGCCCCAGTCATAGAACACTACAGAGACACTCCACACAGCGGTGTAGATACCACCTAAATAATAAAATCCTCCACAGTCTCAGGTAAACCTGCAGCTTTTCCTTAATGCATTCTCTCACAAATTCCAAATTAATTAAAACCTTATACGCTTCCCAAGGCTCTCTACAGTATGCTCAATTCTCTCTCACCATAGAGAGAAGAAAAGAAAATGGTGGCCGCTACATGTGAGGAGTCCGTGACTAGACCAGACGCGGCGCTCCAGCATCCAAAACATCACCGCAGCCCAAACCCTGCATAGATGGATCTCGGACAGTGTCAACACCATAGCCCCCCTCAAGAACAACAACAATACCCGCGCCAAGAAAGCCAGATGGTTTACCACCGAACTTCGGGAGTCCAGACGCACTTGCCGCCACCTCGAAAAGGCCTGGAGGAACACCAAATCCACAGAAGCCCACAACAACTTCAGAGCTGCCACCAACGCCCACCACCAACTCATCAGAGAAACAAGGAAAAAAGCAATTGAAGACAGAATCTCCACCCACGCGAACAACAGAAAAGACCTCTTCAACATCATCAAGGAGTTTGCCCAACCCACCAGCGAGTCTACTGACATCCCTCCCTCACAGGACCTCTGCGACAAACTCCACACCTTTTTCCACCACAAAATCAAGAGCATCTACGACAACTTCGATGAAGACAACCAACACACTGAACCCTCACCAACCACCCCCGACACCGGGAAACCAACGATTGACAACTGGACAGCCCTCACCACCGAAGACACACTGAAGACAATGAAGTCAATTCACTCAGGGGCCCCCACGGACCCCTGCCCCCACCACATCTTCAACAGAGCCGCCGACACCATCGCACCCATACTCCGCCACAACATCAACCGCTCCCTGGCGACCGCCTCATTCCCCGACGACTGGAAACACGCCGAGGTCAACCCCCTCCTGAAAATACCCTCGGCGGACCCCACCGACCTCAAAAACTACAGACCCATCTCCCTGCTCCCGTTCCCAAGGAAAGTCATTGAGAAAGCCATCAACAGCCAACTCGCCACATTCATCGAAGAGCACAACATCCTCGACTCCTCCCAATCCGGCTTCAGAAAAAACCACAGTACGGAAACCGCCCTCCTCGCCACAACAGACGACATTCACACCCTACTGGACAAAGGAGAAACAGTAGCCCTCATCCTCCTCGACCTCTCAGCGGCGTTCGACACAGTCTCTCACCGCACCCTAATACCCAGACTCCCCGACGCAGGAATCCAGGACAAGGCCCTCGACTGGATCCGCTCCTTCCTCTCTGGCAGAACGCAGCAGGTCAGACTCCCCCCTTTCCTCTCTGACCCTCCACCTACCACCTGCGGAGTCCCCCAGGGCTCCTCCCTCAGCCCGACGCTCTTCAACGTCTACATGTCTCCACTCGCCCCCATCGTCAGAACCTACGGACTCAACATTGTGTCATACGCAGAAGACACCCAACTCATCCTCTCCCTATCCAATGAACCCAACACCGCCAGACACAACTTTCTTGAAGGCATGGAAGCCGTCTCCAAATGGATGAAAAACAGCTGCCTACAACTAAACACCAACAAAACAGAAGTACTCATCATGGGCCCAAACCCCGACGCCTGGAGCGACACCTGGTGGCCCCCGCCCTCGGAAACCCGCCAACCCCCACGGACCACGCACGCAACCTGGGAATCATAATGGACTCCGAGCTCAAAATGGACCGCCAGATAAACTCCGTCTCGTCTTCCTGCTTCCACACCCTCCGCCTCCTTCGTAAGACCTTCAAATGGATCCCCCTCGAACCCAGAAAGACCGTCAGTCATGCCCTGGTCACCAGCAGACTCGACTACGGCAACGCACTCTACACCGGAATAAACAAAAACCTCACCCGCAAGCTACAGAACATCCAGAACGCCGCCGCAAAACTGGTCCTCATCCTGCCAAAACACTGCCACATCTCACAGCACCTGCGCACACTCCACTGGCTCCCCGTCGAGGCTAGAATCACCTTCAAGATACTCACCCACGCACACAAGGCCCTCCACGACACCGGACCAGCATACCTGAACAGCCGACTCAAATTCCACGCACCCCAAAGGACCCTACTATCAGCCCAGCTCTCCTACGCTGTGGTCCCCCACACCAGAAAGACCAGATCGGGAGGCCGCTCCTTCTCCTTCCTCGTGGCCAAAGCCTGGAACGACCTTCCACTCCACCTCAGACAGACAACATCGCTCCCCATCTTCGCAAGAAACCTCAAAACCTGGCTCTTCGACAGACCCCCTCCTTGATGGACCGGAAACCAGTACCCCCCCTATCCCTAGCGCCTTGAGACCCTTACGGGTGAGTAGTCGCGCTCAACAATCGCCTGATTGATTGATTGATTGACAGCAGCAGCTCTTCATGTTCCTCTCATCACCACAGCCCAAAACCTCCGGAAAAGCGGCGCCAGGAACGCCGAAGGGACCGAAACAAGTCTGTGGTGCGCCAGAGCCTCCCATTCAGGCGGCCATCTTAGGTGGCACCGAAGCCACGCCCCCTGGTTAATTTGTTATTTTAAACCGTAATAGTCAGTACCTGCTGAATAACATGCTTATAAAAACTATAGAAATTGAGGTTGAGAAATACAGATGACACACAGTGTTGGACATTCTCGGATTGCCAATTGGGGCAATTTGAAAGGGCCAGTGTGTGGTCAGTTTTTCAGGTCCCTGTATTGCGACAGGCCCAAAAACACTAGCCCACACACTGGCCGTTTCAAGTTGGCCCATCTAGCAGTGCCAGAATGCCCAAAAGGCCAGTACAACACTGTAGGCGCATTGTAAAGATGGCAGCCTGTGTTTACGGAAGGGGAGGGCAGTAAGCCTTCTAGCATACCATGCTAACATGGATGAATTAGTCTGATGACGTGTTTGCCAAAGAAAAAGGAGACAGAAATAAAAGCTTATTTGCGCTCCCGTTTGCAACATGTGTTGTAAAAGAATGATATTTGGCCATGTGAATATACTTTAATTGATTGTTCATATTGATCACAAAGTAGACCGCATTAGAGTAGGCATATTCTGATTAAGCGGATCAAATGTTGGCATTGGCTATGCCACATTCTATGCTCTGAGGGCAGATTTTGTGCCTGAAATTTTATATATTAGACCTATCTGTGAATGGCTTTATTGTCTTTTTATCCACTTAAATGCAAATACATTGCAATTATGAAATGTATTTATATACTTTTTGATTCAGATGTTCCTCCAGTAAATAATTCTGGCTTGCTCCACTCAGGCTCTTTCCACACCGACATTATTAACCTGCTTTTAAGGAGTGTTTTACACTGGGTGGAACATGGCTATTTTCTAGGTCAATCACAGAACTGCATTTGTGTATTTATGCTACTCTTGACTGGACATGAAGTACTGAGCTGTGCTGTCCCAAATCCACTCTAAATAGTACACTAACACTCTGGTTTCCCTAAATGGAGCCTATTTTTCCACATTTTTGGCGTGTCACATAAAGTAAGTGGTGGGAGGGCTAAGTTTAGACAGGTCTCTGCCACTGTTTGTGGCTGACTGGTGTCTTAAACAAATGAAGGGCTGGAGCAGCGCTATTTTACAACCTCAGACAGTGTAAATCGTTGCTTGTCACTAGAACTTTACACACATGTACGGCTTTTGTCTAGAATGCAACATCATTTGCTTACATATCGCAAGTACACAACAAAATATAGCAGAATAACAGACACTAAGGGGCATATTAACAACGGCCAGCGATAATTATCGCTGGCCGTGCTTAGCGTGAGGAATCCTATCGCCGGCTATCGCTGGAAATTATCGCCATGCTAGCGCTGTATTAACAACGCTTAGCGCAAAGGCGATAATTTTCCAGTGATAGCGATGTTTTCCATGGAACATCGCTGGTTTTCCAG
This sequence comes from Calotriton arnoldi, assembly GCA_963921515.1. NCBI lineage: Eukaryota > Metazoa > Chordata > Amphibia > Caudata > Salamandridae > Calotriton > Calotriton arnoldi. The sequence continues at coordinate 164,996 of CAWUFW010008937.1, forward strand.
CGATGTCCCATGGAAAACGGCGATATACTTGGCGATAGGGCCTGTGGTCTTAGCCACACAATCCACCCCCATGTTAGGTATGCCTTAGTCAGGAATTTAGCAGACGTTAAATTCCTGCGTTAAGGCATACTTAACGCTAATTTAAAATATCGCTAACCCACGTTGCTAATATGGCGATACCTGGGTTAGCGATATTTCCCCTGTTGTTTTCACAGGCACGCCCCTTTGCATCTCATTAGCGATGCGATGGGAGGCGTGCAGAAAACGGACGCTAAGTCAGGAATCACGCGCTAGCGTGTCCTTGTTAATTCGGCGATAAAATTATCGCCGCTTTTCGTCCGAAAACGGACGCTAAAGCGGCGATAATTCATTAACGCCGCCTTGTTAATATGCCCCTTAGCAGCATAACAGCACAATAAAACAGAAAAGGACACAACAAAACAGTCAACGGAATGAAATGGACCACAGCGACCACATTATAGCACAGCATTACATTGCAATACTGTAGCACAAAAACAGAGCAGCACAAAAAACAAAGAACACATCATCGCCACAAAAATATGCCATACACAAAGATGTATAAACATTCTTGTCATACATTACCACTTCCAGAAACCTACTTTCATAATACGGCGTTAAAAGGCGTTTTACCAAGCACTACTTTAACTCACCACGGAGGACATGAAATAGTCTAAAATATTTTCTAATTGGCCCTTAATGTTAGTTTGTGCAGTTTGCCTAAGGTGTGCTGAGAAGGAATCTGGGAAAGCTGTTTGCTTCAGTTAACAATTGCAGTTCCAACATGCACTTCCACACATTGGATTCATCATTATGTTCCAAATACCTTTTGTACACTTCAGCTTCAAAAAAGAATTCCCACTGGTTTCAAAAGCATGTATTCTTGTCAAAACCTCAAATAAACATGAAAAAACATACATCAGAAGTAAACTTGCATAGTTGCCCACTGACATATAGAATATTCTTTCTTTGTAACCGAGTCTGTAACAAATCGAACATTTTGTGTCAAGAATAAAAACAGAGTGAATAGTTAGAACCACCACAACATATCTGTCACAAAGAAAACCATCTCTGCTTCACTGCTGGCTGAATTAGGACTATGCAAAGTGCTACTTAATCAGAAAACAACTCAGAAACCTATTTTCAGCTTCTAATCCTAATGACAGATAATTTGCATGAACACTCACAGATCTTAAATAGGGAAAACAAACTTTTTCTGACCTTTTACTTATGGGGGAAACATGCTTTGATGGAAATTCGAATTCAACTATTAATTCCTTAAAATGTTATATGGAAAAGAAGACCATTAAAATAACTAATCGCATACTGAAATGTTAATTCAAGCTGTATGTTCAAATTGCCTTTGCAGAGCCGCCTACACCATAGCGTCACGTTTACACATTCTTTTTAAAAGGTACAGTTAATAGACCAAATTAGGAAACCTATTAAAAAGTCAAACACAAACCGGCAACTATTTTACATCTAAAGTGAAATCCTACAAAGTTACCAGGAAGAATCTAAACTATATTCTGATATTTTGTTTTCGGATATGAATCAAAAAGCAAAGATGAACTTTCTGTCTGTGCGTAAAAGAAGGTTATTAATGCAGACATCCATGCTTTGATGTATGTCTGATTTTTTAAACCAAAATGAAGGCTCTCTGCCCAATATTAGAAGAAAATGAGATACGGTAAATCATTTCCAGTCAGAGCTCTCCAACAAAACCGAATGTTAGATTGAAATCACCTCTTTTTCGGAAAATATTGAAGATTAGATTGTAAAAGCTAGCCATGGGATTCAGCACCTGACAAACATCAGATAGAGCTGCCCTCTCTAACGGCTGTACCCCTCTTCCCACACAACTCAGGAATGGTACTCATACCCCGGAAACATTCACCCTGCCCCATCGGCCCAAAATCATTAAGGAAATTGCTAACAAAAGATGAGGGGCCAGATGTACGACCATTTGCAATTGCGACTCGCAAATTGCGAAAAATAGCGAGTCGCAAGTTGCGAGTCGCAATTCCAAATGTACAACAGTGTCAGAGACACTGTTAGCAATTCCCAATGGGGTCACAAAATGTGAGGCTCATCAATATTCATGAGGCACTCGCAATTTGCGACCCCATTGAGAATGGCTGGCCCTCCCAGGGATGGTGGCCTGCTGGGCTCAGCAGACCACCATGTCTGGGACTGCTTTTAAATAAAGCAGCTTTTTTTTTTTAAATGTAGTCCGTTTTTCTTGAAGGAAAACTGGATACATTTAAAAAAAAAAAAAATGAAACGTTTTCGTTTCATTTTTTAAGGGCAGGCAGTGGTCCCTGGGACCACTGCCTGCCCTTAAAAAATATTTTCGCATGCATTTGCAAAGGGGTCCCCTGAGGACCCCTTCCCATTTGCGACTGCATTACCACCCACTTGAAGTAGGTGGTAAATTGCTACTGTTTTACGACCGCAATTACGGTCGCAAAAAGGTCATACATAGGGCTCAGAGTCGCAATTAGGAAGAGACGCCCTTGAAACGCCCCTTCCTAATTGCGAGTCATAAACGCTATTTAGCGAGTCACAAATAAATTGCAACTCGCTAAATAGCATTTGTACATGGCCTTTTAGGGTTTTTGCATGGGCAAACGGGTCGCAGACCCTTTTGCGCATGCAAAAACGGGTCGTATATCTGGCCCGAGGTGTGCTTTCTATGAAAACACAAAGGGACTCGTATTAACGGCCGCAAACTGTCAGATTCTGAAAATTTGAGAATTTGCGGTCGCTAAAACACTTTTTGAAATGTTCTAAGCTCAATTAACGATTTGGAAAATACTTTTTGAATCTTAAAATAGATTAAGGAAACAATAAAGAATCGGTTTTTGAAAGAGATGTGTTTAGGGCGAACATTCCGAAAGCTGATTCCTTTTGGCATGTATTAATGTTTTTGCAACCGAAATCCGGTTGCAAAATATTATTTTATCACGAAGTCAAGGGAGATGGTTTAACCCATTAGTGAATGTCAAAGAAGTTTTATATGAGTACCTACTCCTAAAAAACGTTTGAGTATCTTTTTTTTTCGGAACACTTCTCGCATTCCTTTAAAGAAAACAGGCTATTTTTTTTAATAAAAAGCTTGCTTTATTCAAAAGCAATCAGAGACATGATGGTGAGCTGACCACAGTAAGCCACCATCCATGATTGTGCCCAATCACGAATGATGTGTTTTGTTGAGAGTACTAGGTTAGTGTGTTCTAGCACTGTATGAAAAGGTACCTTGATAGTTCTTAGGAAACAATATTGGGTTGAGTAGTGTGTTGTAGTGTTGTGAATAGTTTGGATAGGTCTGCTGCAAGGTGATGAGTTGTGGCCAAATGAGACAGTGGACAGTGTGGTGGTGAACACAGTTAACTGTACGGTGCACGACTGAGTGGCTGTGCATTCTGCCATTAACCTCCGTGCAAGGGGTATGCACAAGCATGCATTACAAAGGGCTATTCTGTTGAGCAAGATCTACACCATTTAAATGGCAAATGCAAATGTGAAAAGTAAACAAAAGCCAAGGCTATACAAGTGATAGCTCTTGCTTGGGTGAGATACAGTGATTTCTGTCTCACATGGCAAGGCCTGGGCTTTCTGTTGGTGATTTAAGTTAATGTGAGTAATTTGTGCCTAACTGTAATTTTGCGTATGGCTTACTACTCCATCAAACTTTGTAAATAGTGTATACATTTTTTTCACTGTTTTCTCTTGAAGGTTGATTTTTTTAATGTGCTTTTTATTTTGAGAAATGTTATTCTTCCTCATGTTGCTTCATTTTTTACTTTATTTTATGTTTGCACCCATTTTTTCTATTCTCTGCATAGAGCGTTATGACGGCAATTAGGCCTTGTTCACATTTTATAAAAATAAAAAAATAAACTAAATTAAATAAAACCATTCACAGTTTTTGACCAAAAGTACTTCTAAGCAATAGCTAGCTTATGCAATTTCTTTTATTTGTCTAGTTTGGAAGATCTCAGACCAGAATATGATTTGTTTTTGAATGGTCAGTACAGTGTGTGTTCCGTTTTTAATAAGTGGTGAGTTTTGGTGAATGGGTGAGACAGCAGAGCTCTACCAAAATGTTAATGTATTTCTTCAGTTGTCGAAAATGCCAGTACCCCAGCAAATGTGTGTTGGTAGCTGATAGCACCAAATGCTTTTGGTTGCAAATATGAGGGAGTATGTCTTAGCTAACCATGGAATAAAACGGAAAGATAGGAGGTGAAGGAGAATGAGGGCTTGTTAGAAATGGGACTTCTGGTTGGCTAGGGTTTGCACCTAAGCTGGGCAGAATCCGCCACTCTAGTCAGGGTAGGCTAGTTACACACCTTGGATAACCTGTGCTCATCCTCTGGTAGCTTGGCGCAGGGCAGACAGGCTTATCATAAGAGGTAATGTGTAAAGTATTTGTTCAACACAAACACACACACACACACACAGCAACACAGTCAATATACCACAAAAAGACTCCACACAGGTTTAGAAAAATAGGAATTATTTATCAGCATTAAATATGACCGAAATGACAAAAATCCAATCACTAGGTCACATTTAAAAGAATCTGGGCAAAAGCAGTGCTTTATAATATGCAAAAGTTGTCATATTGGATATTGTAATCCTAGAAGCTGGTGTACTTATCTTTTGGTAATTAGAGTTACTGGGGATTTCTGATAGAAATATGCTTAGGGCAGCTGGCTGTGGGGAGGACCGCACATCTAAAAGGGCTGCTCCGGTCTGATTGTATGTAAAGCAAAGTGTGTGCACTCAGCTGCGAGGAGAGCAGCTCAGTACCCAAGACCAGGTGGGTCCGATCGTCAATCAAGCAAATACCTTCTGTGAGGCAGTGACAAGGTCTCCCTCAGTGCCGACTTCCGAGACAGCGCTCGCGCTGTGCTGCTGGTGCTTCGTTGTGTGTTGTTGAGCTTGGTGGCATGCGGCAGGGGCAGCAATGACGTTTTCGAGGTCTTCGGCAGCCTCGTTGCCCCAGTTAGGGGAGGGGCTGTGACACCCAAATGCAGGTGCTGGTTTTGTCTCCACCACCACTAGAGTGTAGAGTGCGGCTTCAGATGCAATTTCAGCATGGAGCGCGGTATGGCCTCTGCAGTAGAGTGAAGACCATGAGGTCTTGTTAGTACAATCATGGTGTGCTGAACCGCGGCAATTGGGCAGTGCTGAAGTTCAATAAACGCCCATCTTCGTCTTCCAAAGTGGAACATTTATTCGGGCAGAACAGTCTTTGCGCTGGTAAATTCAAGAAGTAGACTGGCAAGCCAGCAAGCCCTTGGAGTCCCTCTGGGGCTTAATCCTTGGTTCTGTAGCAGGGCAGAGGTCAGCAGGCAGCAGGGCAGCTCAGCAAAGCAGGGAAGCAGTTCCTTAGAACAGTCAGGCACAGCAGAGTGGCAATCCTTCAGCCCAGCAGTCTTTACTCCAGTAGAGTTTCTTCCAGGCCCAGTAGTGCACTAATTTGATAGGGACAGGGCACTCATACTTATACTCAAAAGAGCCTTCTGAAGTGCACAAGGATCCCTTTCAGCCCACCCCTGGCTCCAGACTACTAAGTCAGCCCTTTGTGTGAGGTCAGGACACAACCTATTCAGATTTAAGTGTGAACCACCTCTTACTGCCCAGGAAGACCATCAGTGTGCATATGGATGCACTCGGACAAGACGGAGGTCCTCATCCTTGGCTCCAACCCGTCAGCCTGGGATGACTCCTGGTGGCCGACATCACTGGGAACAGCCCCGACACCCACCGACCACGCACGCAACCTAGGGGTCATCCTCGACCCCACCCTCTCCATGACTAAGCAGGTCAACGCCGTTTCCTCATCCTGCTTCAACACCCTCCGAATGCTCCGCAGGATCTTCAAGTGGATCCCCACCGAAACAAGAAAAACAGTCACCCAGGCCCTCGTCTCCAGCAGGCTAGACTACGGAAACGCCCTCTACGCAGGAACGACGGCTAAGCTCCTGAGACGGCTGCAACGCATCCAGAACGCCTCTGCACGTCTTATCCTCGACATCCCCCGACGCAGCCACATCACACCCCACCTGAGAGACCTGCACTGGCTCCCTGTCAACAAGAGGATAACCTTCAAGCTCTTCACCCACACACACAAAGCACTCCACAACTCCGGACCAGCCTACCTCAACAGACGACTCAGCTTCTACACCCCCACCCGCCAGCTCCGCTCCACCAGCCTCGCCCTCGCCACAGTCCCCTGCATCCGGAAAACGACCGCCGGCGGCAGATCCTTCTCCCACCTTGCCGCCAAGACCTGGAACACCCTCCCCACCAACCTTCGGCAGACCCAAGACCTACTGGCCTTCAGAAGACTCCTCAAGACCTGGCTCTTCGATCAGTAGCAGCACCACCCCCCTCTTCCCCCAGCGCCTTGAGACCCTCGCGCATATGTAGTGCGCTTTATAAGTGACATGATTGATTGATTGATTGATGTACTGCATGTCACACCCAGCCCTTCCTGTGTTGTGGCTGTCTAGAGAGTATGCACAAAGTGTAGCTGTCACCCAGCCTAGAGGTGTATTGGAGGCAGGCTGCAGGCACACAGAGCAAAGGTAAGAGCAGAGAAATGTCTACTTTCTAAAAGTGGCATTTCTAGAATGGTAATGTCAAACCCAGCTTTACCACTAAAAAAGATTTGTCATCACCATTCCAAAGATATTAAACATAAAGTTGCTACTCATTACCAATCAGGAATAACAGTTTTAAATATATTTTAAGGAATCCCCAAATGTTAGCCTATGGAAGGAGTAGGCCTCACAGCAGCGAAAAACTAATTACGCTGTTTGTCACTACCAGGACATGTAAAACTTAAAAGTGCATGTCCTGTCTTTTAGATACACAGCATCCTGCCCTTAGGGTTACTTAGGGCCTGCCTTAGGGGTGGCTTATGTGTAATAAAAGGGGAGCCAAGGGATTGGCAAGGTTTTAAATGCCAAGTCTAAGTAGCAGTAAACTGCACACACAGGCCCTGCAATGTCAGGTCTGAGACAGGTGTGAAAGGCTACTTGTGGCACAACTAGTGCTGCAGGTCCACTAGTAGCATGTAGTGTACAGGCCCTGTGTACATTGGAGACCACTTTACAAGGGACTTACAGGTAAACTAAATATACCAATCAGGTATACACCAATGTCACCATGTTTAGGGGGCAATATCAATCAATCAATCAGGGGTTTATAATGCACATTACTCACCCGTGAGGGTCCCAAGGTGCTGGGGGGGGGGAGGTGCAGCTCCGGATCAGGCGAAGAGCCAGGCCTTGAGGCTCATCCTGAAGGTGGGCAGAGTGGGGGATCATCTGATGTTGACTGGGAGCTCGTTCCAGGTCTTTTCTGCGACGTAGGAGAAGGCTCTTCCGCCTGCTCTGGTTCTGCGGATGCGTGGGATCCCTGCCAGGGCGAGGTCGGCAGAGCGGAGGTTTCTTTTGGGTACATGGAAGGAGACTCTTTCGTTGAGGTATTTGGGTCCGATGTTGTGGAGGGATTTGTAGGCGTGGGTGAGTAGCTTGAAGGTTACTCTTGATGGAGCAGGGGAAACGAAATATTTTTTGTACCCCTATGAAATTAATGACCTCATAACGCTAATGATACTAACCGTTTGAAAACGCATGAATTTATAAACAAATACACCTTTTTATTAGACATTACACGTGGGCAAACTGCTAAATGTAGCAAAATCTAATTTAATTACAAAATGCGAAGCAATTAACATTAGTATTGTGATTTGCTTAGTAAATAGAGTGAATTGCATGATTTGTGCTGCGTAATAGAATTGTATTGTGGCAAAGAATGCAGATGGTAAGTAAAATGGCTTTAAATGTCGCTTCTGCTAGGTAATATCTAACACGGGTCTTTAGAATGGCGGGTGGTAAACAGAAAGGCTTATTTTCCATATTTTAATTACTATTGTGTTTGTTCATAAATTAGTTTTGTTCGGGCCTGCTAGGCAATGCTTCTAAAATGGCCACTGGAAAGGACGAGATCGCGTGCGTTGAATAAGATGGCCCCTGCGCAGCCTCAGTACAAAAGCTCCAGTCACGTGTATGTGGCCTGTGCTCGGAGTGAGAGATGTCAAGGCCAATCTGACCTGCAATGAAGAGTGTGCCAAGTATTCAGCATATATGCCTGGGAACGGATGGAAAAGACGAGCGACAAGGAATTAACTAATGTGTGACCATCAAAGATTGTTGCAAAAGGGATGAACAAATTGGACTACTTTTGGATAACATGGTCATGAAACTTATTGTGTGCTTTATTGTCCCCAAACCGGTTCGAACAAGGAGGGCGATGAGGTGACCATCACCACCCCTCCAATGAACCAATTAGAGTGATTCTTGCCCCTAAAGATTGCAACTTTTGAGTATAGAGAGCCAGAAAGTAGGGTATAAGAGGGTCTGCTCTGACGTTGTGAAAAAGCTTGCTTTTTATTTTTCCACCTTGATGCTGCGAGAGACTCTGTCATTTTGGACTTTGAACTTTGACTGGGGAAGGAACGAGATCGTTGCGGGAATTCTGCCCAGGAGGTGCGTCCGAGGAGGTTAGCGGGACAGTCAGTCAGTTTGGGAGTCCTATCCTGTGATCTGCGGTTCATCTTCTTTTGGTGACCCATTCTTGTCATCGCCCCATGGCCGAGGGTAATGCATAATTTCTCATTTTTCCTAAAACTTTTCTTAAAATGTTTATTGATATTTCTAAATGTTTTGCTTAATAAAGAATATTACTTATTTGCTTGAAGAATTTTAGATAAAATTATATTCTAACTCTAAAATGAGTCTGTGGTTCTTTAAACAAAGTTTATGATTTAATAAATGTTAAAGGTTTCAATTGTGATTGAGCTGGTCTTAATCACCATCAACTGATTCTACTAGTTGGTCCATCGACCGAATAGCGGAGTACCTTGATGTTTAGAACCGACAGGATTCGAAGTTAATGTATATAATGTTTAGGTTATAATTCTGACATTTTAATAAGGTATCCCGCTTGTCCAGCAGCTCTTTCTCCTTGACGTTTAATCCAGAAATTGAATGAATGTATGTATGCGGTGTCATGGGCCCCACCGATATAAGTTTTGTGTAGGTGTTTTCTGGATTGGTGTCATAAGGAAAAATTTATATTAGCCGCGCTGGATCAGATATCTTGGTAGCAGAGGATGGTTACTATAGATTAGTTTGGTGATTATTGATTTTTCGTGTCTAACACTCTATGTTGAATTTGTATTATATTATGTATAAGTCGAATTTTTGAAGCTTCCGGAAAGTAGGAAGTGGACACGTGTGGCAAGAGCAGTCACATGGAATTGTGCATTGTCTGATTTCAAATTGGTGATAACACAGGATTGTGTTATGTTAGGAATATTTCACGTATGAATTGCGTTTGAGTGAAATAGCAACAGGTTTTCTTGTGAAACTCTGGCCTTAATTCTCAGGAGCAGTGTAGTCTCCACATGTGATTTATCCCCAGAGAAACGGGTTCACCCCTTGCTTGAGAGAAGGGTAAGGTAGAAAGAAGTGCTACACTTATCGAACGAAACAGTATTCTTGTAAGTCAGAATAAACTATCTCTTTTGTTTAGCGAAACAGACAATGGTAATGTGTTTTACGTTGTAACTAATCAATTTTTTGTCGAAAAGAAAAGCTAAGAAAACTGCCGATAATTTTTGTAAAGGAGGGGTCAGTAGAAGCAGGAGTAGAACTGACGTCAACGAGAACCGCGCTGGTATTGGCCAGTTGTGGAAGAACGAAGAGTTTACGGATTGGTGCGTTGGTGTGAGACGCGCTGGGATAGGTTAGTGTGAGAGTGACATAAAGCTTTCTGATTGGTGCGTTGGTGTGAGACGCGCTGGGATAGGTCCGAATAGCCGAGCAGCGAAAAGAACCGAATGGGAAAGGATTGTGTAAATTGTTTCGGCAAAAGAACGGTGAAAATGCCTTGTTATAATGAATATGAGAGAGAGAAACCGTCATGGTTTGCGAAGCTTAAAGACTTTTTTAAGAAAGATAAGAAGGTTCTGACTAGGGAAGGAGAAGTACTTCCTCCGCCAAAAACGCCAGCATCTCATTTTGATGTTAAAATATGGCTATCATACTTGCATTTGGTTGGAAAATTGGGCGAAGTATACCAAAGACGATGGAGTATTGGCATTTCCAGAAAATGGTTCGTTTAGCACAGCGGTACTTCGAAATTTGAGAGAAAAAATTATGAAACTTGAACCGAGACCTAGACCGACACAGTTCGAAGCCTTAGGTGAATGGGAAGATGAGATGTATGATAGGGAAAGACACAGAGGTGCAAAGAATTATAGTTTAGTTTGTGGAAGAGTATGGGGCTTGAATCATGAAGACAGGATGAGACGATGGCGGTATGCTAACATGACGGATGGCTTGTTTCCTGTCAGAACAGTTGAAGAATTTGCAGGGAGAAAGTGTATGGAGAAAAAGAAACATGCCGTAAGAGAGAGATACGGGTATGGAGTTAGCAACGCAGAGGATGAGTTGCTGGAGGACATTTTAAATAAAAGACCCCCTCCATATCAACAGGATTCTGCGGTGGTGACACCAAATGCACCGCCAATGAGAACTGTAATAAATTAAAGCCCTGAACGAATGTCTGAAATAAATAGTCTGTTTAATAAACCAGAAACACCACAGACTGTGAAAGATGATAATGGTAATACATCTGAATTAGCTAGGACCACAAGAGAGTTGACTGAAAAGATAAGAGAACTGACAAGGAATATGGAAGCTGTGACTGTGCCAGTAACTATAGGGCCAGTAATCCCAGTATTTGAAAATCAAAAGATAGATGAACACTCCTTAACAATTCCATTAAATTCCAGTATGCAAAGAGTAAGAGAAGAGATGATTCCAGAAAATAGAGAGAAAGAAGATTCTGTTGGTCCATTTAGGTCAAGTCCACCTGTAAATTTGACAATTAATGAGAGTCAGATAAATAGGATTCCTATGGGAACCGAGTCAGCAACTGAAACCCCAGAGAGAAGTGTAAGTTGGGCAGAAATAAACAAAACCCCTGTGGGTCCGACTGCAGAGGAATTAAATGATTGGCTGAGGAGCTTGCAGAAAAAAGATGCAGAACCACAACTTTTGGACGTGGTCAGATGAAAGATAGACATGGAGGAATTAATCCTAGGAACTATTGGTACAGATCGATTGAAGTCCTATCAAGATGATGAATTAATGTTTATGTGTAAAAGTGTCAATTGGAGAGCTAGAAACTTGCATGAAAAATTGGAAGAAACAGCGAACAAACTAGGATTAGAATTTGGAAAAATTAGAGGATTACAGAAACCGTACAGGGTAGATTTTAGTGAAAAGGACATAGAAAATTTGAACACTTCAGGACGACTGACGTGAATAAAATAACTGAATGTTTTATTGAGAAAATGGGGTGATGTGGACAAGTGGAGAAGTAGGTGGATAAGGAGAAAGGAGGGAACAACTGATAAAGCATCATTGGCTTTCCCAGTAAAAGAGAAAGAACCAACGGTAATGGAGTATCCAATGAGAGAAACTCCAGGAGGAAGTTATGTACATGTCCCATGGTCCATACAAGATATATTATCATTTACCAATGATTTTCCAAGATTGAGAGAAAAACCTGTAGAATGGTACAGACAGGTAGAAAGGTTTGTAAAAGTTTCAAAGGTGTTGTGGGAAGATCTGGACGGGTTGTTTGAAATTGTTGTTCCTGCAGATTTATGGACAGAATGTAAAATTGCAATTGACTGGCTGAAGGAAGAATATCCTAGAGATGCAAAAACAGGAGCCCCAGGTTCAGAAGTAATGAGAAAATATGAACAGGCAATCACATTTTTGAAAAATAAAATCCCACCAAAAGAAACGGACTGGGTAAAGATTGATAGAACGACTCAGGAGAGTAAGGAATCTGTACATGCCTATTATGAAAGACTACTTTTGGTCTTTAAACAGTATAGTGGATACGAGAACTTGAGTGAAAAAGACATGAGTCATTTTGTGTATAGATTTGTGTATGGCTTGAGACCTGAAATAAGTGAAATGATTAAGCAGCATATGTTATGTTGGCAGAATAGCACAGTAGATGAGGTACTACGGTATGCAAATATTGCAGTGATGATACTGACTGTAGACAGCGTAAACTCAAGGAAAAGGCAATGTGGGCACAAGTAAAAGCAAGAAGCTCAGATGAACAGTCAGTCTAGTGATGCAAGACAGACCAAGTCCAAACCAAATATTTGCAAGGGAAAAGGTCAGATGAGTATAGAATAAGCTAAAAAGAAATTGCCATGTCATAATTGCGGAAAATTAGGGCACTGGAGAAACGAGTGTAAATTTCCTCCGAAAGTTAATACAGAAAATCAATCATTGAATCTACAGGTGCAGAGTGAGGTGAGTTTCCAACAGCTGCAACAGCCGCAGGTAGTTACTCAACAGTGTCAGGTGCCGCAACCACCTCTTCCAAAGAGTGTAAATCCTCAAAGATACAGTACAGAGGCAGGATTCTACAGAGTAGAGCAGGTAACAAAATTGCCGTGCGCAGCTGCAGTTTCGCAGTATTGGTTACGGCAGGATGGAAATGAATCGGATGAAAGTTTATGACGGTGCCTAGGAGAGGAAGAAGAGTGCGTGCTTGGCGCAACTCTAGAGGTAGATCAGTCAGGTCCATTTGTGGATGGAAAAGTGAATGGTGTAAATGATACATTCCTTGTGGACACTGGTGCTACCCGTTCTACTGTTAGATCAGTGGAAATTCCAAAACTTCCTCTCTCAGGAGAATCCATCCAAGTTGTAGGTGTTTCGAACAGGCAGATTAAAACCCCTCTTACAAAACCAATAGAGGTGGAAATTGGACCATTCAAAGAGATGCATCGCTTTGTGGTGTGTGATTCTAGTCCTGTAAATTTATTGGGACGCGATCTACTTTGCAAAATGAATTGTACCATCTATTGTACCCCAGATGGTATTGCTTTCCAGACACCAGATGAGGATGTTCTGTACAAAATGACAATGGCAGTACTAGAACCAGGAAGCGAATGATATGTTTCCTGTGTTTGATGTGGAGAAAATCTCTACTGAATTGAAAGGAATAGTAAGGCCTGATGTATGGGATTTCACAGGTGAAGATATTGGACTAATGAGAGAAGTTGATCCTGTAAAAATTACAGTAAAAGAAGGAACAAATTACCCAAACACCCCGCAGTACAAACTGACGCCAGAAATTATTGAAGGAATAACACCTGTAATTAATAAGATGATTAAACAAGGGATCTTGAGAGAAATAATGAGCAGCTCATGTAATTCTCCTGTAATGGGACTGAAAAAGCCGAATGGAACATATAGAATAGTACAAGATTTGAGAAAGGTTAACAAAATTGTTATTCCTTGCTGCCCAATTGTGCCAAACCCTGCTGTAATATTGTATCAAATCCCACATGATGCAGAATGGTACACAGTCATTGATTTGTGCCATGCATTCTTTTCGATTCCATTGCATCCTGACATCCAGCCATTATTTGCATTCCGGTTCGGAGAGCGTATTTTGGCATGGTGCCAAATTCCTCAAGGGTATACTGAGAGTCCTTCAATTTTTAATCAGATTCTAAAGAAATCCTTAGAAGATTTAAAAATGCCTGAAAAATCTGTGATGTTCCAATATATTGATGACCTATTAGTGGCATCAAAGACCAGAGAAGCATGTGTTACGGACACCATTGCTTTACTAAATCATTTGACAGAAGGAGGACACAAGGTGTCACCATCAAAACTGCAATTTTGTCAACAAGAAGTACAGTACTTAGGTCATAAGATTGAGAAGGGGATGCGAAAAGTAACAACAGAAAGGATAAGGATTATCAAAGGAATGAGAGCCCCAATGACACAAAGAGAGGTAAGAATGTTCCTTGGAATGGTTGGTTATTGCCGACAATGGATAAGTGGATTTTCATTGATTGCAAAACCTTTACAGCGATTGACAAAGAAGGATGTGAGCGATCCGATTGAATTGGATGAAGAGGAAATGAAGGCTTTCGAGGATCTGAGAACAAGTTTGTGTGAGGCACCAGCATTGGGAATGCCTGATTATGAGAAAGAATTTGAGCTGTATTGTAGCGAGAGAGATGGATGTGCACTTTCAGTGTTAGTGCAAAGGCATGGAAAAATGAAACGACCAATAGCCTATTTTTCAGCTATTTTAGACACGGTAGCAAAGGCGTTGCCTGGATGTCTGAAAGCAGTAGCTGCTACCTGTGTGAGTCTGGAACAGAGTGAAGGCATTGTGATGGGATATCCTTTGAGAGTATATGTCCCACACTCGGTCGAAATCCTTCTGACTCGAACAAAAACCCAATTCATGACACATAGTCGGTTGACTAGGTATGAAAAAGTGATCTTGGGTGCAGACAATGTAACCATTGTAAGATGCAGGAGTGTGAATCCTTCCACTTCACTGCCAGATGAAGTAAATACAGAAGTCCAGGATGATGTTGATCATAATTGTTTGGATGTGCTTGAATTTTGCACAAAGCCACACCCTGATATCAGGGATGAACCTTTAAAAGAGTCAGATTATGTGATGTTTGTGGACGGGTCATGCCTGAGGACAGATGAGGGAGCTTTAAGTGCTGCGTATGCTGTATGTATGGTGGCAACCATAATGGAAGCATCTTGTTTGAGAGGAATACGTTCAGCCCAAGTTGCTGAGCTAATTGCTCTGATTCGAGCGTGCAAACTGGGAAAGAATTTCCGAATCACTGTGATCCCGGATAGCCAATACGGCTTGGGAGTGGTCCATGATTTTGGACAGATCTGGTCCCAGAGGGGATTCCAGACTTCCAGAGGGTCTCCTATTAGGAATGGTGAGTTTGTGAAGAAGTTGCTTGAGGGTAGCACATGCCTAAACAAATTCCGGTGGTAAAATGCTCTGCTCACAAAAATGGAGCTGATTATATTGCGGTAGGTAACAAATTTGCTGACGAATTAGCTCAATATTGTGCCAGAAATATGAGATCAATGAATCGGAGAAGGGAGAAAGAAAATGTTTCATGTGCCTTGCTGTTTACTAACCCAGTTGAAACATGGGATGAGGTAAGACAATTGCAGGAAGAGGCAAGTGATGAGGAAAAAGATATTTGGATAAAATCAGGTTGCAGGCGGAGAGAAGAAGATGAAGTTTGGGTTTACAGGGACAAAAGACCAGTTATGCCTGATAGCATGATCTCTAACATGGCACGGATGTACCATGGACAGGCACACATAGGTAGAGATGCCATGATCAGACTTTTCAAACAGACTTGGTATAACCCAAAATTTAGAGCTATAGCTGAAAGCCTATGTCAAAGATGCCTTATATGCCAACAGATAAATCCTGGAAGGAAGACGGTAGTGAGTTTGGGAGTAATAGGACGTGAAGGAGGTCCTTTTACCAGAATGCAATTAGATTTCATTGAAATGCCCCCGAGTAACAGATTGAGGTATGTCCTGGTGGTCGTCTGTTTGTTTTCTCATTGGGTGGAAGCCTAACCGACAAGAAGGAATGATGGAGTTACTGTAGCTTAACTCCTGTTGAGAGAATTCATTCCTAGATATGGTTTTCCAGTAACGATAGAAACAGATAGAGGAACGCATTTTCAGAACGAACTCATCCAACTGATATGCGAAGCACTAGACATTCGACAAAAGCTGCACTGTGTCTACAGACCAGATGCTTCTGGAGTGGTAGAGCAAGTAAATGGCACCATAAAGAATAGGTTAGGTAATATGTGTCAAGCCACAGGACTCAAATGGCCCGACGCCTTACCATTGGTGTTGATGAGCATAAGAAGCATATCTGACAGAAAAACAGGTCTGAGTCCTCATGAAATAATCATGGGACAAGCAATGAGACAAGCATATGTACCTGTCAACAAACTGCTGACTATAACTGATGATCTCATACTGGACTATTGCAAAGGATTGGCTGATGTGGTGCATTCTGTGTTTCATCAGGTTGGAGCGGATGCGACCACTCTTGAAAGAAAACCAGCTCATGATCTGAGTCCAGGAGACTGGGTCCGCATATAAAAGTCCACAGAAGAAGAAATTGCTTGGTTCCACGCTGGTACAAGCCACATCAAGTGATTCTGGTGACAACGACTGCAGTAAAGTGTGCAGGTGTGAAAATTTGGATTCATGCCAGCCATACAATCAGAGTTCCAGATCCTGAAGCTCGACCTGTAAGTCGACATCTGGAAATATCAGATACCAGCTCGGCATCCGAAGCAGAGACTGAAACCATCAGAGTTCCAGATCCTGAAGCTCGACCTGTAAGTCGACATCTGGAAGAATCAGGTACCAGTTCGGCATCTGAAGCAGAACCTGAAACCATCAGAGTTCCAGATCTTGAAGATCGACATGTAAGTCGACATCTGGAAATATCAGATACTAGTTCAGCATCTGAAACAGACCAACCTGAATGCAGTAAAAGACAAACAGAAGAATCAGAAAACAAAAGAACTGATATTGAAACAGGAGAACCTGAATTAATAGACCGTGACGGTGAACAGCCAAGTACAAATTATGGGAAAATTCCTCCGGAAATTGTAGAGGTAACTCAAGAAGATCTAGATTTAGATAGAGAGTTTGGGGAAATTACGGAAGAAACACGAGGAGGATTAGACTCAAAATTACAAGCAGAAGAAACACGGGGAAATTTAGATCTAGATAGAGAGATTGGGGAAATTGCGGAAGAAACACGAGGAGGATTAGACTCAAAATTTCAAGCAGAAGAAAGACAAGAAGGTTCAGATTCAGACAAAGAGACTGAGATCATAAAATTCAAGGTTAGAGGAAGTGAAGTGAGATCTGAAACAGAATCTGAAGAAAGTGAAGATGAAAGAAGGCAAAGAATAGGTCCAAGAAAGAGAACTTGGAGGGTGGAACGAGGAGAAAATGAAAGTGAACTGAAAAGGCCAAGAAAAGGAGACAATTGGCCCAACGAAATTAAGAAACTGAGATATCAGATAATAAATTTGAACAAAGACAATGCAGAACAAGTGAATGAAATAACAAGTCAAGAAAGACAAAGAAAAACAGATAAAAGACAATTGCCGAGACCCAAAAGAGTGAAAAGACCTAACTTGAAATACAAGTCACCTGAATGGGTATACATAGCACTGTCTGACATTAAAGAAGTGGATAGCAGTCACGAGAACCCAGACAAAGACTGTGAACAAATGGGTGAGAATGAAATGTGCCAACCCTGAAAAGTCAAAGAAGGAAAACCGGACTAGACACACAAACTGATAAAGACAAAGAAAGAAAACTGGACTAGACACACAAACTGAATAAAGACAAAGAAAATTTCTGAGAAACCGAAAAGTGAACTAAAAGCAGTTGATCCCAGTCAATGCTAAGTCACTTGAGGTGTGGAAATATATTTCTGTACATATAAATTAGATAATTTTTCAACATGGTTGACACTGAAAATAGAAGAACTAGATGTGGGTTTTTCCGTAGATGGTGTAAGATGTGTTTCTATTGTACAGGCTTTCTAATGCTTATCTGGTTTATTTTGGCAATAATAATCCCACTTAGGTTAGTTGTAGAAAATACATCTGTAATCGTGAATGACACAAATAGTGACAAGAATTCTAACATAAAGAACACTGCAAGATTGGTAGATAGTACTGATTTCCATAGGGACAAGTCAATAACTGATTTCTCCAAGAATGTCTTCACGAAACCTTTGTACGAATATGTGGAAACAATGGATGTGAGAGACTCTTACGTATGTATGCAGTTACCTGCGTCTGTAACAGAAGGTGTGACATATCATCACCTTCCTTTGACGTATGGAATAACTTGTAATGTTTTAGCTAGTTTATTTTATAAAACTGGTAAATTAGAGTATTATTACACCGACACAGATGCTGTTTTTGCTAAAGTTCCCATAAACCCTGAACTAAATAAGGTGAAGATTGCAAAGATTTTTGGAGAATTTTTCCTAGAAACAAAAGAATTAACATTAGAATATGCATTTAGACATAATCTTACTTGTGGGTTAAGAAAAGAAGAAAAGGTTTTCTTGGACATGGTAGAAGACAGACGGGCTAAATTCCAAAGAAAGGCAACAGGAGAAAAGACAAAAACCCCACCTTGGGCGTTTGAAGAGGGAAGTTATGACAAAGGGGAAACAAATGCAGCTATGGTTCTAGATTGGCCCCAACAAGGAAAATTGTGTATTAGTAGGGATAACACTTTGGGGCCGATTCCGATTCGGGCCGGAAATCTCTCCGACCGAGCCGGACCCGGAGAGATTTCCGACAGAATCGGACTCTGGCAGTCCGACCGAACGAGTACGATGCGCACGCATGCCATCGGACTCGAGTCGGTCGGACTCCCATGTGAAGTCAATGGGAGCCGGTCGTACAACGCGTACGCGGGCTCCCATTGACTCCAATGGGTGCGAGGCGGACAAGGGCGCCCCCTACAGCAGGTACGCGTCGATGCGCATCGCGGCGTACATGCACAGGTAGGGGGACCCATGGGTCCCCCTGTGTGCGACTCGCGCGCCTACGCGTACAGGGGGTCCGACGCGGACCCCCAAAGTCCGGCTCCGACAGCTTTTTCGAGCCGGACGGCGCGAGTCGGTCGGACTGCTCGCGGCGCGCATCGTACTTACCTGGCCAGGATACGTCTCCATAGCGCGGTGCGAGTCGTGTCCATGCGAGTCGGTCGGAGCGTGTTGAAGCCGCGTTCGAGTCGGTCGGAGATTTCGTGGGTGCCTGCATCGTACTCGCTCGGCCGGACCCGCGTACGATTCGGTCGGGGAAACAGGGCTCCGAATCGGATCCGGTAAATCCGAATCCGATTTGGAGCACTACCGGCCGAGATCGGAATCGGCCCCTTTGTATGATAACTATTTCGTGGGTTCTAGTGAGTGCCGAGATACATACAAAATTCTAGGGGGATGGGGATTCAAAGGAGGAAAAGATCCAGTATTTCCAGGGATCTATTACATTTGCGGAAATAGAGCCTATTATAGGTTGCTGGATCATTGGTACGGACCATGCTATCTAGGCCTGGTCTTTCCAAAGATTTTTCATGTGGAAAGAGGAACGAAAGGAATTCACGAGATAGGTAAACCATTAACTCGTAGGAGAAGGGAAAGCTTCTCCGAGATAATAGGTGACATTTTTGGAGCATTAATACCAGCAGTGGGTATATCTTTGAATGCATAAAAATTCGGAAATTGTCTACAGTAGTAGATCATTTATCAACGAATACTGCTGGAGGATTCTTGATGATAAATACTGAAATGATTGCCATGAGAGCTATGGTAATGCAAAATCGACTTGCCCTTGACATTCTTTTGGCAAAAGAGGGTGGAGTCTGTGGAATGCTAAAAGTACAACATTGTTGCACTTACATTCCAGACAAAAGTCAGAATATACAGAAGTATATAAAGAACATTACTGATTTGCATAAAGAAATTGCCCCACTGGAGGTTGAAGGTGCTTGGGAGAGACTTGGCAAAAGATTTACCTCAATGAAGAAATGGTTCACCGAAATAGGTAGTTCTCTTATTGGGAAAATACTAATTCCAGTGACTTTAGTAATAGTGATAATATCTGTATTGAGATTAGCATATATGTGTATTAAAAGAAGAAAAAGACAAAATAAAGTAAAAAGAGAAAATGAGAAAAATAAAGAAAGAGAACGGGAGATGAGAGAGATCGAATTGGAAGAGTTTAAAGAGAACATGTACAAGAGGTCTAAAAGACAAGATGAAAAGAACACGATTGTCTAAATTAACAAATGCAAGTGGACAAGAAACATTTATCTGATAAAATTTTATAGGTTTAGTGGTGATGTTAAAAATCACCAAAGGGGGAATTGATGGAGCAGGGAAACGAAATATTTTTGTACCCCTATGAAATTAATGACCTCATAACGCTAATGATACTAACCATTTGAAAATGCATGAATTAATCAACAAATACACCTTTTTAGTAGACATTACACGTGGGCAAACTGCTAAATGTAGCAAAATCTAATTTATTTACAAAATGCGAAGCAATTAACATTAGTATTGTGATTTGCGTAGTAAATAGAGTGAATTGCATGATTTGTGTTGCGTAATAGAATTGTATTGTGGCAAACAATGCAGATGGTAAGTAAAATGGCTTTAAATGTCGCTTCTACTAGGTAATATCTAACACAGGTCTTTAGAATGGCGGGTGGTAAACAGAAAGGCTTATTTTCCATATTTTAATTACTATTGTGTTTGTTCTTATATTAGTTTTGTTCGGGCCTGCTAGGCCATGCTTCTAAAATGGCCGCTGGAAGGACGAGATCGCGTGCGTTGAATAAGATGGCCCCTGCGCAGCCTCAGTACAAAAGCTACAGTCACGTGTATGCAGCCTGTGCTCGGAGTGAGAGATGTCAAGGCCAATCTGGCCTGCAATGAAGAGTGTGCCAAGTATTCAGCATATATGCCTGGGAACGGATGGAAAAGACGAGCGACAAGGAATGAACTAATGTGTGACCATCAAAGATTGTTTCAAAAGGGATGAACAAATTGGACTACTTTTGGATAACATGGTCATGAAACTTATTGTGTGCTTTATTGTCCCCAAACCGGTTCGAACAAGGAGGGCGATGAGGTGACCATCACCACCCCCCCAATGGACCAATTAGCGTGATTCTTGCCCCTAAAGATTGCAACTTTTGAGTGTAGAGAGCCAGAAAGTAGGGTATAAGAGGGTTTGCTCTGACGTTGTGAAAAAGCTTGCTTTATATTTTTCCACCTTGATGCTGCGAGAGACTCTGTCATTTTGGACTTTGAACTTTGACTGGAGAAGGAACGAGATTGTTGTAGGAATTCTGCCCGGGAGGTGCGTCTGAGGAGGTTAGCGGGACAGTCAGTCAGTTTGGGAGTCCTATCCTGTGATCTGCGGTTCATCTTCTTTTGGTGACCCATTCTTGTCATCGCCCCATGGCCGAGGGTATTGCATAATTTCTCATTTTTCCTAAAACTTTTCTTAAAATGTTTATTGATATTTCTAAATGTTTTGCTTAATAAAGAATATTACTTATTTGCTTGAAGAATTTTAGATAAAATTATATTCTAACTCTAAAATGAGTCTGTGGTTCTTTAAACAAAGTTTATGATTTAATAAATGTTAAAGGTTTCAATTGTGATTGAGCTGGTCTTTATCACCATCAACTGATTCTACTAGTTGGTCCATCGACCGAATAGCGGAGTACCTTGATGTTTAGAACCGACAGGATTCGAAGTTAATGTAATTAATGTATAGGTTATAATTCTGTCATTTTAATAAGGTATCCCACTTATCCAGCAGCTCTTTCTCCTTGACGTTTAATCCAGAAATTGAATGAATGTATGTATGCAGTGTCATGGTCCCCACCGATATAAGTTTTGTGTAGGTGTTTTCTGGATTGGTGTCATAAGGAAAAATGCATATTACCCACGCTGGATCACTCTCTTCTCGATGGGGAGCCAGTTGAGGTCTTGTAGGTGCTGTGTCATGTGCTTGTGTCGTGGGGTTCCGAGGACGAGTCTGGCTGCGGTGTTCTGGATGGTTTGGAGCTTGTGTAGCAGGGTTTTGTTGATTACGGCATAGAGGGCGTTAACGTAGTCCAGTCTGTGGTTATGAGTGCGTGGGTGACGGTATTTCTGCAGTCGGGGGGGATCCACTTGAAGGTCTTGCGGAGGATGCAGAGGGAGTTGAAGCAGGTGGAGGTGACGGTGTTGATCTGGCGGGTCATGCTGAGGGAGGAGTCTAGGATGATGCCAAGGATTCGGGCGTGGTCTGAAGGAGTGAGTGGGTTTCCGAGGGCGGAAGGCCACCAGGTGTTGTCCCAGGCGGTGGAGGAGGGTCCAGGGAACAAGGACCTCTGTCTTCTCTGAGTTGAGCTTAAGGCAGCTGTTGTTCATCCAGGCTGCAACCTCTTTCATTCCTTCCTGGAAGCTGAGTCTGGTGTCTTCGGGGTTCTTCGTGAGGGAGAGGATGAGCTGGGTGTCGTCGGCGTAGGATACTATGCTGAGCCCATGCTGTCTGACGATGGTGGCGAGGGGGGCCATGTAGATGCTGAAGACTGTGGGGCTGAGCGAGGATCCTTGGGGTGCTCTGGAGTTTATCTCTGTGGGTTCGGAGAGGAAGGGTGGGAATCTGTTCCTTTGGGTTCTGCTGGTGAGAATGGAGCGGATCCAGTCGAGGGCGGTTCCTCGTATGCCGGCGTCGTGGAGTCTGGCTGCGAGAGTGCGGTGGGAGACGGTGTCGAAGGCTGCGGAGAGGTCTAGTAGGATGAGGGCTGCAGTGTGGCCCTGGTCGAGTAGCATGTGGATGTCATCTGTGGCGGCGAGGAGGGCGGTCTCGGTGCTGTGGTTGCTGCGCAATCCGGACTGGGAGGAGTAGAGGATGGCGTTCTCTTCGATGAAGGTGGTCAGCTGGGCATTGACGAATCTCTCGGTGACTTTGGCTGCGAAGGGAGGGAGAGAGATGTGCCGGTAGTTTTTCAGATCCGTCGGGTCAGCCGAGGGTTTCTTGAGGAGGGGCTTGACCTCTGCCCGCTTCCAGTTGTCAGGGAAGATGCCGGATTCAAAGGAGGCGTTATTGGTCCGGCATAGTTCGGGTGCTATGGCGGCGGCGGCTCTGTGGTAGATGTGCGGTGGGCAGGGGTCCGTGGGGGCTCCTGAGTGGGTGTTCTTCATGGTCGTGGCGGTGTCTTCGGTGGTAGCCGGTTTCCAGCTGGTGATGGTGGGCTGGTTGTCGGTGGTGGAGAGGGGGGGTGATGTCTGGAGTCTGTTCGCTGAAGTTGTCGTAGAGGGCCTTGATTTTCAGGTGGAAGTAGGAGCTGAGCTTGTTGCAGAGGTCCTGGGATGGTGTGATGACCGTGGCTTCGCTGGGGGGTTTGGTGAACTGCTGTATGACGTTGAAGAGTTCAATAGTACTGGTTGGCAGTGGTAAAGTGCTCAGATTCCTAAGGCCATCAAAAAGGATACAGAAAAAAGTGGGAGGCAAAAAGCAAAAAGCTGGAGGAAGACCACCCTAAGAATGACAGGTCTATGAGGGTTTGATAACAATCTGGTGTAAATTGCACCTCTAATAAGTACAGTTTGCATGGACTGTGATAATTAGTTGGTGTACAATGTGTACCCGCCTTTGAATTGTAACCCTCTGAGTGGGGAATACCCGCAAATTCCAGATGTCTTCACACAATCATAGATGCCTAAATAAGCATTTAATGTGACACTTTTTTAGCCCCCCCACCCATGATTTCTGCTACACTTTATCTGGTGAAAATCAAGAGGGCAACACCTAATGGATGATAATCCCAATTCAGATACAAATGAAAATTTGCACTTGTAATAGAATTAGCAGGCCCATTGTATTCAGGGCCTGAGTGAGCTAGTGGCTAAAAGCACAAGAGCAAGCAAGAAAGGGTACAAATGTTAGTTGTATGTCAGAAAGCGAGCAATTATAATGAGCTATAGTATGAGTTTTGTTGAATGAGAGAGAGCATATCTGAGAGAGAGTATGCGCACAGATGGCTCTCAGCAATATAAAAAGAGATAGTTTCAGCAGTTTTGAACAGGTGCAGTAACAAGGTCACTTATGTGGCTAAAGCTAAGCTGGCATGCTGTAGGTGGCTGCCCACAGTGATGTGTTTGATGGAGGAATACCTGCAGTGTTGTAATCCTGTGGCTCTGATTGGCATGTATAGATTCATCTGTTTATTATGTATATATTAGATATTTATACATAACTCAGCTAACAGCACGTTGTTTATTTGCATTGTTCTGTGGGAACCTGTAAGCATAAATGTAAAGAAATTCTATTTGACATATTCTGTAACATGGTAGTTTGAATGGACATATTCTCCTGCCACATGCATTCTGATGGATTTTATTCCACCATAGTACATTAGATAGCCATCACAGTTGTTATAGCATGTATGGTGGATGCTATTCTTCTAGATTTTAGCCATGGCTTCATTTCCCAGATTAGAAGGAATAATCATATTCCACAAGCAAGTTTTAACATGCTCCTGAACCTCATCTAGTGCTCCACGAATAAATAACAAAGTTTGTAAAGGAATTTCCTGCCTCAGAGCAATGATTCTTCTTTGTGCAGATGCAGATCGTGAAATATTGAATTATTTCAGAAACTCTACCACTCTATCTAGAACGTTATCTAAAACCTATGTCTTTTAGCCAATATAGCTGGACTAATATTAGTTAAATGTTTATGTTTTAGCTCCTTTCTTTCAAAATGAAACAGAGAGTTGTCCCAAAATCACTCTTAGAAGGAGCATGACTAGTCACATTGTGAGTCCGATTGAGTTTCATTTGCTCACATAGCTCAGAAAAGAATGCTCATAGACTGCTGCATATCAAGAAACATGATTAGAGGGAACACCTGCCTCTAGGGACACTCATGTTGTATTTTTTATTGCCAGATTAAGTTCACAGACCTTGAGCTTTATCCATATAACAGCTTCCAACCCCTAGCCAATAATCAGAATTTACCTCTCACTTTGGAGCCATGCCAAGTGTTGTGATAGGCACAATTAATTTTCTCATAAGACTACATTTCGCCAGGAGTCCTGACCTTGTGGCATACTTCTGAACTGATTTCAAGTGTTTTGAATTACGTTCAGGCCCGGGTTTGTATTATGGATCATGCCAGGTTTTGTGGCAGCCTGGACAATTTTCATGCTAGACCGAATTCCTTAGAATCTCTGCTCGCTGCTCTGTCACCAGGCTTGAGGGCCAAGCATCATGTGTGTTAGAATCAGCACCTCTTGGGTTAGAAGGTGCTTCTCTGGTCACCCCTGATGCAAGTTATCATAAGTGTGCTCTTTTATAGTCTCTGCTTGCATCAATCCTGGATTGTTCATTGATAAAAGATATGTGAACATAGGTGTTTTTTACTCCTTTGAGTATTTTGTTTAAATGACTTCTTATAGCATAGTTCATGCCTTTTGATCCTCTATTTCCAGAGATTTTCTTTGACTATTTGAGTTTTATCTCTACGTTGCCTTTTATAACATTGTCAAAGTTTTCATCTCCACAGGTCTCTTCCTAAACATTCCACGGAAATTTCCATGCTTTTAGAAGACCTTGACCCAGATGTGATATTCCTGACAGAGACCTGGCTCAATACAGAGTCAGAACCTGATCTTATCCAGTCCCTCCCCCAAGGGTATCAAATACTACGTGAAGACCGCAAAGTGGGGAGAGGAGGTGGCCTAGCAGTCATTTACAAAGATTGTTATAAGTGCCGCAGCTCTCTCTACCTGATACCAGACTGCGAAAGTCTCTCCTTCGCTATAGACTTTTCCCCCACTAGTACCTTTTCTGGGACACTTATATATCGTCCACCCGGAACTTTGGGACAATTCCATAATATCCTCCCCTCTATTATAGCCAATCTTACATTATTAGGGGATTTTAACATCCATTTTGATAACATCTCTGACCCTACTGCCCTAGAATTGACCACTAGTCTCTCTGCACTACAACTGAAACAACTAGTGCTTAAGCCGACCCACTCCAAAGGTCACCTACTTGACCCTGTTTTTAGTAACTGCGCAGATCTCATAGTAGGAACTCCCTCCCCCCTACCGTGGACCACTTTCTGATTTCCCTTTCCTGGGTCATCCCAGATCCCCACCCTCCTTCTAATACAGTTACAAGTAGGGAACGAAATTGGTCAAAACTCCCTTTAGAGGACTGGCTGGCTGCTCTTGAAACTTCCAGACCACCCAACAACCCTGACCCTACTTTAGCTAACGAGGACTACAACATATGGATTTCCAAATCATTAGACTCCGTACTCTCCATGAAATGTACCAAACCTAAGCGCAGTACTAAGACCGCCCCCTGGTATACCTCTGGATTATGGGAAATGAAGTGTCAATGTAAAAAATTAGAAAGGAAATGGCGATTGGACTATTCCTCTTCTAGAAAAACTGCTTATAGAGAAGCGATAAAGACCTACAAAAACGAAATTAAAACTGCACAATCGATCTTCTTCGAAGAAAAAATGAATGCAGCTGCTTCAAGGCCCAAAGAAATATATCGCATTGCGAGAACCCTCCTTAAGCTCCCACAAAACCCCCCAAACCCCATCAATGCGCAAACCCGCTGCAACAACCTGGCAGAGTTCTTTTTTCAAAAAATACAAACCATTTATACCTCCTTCTCTTCCACTCCGACTGACCTTCCGTTTACCAAATCACCTGAATCCGGAACTCAGCCCCTGGTAACACTCGAATCTTTCCCTCTACTCAATCCTATCATGTTAGAATCTATTATGCATCAGGTGAAATCCGGCTCCCCCAATGACCCGGCACCACCTCGTACCTTGTTGTTAGCCACTGGTAATGTCCTTCCCACTATACTTGACTTGCTCAATGCCTCCCTGTCCGCAGGCACTGTCCCACTTCCATGGAAGCGGGCCATGGTTAAAGCCCTCCTTAAAAAACCTAATCTTGACCAAGATAACCCTAGTAATTATCGACCGATCTCCCTGTTGCCCTGGTTGAGCAAGATTTTGGAGAAACATACCAACATAGTGTTGGCGGAGTTCATCGAGACCAACCATCTGCTCGACCCCTCCCAGACGGGATTCCGTCCCATGCATGGGACCGAAACCGCTTTGGTTGCAGTGATGGAGGAGGCCAGGAAGATCTTGGATCAGGGAGGATCTGCAGCAATTATCCTCCTTGACCTAAGTGCCGCCTTCGACGGAAGTCCTCATCCTGGGTTCATCACCCTCCGCCTGGGACGACTCTTGGTGGCCCCCGGCCCTGGGCACCGCGCCCAAGCCAACGGACCACGCACGCAACCTGGGCTTCATCCTGGACTCCTCCCTGTCGATGACCAGACAAGTCAACGCCGTCTCATCTTCGTGCTTCAACACCCTGCGCATGCTCCGCAAGATCTTCAGATGGATCCCCACTGAAACCAGGAAGACCGTCACCCAGGCACTCGTCACCAGCCGACTGGACTATGGGAACACCCTCTACGCCGGAACCACAGCCAAACTTCAAAAAAGACTCCAGCGCATCCAGAACGCCTCCGCCACGACTCATCCTGGACATCCCCCGACACAGCCACATCACCGGACACCTGAAAGACCTGCACTGGCTCCCCGTCAGCAAGAGAATCACGTTCAGACTCCTCACCCACGCACACAAGGCCCTCCACGACCTGGGCCCCAAGTACCTCAACGACCGCATGACCTTCTACACGCCCACCCGCCAGCTACGATCAACCAGCCACGCCCTCGCCACCGTACCACGCATCCGCAGAGCCACCGCCGGAGGAAGATCCTTCTCCTACCTGGCAGCCAAGACCTGGAACTCCCTCCCCACTCACCTTCGGCGAACCCAGGACCATCTCTCCTTCAGGAAGCAGCTCAAGACCTGGCTGTTCGAGCAGTAAGTTACCCCCTCCCCCAGCGCCTTGAGACCCTCCCGGGTGAGTAGCGCGCTCTATAAATGCCGTGATTGATTGATTGATTGATTGATTGTAAGCCACACTATTCTATTACATCGACTCACTAGCTTAGGAGTCTCAGGGAAAGCAATAGCTTGGTTTGAATCCTTCCTTTCAGACCGCTCCTTCCAGGTCTTTGAGGGTGATATCACCTCCTCCAGCAAGCCTCTTGGCTGCAGTGTGCCACAGGGCTCTTCTCTGAGCCCTACGCTATTCAATATCTACATGAGCCCACTGGCTGAGATAGTCCGTCCGTATGGGATAAAAATCATCACCTATGCCGACGACACTCAGCTAGTGGTGGCTCTCAATCAGCTACACACCGCGCATAATAGCCTGAGGGACTGCTTGGAGGAAGTGACCAAATGGATGACATCGTCATGTCTCAAATTTAACGGAGACAAAACTGAGCTGATGCACTTGGGAAATCCCCCCATGCTCACAATCAATTCATTGTGGCCTACCTGCCTTGGCCCTGCCCCCATGCCAAAGGACACAATCTGGAGCCTGGGAATCTGGTTGGATAAGTCCCTTAACTTTAATTGCCAAGCAGCTAAACTATCGGCCACTTGCTTTGGTCTACTTAGGCTTTTGCGGAAGATTCTCCCCTTACTGCCTTTCCAAGCGAGACAGATTATGGTTCAGGGTCTCATTCTGTCTCGCCTGGATTATGGGAACGCCCTCTATTTAGGGGCCCCCCTAACCACCTTGCGCAAACTCCAGATCATACAAAACTGCGCTGCTCGAACACTGCTTCAGATCCCTCGCCGACTCCCAGTCAAACCGGGACTAAAGAGCCTTCACTGGCTCCCAGTCAAGGAAAGAATCAAATTTAAGACCCTGTGTATTGCCCACCGAGCTTTCTGGAAAACAGGTGCTGTTATCAACCATTCATTGATCACTCCCTACCATCCGAACAGACAGCTCAGATCAGCATCCTCTTTCCTCACAACAGTGCCCAGGATTAAGAGAGCCAGATGTGGGGGCCGGTCGTTCTCTTATAACTCAGCCAAACTCTGGAACTCTCTTCCCTTCCACCTGCGATCAGAGCCCAACTTACTTTCGTTTCGTAAACACTTAAAAACCCTCCTTCTTAATAAACCTGAATAACCTTCATCTGTCTTTCTATATGCGTTGTTCGTAGCACTAGGACGCCTGAGGGTAGCTATCGCGCTTAATAAATGCTCTTTTCATTTCATTTCATTTCACAGAGTTTGTCTTTCTATATATGAAAGATATGTGGACATTTTGCAGTCTGTATTCCCAAAAGCATTTGTCAATGAAGAACCTGAATGTTAGTCTTGCTTGGTGGAGCACTGTACTGCTTTATACCACATTTTCATTACCACTAATGTCTTCTGTATGTCTTACACATCCTGTGCGTTAATTAATCTAAATGCTGATTGCCTGTTGATTGGCTGTTATTTATGAGTTCTGAATTCCTTTGTTTCCTTGTGCATGGTTTCCTCATTGGAACCCACTTTTCCTCTGAAACCCTTTGTGATCCTGGGCAATTCTCTTTTGAAAGTTTCCTATTCCTTTTGTCTCCTTTCTTATAAGCCATTATCAGACCCCTGAAAGTGGGTCATCACCAGTTACAGTCAGATTTTACCTTTATAATTCCCTGCATGACCAGCTCCCATCAAAAAGCTTACTGGAACCAGAAAAAGACATGCAATCGTTTCTGTTTGTGAGTAGGTACATTTCTGGTCTTTCAGGAAATTTGTAACCCATTCTGCCTTGAAGATCTGGGCCTGGAGAACTTCTCCACGAGCTACGCAAGCTAGCTTATTGCAAGCCCAAAATGTCCAAGCAGTCCAAATCCTACCAGAGAAATCTATTTCACCATGAAAAACTTCTCTCCTATGGCTGGAGAAGCCACAGTGCCCTGGAACAGAGGAAGATAACGGTGCATGGTACAAAAGCAGTAGACCTGTTTAAATTGTGAAAAAAAAACACTATGTACAGAAAGTACAGATGGTACTGTGGACAAAAGAAGGTGGTGTTCTGGAAGTGAAATGATAATAAGCAGTTAGAACTGACCATTTTACTGTGGACCTGAACTGACTTGTGGAGCCCCAGCAGGTGGCTTGCAATTGTTGATTGAAGTCTTAGGACTAGTCCTGAAAATCTGAATACTTTTACTGAATGTACTTTGCATAAGCCTGTCTTTCTCCAGATGTTTTGGGTGCAACTCTACATCCCAGTTATGGAAACAAATTTTCTGCTGTACCGTCTGGTCATTTTCACATTTTCGTTTCTGAAACTGACTCTCCCAATAGACACTGCAATTAATTCTGCTTTAATTCTTCATTTATACAACAGATGTCCTGAATGTCTGCGTCTTTTTACTCAGTACATTGTTTCCTGTTTAACTAACTTGGGGGCATATTATCAAGAACGGCGTTAAAAATTATCGCCGGTTTAGCGGCAGAAAACTGCCGCTAAAGCAGCGATAATGGGCTTGATAATATGCCCTTGAGAATTCCAATAGAAGTCCATATTATCAAGCCCATTATCGCCGCTTTAGCGGCAGTTTTCTGCCGCTAAACCGGCGATAATTTTAACGCCGTTCTTGATAATATGCCCCATAGTTTCGACATTTTACAAACTTGGGGGCATATCTACAAGGCCATGCGATAATTATCACTCAGCGCTCTTAGCGCGAGGATAATTATCGCCGACTAACTCTGAATTTTATCGCGGAGATAGCGTGCTATCAGCAACGCTTATCTCCAAAGCGATAAAATTCAGAGCGCTAAGCTGCCAATTGTGCGATTATCGCTGGAAATACAGCGATAATTGCACAAGGTCTGGCGATAGCTTGCTGATAGGGCAAGACATACTTAGCCATGATATCCACCTTACATAGGATATCATGGCTAAGTCAGTCTTGAAGCAGGCGTAAGGAAAGTAGCGATAACAGAGGTTATCGCTACTTTGCTTGTCGCTATGCTTCATAGCGTGAGGCTTGATAATAGGAGAAATGTCGCTTAGCGACATTTCTCCCGTTATTCTGGGGAGGAACGCCCACTTTGCATCTCATTAGAGATGCAAAGCTGGGCGATGGGAGAAAGGGCGAAGAAGCATGGATTCACGCGTTAGCGTGTCCTTGCTAATAGGGCGTTAAAATTATCGCCGCTTTTCGTCCGAAAACGGACGCTAAAGCGGCGATAATTTTATCGCGGGGCCTTGTAGATATGCCCCCAAATTTTCTTAATTCTCATCTGCATTTCCTGAATATGTACCACATCACATACATTACTATAATGAATGTTTGCTGCTTGAGTCCAGCTTTCATGGATAGGAAAAGCAAGGGATTCTTACAGAAACTAGAACACCTTTTGGAGTCAATCTTTTTAGACCCACTGGGAACTTATTTAGACCCTGGAAGCCAGTCCACCTTAAGTCCTTCTCAGAAGGCCCCACCTGCGTGGCGGGGATCTCTGTGTTGTGAGGAAAGGGACCACTGCAGAGGCAGCATTTTAAGTTTGCCAAGTGGGCACCATGTTTGAAGCGCCCTCTCAGCAAATGACTTCTCTAAGCAACAAGTAAATGTTCCTGACCCACAGGAAGCTTTCTCTCTGTGCGAAGAGTCATTCTACTTTCTCCCTTGCATTATGGACACAGAAAAGGAAATGATGTTGATTTTCGTGCCCTCAGTAGGGTGGGATGATAGTCACTATGACCGGGACGTCCCTTGGAGGACAGACCACCAGTACAGAGCATTCCTCCTCTGCTGTGATGCTTGTGCCTCTGCTGGTTTGCATAGAGCAGGTGATCTGCTTGTTTGGTTAGGCAGGAGAACAGATGATTTATAGCAGAACGGCAGATCCTTCACTTTATTGCTTCCACTACTCCAAACTGTAAATGAGGCCCTAATTCATAGGTCATGCTCAACATTGTGGTCTATCTCTCTCTCAATCACATACCGTAACAATCCGACTTCCAACACGCTATCAAATTAAGTAAGTTATGTAGTAAAAGGAACAAATGCACTCCCCATCCATCATCTTCTAGATAACCTTGTTTGGTATTTTCGCTTCAGAGCTGTTTCCCACATTCATCACTTCATTCATCAAATGAATCTTTTCCAATGCAAAATGCCCACTTTTATTTAAAAGGTTGAAGTATCTTACCTTTTACAGTAAGCGCCTAGTTGGGCCTATGTGATGGAACCTTCATTCATCCAGTGTTACTTACACCTGTTGCTATGAGAGGATGTTGATGTTTGAAAGTAGGAGCTAGTGAGAGAGATGGAGGAGCTGGAGGAAGGAGGCTGCAGTCAATACATGTGGCTCACAATAGAGACTATTCACTATCAACAACCCGTGAGGCCGATCTTTATTACATAGGACTTTTGGTAGCATCTTTTCCAAATCTCGCAAGAATGCCACAAAAACTATTGAAGGATAGTTTCTGTGCTGTAAGGGCCCCTTTCTAGTACTAAACCTATGCTTCAGAGAACCCACACCCCCTATACCATGGCATAAGGGTGTGTACATTGGCACATAGAAGCCAAAAGTGTGCCAGTGCTAAGGAGATTAAAAATGCGCCATGTCTTAAGGGAAACCTTCCAGTACAAAACCTATTCCAGACTCTCGCACACACCCTTGCACTATGGCGCAAATGTGTGTGCATGGTGCAAGGCACCAAAATTCTGCGCTGGCACTAGAGAGAGGTGAGAAGAGCGCCTTATCTCTGTAGATATGGGACTCTCCTGCTC
The DNA here is from genome assembly GCA_963921515.1 of Calotriton arnoldi. Classification (NCBI taxonomy): domain Eukaryota; kingdom Metazoa; phylum Chordata; class Amphibia; order Caudata; family Salamandridae; genus Calotriton; species Calotriton arnoldi. The sequence continues at coordinate 197,289 of CAWUFW010008937.1, forward strand.
CCACCATGTCACACAACACAGTGCAGCATTTGTGGCTGCTGCGCTGCGCTGCGTTGGAGGGCACTTTAGTAAATCTGTCCCTGAATGTTTTAAGGCCAATCCCAATCTTGCCTCCAAGCTCCTTTGATCTTTCTTCTCAGCAATCACACTGGGGCTGATCAGTATACAGTGCGCTCTTCTGTTCGCATTTCTTGCAATGACTCCCTTTCTGGCTCCAAGGCACATTAGTATTGGCATTGGCATAGGAACTCTCTCCAAAGAACCCCTTTGGCAGCATTGCGCTTTCATCAACTTGAAATATATACATCACTTTGCATAATGCGGCCGCTGAATATCTTTATTTTAGAGAGGCTTTTCTTCGTTTGTGATTCAAGCCACAGGGTCCACTGCTCGGGGGTCACACGTGCATACGTAAACTACGGCACGTTTCCACTGACAGATGCCAGAACATTAATTTGAACAATTACGTCCTCGTGTTTTAAAGGTTGCTCCTCTTACAGCCATGCAGTGGCGTTTTACTGTTCCGCATATAAAACAGGAGAGAGTGTCTGTGACAATGACACTTTAAAGTACTGTCCACTATAGATTACTGCTGGCCAAATGGAACGTAAAACGGGTGACGTCAAAGAAGATGGCTGTCCGAGCTAAGAGCCGCGAGCCGCTCCCTGGGACATTACCACTTACCAGTGATATACGACTGTCTGGGAAATTGTAATCAACAAATGGAATATGATAATTTGGACAAGGTCACGCCGCAGTCTGTCTAATGCGTTTAAATAAGCACACTGAAAGTAAAAGAATAAAGGCATAATATTGGAGCAAAGTCAAAGCTAACCTAAAATGCGCATTTGGTGGCAATTAAAACCATTCAATTTGTCAGCCATTTTTCTGTTAAAATGGTCATTAAAAATAATACTTATTTCCTGCGAGCCACTATGATAATATTTTGTTACATGGCCTTGTCGCAGGCAAAGCAATCAGCCTTAATGATTTTCAGAAACACAGATTTTCTGAAAAACTTTGTTTGAATCCGAAATAATAATAATAATAATAATAATAATACATATCAATATGTACTATTTTTATTATTGTTATTATTATTATTATGATTGGTATTTATCATTATTATTATAAAAATAATAACAGCACCAGAATCGTTTTAATTATTATTATTCCTATAATCATTAGTGTTTGCGGAATGCTAATATTACCACTTTTGTTATGACAATGACTATGATTAATGATAATAACCCACTACTACTGACACTACTTCCACTACTACTACTGCAGCTGCTACTCAGTGGCGGCTCGCTGAGGGAGTGGTGCGGGGGCGGTGGGGCGGGGGAGGGGCAGGGTAGGGGGGTAGTGAACTCGGACATACGACGGACAGAACTCAGAGGGAGTTCTGTCCGTCGTAAGTCCGAGTCCACTACCCCTACCCTGCCCCTCCCCGCCCACCACCCGCACCACTCCTCGGCGAGCCGCCAATGCTGCTACTACTACAACTACTGCTACTACTACTACTACTACTACTACTACTACTACTACTACTACTACTACTACTACTACTACCACTTCTACTACTGCTACTACTACTACTACTACTAATAATAATAATAATAATAATAATAATAATAACAACATTATAAACATCAGCAATAGTAAAGAACCAGTCTCACCAGAGGTTCATGTTGGTAGTTGTTGCAGGCAGCACAACTTTGGTGCAAAATGACAGATTTGCAAATGCGAGGAGCCCAAACTTCAGGATTTTCACCTTTTACTTTCAGGAGGAGCTCTCACTGATGCCAGCCAAGAGTTCTGGACCTGCGGGTCCCCTTTTGGTGATCAGGACGTACTCCAGCAGAGGCAGGTCCAGTTGCAGCCAGTCAGCTAAGCAGATGCAAGGAGCACTCTGGTAGCTTGTTGTGTCCTTGTAGATCACACAGGAGGTCAGCCGGCTGACCTCTGGAGTCACTCAGGGTAGCATGGGATCAAGGCAATCAGGTCCAATCTTCCTTCTTCGAACCACAAGCAGGAGGGCAGTCCTTCTGGGAGAACCACAGTCGTTCTTCTGAATCTTCCACAGATCCAGAAGCGTTCTGTTGAGTGGTTCTTTTTATACCTGGTGCCAGGTTTTGTGTGGGAGAATTTTCTGACTCCCCTCCCAAAAAGCAGGTTCTGGTCAGTTCTTCCACTTTCGCTGGTCCTGGCTCAAAACTGCCAAGGGGGACAAAGGCAAGGTAGCCTTGGTGTCAGATTCCGTTGTGTGTGTTGTGGGCAAGGTCCTTTAAAATGTAATCAGAGTAGGGTACATTTCCTCCACAGCCATTCTGACATGAAAAACCCTCTCCCAGCTCCCCAGGTCCCATTGTTCACTGTCTGGGCCCACTACACATTCTTGATGGGGGAACCATTAACAGTCCGGGCAGGTGTAAACTCAGAGAAAGGCCTCAAAAACTTTGTGCAAGAGAATGCCATCTTTCTAAAAGCAGCATTTTCCAAATATTATCCTAAAATCCAACTTCAGTTTTAAAAAGAATGTTAAATCAAAATGTATTTCAGTGTACACATCATTTCTCTATCTGCTCCCAATCTGAAGTTAGCACTTATTAATTAAAATAAGGAAACCCAGTGTTAGCCTTCGGGAGATACTGGCCTCACAACAGTGAAAAATGACTTTAGGAGTTTTTAACTGTTAGGATGTGTAAAACTTAAACACACATATCCTACGTTTTAAATACCACACACCCTGCTCTATGAGCCTTTAGAGCCTACTTTAGGGTTGACTCATAAGTATTACAAAAGGACGGTTTAAACCTGGCAAAAGGTTTATTTCTGAGCAGTGGAGGTTCTATAGACTTCACATATGGGATAGTGTTCCCTTTTATAGCAATAATGCTCACAGCCTCAGCTCTTTAAATCATTGAAATCCTGCTTGTTCTTACTTTTTTGCATGGTTACCCCACTTTCTTGCTGAATTCTTTCTGTTTTTTGGACTCTGAACATTGGGGTGCTACTGCCCAGTGCCTTTTATATGTGCCCTGTCCCCTAAAACATGTAGAAATTGGCTAATCCCTTATTGGCTAATTTAACTCTCCTATAAGGTCAAAGTATATAGAGTAGAAACTGCAGCCAAGGCATGGAAAGTTTAATGTCACGTGTGGACTGCAGTACTTATTGTGCCATCCACTAGTGTGGCAAAGGAAAACTTGGCTTTAGGCTTATCACTGTAGCCTGACTGCTTCAGTATAAAACCTGCAGTGCGACATGTTAAAATAACCATCTTAAGGGCAAGGCGGTGAGACTTAATCCTCATTCCCCCATTTTTAGCTTCCCTAGTCACTTCCCTTGGGGACTGCAACCAAGTTAACATTGCCATTAACCTGCACAGACTGTTTAATTAGTGGGGGCAACCTTGCGTAGGGCGGCCCGAATGAAATTGTTAAATAAGGTTATGTGCTTTTAACCATTTACTTAGAGCTAATGACCAAGTATTGGATTCCATATCTTACTTTTTTAGCTATTCAGCATTTCAATGAATTTCATTTCTGCCAGAACATTGGATTCTAAACTGGATCTGAACCAATTTGACTGTAGCGGTGATTGCCTCTAATTATCGGGTTATAGATAGAGCCTTTTACCTCAGGCACTCTTACCTGGTAGCCTTGTCAACCCCATGTAAATTCTCACTGGGGCCTGTTTCCACCTCCACTCTCGCACTTGCACTATTTTTTCACGTTTTTGTGCCCATTGTTTGGCATATTGCATTTGCACTTTGTACTTTATGTCTGAGCACCCACGTACTTTGTTTCTTGTGCTAGTTGTCTCCAAGTAGCTCTCCCTTTACCCTGAGTTCTAAGTCAACTTGTAGTGCCCAAATTAAAACATTCTATAGCGCAAAAAGTAATCGCCATAACCAAAGTAGAATGGGTAAACGAGCGTGTACAGAAAAGAAACAAAAGGCCCCCCCCATGCTTAAATCTAAAACCAAACCGACATCTATAGATAGGATGTTGGAAAAAGCCTTAGGAGCAGTGGCCACTGAAATCGAGCGGACAGAGAGATGATTATCCCTAACTCCTAACTTGGAAATCCCTCTGGTAGATTCTGACACCTCGCAAACCTTAGAAGTCTTGATAAATGACACGCCCAGGGCCCAAACTCCAATAGCTGAAGTAATCAATTCTGAGCAAACTAGGGCGGAATCACCTATACAGCCCACTACAAAAGGGAGACCTAAATTCCAAGCAAAAACAGTGGCAAGAAGGAAGAAAGCCATGGGAGAGAAGTTAGATAACAGGAATATCGGGACGGGAGGACCTGTAAATAGTATTGAAACAGCCAGCGAACAGCTAGTGTGGGTCACTAAGTTAGTGGTGGATCTGCAAATTCAAGTGAGGGACATAGTTAAGGAGGAACTCAAAACACTTGTGGAAAGGGTTGATAAGCTGGCCTCACTCCTTAACGACTGGACAAGTAACAGGGGGGTAGTACATGGGAATGTTGGACCTGACACTGGACCCCGAGACCAGGCCGCTGTGAACACCATAAGGGCCATCTCGGCCCCCAATCATAATGATTGCCTAGCTACTCAAGTACCTAATCTAGAGAGGCAGCAACCACCAGCCCCCTCCAGAGCCAACATAGAGAGGCCACCTACCACCACCGCCAATAGAGTAAATCCACTCCCCCTACTCCAACAACACACCAGGCAATGGCACCCGAATAAACAACGGGTAGGGGTAAATTTCCCCACACGCACAGAAGCCACTAAAGAAAGCCCTCCCCCCCAGTTATAAACCTACCACCGGCTTCAACCCCATATGTTCTCATCCTTGTAGGCATCCCCGAGCTCGGTAGGGGCCAACATTAACAACACCAAGAACTAAAATACAAATGCATGCAATGGCTAGCCAATCATAGGCACTTTCGGTATGACGATGCAGGAGAGATCTTAACTACACGCAGAGTGAGATGGCTAGGATGGAGGCCCAAGGACAAGCAAGGAGATTGCATAGTGATACATTTTAGAAACCCTTGCGCTGTCCAAGAAATTTTAAATAGAGAGGATGGGAGACAAACGGGTCCTATCCAAGCCCTCCCACTGGGTTATTTTTATCCCCCAGTGAGGGTCGATCAAGATACAAGGCATTATGGGTGGGGCCGGAGACATGAAAACCATAGCTACAATATAGCTGCTCTGGACCACTACTGGCCCAGGCAACCAATCTTTAATATTCCCACAGCAAACAGATTTAGCGGCTTAGAAGGAGTGGATTGACTTGAAGTTGAGGCCATTGGCCCCGAAGTGCAGTTGGGCAACCTTCCAATGGTAACTGAGACCCGCGAGATTGACACAGGGCACTGTACGACGTCAGGGGAAGGAAAAACCTGCGGGAGCATGAGCGGCTCCCCAGGAAACATCCACGAGGGCTTAAATATGACCATGATGTGCAATCAATCCCCTTTACCGAATAGCGGGACCATCATGAAAGCTGATATTGGACTCTGCGGTCCTCTCCCCCAATCTACCCCTCCAGTTGCTAATAAAACCAACTGCCCTGATCCCCCAAGGCTGCGAGTCTTATCCTGGAACTTAGCAGGTCTGAACAAGATAGATGACCCCGAATGGGGCCATTTCATTGACCAACATGAGATCTGCATGTTCCAGGAGACGTGGACAAGAGGGGACGTTTCAAAATCGGGTTTTGCCACCTTCAATATTCCTGCAATATCTTGTGGAAAAGGGAGACCCTCGGGAGGACTAAGTACATGGGTGGGAGTTCACCTAGGCTGTTCAGCAAAACAGCTGGAATCATTTTCAAATGATATTCTGTGTGTCCTTCTGCACTTTTCGCCCAAGACCTCTATAGCCCTTTTAAATGTGTACTCAAGACCAGTTAGTCAGGGACAGGAGTCAAAAACACTTGAGGAACTAATGTCATTTTTAGCTACCATTGCAGACAATCATACTGTGATCATAGGAGGGGATTTTAATTGCCAGTTTGAGCCATTAGACGGCATGCTTAAGGACAGTCTCTGTGAAGAAGATAAGTACTGGGCCATCCCGGAGACTATGGGGCCGATTCCGATTCGGGCCAGAAAACATACCGACCGACTCGGTACGGGAATGTTGTCCGACCGACACGTACCGGCGCTGCCCGACCCGCGTATTACGATGAAATGCATGTGAATCACGACCGACTCGTACGGAACACAAGCCGAACGATCGAACCGCCGGAAACAAGCTATCCGGCCGGGAAACTACGTGAATCGAACCGACCGACACGCACCAGGAATGAACCCGACAGAAACGTACCCGCGAACTCCGACCCGCGCAGTACGATGCAATGCGTGTAAAACCAGACCGAGTCGCACAGAGCCCAAGCCGTACGACCGACACGCATACAAAACCCAGCCGAAGCAACCCAATACTCCGCGACCGACACGTACGTCGCACATGAAACCCAGCAGGAACACAGCTTGAAAGACTCGGAGAAGCCCGCACGAGCCAACTGCAGCGTCCTACTCGGTCAGTAGAACGTCTCCTACATGCCTAAAAACTCAAAGGAAAAAATTCAAAAAAAGGGCCAAACAAGCAATGACAAAGTCAATAAATACAGGGGGGAAAAAACATGGAACAAGGACACACCCCCAACTCCACCCATATAAAGGACACAAATCCCTACCATGATCCTTTGCAAATTCAACTGACCTGCCAGCACAGAACACCATCAGACAGCAACCACAGACACACTCACAACTCATCCATCACACAAGCCACACACCATTAGCACCTCACAAATAGCACCCTCACATACACCCAGCAAAACCTACACTCACCCACCCTCACTTGCAGACTCACACACACATCAATCCCCACCACCACCCATCACCATGCCCCCTAAGAAGAATCCAAAGTTCCTAGACAGTGAATTGGAAGTCCTGGTAGATGAGATCCTCAGGGTAGAGCCACAGTTGTTTGGTACATTGGTCCAACAGACCCCCATGTCGCAGAAAACCAAGATGTGGGAGAGGATCGTCGACAGGGTGAACGCACAATCACCATGTTTGCGCACAAAGGAAGACATCCAGAACAGGTGGTATGATGTGCGCAGGAGGGTCAAGGACCTACTCAAGAAGGATTACGCCTTGAGTCAGCGGACCGGCAGTGGCCCTCCTGCCAAACCACTATACCTCAGGCCCTGGGAGGAGAAGGTGCGGGCCATCCTACCACCAGTGAGCGTATATGGACTATCAAACATCCCAGAGCCTGGTGAGTACACAACCAATATACCCAATATTGTGTGACAATACACACACATCACTGTCAAGGGGATAGTCAAACCATGCACCCTTAGAAAATCCACAGCAACCAAAAGATAATCATCCCAAGATGTGTATGTTAGTCAGATAAACACAATACATGTCATCTCATAGTGATATGTAACTGTGTCATGACATGTACAAACATAACAACAAATAGAGCAAGGCAGTGGCACAAATCTAACCAACAAACACAGTCAGATATTTTGCCACCACTAGAACACCACCTCACAGGGAAGCTCACTGAAAGGAAGGAATTCTGTGTATGCTGGTGAAGTGAGTGTAGCCAATAGCACGATGGGAGTTGTAGTCACAGATATTGGTCACCCTCACAATTTGCCCATCAACACCACTCTGAACCATGCTCACATCACAGGGAGTGGAAAAGAACTATCAAGATGGCTGACACTGGGTACTGCTGTGGGGAGCACAAGGCCCTGCTGGGAACTGTGCACCAACCAGCAGCAGGACACCACTGACTGACATCCTGAAAGCCAACTTGCACTCCCTGCAATGGAAGCACGTTCCATGGTGGGATATCTGGCTGGGTGGGAAGGAGGACTGACAGCTCTGACCATAGTTACCAGCAGCTTTACTCACACACCCCCTTAACACAAACTCCACACAACTCACCTGGGAGAATGCATTGCCTCACACTCTAATTAAATATCCCACAAAGAACTACCACACTGGGTTATGCTGTGTGAAGCATAGGGACGCTTTTGGGACTTGTAGCCAAACAAACGCCAGGACAACACTGTCAGCCATCCTGTCAGCACAGGCACACTACCCCACAGGAAGCAGAGTCAAAAGGAAGGAAGTATGGGCATGCTGGGAAGGGGGTGTAGGCAATAGCATGATGGGAGTGGTAGTCACAGCTCAACATCCCCCACCCACATGGCCCAGCAAGCTCACACTGAAGCATGCACACCTCACAGGGAGTGAAAAGCCACTTCAAAGATGTCTGACAATGGTGCTCTGTTGTGGGGAGCACAAGGCCCTGCTGGGAACTGTGCACCAACCAACAGCAGGACACCACTGACTGACATCCTGAAAGACAACGTGCACACCCTGCAATGGAAGCACGTTCCATGGTGGGATATCTGGCTGGGTGGGAAGGAGGACTGACAGCTCTGACCATAGTTACCAGCAGCTTTACTCACACACCCCCTTAACACAAACTCCACACAACTCACCTGGGAGAATGCATTGCCTCACACTCTAATTAAATATCCCACAAAGAACTACCACACTGGATTATGCTGTGTGAAGCATAGGGACACTTTTGGGACTTGTAGCCAAACAAACGCCAGGACAACACTGTCAGCCAACCTGTCAGCACAGGCACACTACCCCACAGGGAAGCAGAGTCAAAAGGAAGGAAGTATGGGCATGCTGGGAAGGGGGGTGTAGGCAATAGCATGATGGGAGTGGTAGTCACAGCTCAACATCCCCCACCCACATGGCCCAGCAAGCTCACACTGAAGCATGCACACCTCACAGGGAGTGAAAAGCCACTTCAAAGATGTCTGACAATGGTGCTCTGTTGTGGGGAGTACCAGGCCCTGCTGGGAACTGGGTACCAACCAACAGCAGGACACCACTGACTGACATCCTGAGAGTCAACCTGCACCCACTGCAAGGGTGGCATGCTTCATGGTGGGAGAACTGGGCTGGGGGAGAAGGAGGTCCGGATGTCAACCAAATACCACCAATGCTGGTCATGCACACACCTCAACATCCACATTGAAATGCATCAGGTTGGCAGGACAATGAGCCACACCAATATCAACCTCTGACTGTGACAACTTAGGACAATGCAATGTACAGGGCCGCATCCAGAGGTACAGTCACAACTGTCATGTGTTTGAACCATTGATGCCTGCAGAAACATAACATACATTGTGTGTCTCTTCCAAAAACAGGTGATGATGGGGACACAGCAGCAGATGAGGAGGAGTCCCTGTCCCAGGCTCCGGTGGCCCCTGAGCTCTCTGGTCTGGAACAGCCTCTGCCCTCATCGGATGGCGAAGACCAACCTGGCACCTCCGGTGGGAGTCATCATGCAGCACCAGCAGGACCACCATCTGCACCCCCTGCACCCATTCCTCCAACATCTGCCAACACACAGACCACCCCCGCCGACACGGACAGACCAAGGACACTGGATGACAACAGCACAGGGACCCCAGCCCACCGTGAAGCAATGGACAACAACCCCAGTACCAACCCCCAAGGGGGCCTAGGGTCACCTGTGCATGCCACCACAGCTCCCGCACGTGTGGCCAGGGGTGGTGGGAGGGGTGGTAGGCAGAGGTCGCTGTTTGCAGAGGGGTCTGGACTGCATGATGACCCACAACTGGCACGCATTGCTGATGCGTACCAGAATAGCACCGGAGAGGTCAGCCAGGTAGTGGGGATCTTCATGGACATTCAACAGCAGCAGGCTGCCCATCATGCCCGCTTGGACTCCCACATGTCCCGTGTGGAGACACACATGTCTGGCATGGAGTCCAAGTGGGACACATTGGAAGAACTGACAGCGGTGCAGAGGGACATATTGACATGCCTTCGCCAGATTAGAACCAACATGTCCACACCTCCCTGTGTGCCCACAACATCTGGTGCCGCAACAACTGCAACTGCCACAGGGAGGGAGGATGACTCTGGTGGAGAGTCTTCTGCACCGCAGCGGCCTGCACATGAGGGTCCCCCCAGAAAGAAGAGGGGTCGTCCGAGGAAGGACAACTGAGAGGCCGATGGCCATGTATATCCCCCAGGAACCCAACACCTGTTCTGGAAATTCTCCTTTGTGTGCAAACTGTTCACCCTGTCGAATGCAACCCAACTCTCCCACATGACATGGGGAGTTTAAGTTGGACTAATGTATCAGATGACTGTGGACTTTACTCAGGACATTTCTGCTATCAACACTTCCAACTCATCTGGGAACTTTGGATTCCAATACCAATGTACAGCACCCACCATCCTGTGCACTATCCTCACACATGTATGTAAATAAACTCACTAATACACCATACTTGCCTCTGTTGTGATTCCAATGTTGTTTTTGTCATGGAGATGATGATCTGCTAAATGACACTGTGCATGCTAACTGCCACAGCAAGTTCAACACCGTCATGTGAGTCATGGCGACGTGACACATATGAGGGAGACACACCACGAGGGCTGCACAACACATAGACACCAGGGCCATCTGACTCATCGCCTACACTGATGTTGCCAGGAAATACAGTGGAATGCACAGACACCACACCTATTCAGAGTCTGTGTTAACTAGCCCACAGCTGCAGTAAGCAAATGTCAGTCAGATGTGTGACCAGACAACGCACATCCCAAAGTGAAGCACAGGTTTATTACACATTTGTAACATGTTGTTTCCACTACAAATGCAAGGTAATCCCACGTGGCAGTGGCCACACAGTCAACAAGTGTAGAAGAAATAAAGTCCAGGGGTGTGTGGCACATCACCTGTAGGGAAACGACTGCTTCCACCCTGAAAGCTGAATCATGGTGTCGGGGGATCCGAGTTGACCAAACAACTCTGAAAGTACCCTGTGAAGGACAGACATGACACACAGTCAAAAGCACTGAAGAACAGGACAGAACTGCAATACTCATGCCCAATACATGTCACAAGATACCTACACAAAACCAAGTTAGCATGTCAACACTGTTGGGGAGTACAGACTACCTGTAAGGACACATCGCTGCACGCATCCAGTCAAGTAGCACATGGCCACACTCAAACAGCACCAGAGCACCACCCACACATATCATGCAAACTCACATCATTGACATGACATCTCTGGATACTCACATTCAGCTGAAGAAGTTGGTGATGAGCTGTGTGCGGACATCACCCTCATCATCATCATCATCACTGGCATCGTGGCCCAGGCCAGGATCCTCCACAGGTGGCGGATGTTGGTCATCGTCATCCAGGATGAGAGGCAACTCCTTCCGCACTGCCAGGTTGTGTAGCCTGCAGCAGACGATGACAATCTTGCACACCTTTGCTGGGTCATATGGGAGGGCCCCTCCTGTCTTGTCTAGGCAGCGGAAGCGGCTCTTCAGGAGACCAAATGTCCGCTCGATCACTCTCCTGGTCCGACCATGTGCCTCATTGTAGCGCATCTGGGCTGGTGTCACAGGGTTCCTGAGGGGTGTCAGCAACCACGGCATGTTGGGGTATCCGGAGTCACCTACATACAGACAATTGCACATCAGCTGAGTTGGAAAAGAGGGCGGAATACAACATTGCAGAACACACACAATGGTACAAAGTCAGTACACACCGACAAGCCAGGCACGCTGGTTCTGCATCTGTGACATCATCCTCGGGATGCAACTACTCCTCATCACGTAGGCATCGTGTGCCGAACCGGGGAAACGGACACACACGTGTGAGATGCTCATATCTGTAAGACATACCACCAGAGCATTGATCGAATGGTAATGTTTCCTGTTCCTGTATGCCTGCTCATGTGCCTGTGGTGGTACCAAAGCCACATGAGTCCCATCAATGGAGCCAATGACATGTGGCATCCTCCCCAGGGCATAGAAGTCACTCTTGACGTCAGTGAGTTGTTGACGTTTAGGGAAATAGATGTACTGGTTCAGGTATCTCAACATTGCCTCCAAAACATCGCGTAGCACATGGCTGAACATGGTCTGTGACATCCCACCAGCAGACGCCACAGTGTGTTGAAAGGTACCGGTGGCAAAGAAGTGTAGGGCTGCCATCACCTTTACCTTGGGGGTCAGCGCTGTAGGGTATGGCCGGCCAGGTTACAAATGTGGGGCCAACCGCACCGCCAATTCCTCAATCAGCGCCCTGTTGAAGCGGTACCGACGGATGCAGTCACGTTCAACCATCGTTGCAAGGTCAGGGAATGGTCTATGGACAGCTGGTGCCCAGCAGTGCATAGGTGAAGAAAGAAAGATTGTCAGTCACCCCACATATGTGGCATAGACCATACTCAATATCACATGATACATCATTACGAGACACAAGTACCTGATGTGTGTGCCGTTCTGTATGGACATATATGGCACCTACATGGCCAACATCTAACATCACAGTTCAACATGTGTTGACAACAAGTTCCAGGTTGTGCTATGGGAAATCATTAGGCTGTGTCACAGTACCCATGTACTGCTGTCACGTTCCAAACACACACCACAGTGACATGTGAGGACAGATGTGCCACAGGCATCACAGCTCATTGACAGGTAGAATCCCAGGGACCCTGTATTGCCACATGGACACTGGCATGACATGGCGTATCATGTACACGTCAGCAAAACAACCATGACTCCCACAGGTAGTGGCCCCTGTTGCCTCTGCAGGACAGACATGGACGTCTGTGACACACACACGCACAACATCAAAGTCCATGCACAAACAACGTGGATGTGGAGACTGTCTCCCATTGTGCACATGGAATCAGAGACATCGGAAACACAACATGCACACAGACTGTGGAGGGCCATCACTATTGTGGCAATGGGTCACCCTGTGACGTACATACCTTCCCACATGGGACTCAGGGGGTATGTGACATGACATACATATACACAACCTGGAAATGTGACCATGCCACATGCTCTGAAATGAACAGTTGCACACCACAGTGGTTATGTGCACAACACACAAAGGATTCTGTCCCCATGAACACATGCACAGCCTGGGAGTGGCTGCCCCCAAGTGCCACCCAAAAAACCACATGTTGACCCCCATACACAGAAAAGGTAATGCAGCCTTACATGCCTTAGGATACAGTGTAGACAGGCTGTGGTGTGGTAGGTGTGCCCCTGAGTCCCTGGCAAGTAAATGTGGCTGGCATACGTTCACCAGTGACAACCATGGTGACATATGCGAGTGACTTGTACAGGGACGCGCCGTACAGCAATGGACCGATCCGTGTGCACGCATTGGCCATTGCATATGATGTGAACGGATACGCGTTGTACAGCAATGGACCGATCGGTGCGCACGCATTGGCCATTGCATATGATGTGGACGGATGCGTGTTGTGATCCGAAATACGCGTTGTACAGCAATGGACCGATCAGTGCGCACGCATTGGCTATGGCCTGACATGGTAACCGACGCGTTTTCGAAGCTTGTACGAGTCGGATGCAGTGAATTCAGTTGGCCAGCCACAACAATGTTGCAAATTCATGGGTGTCATGAAGTTAAACTTTTGAAGGATGCTGTGGGCGTGTATAAGTGGTGCAATTCCATGGATTGGCCAGATTCAGAAGATGCAAACGACTTGGACCTATCACTTTGGACACATGGGACAGTATCTGCCTCTGCAGCACACATATAATGCTGGCTGTTCCCCTGAGAGCTCACTTGCCTGCACTACATGCTCCAGGACGACATCTGCCACCACCACTGCTGCTGTCTCTGCATCCTCTGGCTTCTGCTATGGCACGTACTGTGGATAGAGCCCCAGCCTTCAGCACTGAGGAGAACCAGGCCCTGCTGGACAGCCTCCTTCCACAGTACAGCAAGCTGTATGGGAAACCAGGGGAGCAGGTGAGTGTGCTGTCCACTGCCTTACTAATTGTGCATGTTGTCTGACTAGCAAGACGTACAGTTTGTACACCAGTGGGTAGCATGCTCACTGAGTAGTTGTCACCCCCCAAAGTGTGTAGTCACATGCTCTGAACAGGTATAGTGCAGTAACAGTGCATTCCAACAAGGTTTTACTTCCCAGGCAATGATACCATGTAGTAACTGCTGGCAAACTGTTCATAGCCATAGTTGCACTACCTGTGTAGATCATATGCCCCTGTGATTGAGACATGTATATCCAACTGTGTGATGCACGGAAATGTTGCATGTGTAGTAATGGCCTTTTCACTTTGTCATCCTCACAGGTTGATGCCCACCAGAAGCAGGAGATCTGGCTGACCATCGTCCGGGCAGTACGATCTGTGGGGGTCTACAGGCGCAGGATCCGCAACTGCCAGAAGAGGTGGCAGGACCTTCGGGCTGGACCCGGAGGATAGCAAGGGTCCAGCTGAAGCTGTCGCCTCCTCGCAGGAGGGGCGGACACCGGACCCTGACCCCCCACATGCTCCGGATCCTGGCGGTGGTCTTCCCTGACCTGGATGGTCAGCTGAAGGCCAGACAGCAGCAAGGAGGGGGTAAGTGCTAGCCTCAACTGTGTACTATGACTGACATGCTCTATGCACTCCTTTAGCCTGGTTCCACTTCCACAGTACAACTGTCATGTCGTCCTGGACTCATGTCCCTCACTTGTGTCATGCCCCCTCCTCATCTGATACACAGGTGTGGCCCTTACAGTCTGTGACTTAGATCACTTGGGTACTGTGTACTTGCAGTTACCTGTGGTTCAAGTTGGGGACAGCATCAGTTACAGGAACTTTGTGGTGGGCTGCATGGGTGGTACAATTGCTCACATTGCCTGTGATCTGACATGTACTCTGGGTATGGCTTTAATATTTGTTCCAATTGCTGCTCTGACTCACCACATGTCTGGGGTATGTGCCACACACCCATGCTGCTGCAGAGACCAAGGTAGGGGCCTCAGAAGTATGTACATCATGTGTGTAACACATGCATAGCCACCTGCCTAGTGTTCAGGGTAATACCATGTTGCACATGGACCAGGACTGTAACGCCTACTCCGTACATCGAAGGCACTCTGTTCTCCCACTCCCGTGTGTCAGCATACATATTGGGCATTGTGAAGAGTGCACTCAGGTGTGTGCCTCTGTGTCACCGTGGTGTGGCCTTGCTATTTGGACTCCTGGAGTGTTTAACAATTTGGGGTGGCCAGCCATCTGAGTTGTGACTATGGGATCTGCACATAGGTCAATGCATAGGTCTCTGATCCCTTGACTGTGCACAATGTTGTATGAAACATTGAGGTGCAGGCAGCTTTGGTTCATTCTCATCAGACGGTGAAGTGCTCATGTGTATGGATTTGTGTTTGCAGTCACTCAAATGTCTCATTTGATTGACGTGGGATCATCTCAGTCCTCATGATGTGGGTGGCCAGGGGTGCACATGTGTACCTGTCAGCTACAGGGCTTACATTTCTAAAACTCCCCTGATTGTGACACAGCGCAGACTGGTGTTGTGTGTATGCACTGCCCCTGTGACAGGAGACAGTTATGACTGACTTGCCAGACAGGCCTGTGCCATGACATTCCAATCGCAAAGGGTGATCCAGCAGTGGTGTGATATGTTCTGCATGCACACCATTGTTGCATTGTCTATCAGGACATGAGGACATCATTGTGTCTGGTGATGGAAGCAAAACCCGCATATCAACAGAGACTTTGCCCATCACTTTTCCTGACACATGTACTGAGTCAGTGGCAGGAGATGGCATGTGTTTGGAGTGACACATTTCCATATATAATTTAACTCTGAGGTGTGGCTAGGTTAAAGCTCGCGCAACACCATTATAGTAGTCAGATAACATATATACAAGTAAATGCTCAAGGGAACAGTTGAGAGACGGCCACCCACGAATCCAAAATCCTTTGATACCGCTGGTACACAAAGGGCAAATCACAAAGTAAAGTCCTGTTCCCGAGCAAGAAAAGGCTTTTCACATCAATAAATCAGTTCATTCAATATCAGTCCAGGTCTTGTGTGATATGATTCCTCTTTATTTATTTGATATAGCCGAAATGTATCCAAATGTAGCCAACACGTGTTTCGTCCTGGGAGTATCACCCATCGACTTCCTCAGGGCTACAATAATAACAATAAGAAACACACACTAAGATGGCATTCAATGTATTTTGTCCACATATCGTCATTAATTAGATGGCAATCAACTAACCATTAAAATTGTCTAACATAGACAAATATCCATAGTGGGATTTAAAAAAGCTAGAAGATAGGAACACTAAGAAATCCATCCAGTGAACAGAAAGAACCTTAAAATTATCAAGAAGTGAAGACCACAGAAGAACGTAAAGATATAGGTTTGATTGTGAAAGAATAGTACCACTAAAAGACCAGTGATTATATCTACCAGAGTGTATTCAACCAAATCATTGTGCACGTGCTCAAATCGTGAAAATGATCATAAGCGATAAAGCAGGCACCCTATATTTGCAGTATTTCAGATAACTCACCACATATAAAATCTAAAACAAATCCGCCAAGTTCCAGGCAGAGCATATAATCAATCACATATAGCGTGTAGCTATAGAGAAAAAGGCGAGAAAATAAGGAGCTAGTGCCCCGGTTAATGTCCTTGATGTTATTTCTGATTTGGAACACTGTACAAATTTGAGTATAGACAGTGGCCTCAAAAATAAATCTAGATGGACACCTCAACTAACCAGCGGAAACAATATTGATCTTTTTCATAAGATGGTAAACATTGAAATAGACAAGTGGGATAGACATATGCTTGTGAATAATTATGCACCCAGCTCACATAATTTGACTTTTAAAGAGCGAGAAGCCCTTAGAACTCTATCTAAAGATACAGAGCTCATAGTGAGGAAGCTGACAAAGGAGGTAATATGGTAGTGATGGATAAAACCAAATATGATATGGAAATCATGTCACAACCACTGTTCCCAATAACCTGCGCGCGTGGGCGCGCGCGCACCGAAGTCACCACAAGCGCGCAGTGTGCTGTATTTGGCGCGCACATCCCGCGAGACCGTTCGCGCCGCCGCTTTTAAAACGCGAGCGGCGCGAGCACGGTAATTCCTGTGGCTGAGGGTTTTGGGAGGGTACAGCTGCGGGGCTGATTGTGGGCCTTTGTGTTAGTATTCATGTTAATTGCAGCCCGTGCGCTGAAATTAACATTGAATACTAACTCAAAGGCCCACAATCAGCCCCGCAGCTGTGCCCTGTTAAGAAAAGAAAAACAGTGTCTCAAACACAACGTGTGCTTTAGCACACGCTGTGTTTGAGACTCTGCTTTCTTTTCTTAATTGTGCACAGCTGCGGGGCTGATTGTGGGCTTTTGAGTTAGTATTCATGTTAATTGCAGCGCCCGTGTGCGCTGCAGTTCACAAGAATACTATCTCAAAGGGTCACAATCAGCCCCGCAGCTATGCACAATTAAAAAAGAAAGCAGTCTCTCAAACACAGCGTGTGCTAAAGCACACGTCGTGTTTAAGACTCTGCTTTTCTTTTGGGGCTCCCTGTTTTTTGGGAGAGGAGTTGCACTTGGGCTAAGGGAGTACGTAAGTAGTTTAATTTTAGCGCCCAACAAAATTCACAATGTAAAGCAATGTTAAATGTGGGTGTATGTCAGGGTAAGCTGAGGCCCAGAACAAATGGACATGCAGAATTCACCCACATGCACCATGTTTGTACTAGTTAATCAGCTCGTGGCTGACTACCTAAACTAGCAACAGAAAGGGGGGTGAGTACTCACAAAGAGAGCGAGAGAGTCAGGCTGAGACAGCACGTCCGAGTGCCAGAGAAAGCAAGCCCCGGACACAGAAAGAGCATGCAAGCACCATGAGAAAAATGAGAATGCACAAGTCTCGAGAGAAAGCCAGAGTACGGGTGACCCAGACAGGGCATGGGCAAAAGAGAGATCATGGGCACGAAAGAGAACAGCAGCATGGGTTTCAGAAAGAGAAAACTGAGAAAGAGAGTACATGGTTGCTACAGAGAGTGAAATGGCACAGGTGAAAGAACAGGAGCACTGGCACTGGAAAGCGATTACGAATCTATATTGATAACCTAAGTTCCCTAAAGTTTGCAGCAGTTCCTGAAACTGGTTATTACATCCCCTTCAACCCAGCCTGTTTTCTAAAGGTTGGAGCTGCTCACTATACTAGATTATATACTCTAATCGACCAAGCCTGCCCCAGCATCACACTTCTCTTTGCAAGGTTTTGAGCCTACTTTTATATTTTTCTGCATTAGTAATGAACATATTTTCACCACCAGCCGCCCGAGGAAAGCTTTTTTTTTTAAATACTAAGTTGCAAACTGGTATATACACACTGCGAGTCCCCCTTCTCTTCGGCCTCGTGGCTCTCAGGCGCACAGACTCCCCTTGCTGGTAGGGGTTACAGTGAAAGAAGAGTGGGTTTTACTATCAAAACAAATCTGAAAAAAGGTACTTACACCCCGGTCATACACATGGTCATTTGCCTTGCCTTAGCCTTTCGTAAACATGCCCCACACATGACCAACCGCCCCCTGGCCCATGGCTTCTTACGTTCCTGGATCAGGAGTTTTGGACGTCGTCATCCAGGTGGGCGCTCCAGCAGTCTCGACCCCAGCTCCACAAATACTAACGAGAGCTTTTCGACTGAAAGTTTAAACTGTGCTGTACACAGCTAGAAGAAAATGTTATTCTGTGAAAAAACAGGTTTGGTTCTAGGTGTACAGCTGCTCCACATCCCAAAGTTACCATCAGCTGCACGAGTCCCCAATCACCACCCACTCACCCTCCCACTGTGTGATCTGCTCAGTTAGAAGGCACTTCACTCTGCCTGCATTAGTGCTCAGTTAAGGAGCGGCTGCTGCACAGCATAAGTATATGGGTAACCCACCTTTATTCCGAGCTAAGAACAAAACAAGTATTAGACCTATGAAAATGGGCCAAGGCACTACAAAGCAATATGTTCTAAGAATACTACATTCTATACACAGCTACTCTTAATTAAAAAAAAAAAAAAAAACGTGGGACATCTACATGAAACCACATTTGGTGGCACGGACATTCCCCAAATCTAGTCCTAAAGAATGAACGTCTGATCCAACTAATGGTAAGGCAAACAGGGATACCAAACACTTGTTTCACCCAATGACATAAGCTTTATTTACAAATAAACAGTAAAAAAAAAAAAAGTCACTCACTCATTTCAACATCGGTTGTGCCTCATCTAGTAAAGGAGTTTTGTGGCAGCGTGGAAAGGCCCAGGAATGTCTTCCACAAACACCCTCCTTTACAGGACAAACACCCCTCAAGCTGCCAGCATAAAACAATAATTCAATTGTAGAGAACAGTTGTTCATGCTATTGCTAACAACTTATGGAAAGTGATATTCATTTTGCGAACAGTTCAGATCGGAGGACAGTCAACACCGAGCCATTAGGTTTTCAATTAACTAAACTCCTCTAACAAGCCAAA
This sequence comes from Calotriton arnoldi, assembly GCA_963921515.1. Lineage (NCBI taxonomy): Eukaryota > Metazoa > Chordata > Amphibia > Caudata > Salamandridae > Calotriton > Calotriton arnoldi. The sequence continues at coordinate 216,752 of CAWUFW010008937.1, forward strand.
GGCTATCATTTTGTGGAGGACAGCTTCCCTACTGCAGCTTAGTAAGGGAGGAGGTGAGGTTGCTAGGTTCTCTTTATTTTTTTTAAACACATTAACTGCGTTTTGTCCACATTCATTTAACACATCGGAAAAGTTGTAGTTGTGATAACTCATGGCTTGGCGAATGCGGGGACCTTTCTGGCACTCCCTTTGCAGATTCAAGTAGGCAGGCATAGATACACTAAACCTTTGTGAATAAAACAAGGCGCCAGATTGTTCCGTTTGTATAGAATACTCTGCCAGCAGATTTCAACACAGCATCTTGCATCGCTTTACATGAATAGAGCACAAATTCACAACGCTGTCCCTGCCATCACCGTTTCTAAAGGTGGGCAAAAATTCTGCTTCACAGAGCCTGGTGGACACCACAGATAGATACAGCAACTTAAAGGTGGATGAAGTCATGGAATTGTGAAACATAAGGGCAGGATATTGGTTGGAAGGCTTAGATTGGTGATGCATGGCATTTTAAGAAAAGTCAACTTGTCTCCCATCTTGGACACTTCACAGCCAGAACTAAGTTCTAAATGGTCTTTGCAGACAGAAGTGGCTAATATTGTGAAAACCTGAAATAAAAATTCAAAAAAATAAAACAAAGAATTGTGCGGTAATTGGGGAAGCATCAGGCCTATAATATGTTCAGCTGCAGCAGTGACTGGCTTCATGGCCAGTTTGCTATTGCGGTCTTATTGCAACAACTGGGCAACAAAGGCGGGGATGGATGTTATTACAGAAAGTGAGTGATGCCCCCATCTACATGCCACACTTACTAAAGCCAAAAAGGATCCATAAATAAGTGAACAAGAAGCACACACTCCATCCATGCAAGATAAATGCCTAACCCCAAAGCGTACAAAGAAGGGAAGGGACAGACTGCTTAGCCACAGCGCCGGCTCTGTGAAGCAGAATTTTCAGCACAGACCTCATCACTGTACCCTACCCAGCAGTTATTAAATATAATAGATTGATCAATCCAAATAACTGACTAACATAGCCACCACTCAAATTACTTTCATATTTCACTATACTAATTCAAAATTAATCCTTATGGGTTCCAGAGTAGCGTGCTACTCGCCAAAAAAGCGCTTCAAAACCCCATCAGGGGTAGCAAGCGCTATATAAATACAAACCTCTTTCCCTCTTCTATCCCGCCACCTACCCTTCTCTTTCCAAATAACTGAATAACATATCCACCACTCGAATTTCTTCATATTTCACTATACTAATTTTCAACACTAATACTTTATGGGTTCCGGAGTAGCGTGCTACTTGCCAGAAAAGCGCTTCAACACCCATCAGGGGTAACAGGTGCTATATGAATGCAAACCCTTCTTCCCCTTCTATCCCTCCGCTATCCTTCTCACTCCAAATAACTGACTAATATGTGTGGAAATGCAGTCCTTTCAGTTTTTAAGCAAAAGTTTGGAGGGATATTTGGCGCTGCACACACGCGCGGTCTGGTTCCTGGCGCACATAGCCATGGCTGCAGCGCACAGAGACCCTACACTGCCGCACACAGAGGAAAAAAATTAGAGGGAACATTGGTCACAACTAAATAATCCGATTTGGTACAGAAAGATTGAGAACAATCCCATGTTTGTCATAGTGAAGACGATTAACTGCGAACTACTAAGGTGGCGTGAACGTGGCCTTTTGTCCCATGATGAGTATTCCTACCTGAAGAGAGATAAACCCAGATACCCTTGTATGTATACGCTCCCAAAGATCCATAAGAACATGGCCACCCCACCAGGCAGGCCAATTATATCTGGAATTGGAGGGCCCACGGAAAGGATTGCGGAGTTTGTAGATACTTTCTTACAAACATATGTTACCAACCTTCCATCCTATATTAGGGATACTAAACATGTACTAAATATCCTAAATGATCTAACCTGGGAGCCTAATATGAGATTTGTAACAATGGACGTTGTCTCACTGTATACAAATGTCCTACACGAACATGGGATACAGGCACTGAAGCACTTTCTGTATCGACGTCCGATAGATACTTTCTTACAAACATATGTTACCAACCTTCCATCCTATATTAGGGATACTAAACATGTACTAAATATCCTAAATGATCTAACCTGGGAGCCTAATATGAGATTTGTAACAATGGACGTTGTCTCACTGTATACAAATGTCCTACACGAACATGGGATACAGGCACTGAAGCACTTTCTGTATCGACGTCCGGTAGAGTTGCTGGAACATTCTGAGATGTTAATTGAAATGTCACTCCTTATCCTAAAACACAATGCTTTTCTCTTTGACAATGAATGGTACCTGCAGATCTGCGGGACTGCGATGGGTTCCAGATTTGCTCCTTCTTTTGCCTGTCTCTTCATGGGATGGTTTGAGGCGGGGCATATCAGGGGCCCTTCAGGAGCAAAGTGGCAGGAGTATATTCTGTATTATGGGCGTTACATCGATGATTGTTTATTCATATGGACAGGTAGCGATGAGGATCTTGCAGGATTCTTTGAATATATGAATGACAACATGCACAATATGACTTTTACCATGTCTACAGATTCTGAGAAGATCATTTTCCTTGATGTTGAACTGTTCCATCAAGATGGAAAGATACACAGTACGATGCACAGAAAGATCACCGCATGCAATTCTCTCTTACACGCCAAGAGTGCGCACCCAAAGAGCCAAATCAATGCTATCCCTTACGGAGAAATGTTGAGGGCTCGTAGGAACTGCAGCAGAGATGAGGATTTCTCCAAAAATCTGAAAGATATTGAAACTAGGTTTCTCGTAAGGGGATATCCAGAGGCAATAATTGGGAGAGCCAAAGAGAGAGCAAGACGATTACAACGCCCAGACATTTTAAAGAATACACCAAAAAAATCTAAAGAGAAAGCCACAATTGTGAGACTAGTGACCAATTACCACCCTTGGTCAAATAAACTGTATGGAATACTTAAACGTAATTGGCACATACTCACTGCAGACAGATCTCTGGAACAATATATACCCAGACTCCCTAGCATTACATACAGGAGGGGCAAAACAATTCAAGGCATTATTAGCCCCAGTTATCCGATTAAGCCTCACACCAAAACCACTTGGCTTAAACAATTTAATATTGGGTCATTTGCCTGTGGCTGTTGTAGTATGTGTAGGTTGGCCAGAAAGGGGTGAAAGAATTTGAATTTAATGGTTCACGCAAATTTCAGATTCACGACCACATAGACTGTCTGACGAAATTTGTGGTCTATGTGGTACAGTGTAGATGTAATAAAATTTACGTTGGCAGTACCATCCGCCCACTTAAAGACCGTATGGCTGAACATTTTCGTGCTTTGAAAAATGTGGATAAAAGATACCCAATAGGGAGTCATGCAAATGAATGTCCCGAACTGAAAACATCTCTTGGATTCCAATTCCATGGCATAGAAACTGTTAAACTTGACCCTAGAGGTGGTGACCGAGAGTTAAGACTCAGACAGTGTGAGGCCCGCTGGATTATGAGGCTACGGGCAGTGGAGTGTGGGATTAATGTGGACAATGAATTACATTATTTTTTATGAATCTGATGTATCCTGTGTTCTGATTTCCTGTCCATTCCGTAAATCAAACTACTGTATAAATGTTTATGTTATATGTTATACACCTGCATAATGTTCTTTCCCCACTATTTATTTTATTTTACCCTAATATTGGTGAATGCACATATACCATTTGAACTTCTCACACTATGTATACATATATATATATGCTTTGTTTATAATTTACTACTTACTTGAGTTGAGACATATAGTAGTAGTACTCATTGTTTCCGCCTCAATTGTCTGCGCAATGAAGAATGTATAGTTGTCATTTATTGAATTCTGGGCTGTACATGTTTGTGTATTGGCTAATGCATGCCTTAAAACCTTTGGGTTCTATTTTACTTCTTTATCAGACTCTGATTATGCTAATTTTCGCTTCCTCTTACCCCCCTATGTATTATTCTAATGTCATCTATCGAAATTTGGGCTGCACATGCTTATGTATTGGCTAATGCATACCTTGGGTCCTACTTTATCTCTTTACTAGACTTTGATTATGCTACTTTCTGCTCCTTCTTACTCCCTCATGTATCGTTCTCGTGTTGGCACCTATACTCTTTTAGTGCATAAACTTAATCCTTGCGTTTCTCTTCCTATATCCATTATTCTCTTACGAGTATCTAACTCACATGTGCTCCCCAAACAGAGGTTGCGTTTACAGATAATTAGGAATGAATTTAAATCTCATTCTAATCCGTTTTTTTTTTTTTTTTTTTTTTTTTTTTTAATGCGTTTTAAACAATGGGACTGGCACCACAAATATAGCGGAGCATGTCCGATATTCATGTAACCTGGTCCTTTACACTATATTGAATATAAGTAGCGGGACCTCAATTTTATCGATATAGTCATATTAAGATGGCGCAGTACGAGATTGATGTACATGAGCCTTTAGAATTATAAACAATTTTATTACTTGTTAGTCACAGCATCTTGAAATTTCTAATAAGTATCTGAATATACATAAAAGGATTATGTCTGAAACATGATTCCTATTATATCTAATAGTGTATGTTTCGCCATTCCAAGATGGCGATTACTTTGAATACTGCCGGAGATTAGTCCGTTCTTTCGCTCTACATTCGAACTAATGAATGCCAATTAGTTTTCTGACCTATTTAAACGGGGGGATTTTCGTGCTTCGTTTCACTAGAACTCGGTCGTTTACTACGATAGGAGTACTCTCCTGAACCCGGTAAGCCTGTATGCTTGATGTTTGTGACTTATGCATCCGTTATTAGTATACAGACTTGTCTTTGGTGTAGCCATGTCTCTTATGGTTACTGGATTCTTTGGCTTGTCGTGTTTATTTTTTTCCTTTAAATACGTAAAGCTGCTTAACTCGGGATATACTCTTAATTATTTACTCATGATACTGGGAGTGCTTTAAATTACTGTTGCTCCTAGATTGGCAAGGGTTGAATATAAGACAATCCTCTGTAATAAAACAAATATATTAATCTCACACAAATAGTGTGATTAATTTATGTTATTTTTGTTTCAGATACATAACCAAATGTTCGTAATTGGAACATAAACGTTCTAGAGGTAAAATGTTTTTACGTCTTTCAAAAAAATTCAATACTTAATGAGCTAGCGAGTTTACTTCTGACGCCATTAGTCCGGTGAGTTCCACCTATTTAAGTGGAGGGTATCGGCATTTTATTTATTGGTCTGTGGCTATTTTTACACATTTAGAAGTAGATTATTCCCCTTGTTCCATGAACTCAATTTATTGAGAGTGCCAGTTATCCGTTTTAGAAGATGTTTGGGGTTCATCTTGTGATTTTGCGCACTTTATACACCAGTGTGTATATCGATTGATGTCTTTAGGACACAGATCCAATTCAGGCAATTTCTGTTCTTCTCTAATATATGCTGTATAGATATATTTATAGACGGGGCAGTTTCTCCACCCCAGCCGGTATATTTATAAATACAAGGGCATTTATAATGTTAGCTTTAGCTTGAATGGGACCTCTAGTGTTCTTGGTCTGATTTATTTATTTTCTCGCCTTTTTCTCTATAGCTACACGCTATATGTGATTGATTATATGCTCTGCCTGGAACTTGGCGGATTTGTTTTAGATTTTATATGTGGTGAGTTATCTGAAATACTGCAAATATAGGGTGCCTGCTTTATCGCTTATGATCATTTTCACGATTTGAGCACGTGCACAATGATTTGGTTGAATACACTCTGGTAGATATAATCACTGGTCTTTTAGTGGTACTATTCTTTCACAATCAAACCTATATCTTTACGTTCTTCTGTGGTCTTCACTTCTTGATAATTTTAAGGTTCTTTCTGTTCACTGGATGGATTTCTTAGTGTTCCTATCTTCTAGCTTTTTTAAATCCCACTATGGATATTTGTCTATGTTAGACAATTTTAATGGTTAGTTGATTGCCATCTAATTAATGACGATATGTGGACAAAATACATTGAATGCCATCTTAGTGTGTGTTTCTTATTGTTATTATTGTAGCCCTGAGGAAGTCGATGGGTGATACTCCCAGGACGAAACACGTGTTGGCTACATTTGGATACATTTTGGCTATATCAAATAAATAAAGAGGAATCATATCACACAAGACCTGGACTGATATTGAATGAACTGATTTATTGATGTGAAAAGCCTTTTCTTGCTCGGGAACGGGACTTTACTTTGTCATTTCCATATATACTCTTGGATGTCCAACAACTGTGTATGTGGTGCATGTGTGCACATATGATTAGTCGCATACAACAGGCAGCAGACAGATGGGTGCATGGACAGGCAGGATATGTGTGGCATGACTGACTGTCAGGCAGACAATGGGCTTCTTCAAATCAGTGTCAGCACTAATTGCAATGTCTAGCAAATGATGGCAGGGCTTGCTCTGTGATGTGCTGTACTTACTGTGGTGTGTGTGGTCAGTACAGGTGACTAATTTTGCTCTGTTTATCCTGATTGTTTGCAGATACATCCACGGCCACAGGAGGAGACAGCTCCATGGACCAAGAGGAGCGGCAGAGCCAGACTGGGTCCACTGCAGGGGAGAGTGAGGGACCCAGTGGCACGGAGGGTGAGGGGAGCCACACTGAGGAGACCTCAGCTACGACCACCTCGGCTGGGGAAAACAGCACTTCCAGTGAGGACTCCCTTGTGGAGGCGGGTGTCAGCAGACCAGAGGCAACGGCAAGCAAGTCTGTCCCCGCCACCACCACCATCTCCACCCTCCCATCTGCTCCCATCCCACATGTCCGTGGAGGCTCCCGTGTAGGGGAGCGTGTCTCCTTCATGCCAGGCACCGCACCCCCTGCCTCTGTCCCCCCTGCTGCCCTGAGTGTGGAGTCTGTGGACTTACTTAAGCAGATCCATGTAGGGAAGACATCAATGCTGAGTGTCCTCCATGCACACACGGGTCTTTTGACACAACTGGTGTCATTCATGGAGGGCATGTCATCTGGCATGTCTGCCCTACATCGGACCAATCAGTCCATGGCCTCCTCACTGACGGCAGCAGTGTCCCTCCTGCAACTGTCCCTCACCCCTCCTACCTCTGCCCCATCCACAATACCCAGCACCCTACCTGTCCCAAGCACACACACACCGGCACGCACCAGCACAGACACAAGCAGCACACAGACACACACGCCAAAATCCAGACGCACACGCACGCACAGTCAGGGGACTGATACCTCACTCACAGGGGATGGGGCCCAGACACACACACACGCATCCACGAGCACTGCGCAAACCTCAGATACCTCTCCCTCCAAAACCCCTTCCCTTGCCTCACCTGCAACCCCCTCCCAGAAGCTCTTCCTCTGTGAGCTTGGCCTCTTCCCCACAGATACACCTGACACGAAGTCCAGGCGGAAGAGGCGACCACCACACACAGAGGGGAGTGCCCCTCACACCCGGACACCCTCCCCCAGGCACAGGCAGACAGAGGACCCCATTCGAAAGTCCCCCCGGACCAGGAAGGGCAAGACCCCACCAGCACCACCACGCAGCTCCACCACAGTCTCTCTCCTCCATCCCCCAGGCCACCACTGCACAGGTTCCACCGCCACACCCTGCCCCAGGTTCCCCCACACACCGATACCGCATCCCCAAACTGCTTAGGCCCTCCCCCCTACCACTTGCTCTTCCACCCCCAAACCAGACGCTCTGCCTGTTTGTGCCACTGGTGTGGAGACCGGGTCCCCCCTCTGTCCTGCCCACCTCATCTGCCCCTCCATCCACTCCCTTGGAGTTATGCACTGCAGTGGAGTCCACAACCACCCCGTCTGACTCGGGCACTGCAGTGGGGACCCAGTCCACTCCATCTGACCGGCCCACTGCAGTGGTTGCAGCACCCACAACATCTGAGTTGTGCCCTACAGTGTTGCCGGCCCCCACTGAGTCAGACACCTCCACTGCAGTTGCCGGTGACACTCCTGCACCCACCACCCCTTCACTGCCTCCTTCTGGCATCCCCTGATCCTGTCCCTGCGGTGCCTGGCCTGCCCCTTGTATGCCCCTCAGAGGGGGATGTCCCCTGTCCGTACCAGTGCAGGCAAGCAATGGCTGACAAGTTGTCACGTATCACCCTGTTGGGACTGTGTATTTGGACTGGCCATTGGCCTTAGTTTCTTTTGGACTTCAAATTTTAATTTAACATTTGCTGAATAAAGCCTCTTTTTGTTTAATTGTGGTTTTTCTTTGGATGTACATGATGTAGATGAGTATCATCATGCATTTGCAGTTGTAATAGTGTTCAGATCAGGAAAATGAAGTGTTGCTGTGATGGACTCCATGTGGTCCATGGGATATGTGTCCTAATGTAGTCTGGATCTATAGCATCCTTTGCTGCAGTCTGAGGGTGTAATGTTCAGCATTTGACACATGGATGTACGTTTTGCATTTGTAAATTAACATCTTTGGCTTACACTGATGCACATCTGGTGGGCTTACCACTGTTCAATGTTTCTATTTCCCTGACTGTGTGCCCATCTCCACTGGACATGCAGTTTAGCACATCAATGTTGAAGGACTCATCTGTGTATACAGTGCAACTTGCTTGACATATGTTTAGGGTGTATGCAGATGACTGACGTGACACTCCCGTACCCAGGCTGATGTGAGCAGAGCCTTCAGTGTGTTGTAGTTGTTGACTCACTGACCGAGTGTTCTGCTGACATGTTTGAGTCGTGCACAGACAAGGTTTGGCACAGCGGACCTTCCACAGGAGTGGAGTGCCCTCATGGCAGTGTGTAATCCCGTGACATTGCCTGGGCCCGTGTTGTGTGTTGTGTGAGCATGTCTGGGTGTGTTCCCTTCCCTTTTCCTACACAGGCTGTGTCCCTAGGGATGTTCCTGTTTGTGATGCTTGCTGAGTTGTCCTGTGTTCATCCAGCATCTTGGACCTGGTTTCTCCGGGATGTGGGTGCATGGCAAACTAATGTTCATCAGGTTGTCATCCCTAGTTGTCTTTGTTGTCAGGGCTGGGGATGTGGGCAAAGGCAGATGGGACACAGTCAGTATTTCCCTTGGCACTTGTTGGTTACACAAGTCATGTAATTTACAGTTTGTGGTAGCTTTCAGTGATTGTGACACGTTGTGTGTGTGACTGCTGCCACTCCTCAGGGTCAGAGCTGCAATGTTGGAAGTTGTCTATGTGTGTTCTTTGTGTGTCACCTTGGCTTCTTCATTGGTGTGTGACTGTGGCCGGGATCCCATTGATTGGGGTGGATTTCACGTCATGCCCATGTACGGCGTACCGTGCAGTGTGTCAGACATTCACGAGTCTTGTTGACTGGCCATGTGTGATGGGTTTCGCACCTTAGTTCCCACCACCCCCCCTGGGATTGTCATGGGTGCATGTGCAATGTCACCAGTCCATGTGAGCTTCACAGCTGCACATTGGTGGAGATCAAGGTGTGTGGTGTTGAGTGTGTGCAAATGTGAGTTGTTGCACGGCTAGACCCCTACCTCCATATTAGCCTTGGCTGACAGGCCGTGCTGATTGATTTGTGCTTGTGTAGGTGTGATGGTAGTTAGTTGCTCAGGACACATGGCTGTGGTTCACTGTGTGAACGACATCTACCTTGTCATCACAGTGGGATTATCATGCAGGTTAGTGTCACCACAATGTGGTGTCCCTGGGAGTAGTGCTGTGGTGGGTCTGTCTCTTGCTGTGTTAGTTGCTGTTCCTACAAGCTTGTGTGACATGTGTAATTTGGGCTCCCTCTCATCTAACAATGCCTGATTGCCCACATAGGGGAATCCGATCCATGAGTTACTTTTGTGTGGCACTGTATACACATCTGTGTAATTGGGATTCAGGCCTCCTCATGTGTTGTGTGGTTGCCTGGGGACACTGGCACACCCCCATCACCTGTTGTGTTTGATATGCAGTGTGAGGCTGCCTGTTTGTGTTTGTGCATCTGCACCACTGCATTGGCATATCTTTAGTGTGCCATTGGCTGTATGTTGTTTGGTGGATTTCCCCTGCTGTCCCTGGGACTCCTAGGTCATCAGTCAGCACAATAATCATGGTTTGTATGTCCCATTGCTGCCATGGTATGGTATTTGTTCACCTCACATCTACAGTCTCCACAGGATATCTACATTTGTGTGTCCATTGGTGCAGATATGTGGGTCTGCATTATGATGGTCACTTCTGTCATTGTGTAATTGATAAATGTTGACAATGTCAGCCCCCATGGGTGATGTTTGTCTGCACATGGCCAAAGGTATGTCTTATTTGCACTGCACTGTTTGCCTCACCCAATCTATGTTGCTATGGGACACAAGCACTACTTTGCCACTGATGTGTTTGTTGTTGTGTGACCAGGAATCATCCATGCTGTTTGGCAGTTGCAGCTTTTTCCATGTCAACACTTACCTTTTGGTCACTGTGATGATGTGGGTTTAGACCCCATTGCCACAATGTTCAAAATGTGCTTCAGCTATGGACCCCACACTTACATTTTGGTCACTGTGATGATGGGGGTTTAGACCCCATTGCCACAATGTTTAAAATGTGCTTCAGCTATGGAACCCACACTTACATTTTGGTCACTGTGATGATGGGGGTTTGGACCCCATTGCCACAATGTTCAAAATGTGCTTCAGCTATGGAACCCACACTTACATTTTGGTCACTGTGATGATGGGGGTTTAGACCCCATTGCCACAATGTTCAATTGGGCTTCAGCTATGGACCCCACACTTACATTTTGGTCACTGTGATGATGGGGGTTTAGACCCCATTGCCACAGTGGTCATGGTCTGCTTGCATTGTGGAGGCCACACACATTTATGTGTGACACATGTGATAGGGGGTCACATTGTATGTTCATTGTCATGTTCAGTGTTGTAGGCATTTGACACAGACTACACACGCTTGTCATGATGTTGGGGTGATGTCTTTTTCTGACATTCCTTATGTTGGAGTATGCTGGTTGTGTCATGCATTACCCGTCCTATGAGTGGGGATGGTAGTGGTGGTAGGCATCCAGGCCCCCCTGAGTAGGGGTGGTGGTAGTGGTAGGCATCCAATCCCCCTATGAGTGGGGATGGTAGTAGTGACAGGCATCCAGGCCCCCCTGAGAAGGGGTGGTGTTAGTGGTAGGCATCCATCCCCCTATGAGTGGGGATGGTAGTAGTGACAGGCATCCAGGCCCCCTGAGTAGGGGTGGTGTTAGTGGTAGGCATCCATCCCCCTATGAGTGGGGATGGTAGTAGTGACAGGCATCCAGGCCCCCTGAGTAGGGGTGGTGGTAGTGGTAGGCATCCATCACCCTATGAGTGGGGATGGTAGTAGTGACAGGCATCCAGGCCCCCTGAGTAGGGGTGGTGGTAGTGGTAGGCATCCAGGCCCCCTGAGTAGGGGTGGTGGTAGTGGTAGGCATCCATCACCCTATGAGTGGGGATGGTAGTAGTGACAGGCATCCAGGCCCCCTGAGTAGGGGTGGTGGTAGTGGTAGGCATCCAGGCCCCCCTGAGTAGGGGTGGTGGTAGTGGTGGGCATCCATCACCCGATGAGTGGGGATGGTAGTAGTGACAGGCATCCAGGCCCCCCTGAGTAGGGGTGGTGGTGGTAGGCATCCAGGCCCCCCTGAGTAGGGGTGGTGGTAGTGGTAGGCATCCAGGCCCCCCTGAGATGGGGTGGTGGTAGTGGTGGGCATCCATCACCCTATGAGTGGGGATGGTAGTAGTGACAGGCATCCAGGCCCCCATGAGTAGAGGTGGTGGTAGTGGTAGGCATCCATCCCCCTATGAGTGGGGATGGTAGTAGTGACAGGCATCCAGGTCCACATGAGTAGGGGTGGTGGTAGTGGTAGGCATCCATCACCCTATGAGTAGGGGTGGTGGTAGTGGTAGGCATCCATCACCCTATGAGTGGGGATGGTAGTAGTGACAGGCATCCAGGCCCCCCTGAGTAGGGGTGGTGGTAGTGGTAGGCATCCAGGCCCCCCTGAGTAGGGGTGGTGGTAGTGGTAGGCATCCATCACCCTATGAGTGGGGATGGTGGTAGTGACAGGCATCCAGGCCCCCCTGAGTACGGGTGGTGGTAGTGGTAGGCATCCAGGCCCCCCTGAGTAGGGGTGGTGGTAGTGGTAGGCATCCAGGCCCCCGTGAGTAGGGGTGGTGGTAGTGGGAGGCATCCATCCCCCTATGGGTGTGTATGGCATTGGTGATAGCCATCCCGCCCCTATGGTTCTGCTGTTGCTAGTGTACGTCATTTCTGCATCCCTATGTGTGTGTGACATATGTCGGGTACGTGTTGTTTGTTTGTGTTGGGGGTGTTTGACTTACCGTCTGCGCCGCACGCGTCCGTACCGGTCCCGGTAATAGATGTAGAGTATTGGTAGGACCTGCGCGATGGGATTCATGGTTGGGTCGTCTCGTTCGGCTTTCTCGTGGCTTCGACTTGTACTCGTCACTGGCTTGTTCGTCTCGTCGCCGTGGATCGTCTTGTGGCGCGAATCGGAGCTTATGTACAGCTCTCCTGGATGCTCTGACGTGCCGGACGTAGCGACGGGTTCGGCGCGTACGGAAGGCACATCGTAGTAGTCCGGCCGGAAGGTGCTGTGTATTTGCTTCTGTGCGACTCGATTCGGCGTTTACGGATCCGGCTCGGGCGCGGAACAGGAGCTGGAATGGGTAAGTACGGCTCGCTCGGAATCTGTGGTGTTATGCGCATCGTACTTGCTCGTTCGGACGACTGTTCGAATCGGTCGGGAAACACACATTCGGCTTGGTTTTTTTCCGGACGAATAATGTTAGGTGCGCTTCCGGCCGAGATCGGAATCGACCCCTATGTGTCCACCAGTCAAAATTTGGTCCCCTCTGGTAATCCAGATGAATTGCCTGGTTTTAAAATATTCGCTAAGGGCATGCAATGGAAGAACACAATCCGATACATCTAGCAACTACACCTTCACTAGAAATGGGCGAGGTTCCTTACTAGACTATATTTTAATTGACTCCAAATCCTGGCATAGGGTAATTGACTTCAAAGTCATGGCACGACACGATAGCGACCATAATGCCCTTGTACTAAAACTAATCGAATTTAACCCCGGGAGTGCTACAGGGGTATACTCCCCCATTGACGACAGGCTGTCCCTCTTAAAATGTAGGAGGAGAGTGCGCTGGGCAGACATAAACCAGTCTCAAGATAGACTAGGCTCCCTGTATGAAGCCATCATCCCGGTGCTCTCTACTGCAATTAATTCTGTACCTATTAACGGCACTAGAATTGATCCCCATAAGGTCACCCAGAACCATACTAGGTTAATGGCAATCATGGTAGATTTCTTCTTCCCCATAAAAAAGACCAGGCCAAACAGGAAACCCCCCCACCCTTGGTATAACGACCAATGCCGTAAGGCCAAAACAGCCCTGATTACATCTATCAAGGCCAATGACCGCCCCCTAATTAAATTATCTAGAGCGGCCTATAAGGCCAGTGTCAACGAGGCAAAAAAAGAGTGGGAAAGCGACAAGTGGGACTCCTTGAGAAGCTCCCTAGGTGCCCGTGACATGAGGACCTTTTGGAAAGTGGCCAACACAGGCAGCTCTGAGGCCAAATCACTGATAGAGCCAAACCTGGAGGCAGATGTATGGAGGGACCATTTTGAGTCCCTCTATTCAAGGGTGGCGACATTGGATGGCCCAGCCGTTAAGGGCTGTTCTGTGGGGATTGATCATTCGATTGAACCCATGTTCACCAACAGATCTCTGGACGACACCCCTACCATAACCCTTAATGAGATAAATGGTGCCCTCTCTAAAATAGCCCCGGGTAAAGCTCCAGGATTAGAGAAGATCCCAGGGGATGTATTCCGCAGTGAACCCACCGTCTGGACACCATATCTCTGGGTCCTATTCAACGCCATACTGCAAGGTATGAAGATCCCTGCTAGCTGGGCCGGAGCTGAAATAATCCCCATATATAAAAAGGGCTCACCGCTGTTACCAACAAATTATAGGCCGATAAGCCTCATAGATATTACACAAAAAATCTTTGCACGCATGTTGTTGCTCCGGCTGCAGAGTTGGATGGAGGAGCACAAGATACTTACCCCTCTACTAAGCCTGGGCGGTGAACTACGCTACGCTCGCGGAGCTTGCGTAGTCTCGGTAACTTCGCGATTCGCGTAGAACGCGAAGTTACCGTACACTACGCAATTTGCGGCGTAGCGTAGCTGTTTTTCTTCTTCGCGCGCTGAATATACGTTCTCGCGCGCGCGGTAACGACCTACCGTGATTCTACGTTCGCCGACGCGACTTCCTATCCGTTCGCAGGCGCCACGAGATTTGGAATCCGGCCGCACGATCCCGTGAGAGTGTGCGAACGCGAACACGTCATTCGGACGCGCGATCTGACTTCCGGCGGCAGTGTTGGTAAGATCGCGATCCCGAACACAAAGAAACTAGAATCTGGCGAAGAATATCTCTCGAGCATCGTAAAACATTCTCGAAAATGATGATTTTGCTCCAAAAAACTCCTCAGATTGTGATTTAGCTGTAGTTTTTTGTGCAAGGAGTCCTTTTTCTTTTTTTACTTTTTTTTCCAAGAGGAAGGAAGTGCCCCTGATTCTCAAACTTCCTGTTCCTGTCCAGCAGGCTCCTCCCAGTGCTTTGTCCATGTGCTGTTCACTTTCATTTGGATTTGGAGCAGGAAGGATCACTTTTTGTGTCTGTCTGCTGCATCATATCATTGGATTGGATTTGAGGACTCTTGGATTTGAGATTTTACAAGTAAGTTGGAGAATTGGTGTACTTGTTTGTTTGATTGGGGCTTGTTTGTATCTACATTTTTTGGGGGATTTCCATCTTTTTTTAAATTTATTGTTGTGGCCTGTAGTTTCGGCAGGGGCCTAGTTGTTTTTCTTTGATTGGAATTTCAGCCAGTAGGCCCAGACTAGAGCCAGAGGTACCCATGGGTGCATGTTTCTGTGGTGTCTGTTGAATTTAAACATCATGTAGGGCATGTATGGATGGCATTGAATTAATTTGCAAAATGTGGGTTTTGGGGTGGTATTTCAGTTTTTGGGTGTTTGTTAAATAAATAGGCCTTTTCAGCCAGTAGGTAACCCTGGGCATTCAGCTCGCGGACTTTGGGCAACTCCGCACTGCGCGACAACGCGGACTTACACTTTTTATCTTCTTCGCGCGCTCAATATACGTTTTCGCGCGCGCGATACCGACTTTTTGTGACGATCGCGATGCCGAACACGCAGAATTTACAATCTGGCGAAGAATATCTCTCGAGCATCATAAAACCTTCTCGAAAATGTTGATTTAGTTCATTTTGCACAAAAAACTCCTCAGGTTGTCATTTAGATGTAGTTTGGTGAGCAAGGAGTCACTTTTTTTTTGTTTTACAATTTTTTTAACGAGGAAGGAAGTTGTTGGGTGGCCTGGCCATGTGGTGGCGGCCATTTTGTGGGACCAGCCACTGTGCTTTTGCCATAGGCCTCCAAGCTTGCGGCCTAGTCTGCCAGTAGGCCCAGAGGTAGTCACCATGGGTGCATAAAACTGTTTCTGTGTAGTCTGTGGAATTTTGACATCATTTAGGCCATGGATGGCATTGAATTGAATTGCGAAATGTGGTTTTTTTTGGAGGGTCTGACTATTTCACTTTTTGGGTGTGTTAAATAAATGCCTTTTTTGCGTGTGTACTGTGTAATTATAATTGTGTTGTTGTAGTGGTTGTCTAACTTTCAAAAGTGTTTTTAGCCATGTGGATTTTAGTTTTTGCATTAAAGCTGTGTGTGTTTTATAAGGCATCCTTTGTCTGCCCATATATAGGCCTGCTTGAGTTCATTGTTTGCCGTGCCTTGTGCCTGTGAGTCACCATGTTGCTGGGGGCCATTTTGTTGTGGTAGTTAGTAGTGTGCTGTTTTTGCCACATAGGCCTGTATGTCTTTCCATTGTTCCTCTTGTCTTACTGCTTCCAAATCCATCCCCATTGCCAGCTGCAGCTCCCTGATGCTGCTATATAATACATCCCACGTGATGCACAAATTTAGGACAAACATGCTCCACTACATTTTAGTTTTTGTTCTTTACTATTCTTATTCTTCCAGAGTGTACACTAGCACTACACAGTAGCCAGGAAAGCCCTGGCCTTGTTGTCAACGTCTCATAAATGGCTACACTGTGTGTTGTTGTTCAGAGAGTTGCTGAAATTTAATAATTGAGGCCACCACTAAGTTCTATATGATATTTGTTTGATTTGTGCTATGTTTGACTGATGTTCTGGCTTTTTTGCTTTTAGGTGCACAAAGACTGAGGAGGAGGTGTGTCTCTCATCATTGCCCGTTGCACTGCCAGACAGACATCCTGCTGCTGTACACACAACACAACGTGACGTGTGACCTGACCAGACATCTCTGCAACTGAGTGCTGCTGACATCTGAAGAAGATGGGCCCAAAGAAAGCAGGTACCAGGTCCTCCAGTACCAAGAAAGTTGCTATTGAGAAGAAGAAGGAACAGAAGAAGGAAGTGACACTTAAGTCTGGTGTGCCGGCCAATACCTTTTTTGGGCAAAATAAAATTACGCCTGCAGCAGCGGTGTCCGGGGGGAAAGCTGGGGGCAGCACCTCCGCATCAGTGGGCCCAACCCACCAACCCAGGCCCAAGCACATGAGTGTGGAAGAGGTAGCCAGCCTAATGGTGGAAAGCAGTGATGCTGAGCCTGAGATAAACTTATCGCTATCTCAAAGTAGTACCCAATCAACGCAGGAGGAAACACAGCAGATAAGTGGTCAACAACAACAGCCGCAACCACCGCCCGCAATAGTAGTTGTTGTTCCTCCTGAAGTAGGGGCAGTTCAGGAAATTGAGCCTCATGCAGAGGTAGAAGAAGAAGCCACTCATTCAGAAGATCCATTGTCTTCCAAATCCCCAGCAAGGAAAAGGAGGGGTAGTCCATCAAGTTCTTCGCCAATCCCCCCTTCTGATGAGCTAGATGCCACTTGGAAGCCACAAACTGAGTCTGAGAGGGAGCCACGTTCCAAGACCAAGCTAGGGAAAAGGAAGGTTCCCGAAATCCTTACACTTATGGAGGTCGATGTAGAACAGCAGGAATATGATGATGAGCCAGTCATCACGAACATCACTCCCGGCCCCGAGGAGATGGAGACCAACATTATTACCCTATCCAAAATCGCTGCGAGGGATGTAGCACGCATACCTCCACAGGTAACACCAACACGACCTACAGCTTCCATATTTGCATTAGCAAAGGCCCGGCAGTGACCTACATCCAGCACAACCACCACCTCAGTAGGAGTAGGTAGTGGTACAGCAGCACAGAGTCAAATTCAACACACACCCTCCAGTTCATCCGGCATTGGAAGTGGCACCTCCAGCAGGAGGCCAAAGTTAAGCTCCCCAGTTTGGGACTTCTTTACGGTTAGCGAAAAGGAGGAGAACATTGCTATATGCTCCATTTGTAATAGCTCTGTTAGCCGTGGTAAGCTTGGGACAAACTATGGTACCGGAGGCCAAATGACCCATCTGAAAAAACACCACTTGATCAGCTGGGAGGACCACCTTCGCGGCAGAAAAAAACCTGCAACCCTTGGTGTTGGTGGGGATAAAGGAGTAGAAGAAGAAGATCCGATCACGGTGGAAGAGGAAGGACAGGGAGACATTCTCTCTGGTAGTAGTACACAAGGTGTCCCTGACCCCAGCAGTGCAGTCTTAACGTCGCACACATCTTCAGCAACATCTCAGTGGCACAAGAGTAAGAGTCAGCCGGAGACACCAAGAAGTACCAGGTCCGCACTACCAAAAAGTGCGTTGAGCCTAAGAGAAAGGAAAACCATGCAGCCTACCATTATCAGCATGTTTGGGGGTGAGGGGCAGTACGAACGCAACCACCCAATAGCACGTTTGTACAATGCGAAGCTGGCTAAAATGTTAGCACTGGACCTTCTCCCTTTTTCTTTTGTTGAAGGGGTGGGTTGTCTGGAATTTGTGTCAACCATCTGCCCAAAATGGCATGTTCCCAGCCGCTCCTATTTTGCCAGAGTTGCAGTTCCAGCACTACATCACGACGTGCTGGAATTGCAAGGAAAGGCCTTGAAGCAGAGTGCTGTTCACAGTATCCACCTGACAACAGACATGTGGACCAGTTGCCAAGCCACAGATTACATGTGCATCACTGCACACTGGATCTGTTTTGCGGGGTTAGAGAACAGATATCTGCTGGTGTTGATACTGCAGAGATTTTTCATGCCACTCGCAAACATGCAACTGTAGCCATGTTTGCCATGGAGAAATCTCATACTGCTGCAAACATTTTGGAAGAGTTTAACACCAAGGTCTTTGAGTGGCTGCGCCCAAGAGGGCTTACGATTGGTTTTGTTGCCACGGACAACGGCAGTAATGTAGTTTTGGCCATGCGCAATGGTGGCTATTTCAGTGTCCCGTGTTTGGCACACTGCATTAACATTGTTGTTCAAGACTTTTTGAAAAATGAATCCAAAGTCAGCAACTTACTGGTCACCTGCAGAAGAATATGCACACATTTCAGCCATTCTTTTAAAGCCCGGAAGCAGCTGAGGGTCATTCAACGTGAGCATAAAATGCCAGTCAAAGCGCTCATCCAGGAGGTGCCAACACGTTGGAACTCAACTTATTACATGCTTGATCGTCTGTTTGAACTGTACATACCACTCAATGCTTATGTCATGCAAAGATTAGGGGAACCTACTGTGAGAGGCATGACCGTTGAGATGGGTCAATGGGACCTCATTAAATGCCTGACTGAGATGCTACTTCCTTTTGAGATCTTCACACGTGAAGTCAGCAGGGAGGACTGTACTATGGGCCAAGCTATCCCATTGTTGCACATGCTAGAGCAACAGCTGAAGGAGGTGTCTGAAACGTACGCAGGTGTGGATGACAAACAAGACGCATATCATTTGGCGGAGACCTTAGCCGCTCGCTTATTGGAAAATACAAGGATTAAAAATAAAATTTTGTCACAACCACATTACATTAGTGCCACAATTTTGGATCCATGGTACAAAGTATTTCTGAACAGCAAGGCAGTAATTCCTTTTTCGGAAGTGGATGTTGCCAACTACAAAACTTTGATAGCTAAGGAAGCCACTATTTTCGAAAACGAACGGCTGTTAATTACAGGCCCACCACCCCAGGCCATAACCAGTACTACAGGGCATCCAGAGTCAAGTTCTACTTTGGAGCCTGAGGGCAGTGCGTTTGCCTCCCAGCAGTCACCTACACCAACAATAACATCAACAACAGCAAGAACAGGATCATCCACAGCACAATGTGCAACTGATTGGTTTCTACGGCAGGGGTATGGTAAGTCCAGTGCTGATGCAAAGGCAAAAGAGGCCGAGCACATCGGAGCACCCCTGAACATTGAGCGGACGGTCCAGGCCTATCTGGATGACCCAACAGAGGTCTTCATGGATCGAAACCCATTGGTGTATTGGTATGGGAAAAGAAGCCAATGGACAGTGCTCAGCAGGCTGGCGATAAAGTATCTGGCTTCCCCTGTCGCAAGTGTCTCTTCTGAGCGTGTTTTCAGTGCTGCTGGTGCCATTGTAACTTCGAAAAGGACCAGTCTCTCGGCCCAAAGCGTGGAGAGGTTAACCATGATCAAAATGAATCAGCACTTTATACCACCGGATTACAAAATACGTGAATCACAGCAGGAAGAGGAGAGCGACTTGGATGACGTAAATAGTGCGTTACAGGACCTACTTCTGTCCGAACCACCAGAGTTTGAGGACGAGCTCCTCTTCCCTGACAACTAGGCTTTCAAATTGTTACTTTCTTCCTTCCTTTATGTGTCTGTGTATCTGTCTTTCTGGTTCAAATCAAATCACAACAAATCCATCACCACCGTCTTCTCTTTTTATTTCCCTATTGGAGTTGCACGTCTGTGCATTTAACTGTCCACTCTTCAGAGTCCTGCTTCATCTTCCTGTCTCGCCGTAGTACATTTCCATCAAGCCAGACATTAGTACAAGAAATGTTGCCTTTACCAGTCCCTCCACAAGAAGTGAAACGTGACTATAGCTATCCTCTGTTTTGTTTTCGAGCCGAAACTCATCAGTGTCCGAAGGCTACCGCCTCTGCAGGCGTCCACAACTCTTCACTGTCAGAACTTGGGCAGGCATCCAAAAGTGAACTCATCACTGTCCGAAGGCTACAGCCTCAGCAGGCATCCAAAGGTCCTCACTGTCAGGACAGAAGGTACTTGGCAGAGAAAGACAAGAGACTCTTTGAAGAAACTTGCTGACATTTGTGCAAACTCAAATGACCAGCAATGAGCGCTATCCAGGCCGCGGCCCATCATCACAGTGCTGACCATGTGAAGCAACTTAAACTGTGACAAAGTGCCACAGATGAATAAGACGAAAACTGAAACAGCGACTAACACTCAAAATGAATGTGGACTGGAGTAATGATGAGGCCACTGCCCCGTAAAAAAAAAAAAAACACACCGTTCAGAACTAGGCATCTGATGATCTGACAGCCAAAGAGAAGAGCAAGACAGGTAATGATGGTATGCATTGGATGCTTGCAGACTCTGAGCGATTGCTGTTGTTTGTTGTGGATGTTGTGCATGAAGTCGAACTCTACTCTACTAGTTAATCTACAAAGTGACTCAAGTCAGTGACAGTCAATGTTTCCCTTCTTGTTGTTTAATAACCAAATTGTACTCCTACTACTGCAGGTGCAGGCCAATATCTGTTGCAATTTTTTAATATGGAATATGGACATAATCGGAGTCACTACAGACTGAGTTGTAGTTGGACAACACGTACCACACCATGATGATGACCATACTATCTTTGCACGCAGTCAGTCACTTGGATCGGAGATGATTCAAGGAATAACTGCATTTCATGAAGTGGCATAAGGTAAACATAAACACAACAATTCAACAAGAAAGTAAACACAGCAGACCTACATGTCCATGTAGTGGTGTAGTCGAGTGTAGTCATGATGACTGACAGCGGCGCATTGATTTTGTCACTTAATTAGGAAAATGCTAAGTTGCTGTGTATGCCTTTTGTCTGGCTCTGTCAAAAATTAAGGTAAATGGAGGTTGGGTCACGGGCTGGTGCTGTGGTGGGCCTGTTCTGTCCTGTTGTTGTTGTAGCTTAATGCTGTAAACAGAATCTACACGATATATCCAAGCCGCCTCAGTCTGAAAGTGTCCTCTCTCCTCTTCTTGGACTCCACCGTAATTGATGGTTTTTTTTATTCATTGATTTTTCAATACCCCTTTTGTTTTTCCATCTAGACGTTACAGGCCGGCCTTTACCCTGTGCTAATTGCTATACTGGGAGACACAACTCACATTTACCTTACCAATCGGCATCAGGAAGGCCACCAAGATTGATGTGCGGAGCGTCCATGGAAGATAGGACCATGAGGAAGGACGAGATTCAACTCCACAATTTGACCATGATAATACAGTAACTTTAGTATCATTCATCATTCATCTTTTAATTAATTTGAATCCTTTTTTCTCTTCAATCATTAGGACTGTGTGTGTGTTGTTGTTTGTTTGCTAATTGATCCCTACAACTGTTTTTTAATTGTCTTTGCTATCTTTACAAGTAAGCCCAGTACAACATGGAATTTGGGTCTCTGAGGGCATATTACAGGCAAGGCAAATTGCATAGAATATACTGCTGCCCTGTACTGTCTAATTGTCTAGTAGGAGTTATTAAGTACTACTCATTAACCATCAAGTTATCTTCATCATCATGCATGCATTTCCCTTTTCTCCCTTTATAGATTTTTTGGATAAGATCATGGTCGTCTGCCAAGATTGCGCTTTGCTTTTGTTGTCCATGCGTACTGTTTTTCATTCTCAAACCTTTCCCCAAACCCCCTTCCCATCCATTCATCAAACCCTAACCCTCTTCCCCCGGGCTGTGATTTATATTGAGGTGTGATGTGACTACATAAAATGTACACCAATTGAGCACACGCTTGCTGGGGCAGATGTGGTGAAAGCAACACTAATTCAATTGCAAGGCAGGGCGAGGAGCTTCTTCTGCTTGCCCACCCATGCTCAGTCTATGTGCAAGCCGTCACCGGCTAATAGTAGTACATCATAATTAATTGCAGGCATTGATCGGATTAATCATCAAACTCCTACCACACAGCAGTAAAGGTTACGAATTACGATTGTGTTAAGTTAAGTTAAGTGACTCACTCGACACAACTACAGTTTGTAACTTCTTGTACTAGGCTGTCCCCGCCACCATTATGTTTAATTTGACTTTAGCAGTTGCAACTGCAATATTGTTTGTTTGGAAGTCTTCTTCTGTACTGTATTTTACTTCGTTCTACTACTCCTCCCACAGTCGCTCTCAGGCAAGTGACTGTCTCTTTTTTATTTTTTTAGCAAATGCTACTGCCAGTGTCTACTCTACTACTACCACCACAACCATGGCATCTTCTACATTCTCTCTGGAAACCATGCAGCCATCGCTGTGCCGAACGTATTCCTCATCAATCACAGGTAAGATAAGTTTGGTGGGAGGTATAATGGACTAGGAGGAGAGACTGACAGTACTAGTAGGACAAATAACTCAGTGAGGGGTACCGCATCTATCTGTTTGTGTTACATCATCGGCAGATTATTTAAATCAAACACTGGCTGCGGCCCTGCAGCAGCAAGGAAACCAATGTGACGTTAATTCGTAAAACAGTAACCCCCACAAAACATTAACATTGTATGTTTAAGTATAAATATAATTTATTACCCTAACAAAAATAAAGTATCCCACACCTGACCCACCCCTCTCCCTAACCCCAACCAATGTCCAAAACGAAAAAAGTCCAAAGAATGTCCCGAAACCCCAACGCCCAATTCCCACCCACCAAAAAAAGGAATAAAAAGGGGCAAAGCAACAGGGTCCTAGATGTTATATTCGGCGGGCTTTGAGGTGTTTGTCCACCAGTATTTTTACCCGCTCCTCCAGTTGCTCCTCTAGCCGTGACATCCGGAGGAGAATCTTTCTGCGAAATACCCTGTAGTGGCATCCAGGATGGGGGACAGCAGTGCTGGCTGCTAGCGAATTGCGGCGGCGGGCGGCTACCAGACCGCTGCGCCGTACCACTCGAGTTGGGGCCTGGCTGGGGCCCGGGGCATCGGACGAGGCTGCAGCTGCTGCCGCCTCCTCCTCCTCCTCCGCCTGAGCCACCAGCCGCCGGTACTCCTGACATATGGCCTCCAGTTTCCGGCGCCGGGCCCTGGCTGCCAACTCCTTCCGGGATGTTTAGTCTTGGGAAGGAGTACTATCTATATCAAGAAAGAAAAAAAATATTGTTGTAACCAGTACTCTTAGCAAAACAGTAACACAAAATTAATTCAACACATAATGGCACAGTAGCACTAGCAAGAAGCACAGTACATAACATGTGTGGTAATAATCTATCTATCCTCCCACTTCCTCGGCCTCTAACATTTGTGGGAGTTTCAGGCATTATACTAGCACTATGGACTCCAACCAGTACACAGTACACCAGTCTTCTTCTTATCTCTAGTTTAGCGAAATGACATAACCTGGTTGTAGCCGGCATTGCCAGCTCGGTCATCTATGCTTGCACCCAAGACAAACATACGAGTCATGACGCAGACTCACGTTAGTTTGATTTACTACTGTCTGAAGGTGGGGAAGCTCGTATTTTTCTATTACGGGTGGCACTGGCCATACTCTCTCTGTTACATGGAGGGCAATTGCTCAATTTCACAGTGCCCTGGCTACTACAAAAAGGCAGATTATATATCTGATCCAATGATCATTGCTTTTATATGGGACAACGACATAAGGTCAGTAGCGGTCGGTGGTGGGACTCGGGGAGTTCTGCCGGGCGGTGACGTGGGGAGGGGCAGGATGGGGGTAGTAAACTATGGATTACGGCCAATTACAGGTAAGTAAACATATAAATAAATAAAACTAATTTTGTTGCGCGCACTGCATCGCATTTGGCGGTGCAGTGCGCACAATGAAATTCGCTTTATTTATTTGTATGTTTACAGTAAAGTTACCTGTATTTGGCCGCGTAATACATTGTTTACTACTACCCCCACCCTGCCCCTCCCCACATCAGCTTTGTTACTCTGGCACGGTTTCTTTTACATTCCCTTAAAACTAAAACTGTGCATCCCGTGACAGTCTCCACCTAAGCTGTCTATGATGAATACATACAGGCATCCATCCATTCTAAGTAAATGTCAATCATTCTTCTTAATCTCTCCACAAACCTTACTTTGTTTCACCAACAACAACGCATGCGTCCACTCACTCCGTTGCTTGCCTTGGCTTTGAGTTTCACCCAAACACCGCTGATGATTCTTGCTATCCACAGTGTCCACCCATACTGTGTCGCCCACCCAGGCAGGCATCCATTCTTCTTTCACCTTCCACCCATCCTTCAACAACACATGCATCTGATTCCTATCAGCCACCTATCCATGTTTCCAACGTATCCTTCTCTGCCAGTCATCATATTAAATCTCGCCCGCCCTTCCTCCTTCCACCCTTCTTTCCCTTTTTGTTCAACACATCCATCAAGGTCATCTGATCTGACTTTTAGTCTCCTCCATAAAACTTTCACAGCTGAGTTGGAGTCAGATATAAGAGGCCATTGGTTATTCAAGTCACGCTGGTAATGCTATTGCTACTGCATTGCTCATGCTAAGTAAAGGGTGTCTTCTTTAACCGTTGTATAATGTTCACTACAACTTCATACCAAATAAGTCTCAACAACAGTACAGTGAGTGAAGTCCACACACCCTTCCAGCTAGTGCAATGTCAATAAGTCATGAATATAACTTACCACCGCCCGCCACTGCTGCTGGCTCCCCCCTGTAGCTCCTGCAGGTGCCGCATCTTCTCCTGCCCCTCCGGAATGCTAGAATCGCCGGTGGCCCCGCCGCCACAGGTGGTCGCTAGTACGCCTAGATAAAAACATGACACATTTTTAGATGCCTGTACACCTCCCCTATTTATTCTTTTTCACTAGCAAGATTGAAAAAAAAGTTAATACATACATATCATTATAAATCACATTCAATAGTCCAAATCGGGTACTAGAGTACAGTCAGTAGACACTAGTAGTGTTATGGTCCCTAGGGTCATTATTATACTATACTCTACTCTTTGCAAAGGTAGCCTGAGCCATGCAACCATTTTTCGCTTCATGTCTTTTGCGCATGTTACCTCGCAGCTTGTTGTGCAGTAACAGTAAGACGCCTTTTGAGCCCACATGAGCACATACAGCTACTGTCTGAGCGTTGCGTACAAGAGGTCGAAAAACAAGCCACTTTGTTATGGAGTTCGGTTAGTCCTTATTGCTTAGCCATAGGTAACATGTTACACTTTTTTGGCAGGACTGAGAAATGCTTGCATTATACTATATAACACGCACCATTTTTCTCAGGCAGAGGATTCCCTTCTACGAACCAGAGATTTGCAGAGCTTATGAATGATGCATGTAACCAGTAATTCTACGTTCTACGGTGAGGAGTCTCCCAGAATTCGCACAGATCTTTTGTCTTATATCATCATGCACTTGTTGCAATAATGTTTATTGTTTTAATCTTATGCATTTTGCTGTTGGAGCTGGCTGGAGTACACTGAATTTTATAGAACAACATACAGAGCTTGTTAGTTGAAAATAAACCTTTTGAACTTACACATAGACTCTGTGGTATTTGGTGTGGTGGTGGTGGTGGACTTACACGAGTGAGTGAGCGAAAGGGTGTTATCTGTTCTGGGTTGTGTAATCATTGGGTATCTTCGGGTGGGGGTTCGGGGACCTAATGAGACACTATAGCTAGTCGTTCAGGGGATTGTGGGTTCACTTCTGACTGAGGTGTGAGGAAGGTCCAAGTTCCAAACTCCCATCACCAACATCCTATTTTCTTGTGCATAGTTCTGCATGGGGCTGTGCAGAATCCCATTCCCCACATCAGTAGTAGTATGTACTATATCCTATCAAAAATAGTCAAATATCTGGTTGGGCATTTGGTTTGTGGTAATTGTCAAAGCCTCCAGATTAAGAAGCCTAGAAGAGGACAACCGAAAGGACTGGACTCAGCTATTGGTTAATCTGAGTTTTATTCAAAACCGTACAATAAAGAGTGTTACTGGCAATGCAAACTGGGCAAGCTTAGCGACAGACTAATAGTAGTAGTACAGACATTCATAGCAGAGGCAGTTAGAACTTACAGGCAGGGATAAACAGAATTTAGAAACAGATAGTCAAGTCAAGATCAAAGAATCTTTTGTAAAAAATAGAATTAGGGAGTGGAACCATAATTAATAGTTCTGAAAAAATAAGGTGCAGTAAAAGTTAGGGCAAAATATTAACCACTGGAGGACTTACTGGGACCAGCAGCAGGGCCCTCGGTAGAGGAGCGGTCCTCTGGTGGTTGTCCCGCCGAATCGGACCCCGTATTCTTGCCCCTGGGTGCTGCAGATCAGTGATCATGTAAGAGATAATAAAGAAAGACACAAACATTAATGATTGCTGTGAAACAAATAAATTATGTAAAAAAACGCTCCAAAAAAAGTTTTTGGAAACAAAAATTGCAATACAATTGACCTATGTAATCCGATCAACTACTGGCTTGCGGGATTCACGGACAGTCTACTTATTTGGGAACACTAATTCAGTGTTCCATTCTGATTGATTCAAATAAAATCCAGAACACTAACTAAGCCTAAGTACCACCTGACCTAGCCCACCTATTCCAGGCGGGCCAATTGTTCATTAAGTCTGCATTTCCATTTTTTTTTAGCCCTCAAAAATGCATAGATGTGAAGGAGGACACATGCATAAATTGGTGCATAATGCATACACCAAATTGTTGGTTGGTTAAGTCTGATGTTCTGCAGCTGACTGACACTGCTAAGCTTACCACTAACTAAACAAACTACAAAAGGATCTACTAAGGACTGGGGTAAGCAGCACTCAGTGACAGAGGATGCGTCACACAGACCGCTCAAAAATTATCAACTAATAGTAACTAAACCTAGTATCAAACTATCAATCCATCCACCACTATTTGACAGGAGGACAAAGGAAGGACTAGAGTCTCTCTAGCAATAGCATTACCTAACTGAAGTTCTCTAAAGTAAACTCTTACATAATAATAAGGACAAGCGAGCGCAAAGTTGCAAACAAGTAAGAGTAGCGCCCAGCACCTGTGTCCTACAATCACAGAAGATTTTGAAACGTAATTTACCTGCAATGTAAGCACCAGTATTCTTGTTATTTGTAAAACATTTATACACAAATCACAATACTTATACTACTATATATATTAGCTACTCACCAAGCCCCACGACCTCGACACGTAGCAGGTCCAACAGGTCCTTCTCCCGGTCGAGGATGTCTGACTACCTGTGGGCCAGCTGGTTATGGGTGCGCCGGACCCCTGAGCATCGAAACACTGCCCGGCGCACCTTCGCCCACCGGCGGTGACGCTCCTGGGTCGGGTACCCGGAGCCTGGCCTGCCGCCTGCTGCCAAGGTCAAGGGGAGGTGGCGCTGAACAAAAAAAACAAGGGCGGCCACCTCTGCCTCAGTAAAAAGCTGGCGGGCTTGCACCCTGCAGGGCGCAGTCTGCCGCAAGGCAGGCGGCGATTGGGCGCACGCGCCTTGCCCTTCGAGCCGTTACTGCTACCCTTCGCCATGGTTCTGGGGTGGGAGGACGAGGCGGAAAAGAAAAGTTAGAAGGGAAAAATAAAGTTAGGGGAAGAAGTAGGAGCTTAAAGAAGAAAGTTATATAAAACAGTCGAAAAGTAAAAAAACACAGTAAAAAGTAGAAAAAGATGCAAAATATAGACTTAGGCAGAGAGACAGATAGATAAGAAATAAAGAAAAATTGAAAAACAGTGTAAAAAACTAAGGATTCCAAAGATTGAGGGAGGATAGAAAAGCAGGCCCAGAACCATAGCATAGAGTGAAAAAACAAGATGGCCGCGCCCATCGATACCGCGTGGGTAAGTTCACACGATATTTCTCCCCGAGCACGCCAAAAACGTCGCGAACACGTACAACGCGTTCCCGAACATGGAATGCGCATCGCGAGCACGCTATACGCGACCAGGAACAGGAAATAAGGGATCGCTAACGGGCGGGACAAGTGAAAAACAAAATGGCCGCGCCCATAGGGGACCGCATGGGTAAGTTCGCGCCCCCGAGCACGCAAACAGCATCCCGAACACGCACAACGCGTTCCCGAAGAAGAAAATCGCATCGCGAACGGGCGCGACAAGCAGCTACACACGCTTGCATAGCTACGCGTAGCTCGCGTAGCGCCCCGACGTCTTCGCGTAGCTTCGCGTAGCGCGACTACGCGAACTACGCCCAGGGTTACCCTCTACAGGCAGGGTTCAGAGAAAAAATGTCCACGTTGGATCAAATCCTCAGGCTACAAATTCTACATTGGAAGTACGTGTGCTTGGAGGGTGGCAGTCTCTACCTAATATTTGTAGACCTGAGGTCTGCGTTCGACCTGGTCCCAAGGGAGAAGCTGTGGGCACTTCTCCAGGAGATGGGGGTTCCGCCTTACCTGTGCCAAGTCATGAAACGGTTGCACGAGGGAAACTATGCCCAAATCAGATATGGCAAGGAAGGGAAACTTACGGCCCCCATTCCCGTAAACAGAGGCGTCCGCCAGGGATGCGTACTCGCCCCGACCCTTTTTAGCCTTTATATAAATGGGCTTGTTGACTTCTTGCTTAGCGAGAAAGACTTGGACGTCCCTAAGTTGGCATCACGCAAAATTCCAGCTATGATGTTTGCCGATGACACTCTACTAGTATCCAAATCACCTATGGGGATACAGAGGGTACTAAATATATTTGATGCGTTTTGCAGGGAAAGAGGGCTTGAAATTGACCTTCAAAAAACCAAATTCATGGCGTTCAACTCTGCCAAAAGCACTCGACCAAATCCATCCTTAAATGGCAAACCCCTAGAGAGAGTATCCTCATTTGATTACCTCGGCATTACCATTACAGAATTTATGGACTGGGGGGCCCAAATTAAAAAATCAACCCTAAAACTGGCACAATCTTCAGGGGGCTTAATGAAGGTTTTCCGAAAATCAAGCCATAAACCTGTGAGTCCTGCCATAGAAATATACAAGGTCCAAGCCAGGAGAGGGGCGCTGTATGGAGCAGAATTATGGGGTCATCGCAGCTCTGAGAGTCTCACACAGGCAGAAAACACCTTTCTCAGGCAATAGTTTAGCCTCCCGTGGAGTACCCCTCTTATGCCGCTCCGACTGGACCTGGGGGTAAAGGCCATTGCCGAAGAATCCAATCTCAGACCCCTTCTATTCTGGCTGCGTCTGTGGATTACCCCAGAACTCACAGAATACAGAGACGAATTAAGAGAGGTGATGAGTCTACCGGGGGCGGGCAAATTACCCTGGCTTTCCTATATTCGACACACGTTAGCGAGTCTGGGACGGAGCAACCTTTGGGGTGACCCGGAGGTTGCTTGTGCCTTGATTTCTAGGAAAATGCTAAAGGACTTCTACAGGGAGTTCAAACTGGGCCAACTCCAAAGCACCCCTTTGGTAGGTAAGCGGACTGCAGTCTTCCTAGAAACCAAGGACAGATATAGCCTAGAACTGGCATTGAATGACATCAAGCCGGCAGCCGCAAGAAAGCTTTATTTGCAGTTCAGACACAGGGTCCTGCCATTACTCTCTTTTACAAACAGGTGGGGGGTTTGCAAATTTTGGGGTATCCGGCATGTGACTGCCCCACAGAATAAGACCTTCATGTGTTTTTTAGCTGCCCTGGCTACCACAAAGCAAGAAAACGGTGGCTGGTCCAGATCTGTAGAAACCTAGGTACCAGGCGCTGTTGCAAGGCTTTTAGGATTTTGAAACACGATTCTAGTCTCCCGATAGTATACTCGGTAGCAGGCTTTCTATTCTCTATGTGGTGCACCCGCAGAGCATTTTTAAAATCATTTTAATAAATAAGGTCCATAGCTTCGCACAAATGATATGAGGCCTTTTACCCTCACTGTTCAACTGAGATCATTTGCATTGATGCAGTTTATTTATATTTTGAATTTACTGTTATAGTGGTTTGTTGCGCCCGAGAATTTGCATCTAGTGGTTAAGATCAAGTTCTGACCTCACACATGTGGACTTGTTACTTGCTTATATAGCTTGCACATGCACTTTGAATTGCCAGTACTGTTTCCATCTTTGCTCAATTTACTGTCTCATATGACTTGATTTTCCCACTTGTTGAGCTGCCTGAATAGATCGTTCCACATTTTATATTTTTGCGCCAGGCCATACCTCTGTATGTTTTACCTAACTGTTTTTATTGTATGTATCCAATCTTGCTCTATTTCTTTTTACCCATATTGATTTTAAGTAAATGAATTGTATGTAATTTTAGATGTACTTTTAAGGTCAAACTGACCGAAATAAAGATATTATTGACTTGAAATCCTGCTTGTTCTTACTTTTTTGCATGGTTACCCCACTTTCTTGCTGAATTCTTTCTGTCTTTTGGACTCTGAACATTGGGGTGCTACTGCCCAGTGCCTTTTATATGTGCCCTGTCCCCTAAAACATGTAGAAATTGGCTAATCCCTTATTGGCTAATTTAACTCTCCTATAAGGTCAAAGTATATAGAGTAGAAACTGCACCCAAGGCATGGAAAGTTTAATGTCACGTGTGGACTGCAGTACTTATTGTGCCATCCACTAGTGTGGCAAAGGAAAACTTGGCTTTAGGCTTATCACTGTAGCCTGACTGCTTCAGTATAAAACCTGCAGTGCGACATGTTAAAATAACCATCTTAACAGGTAAAAATCTCCCTTTTAAATATTAGTATAACATCCCTATGTAAGCTTTGTAGCCCACAGGGTAGGGCCCATGGTTTTTAAAAGTGGGACATGTAGAAAATTAATGTGTCTATGTCCCTACTATGGCAAGACCCTCAAAGCTATTTTCATTGTGGTAGGCCTAGGTGTCTTATGGAAAAAGGCAGAGTGCAGATTAAAATACTAATACTGCTAACTTGGGAATAGGATAAGCTAGAAAAATATTCAAACCGCTATTTTAATAGTTATTAAAAATCCAATTTCATGGTGAAGTCAGATGTCTAATAAATATTTAGGAAAACTAACTTTTCAAAATCTACTCTTTACCTGCCTGAACTGTTAGAAGGCTAGTTATCAAAAGCCTTTGTCAGCTCCTAGTCTGTGCTCTAGCCCAGAATTAGGTGTGAAAAAAGTGTGAAATGAATCCAAAGGGTAAAAAAGAAAATACTGAACTTATGGGGCATAAATTACTACTTGGAACTCCACAGAATATTCAGAGTGGGGCCTGTGAACATCCTGTTGACACCACCCTGCCAAATCCTGTTTGACAGTTCTGTTGAGCCACATGTAACACTTACGACACACTTGAAAGGGAGAGAACAGGATGACAAGACGATTCTTGTGTTTCCTTGGTCCGGTTGCTGAAGGACCCTGCTTTTGTCCTACCAGACGTCTGTCTCTGGGTTTGTTATGGGTACAGTGCCTGCTTCAAACTGGATTTCAGCGGTAGATGTGGGAGACTAAATTTTTTTCTATATGACACTCCCTCACACATCCACACAAATACCCAGCCCTCAGAGCCTAGTTAGTGTGACCTAAGACTTTACTATCTTGAAAATGCCTTAGGACGTGGCATTTTGGGCCTGTTTACAGCAAAGCAAATAGGAACTACTGAAAACTGAGTAGGGTTGAACTTTTGCCTTATTGGTTAGGGAGTGCCCAGTAGTCATCCCCAACTACAATCTAGTGCCAGGCATAAATTTGGCACCCCATCAGAACACTGTTGGATTTGTGCTAAGCAGACTTAACCTGCTGCAGTTGTCATCTGTGACCTGTGGGAAGGACCTGAGGAGCTCGAACCCCCTTGCTTCTGAAATCCAAGGACAGAAAGATCTTTAGGTTCACAAGGCTGATCCCCTGTGTAGCTCCAGGAACATAAAAATACTGAATAGGGCA
Organism: Calotriton arnoldi; assembly: GCA_963921515.1. Lineage (NCBI taxonomy): Eukaryota > Metazoa > Chordata > Amphibia > Caudata > Salamandridae > Calotriton > Calotriton arnoldi. The sequence continues at coordinate 248,914 of CAWUFW010008937.1, forward strand.
TTCCTGTGAATAATTCCAACTGGTCAGTGGCAACTGGATCTGGATTAGATTTTGATGTTGCCCTATGCCTGACACCATGAGAATCTCCAAGTGCTCCCCCTGAGGTGCTGGGGGCCTTGGAAGTGTACTCCTGTGAATGTATGGGCACCAAAAGAAGTTTTGGGAACTTTTTCAACACATTTTACTCCAGAGCTTCAAAGATAGCGACCCCAAAAAGTTTCAGAATGGCAGTCCCACAGCATCATACTAAATATCAGGTTTGTCCCGCATGAAGGGAAGTTTTCTTTAACAAATAACAAAGTCCCTTTTAAAATTGGGACTTAGAAACTTTTTTGAGGTTCTCTTTTTTGAGACTATTTGTCTAATCCTGTGTGGAGTATTCATGTGGTGTTTCCATTGTGCTACTGTGTGTTGCACAAATAATTTATACATTGCCTCTTGATATAGCCTGACTGCTATGTGCCAAGCTACCAGACGGTGAGCACTGGTTATCTTTTAGTGTGTATCTAGCTTACCATGACTCTAGTGGTGCACACTCTGACAACTAGAAACCCCACTTCTAACAAACTCCTTGTCTCATACTTAACTAACTCCAAGAGATGTATGCAAAGTTTTTAAAACCACCTGGTACCTGTACTATTTGGGCACTGCAATTGCAGAATCTGATGTGCTTCCAAACATGTGACGCTAAGTTAGATTTTATATAGCAATTTTTTACAGCAGATGTGTGTTCCTCTCTCCAAATGTTGAGCTTCTTTAAGGCTTGGCTCACATACCATTCTATAAGGACGCTTTGATAGATAGATCACATTTTTGAGCCACATAGTTTATAATCCTGTATAGTATTCAATTCCCATGTCTGTGGATGTTGAATTTTGGGAACCTTATATGTGCTGTTGCAATGAACACAATGGAGTCATGTATATTTTTATTTTTCTGAGAGGTTAAATTTGATTGTGAACATAAATGGATGTCCACTTTCACCAAGTATACTTTTTGGGTTACAGTTTCAGGGGTTTTATTAAATATATTTTTGTCAAATTTGAGTCCTTTTGTAGAATAACATTTTCAAATGTTTTAGGATTAATATTTTTATCAGTTTTACTCTGACTTCATTTCTAGCGTTTCATAGCATTTCTGTGTTTTTTTCAGTGCCTCTTTAGAATATCTTTGCTGGGCAAATTTTAGTAGGGCTTCAGGTTCTCCTGTTTTATTATTAATTTGCCGGCAGTTTACCATGGCATGTTGATATTGTAGTATCTAAAAAGGTGACCACGGAATTACTAATTGTTTCTGGTAATTTAATTGAGTGATGTGTGGATTTTAAGCAGTTTGCAAAAATCTCCAGGTTCACAAATGTAGGAGTAGAGTGCAACATTTGTGTAATTTGCTTTTCTGTGATTACCCGAACATTCGTAAAAAAATTGTGTAATCATACAAAGTATAACCTAATCAAGCCAAAAGAAAAAATACATTCCATACATATATCATAAAAATTTTAAATAATATATTGACTCTATAATGTCATCACATTAAAATATCAAAGACTTGCGATAACAAACTGAGGACTTCAAAAATTGACAAGCTCTGCTACACACAACCGGTGATGAAAGCCTTTGTGAAAAGACTATGGCTGGTTTACATTGCCTAAATCCCATTTCCTTTATAGTCAGTATTATGATTTTTTTACAGAAAACTCTATAAAACTTACAAAAAAGATAAAATGCAGAAGGCTCTGTGGCAAACTTTCATCACAAGGACATGTACAGGCAGATGCATTGTCAAACTGATTGGAAGGGAAGCTTAGTTGCTAGTGAATAGAACCCATTCTAAACCTGGTAAGCAGCAAACGTTCCCAACAATAACCAGGTGTAAATTTGGTTCCAAGTCATTAAAAGTATGAATCATTTCATATTCCTGTGCACGTCTCTTCGTGCTCCTAGCTGTCAGAAAGTTCTTTCTTACCCATGTTTTGTCGGTGAATGTAATTCCTGGGGCATTGCTGTATAGCAATGACCAACCCAAGCTATGCAATCCTGCACTGATGTAAGAAATCCAGGGAAACGGCACATCCATTTACAGAACAGTCAGTTCTGTATTATGGCTTTGTAAAAGTGGCATGCTGATTACTTCACATTGAACACCATAACAGCAGGGGGCTATGGCTAGCCTAGCATGATCCTCCACATAAGCTATGACTAATGCTATGCTTAATTTAATTCCCCATATATTGTGTAATTTGTGGTGCTGGGAGGGACTCCTGAGAGATGAAACTAAATACGATTTTACTCGGCCTGGAGATTATTCACGTTTTTAAAACCCCAGAGGCCAGACCCATAACTTAGCATGGGCAAACACTTGCACTTGTAAAGTTCTAAGAGTGAACTAATCGGCTTAATGCCTGTACTCGCTGCCAAGATAAATAAAAGGCCTACAGAACTATTGTTTCTTGATCAACAGCAGTGGTCCCAGGTATCAGCTCCATTGAAGTTACTTCGAAAATAGGAACTGGTACACCCTTCCTAGCTGATGGTCCTTGATAGTGAAGGCCCGAGTTTTCAGGTTTTTGTGACTGCAGGCCAAAAAATTTCCAAATTCTATTCTTCCATGAAATTTACAAAGGCATTGATCATTTTTTTCAGGCCCTTAGGGGTCCTAGCAATCAGAACCACAATGTCAGTGTAAAGTGGCAGGGTCTTTTTGTTAACTAAAGGCATATCATGGCCATACTCAATGAGTAGTGTTTCTGAGTCGGTGATGTATAACAGAAAAGGTATTGGCACGAGACACCCGAAATGAGGAGAAAAAATTAGAATACTCACCATTCTCTCCAAATCTGACTTTGGCTGAGAGGTCATAGTTTAGAGCTCTAAGAAAATAAACCATGTATTTATCTAAGCCTTTGGCATGCTGAATTGACCAGAGTTTTGACCTATTTACACTGTTGATGGCTCAAGACAGTTTTATAAAGGACACATAAACAGGACAGGCTTTAGCTATGGTACTTGCTGATTATCAAATAAAGATTTAGGCATTCTTCAACTGTTACAGCACCCAATCTAAACCTCTATTGCACCTCCTACAGTGTAGACCACTCTTGGGTCCAGTCATTCAGTCTATCCAGAACAAACCTACTTATCATTTTCACTGAGAAATCTAACAACAAAATAGGTCAGAAACAACGAGGATCATCTTGACTACCCTTTTTTAAAATGGGGACAAGTTAAAAACGTTAGTGAGCAGTAGCCCCCCACAACTCTACTGAGTGATTATATAGGTCGATAGGGACCTCGTCCGGGCTGGGGGCTTTGTTGGGCTTCTTAAGAAGCCGAAAGTTACTTCAGGTGCCGTAAACTTGATAGAGAATGGGTAAGTGGGTGGCATCAATGTTAGCACGTCCTCACCTCTCTCAGAGTAGCTATATAGCATTTTGAAGTGTTCCTCCTACCATCCAGGTTCAATATTGGCTGCCAAACTAGGAGGATGGTTTTGCTGAGATCTAAATGAATTGGCCGCTTTCCAGAAGGCGTCTGTATCTCTCATCCTACAGGAGGACTCGAAGATTCCCAAGCTTCAATCTGGAGTTCCCTTTTTGCTTTTTTTAAGCGCTTGTTTATAGAAAGTTTGGCATTGAATGTTCACCTCCCTATCTTTTCATTTGGCTTTCAGGGCCATACATAGCCTGTGATTGGCATGACTACATGCTTTATCAAACCAGGAGTTGGGATATCTGCATGTACTTTGAATGGGATTTATAAGTAGATCCCTTATTACAGAACACAGCCTGTTGAAAGCCTCCATAACCTCTAAGGCTCGGACACCTATAGACAGACAGCAAAGAAAAGATCTAAATGCTCCCCTATCAACTCATATGATAGTCTACTAATGTCTACACTTTTCCAGATTAACCTGTTCCTTTATTTTTCAACTCTAATTTGATGCTGCCCCATGATTAACAAAGGATTTGCTCTTTGGTAAAGACAAAGCCATGCTTAATAGGTAGTGATTGCTAAATGTACTTTGCTAACAGATACCTCTATGGAATAATTAGACAAATTTCTTGAAATAAAAATATAATCGATTGTAAATGCAAAAGTAAGTTAAAATTATGCTTGCCCAAAAATTCATCATTGTAAAAATGAATTAGTATCAGTTTAAAATTACCTGGTCATTTGACTAAGAAGGCCTGGGCGAGAGAGACATTGACAGGTAAGGGTGTATCACGTGGGGCAAAGAAGTTCTAAACCAGGTTGTCAACCCCACTTTGGCCCTGTCTGAAAATGAAGGGATCGTAGGCGCTAAAAACCAGATATATCCGTCACAAAGCACATTATTGTTGACCAGGTCTACTGCATCATAATGATGTCATAGTTGTTTATAATTTCTACCCAATTTTCATTATTTAGTTTTGCTTAAATGCCTGCAGCATTCCAGGTGGCAACCTTGAATTCTGTGGAACTGGGTAAAACCTCAGATTCCTCCAACGCTCTCTCCCTGGTGCTCCTTCCTAAGTGAGTGAAATCCTCTTGTCACCGGTTCACAGCAAGGACAGAACATTTGTTACTTGTGGATACAACTGAAGTGTTATTCTGTCTCAGAGAGTGGACTGAAGCATGCCTTGGCCAACAGCTATCCAGACTCAAATGCCTGTGAAAGAAAGCTAGTGGTAGCACTTTAAAATGTCAACAGGATAACTGTGTATTCTTTAAAATACTATCCTTCTGATTAGGATGTCTAAAATTAGGAGTCTCACATTGTCCATCAAATTATTTAGCTAATGGTCCTATCCAGGGGTTACTTTGGACCATCAAAACATCACTGGTTTCCCTCGTGTTAAACGAGAATTATGTGTAAGCCAATGTGTAACTTTGTTTTTAGAATGAGTTGTAGACTCCCTTAAAGATGATCTTAAACAAGGCATGTTGGCTAAAACTACAGGAATCGGTGGGCAGGTTATTTACGACTGTTTTGGTGCAGGCAATTGCTGGGCATCAGCTCCAAGTCCGGAGCCTCCCGTTGAAGCATTTGCCATGTGGGTCCCCTTGGGTGGCGTCTGAGTACCGGATGGTGTAAACTGCGGCCGAAGCATCCTCAGCCAGGGAACTCGTCCCCTTATCCTACAGCTCCTTACTAATAGGCTCTGATTGGATATTCCCAGCCAAGGTAAGACAGTGGTCGGGCGGAGCTGGTCCTGAGATTGTCATCCCATTCACAAGTATGGACTAGGGGCAGTGCCAGAATAGCGGGCCCAAAAGACAGGTTCCGGCCATATCGGACCAACTGAAGACGGCGGCCAGCAGTGGCCACTGTGTGTTTGAATTTTCGTGGGCATCCCGTGACGCCAGCCATTGGCTGGCAGGAAACTGATGGGGTCACCTGGGTTGGCGGCAGGGGCAGCCAGGTGGGTTAAAAGGAGGGGCACCGTCCTACTCTCCGCTACCTGGTTTTCTGCTGGCTGGCCCAGATGCCGGACGAAGCTGCTACACCTGGGGACCCCTCTTATCTGTCTTTTTTGACCAGCAAGAAGACTCTTTGTGTTGTATGATGCTGAAGAACCCTGAGAACAATGGCCAGATGCCCCTTCGGACCGCTGCAGGAGGTGGGCATCGGAAGGGGGCATGTTGGCCATTTAAACAAAAAAGCATGTACCAGACCTCAGGGGGCTTGCAAATGCATTCACAATTGTTCCTTTTGTGGGACTGCGGGGCACCCAAAGTTCAAGTGCTTCAAGAAATCAAGGTAAAATGGGGGGCAGAAGTGAGGCGACCCTTTCTTGGTTTTAGGGATTCATCTCCGGTGTCTTTCCTGGTCTTAAACCCTTGGCTAAATTTGTATCCATGTCAGAAAGCGGCATGACAATTGTATGAAGGTTTCTGCTATGGCTTTAGAATCCCAGCATCAGGGGTGCGGGGCCTAAAATCTGTAAAAACCAACACTCCTTAACTCTTGTGCAGGGGGTGGCCAAATTGAAACTCCAGAAGGAATGGAGCTTGAAAAGATTAGCAAAAATTACCCAAATTCCGCAAATTCCGCGAGCGGAATGGAATTTACCGCCCAGGCCTAAAAAGGACCCCGGTGAATTTAGGTTAATACATAACCTCTCAGCCCCTTGGAGAGCATCTGTTAATTATGCAATTGACCCAGTGCTCTGCTCGCTGAAGTATGCATCACTTGACGGCGCAATGTCATTATTAAGGCAACTTGGTCCAGGGGCTCTCATGGCAAAGACAGATATAGAGTCCACTTCCAGGCTGTTGCCAGTCCATTAGGACGACTACCATTTATTGGGTTTCCAGTTCCAGGGGAAGCTGTATTATGACAGATGTGTGCCCATGGGTTGCTCAGTTTCCTGAGCATATTTTGAACAATTCAATACCTTTTTGAATAGGTGTTTACACAAGCATCTGGGTCCACCTCGGTTATTCATTATTGGGATGCTTTCTTGTTCTTGGGACTGGGGGGCTCTGACAAGTGTTCTAGGTCTTTGATTACACTAATGGCAGAGTCTAGGATACCTTTAGCTCATGAAAAGATAATAGGGCCAGCGACATCATTGGTTGTCCTTGGGATAGCAATTGATTCAGTGAAAGGAGAGTGTAGACTACCTCTCGATAAGGTGAATGATTTCAGGGTGTCATTGGAAACCTGTCTGGGAGCAAATAAGGTCACTCTGCACCAGGTACAGGTTTTAGTTGGACAGGTCAATTTTGCCTTACGGATATTCCCAATGGGTCACCCTTTCTCCTGCTCTATAGCTCAAGCCATGTCTGGTTTTAAAAGAGAAGTACCATAGAACTCGACTGTCTTCCGATCTGAAGCAAGATTTAAGGATTTGGCTGGCATCTCTCAAGGACTTTAATGGTGCAAGGGTATGGCCAGCAACTTTACAGACCAACAAGGAATTCAGTTTGTTTACTGACTCTGTGGGCAGTATTGGTTTTGGGGCCATTTTGGGGACCAGGTGGTGTGCCCAAACCTGGCCTCAGTCTTGGCGGTCTTCGGGGTTGATCAAGAACATCACCTTCTTGGAGTTATTTCTAATAGTGGTGACATTACACATATGAGTAGACCAGTTTCGCAATCAATCTGTTATTTTTTGGTCTGACAACATAGTGGTGGTTGAATGCATTAATTTACAGCATGCCAAATGCAAAAGAGTATTGAGCTTGTTAAAGAAGTTGGTATTAGCCTGCTTAAAGAATAATATTCTGTTTAAAGCCAAACATGTATCAGGTATTTTCAATAACGCAGTTGATGCATTGTCTCGTTTCAAGCTACAGGACTTTCATCGCTTCCACCCAAGGGCAGAGTTGGAACCCACATATTTTCTGGAACACCTATGGGACCTTGGAGATCAACTTTTGCAGACCTAGTGGCAGCCAGGCTTGCATCTAAAACAAGTAGGGCATATGAAAAGGTATTTCATAATTACATTGCAGTACTCGACTCATTACTCGACTCATCACTCACCATGAACCGACAGGTCAACGCCGTCACCTCCAGCTGCTTCAACACCCTCCGCATCCTCCGCAAGACCTTCAAGTGGATCCCCCCTGAGTCAAGGAAGACAGTCACCCATGCACTCATCACCAGCAGACTGGACTATGGAAACGCACTGTACGCCACCATCAACAAGTCCCTACTCCGCAAACTCCAGACAATACAGAACACCACTGCCAGACTCGTCCTCGGCATCCCCCGACAGGAACACATCAGCCAACACCTACGAAGTCTCCACTGGCTCCCCGTCAATTTTGCCTTACGGATATTCCCAATGGGTCACCCTTTCTCCTGCTCTATAGCTCAAGCCATGTCTGGTTTTAAAAGAGAAGTACCATAGAACTCGACTGTCTTCCGATCTGAAGCAAGATTTAAGGATTTGGCTGGCATCTCTCAAGGACTTTAATGGTGCAAGGGTATGGCCAGCAACTTTACAGACCAACAAGGAATTCAGTTTGTTTACTGACTCTGTGGGCAGTATTGGGTTTGGGGCCATTTTGGGGACCAGGTGGTGTGCCCAAACCTGGCCTGAATCTTGGCGGTCTTCGGGGTTGATCAAGAACATCACCTTCTTGGAGTTATTTCCTATAGTGGTGACATTACATATATGGGTAGACCAGTTTCGCAATCAATCTGTTATTTTTTGGTCTGACTACATAGTGGTGGTTGAATGCATTAATTTACAGCATGCCAAATGCAAAAGAGTACTGAGCTTGTTAAAGAAGTTGGTATTAGCCTGCTTAAAGAATAATATTCTGTTTAAAGCCAAACATGTACCAGGTATTTTCAATAACGCAGTTGATGCATTGTCTCGTTTCAAGCTACAGGACTTTCATCACTTCCACCCAAGGGCAGAGTTGGAACCCACATATTTTCTGGGACACCTATGGAACCTTGGAGATCAACTTTTGCAGACCTAGTGGCAGCCAGGCTTGTATCTAAAACAAGTAGGGCATATGAAAAGGTATTTCATAATTACATTGCATACACCTCTGACAACCCCCAAGTGCACCCTTCCTCTTTGCATAGTTGGTTGGGATTTTTTGAGCAACTGCGTGTACAGGATAGATCTGTATAAAGTGTTAGGCATCACAGCATGGCCATGGCCTTTTTTACAAAGTTGGTAGGGAGCACAGATCATTCCCGGGCTTTTAATATTAGGCATGTACTCAAGGGGTGGGAAAGATTGGAGGGTGCAACCCCAGATCAGAGGCACCCCATTGATGTTTCCAAACTCAAAAGAATTCTAGGGACTCTGCCCACGGTATGCAATTCAGAATATGAGGTGATCCTATTCATGGCAGCCTTTGAACATGCTTTTACGGGGCTTTTCGGGTCTCTGAACTCACTGCAAGATCTAAACAAGATACCCACTGGGGAATTTTGCTTAAGCAGCTATATTGGAGAGGGGATGACTTAGTAGTTACCATTCCACACTCACAGATGGACCAGTTGGGATGAGGAGAACAATTACTCTTGGGGGGGGAGGGGAGGCAACTTCATTGGGTGCCCGGTGGCCGCAATTTGCAGAGTTTTACAGAGTTGCACTCCTGTGGCATCGACCTCCTTATTTGTTTATACATCTGCTGTGCAGATCACAAAAAATCAGTTTTCTCATGTATTGCGTAAGGCCTTGCAGGCAGCTGGGATCCAGGGAAAGTTTAGTTGCCACTCCTTTAGGATAGGTGAAGCAACATCAGCAGTGAGGACAGGGCTTAGCGTCAAAACAGTGAAGGGGATTGGCAGGTGGAAGTCTGACTGCTATAAACGCTACGTGTGTCTCCACTTGATGTAAGCCCTGTTTGTGATGTCTCTCAGGATCAAATAAGTAACAGTCTATCTCCTCTCAGTTTTTCATAGGTCACATGGCTCCAGCCAGTGTCTGGATTCTCTGACATTCCTTTGTTCGCCAGGCAGCGCTGTTTTCCAACCAGTTCCACAGGCAGGCAGTAGAAGCTGGTCTTCGATTCCATTGGTTTAGTAAAGGTGGTCTGTGCCTGGATGGTCTCCGTCAACTCGCCGAGGAGGTTTTGCGCCACTGGCTACCGCACTTGTGCTCATCATTCTACACGTATGGGGCAACGACTTGGTATCTATGGGTAGAAGAGCCCGATTTGAGGATTTAATGGTGGAAGTCTCTTTGTTGGAAAAAAAATGCCCAGGTTCTGCCATCGCGTGGTCTCACATCATACCTAGGCAAGCATGTAGGTCAGGCCGGTCTACTAAGAGCCTTAATCAGTCGGCCAGGCGTCTGAATAGCAGAATGAAGCAGCTACTCAATACAGCACGGTTAAGGTCTATTCCTCATGGTGCCTTCATGGGAAGTCTCTATTCCATAGGGACGGGGTCCACCTGTTGGACATTGGTCATGAATGTTTTGTCAAATTTGTGGTTGCCTTTGCAATACAGAACTTTTTGCAACAATAGGTATGGCAACTACCTTGATGGGAGGCCTGGCTGGTCGGGAAACCACCCAGGCCTGCGGCAGGGAAGGAGTCATGTTTGGACACAAAGCAGGTGGACAACCTTGGCATCAGGAATAGAAGTGCAGGCGAATTCAGGATTGAATGGGAAGCCTTTGGCTCAATCAGGGGCTGGGGTACCACGGTGTATAGAGAATGGCTCAGGACGCCCGCTACAGCAATTGTCCAAAGACTCCCACGGTACTCCATTATATTGCCTGGGGAGGTTGGGGGATGGTGACTGCACCAGGGGGCCAAAGTATGGCCCGGTTGCCCAGGGCCATCTCCCATTGGGTGCCAGGGGGGATGCCTTCTTTGGGTTGGCTCTGGTATGGTTGTTTTGAGGTCCAGATTTCATGCTGGACCACGCTCTCTCTATCTTGAAGGAGCAGGTGAGTTCACCTTGTGATGTGCAACTTGTTGGGGCAATCACGGCCCTAAGACAGTTGAAATAGTCAATGCCCTAGGTGCCTGGTTGGTGATAAACCATGACTCCTTCAAGAGGTATTGTTGGCAGATTCTATGTTAATTTTTCCAATGAAGTGCTGTACATATTGTAAATAATATGCAAGAATGCAAATGTTTTTTACTGAAATACAAATGTTTTAATGTTATATTTATGGATTGTAATAAATACAGTCAGAGAATCGTTATGTTCTCTAACGCAAGAACGTTGTTAGCTTGTCTCTGCCATTTTGGGTGGATGGGAATAGGTCTCAGTATGGTTCCCCACTTGTGGACTAGGGGCAGCACCAGGATGGTGGACCCCAAAGACAGGTGCGGGCTGGATTGGACCGGCTGAAGGCAGCGGCCAGCAGTGGCCGCCATGTGTTTGAATTTTCATGGGCATCCCTGCAACGCCAGCCATTTGCTGGCAGGAAGGTGATGGGGTCGCCTGGGCGGGCGGCAGGAGCAGCAAGGTTGGTTAAAAGGAAGGGCACTGTTCTGCTCTCCACTACCTGGTTTTCGCCTGACTGCCCCTGACGACCACCAACGCTCCTGCATAAGAGCACCCCACTTAACTGCCTTTTTTGACCAGCAAGATGACTCTTTTTCCCACCCACTCATCCCTGTAGGTAGCCTTTTGATGAGAAGAGAGTTCTGGCAGGGAAGGAGTCATATTTAGACACAAAACAGGTGGACAACCTTGGCATCAGGAATCGAAGTGCAGGTGAATTCAGGGTTGAATTAGAAGCCTTTGGCAAGAAACCGGGGCTGCAGTACTGCGGTATGTAGAGAATGGCTCAGGACGCCTGCTACAGCAATTGTTCAAAGCCTCCCATGGTACTCCATTACATTGCCCTGGGGATGTCGGTGGATGGTGACTGCGCCAGTGGACCAAGTTATGGCCCAGTTGCCCAGGCCTATCTCCCACTGGGTACCAGGGGGGATCCCTTCTTTGGGTTGGCTCTGGCATGGTTATTTTGGGACCAGATTTCATGCTGGACCATGCTCCCTCTATCTTGAAGGAGCAGGTGAGTTTGCCTAGTGATGTGCAACTTGTTGGGGGGATCATAGCCACAAGACTGTTGGAATAGTCGATGCCCTAGGTGCCTGGGGGGTGGTTAGCCATGACTCCTATGAGAGCTTTTGTTAGGAGATTCTATGGTAGTTATTCCAATGAAGTGCTGTACATATTGTAAATAATAATGCAACAATGCAAATGGTTTTTAATGTAATGCAAATGTCTTTTTATGTCGTGTTTATGGATTGTAATAAGTAAGGCCAGAGAAGCGTTATACTTTCTAATGCAAGAATGTTTTTAGCTTGTCTCTGTCATTTTGGGAAAAGATTCTCAGCTCACCTGGGGGGGAGGGGGTGAGACCTCCCTGAGTGGATGGGAATAGGTCTTGGTACGGTCCCCCATCTGTAGCAACCTCCCTCTCAATTGCCTCTATACATGAACACAAAGGACTCAGGCATTCCAATAGCAAAGATTGAAACATGGTACACAGAAAGTCACTACCCTCTCAGGGTTCATCCTGAGACTTTTTGATACCAGCAAGTTCATTAAGGGGACATGTTTTAGCAGGCCTAATAGACTCTCCTTTGCCTGGGGTACTGGTTTCAAGACAAATGATGATGCAAGAGAATTGCGTTCTGAAGCTGCCGGAGATTTGTTGAGCATAGGCACAGCCTAAGGAATAATGATGATGTAATGAATTAGGGCATTAGTTGTAACAACACGTGGTGATGTAAACACTGGAAAGCGAAAGGCTGACTCGATTTATTTTGAAATCATCCTAACAGCACATGATAAAAAACATCAAAGGTCATGCTTTTAATATGTATCAAAGATGGCCCAGTGGCCTTGCGCTTATCCATTTTTCGTTAATAGATGAACGAGGGTGTGATAGTCCCTAAGACGGACTCACACTCAGGATGGCTTCTGAATGTATTGAGTCAGAGTACAAGATACTGCTGCTTGCTTCTGAATGTAACCCCATCAGCTGACAAATGTGTATTCTAACTTCCCTTTGCATTCAATGTTCCTCTTATTCTACCTTGTTCCCTGTTAGTAGCATGTTTTTCTGCTTGTGGTGTCTCTGTTCTGGCCATGTGTATAATCATTTGCAGATCATAAGTTTTCTCTAGTAACTTTTTTCTGAATTTTACAGAACAGCATCCTTGAATTATCCTCAATCTTATTGAGCTTCATCAATTAATGTCTCAAACTCATAAAAAAGTCACTAATCTCCTTAGCCTTGTTATGTATTCATTCATGGACTCATCTCCTCTTTAAAAAGCTATGTTGAAATTGGATCATTCCAAATCAAAATTTCTCGGTGGATCAAAACTGTCAAATTAGACATTTCATGAGACCTCTATACCTAGTTATCTCATGTTACATCACCCATTAGATTAAGCAGTAAATTGTTTGCTTGTTCATTTGAATGTTTCTTGCATGTGGCTTTTAAGAAATCCTCAAATCTTCTTCTCCATTTTTCCCATCTTTGTGCAATGGTTTGTTGATCTGATATGTCAAATGGTAACGGCCTCCGAAAAATCATACTTGAGGCACTCTCTATATTTTCTTCATCATTATACACTTCTGTATCCATGTTTATCATCGTTCCAATACTTATTTCTTCACTTGACATCTTTTCCTATATTGTTGTTGAAATATACTGGAGAACACAGCTGTTTTTCAAGCAAAAATAACTTATTAATGATTTGCTTGACTTTAATGGTATTTAATGGTGTTTCAATGTTATTCAAGCTACAGTCTTGCGTTTTGTTATATATACATTTTAGTGCTGCTGCTTGTGTATTTGCCTTTGTGTTTTATGTTTTCTAATTGTTTCCTTTTCTCTGGGCCCTGATTTTGTTTTAAAAAAACTGCTGAATATTTACTTCGCCGAGTGTCCAGACTTCGCCTGCCTTCAAAATGGCGCTTGCTGCTTAAAATGTGGCCTTATGAGCACATGCAGTTTTTAGTCCAAATGAAAGTACGCCAGTAGTCTTCAAATCCGTCAAATCTTCTTTTTAATCGCAAATTTCACACCAGCCTCGCACCAGCCAGCACGTGTTTCGTCTTCGGGTTTAGTCACCCTACGATTTCCTCAGGGCTGGAATATCAATAAACAGGGGTTGTCCAAGATTTTAACAAAAGATAATACTTATTTATAACACCATACCCAGGTGCTCATTGGAAGAAACCTAAAATGAGTGCTCTCCACACTGTGATTTCCCGGAGAGAACCTCAAAATCAAAGTTGAAAAGCAGTGTGCATATGACAGTCGATTAGTAGAAGAAGTAAAGTAAATGTGAGTGACTCAGCATCAAAAGGTCACCATTTAAAACAGAAAAAGTACATGGCCCAAAATGTTCAATTGCCACTGCCACCACAGAAAGTTGTAAGATAAATCAAAGCTCACGTATACTGATCTTATATGTACTCATGCAGTGTAGAAGCAAAGAATGAGCATGCTCCAAAGCTCAATATCACCTGAACTTATAATTATACCTGTAGTATATTTCTTTATTCTAAAGAAAGCAAACAAGGCACAATGTTAAAACATGCCTACTGTGTTAAAAAAACAGTAATAAAGTTATTACCCAAAAAATACACTTAATCTAAACCACATACCTTCAAGAGGTATGTCACTGTCTACGCTGTATCCAATCCTTATCAGTTGTGACCAACATATCATATATAGTACAATATCTGAGCGTCTAGCTGTCCAGTGGTAGAATACCGCCTCCTATAATGTAAAATAACATACATACTGAGGCCATAAAAATTCACGATACAACACAATAATGGCTAACGAACAGGGTGCTGGTCTCTGTTGTAATAATTCAACTTAAACTAGGTACAACTACTATAGGTCTCTATTAAGGGGACATAGGTGTATATAAATAAATAAAAATGACTAAACAAGTACTAAAAACCGTAACTTAGAAGTAGCGACTGGCGTGGTAAAAGTAAGCTCAGACCACCCAGCCCCAAGTGAAGACTGCTATCGGGTTGGATAAGTGTCATCCTTTACTTGAATTGATAGTCAAAAACAAATATAATCAGAGCTTACCCGAGTGCGGGCCGGGGTTTCGGATATCTCAGCACAGCGTATCGGTGTCGAGTAATTGGCACCCCGCCTCTGTGGTCACACCAAAGCAGTTCTGGGGGCTGCTCCGCTTTTACTTGGATTGATGCCTGTATCTGCCTGTGACAGGGTAAGCCTCTTTGAAGTTAATTAATTTCCTGGCCACAGCCCAGATAGCCAGCTTCCAAGAGGAACAGGACACCTCTTAAACCCAAGGCTTCTGTCTCAGCTGTGTTCACACCTCATCAAGGGGGCTATTCAGATGGCAGGTGACATATACTGAAGAAACCACTTAAAGTGAAATTATGGTTAGGATTGGTTATAACTGGGTCTGGGCAGAATTTTTAATTCTGCTGGCAGAATTGGAGGAATTTGGTAATTCCTCATCACTCTTGTAACTCTTGTAGCACGTAATTACTGATACATTTCACCACTCTGCTGGTGGAATTAATCTGCAGTAAATTGTTTCTAAAGTGGGCTGGAAGAGGGAGTAGTCCCTCTATGTTTACAAACTGCTGCAGTTGAATCTGCAGCGTTTTTTAAACATGGAGGGACTTCTCCCTCTTGTAGCCCTGTTTAGAAAACACTGCAGTGCATACTCCTCAGTGCCCTTACATATTCTGCAGTAATCACTGCAGAGTGTGTAAGGGCGCAGAGGGGTATGCGTTCCAGTGCACTCCAGTGCATACCCTTTGGCGTCTTACACATGCTGCAGTGGTTTTTAAACTTAGAGGGACTGCTTCGTCTTCCAGCCCTGTTTAAAAATCTTTGCACAGCACAGCAGTTCTTTACTCTCCAAACCCTTACATACTCTGCAGTGATTACTGCAGAGTATGTAAGGGCACCGAGGGGTATGCACTGCAGAGTGATATGCAGTGGTTTCTAAAGTTTAGAAACCACTGCATAGCACTCGGCGGCGGCAACCTTACATACTCTGCAGTAATCACTGCAGAGTATGTGTCACCAACCTGGAGAGGAAGAGAGACTGCTGTGTCTTCCTGGAGATGACTATGCCCTTCTTGTGTTACAGGATCAGCCCAGTAGCAAGATGACAACCGGAAGCCAGGCAAACTTTGATGAGACATGGAAAGATCTAGACATGCGCGAAGAATGGAAGAGTTGGGCAGAGTTAAAAGAGGGGGTCTGGAAAACACCAAGGGAAGAAGGAACTAAGTAAAAAGGGAACAACTAGAATGGACTGTGGACTGAGTACGGAGAAGAGCGAGGCAGAGAACCCAGAGGACATGTGGGAGTTAGGTAAAACATGCAGATGATATTCAGCAGACTCGAGGGACCCAGAGTAATGGAGAAGGAGTCGACAACCAGTGCTTGAGCGGAGATGCTTCCGACAAGCCGGCAATGCCTTGCCACCAGGCACGCTTCAGGAAGAGCAAGGCTGCGCCAGGTGTGTGATCGTTTCTTAAAACAAAAGAAGCGTAGTTACAATTCAGAATAGGAAGAGGGGAATATCGGAGGGTTGAAAGAAAACATGAGAAAGAGATGAGAACATTTCCAATATGCTGAATATAAAAGAAAACTTCCGTAGTTATTGTTAAGAAGGGTAGAATTACCAAAAAGTAATATGTTATTTTTAGTGGCTAGTGCTGCTTGTAACCAGTATTAACCAAGACAGACATTATCATTAGCCAATATTAAGTGTAGAGAAAAAGGAAAGAGAAGGAAAATACATTTATTTAATTTTCTTCTCTCTCTCCCTTATTTCTTATAATTTACTTTAGGGAACATTATACAACCTCTATTATCTTTTGAGTTGACAGTTCGTTCTAAGTTAGAGGATGACTAATGTGAGAAGTTGGCCTGGTATATGCTGTCCACTAGTTATAGTGGGCACCTTGCACCAGTCCAAACGACCCTTATTGATGATAGGTTTAAAGACAACCTTTATTGAAAGCTATCCTAGTGGTAGCTATGGAGAGCAGCCTTCAGGCTAAGTCTTGAAGGAATGTAAAGCAGCTTGGTTTACCAGATTATAACCTCTTGAATGACCAAATGAAAGGAGAACCACACAAGGTATATATATAAAATATATGTATTTATTTCTAAACACTAACTACTAATCTCTTTATGAGATTAGAGTCCAAGATACACAATATCACAGTATAAAAACAACAGTAAATAGCACAATATACACTGGGCCCCAGGGGGGGGACCAAACTCTATATTAAGAAAGTGGTATAAGAACCAAGACTTGATTATACACAGTGCCTAGAGCACGTAGAATCGCTGGGACCCCAAGGAACCACCCAAGGTAGTGACACAGGAGACCCACGGGGGACGTGTGCAGTGTGAGGACACAGCCGCGAGCGCCGTAGGATTCTATGAGGAAAGTCGCGGTTGGAATTGTAAAGCAAAAAGACACTTAGAAGAGGACTTTGAGCAAACCCCTTTAGACTTAAGGGATTCTAGGGCCAACACCCACGGGAGCACCGTAGTACTAGAGTTACCTCACCCAGGGGAGCCGGGTGCATAGGTGTCAAAGGGTGTCGGGAATCGTCGTTGATTTCAATGGCGATCTGCTGCAAAGTGCTGCTGCCGTGAAGAAGGAAAGTGTCCGGTGTGATCCAAGCCTGGATCGAAGATCTGAAGAACCTGAAAGCAGAGGGGACAGAGTCTGGGTCACTAGCCAGTGACCAGGAGCGGAGCAGTCGAATGCCCACCGATGTCGGGTGCTTCAGGTGCGAAGAGGTGATGCTTGACTCTGCAGCCACGGGGTCCCGGAGACATCAAGGATGACCAGGGGCCGGATTCGAGCTGCCCCACAAAGGATGTCGAGTGCTGAGGTGTCGGTGCTCAGATTGAACACAACAAGCCTTGGCAACAGCAACCCACGCAGTAAGAGAAAAGATGCTTCTGTGCGGACCAGCAAGGTCCTGGGGACTTCCCAAGCAATGGAGAGTCAGGGCACGTCTGGAACAACCAGGGAAGCCCAATAAAAGTTAGTGTTGCCTTCTTGGGGACCCACAGGTCAACGGACCAGGGATCGCAAAGGAACCTCAAGAGTAATCACAAAATGGCGGCCCACGGAACACTCGTTGAGTGTAGGCCTGCAATCTTCGGTGTGATCACTGCTTGGGGTCAGGGCTACAAGTAACCCAAATCTCAGCCTCAGGGGTAGCCGGAAAGCTGATGCTTCTGCAAATAGGTGCGGTGCCCAGGGGTTCAGGTTGCACGGTCACCACGAGGGATACGGACCTCAGACTTGCTGTGGGCGCAGATCGACCTCTAAGACCTTGGAAAACCCACCTCCTGTGTGGTAATATTCTTCGGAGTCCGTCAGAGCTTCGGAGATGCCAACCGGTCAGTTGCATTAAAGGTGCGTGCCAAGCAGGGGAGTAACTCCTTTACTCCAAGGGAGATTCTTCAGTCATCCAGCGTAGTGTAGATCGTCGAAGTACTTGGTTTCTGTGTCAGAGTTTAGTCCAGGTGTAATCTAAAGTCCCGTAGTCAGGGGTTCCTACTTTATACCGAAGGAAGGGGTGGGACAAACTCTGGGGACCCACATATGGGAGGGTCAGGAAAGAGGGGTGGCTACACCCATTTCCTTTGTCCAGTTTTGCGCCAGAGCAGGGGCTTTGTGCCCGTGCAACCGGTTTGAGCTGGACTATGCACAGGGACACCAAATGTGCCCCCAGTGCAGACTTCAAAGCACTCTTGGAGTGCACCCACCCAGCCCCAATACACTAAAGCCTGTCTGGGAGGTGGTCACACCTCCCTGTGACAGGAAACCTATTGTCCAGGCCTCCCCTGCCGGAGTTTCGTCCAGCAGCAGGAGGGCAGACTCGTGTCTGTGGCTGCAGCATCCATTTTGTGATGCCAGGGTTCTGTTAAGCTGGTACCGGGTGTACCGGTGATGCCATGTTGCTCCCTCTACAAGGGAGGAATCATACCTCCCACCCCAGTACTGGGGTGGAGGTATGATTCCAAGGTGTTTGACACCAAACACAACATGTTTCCATGCAGCCATTCTCAAGTTAGCATTTACCGCGAGGTCATAATGCCCTTAAGAGTATATGGTCTGGCTGCATCACAAACAACCCCGGAATGAAGATTCCGAAAGCTGCAGAGGGACTCTGCTCATGCATGAGCACCCCCTCACATGAAACCCAGCACCCTGCCTTCAGGATCGTTAACGCCTGCCAGAGGGGTGACTGATAGGTTTACATGTGCAGTGATATGGAGAGATATAGGGAACCTATACCTCAGTAAGGGGTGCATATACCACCTTACACAGGCTGCAGTAGCAGACCTGTTGTGTCATTTTAAAAGGCTTCCCAGGGGTGGCACAATACATGCTGCAGCCCCTGGTAGGCCTCTGGGGTACCTATGCCCTGGGTACATAGTATACCATATACTAGGGACTCACAAGTGTACCCCAGAATCCAATCTGGAGTGTACCTAAAGTACATACAGTCGATTTAGAGTAGAAAGCAGATAGACTGCGGTCCTGATTAGCAGGGTCTCAGTCTGGCTAAGTAGAAAAACAGTGAAACATCAGCAAAAAGTGGGGGTAACTATAAGAAGCAGATCCTACTCTCCTACAACTAACTACACCTCATAGCTGAAAGAAGGAGCTCCCTCAAGTAACTTCACAGTAAAGAGATGATAAAATGAAGAGAAAAATAACAGTGACTTACCTGGCTTCTCCTCTTCATTGAGGGTGCCGGTAGCCAGGAATTTCCTGGAAACCTATAAAGACGGAGAAGAAGAACAAGTGTAAGTGACAATTAAAGAAATAGTGAATCACGCAAGTTAAAACAAGAAACGGACTCTGCTTTTCTATAACCCTGCCAAGCAACAGTATATAAGGGAGCTGAGTGGTATTTGGCTGTGATATTTTATTAGCGCAAAATGCAGCCTCACATCATTTTTTGGATGCAAGGGTGTATTTTTGATCTAAGAAAATAACACCAGATGCCCACTCTGCCCCATCAGGGAATTCCGCGGGATCACGCATAATTTTAATGTAATCCCATGGAACGCCTATACAGTGACTCATGTTTTTAAAGCAAAACAAAACCTAGAAGCAATTGAAATGTGCATTTATGGTTAACTCACAATTCACACAACAATAGTTGTGAAATCCATGACTGAATAACGGACCCACCAAATCACCAAATGCAGTCTAAATGACCATTCCCTAGACATGGCAGAAGCAATTGCAAATGTTACAAATAATCTTACAGATGCGAATACAAATCACAATATCATTAACAGTATGATTGAGTCTATTATGTGGGCGTCGCTTGGCGCACAGCAAGATGGCCGCACGGTAGTGTTGCTCTGCCGGCCGCCGTTATAATCCTTTATGTATCCTGCTCCTAACCTGCCCATCGCCGCTGTTTTCTAGGCTGGTGTGAATACTGTAGCTTAGAGCTACGGGAGGCTGTACAGTACGGTGGTGCGGGAGACTGCGGGACCCGTGAACGAGAGCTGAGCATTTCCCTCGTGGCATCGGCGGCAGCTGAACACCCGCCGCGGGGACGCCCGATTCGGCGCTGAGCAGCGGACGGATGTTGGCTGTCCACATCGCCTCGCAGATGGTCCTGTGATTGACACTGGGGATACGGTGAGCGGATTGTCGCCCCGGTGGTGGGGCTGCCTGGTTCCCTTCGCGAGCGCCGGCGACCCACCCCGGTGGTGCGAGCTTGCAGGGAGCGCTGGGTGAAGCTGCTACGCAAGCGGCGGGCTCTGACCGCGAAGGTAGGCCCCTACGAGCTGTCGCGCGCTGATCCCCCTGCGGGTTGGAAGGAGAGCTGCTGTGACCTGAGGGAGCATCTGTGCTGGGACTCAGTTGCCGGCGGGGCCGGCGCGCTCCTACGCTGCATTGCTGTACCTGGGAGCGGCTGGACAGGGGACTCTGGGCCTGTGTTGAGATACTGCGATGGGTATTGGCGACGCGGAGCTTGTGGCCCGGTACTGGTTCGGAATGCACCCTGCATGACTGGGTACACCGCGCGGCCGTTCTCCAGTTAAGGCGCAGTATAGGCCTCAGACGCTGACGGACAGCAAACTGCAGAACCCGCCGGATTGCGAACGCTGGAAGGGGCGCAGGTCACATACGTGGACAGACCCTGGGTTCCCCCTTTGCTTATTGCGCATTTGCGACTGGGAGACTCCCGCTGGCCCACCATCGGAGGCAGACTCCCGGCAGAACACACGAGTCTGGTTGCGACACATCAACGGAGAACTGGCTGCTGATCATCACGGACTCAACCACCTCTCGATTTTCCAGCTTCTCGTGCTGACAATCGATTTAAAAGAAGGCCTTTCCTTTCCCTCGCCGACATGGGCAAACCGGAGAGGAATCAACCGAGACTCACTTTCGAGCTGCGCAAAGGAGGTAAATCCACGCAAAATGCCGCTTCAGACTCAGAACTGGATTATGTTGCTCAAGCTCCCACCGCCTTAGAGAAAACCCTGTCTGCTATCCAGGCCAGTCTACAATCTATCGACGGGAAAATAGAGGCTCTGAATGGGCGCATGGACCACATGTCATTAAAGCTCGATAAGCAGGCGGTGCGGCTTGGAGAAGCTGAACAACGCATCTCTGATGCCGAGGATGGCCTGCAACAAGTTGCCGCCAAAACCACAGACAATACGTGGCTGCTGGCGGTGATACAAGCGAGGAACGAGGACATCGAAGCGCGCTCTAGGCGCAACAATGTGCGCATTTTGGGCCTACCGGAGTCCACAAATGTAGGGCGACTGGAAGACTACGTTGAAGCCATGATCCGGGATATCTGCGAGGCCAAGAACCTCTCCAACATGTTTGCCATTGAACGCGTTCACAGATCCCTGGCGGCGCGTCCGCCTCCTGGTGCGCCCCCTCGGCCCATAATCGCAAGATTATTGAACTTTCAAGACCGGGATACAATCCTACGCGTCACTCGACAAAAAGGCATCATAACTGACTCCAAGATGGCGGCCCGGTGAGCTGTGGACGGGCCCGAGGCGCTGCAGACACCAGTGGGGCGGGTGAAGATGGAGCAGCTGCCCGAAGAGTGAGTTATGGCCGGGGAAGAAGCACACAATGGGCAATGCAGGCATCTGGGGGCCGCACAGGGCAGCCTCATGAACCCCTAGGCGCCTGACCTCAACATGGCGGCCACCCAAAGGGTAATATAACAGCTCCAGACACAAAAAGAAGCTCCCACAGCCACAGAGACTCCACAGAAAAGTCGACCCTACAAGGCACTGAAGGGACCTGATCCCCTGCAGGACCATACTCAAAGCGGGGGGGAGACACCCCAGACAGGGGAAAAAAGCCTGAAGGGAACGGCCGGGACCCTCGCTGGCTGATCGGGAGAGACCTAGCTAGCGCAAACCCACCTGGTGCCCGCGGTGGAAAAATCCACCTCTACTTGGGGAATATCCACAGTAGGCATGGGGACGCAGGGACAAGGGGGTCACTCCTTAAGCACTCTGCAGACTTTTTGGAACTGTCCCTTCCACCTCTCCTCTCTCCACTCTTGACCTGGGGGCGAGCTGGAGGATGAGGCGGACGGCGTTTACCAGCAACACCATGACTGGTGCTCCTGATGGAACTTTAACGATGCCCCCTGGGCGGAAACCAAAACAGTCTGTACTTACAGCGGTGCCCGAGCAACTTTGGCTGATGCCCGGTGGAGCTGTCATATACAGCTATAGAGGAGTTTGGCTATGGTTCACCCCTCGGCCGGCACCTACCCAGCCGGACATCGGACATCGTTTTCCTCGCCTCCCCGTTGTGTTTTCCTACCTGCACTCCCTACCCTCGTTTACCATTCCCCCTCTACCTCTTCACTCCCCATAAAACGTGTGTACGCGCTAATAATCTCACATTATTGTGTAATCTCATGTTTTTTTCTTTTCTCCTATGTCTATACTTGTCTATGTAATTATGGAACCTGTAACTCTCTGATCCCCATGTAAAACGCTCTGATACCTCCGGGTCTAGTTAGCGCTATGTAAATCTTTGCAAATAATACCACGGTGCCCGAGCAACTTTGGCTGATACCCGGTGGAGCTGTCATATGCAGCTATAGAGGAGTTTGGCTCTGGTTCACCCTCGGCCGGCACCTACCCAGCCGGACATCGGACATCGTTTTCCTCGCCTCCCCGTTGTGTTTTCCTACCTGCATTCCCTACCTCCGTTTACCATCCCCCCTCTACCTCTTCACTCCCCATAAAACGTGTGTACGCGCTAATAATCTCACATTATTGTGTAATCTCATGTTTTTTTTCTTTTCTCCTATGTCTATACCTGTCTATGTAATTATGGAACCTGTAACTCACTGATCCTCATGTAAAGCGCTCTGATACCTCCGGGTCTAGCCAGCGCTATATAAAACTTTGCAAATAAAATAAATAAACTTATCAAGGAAATGTCCTCTCATTCTTCCCGGATTTCACGGCTACAGTTCAAGCCGCGCGTAAGGAGTTCCAGGGGGTCAAAAAACTCCTCATGAAAGAACAGGTGCCGTATGTTATGTTATGTTATGTTATATAGGTTTGTAAAGCGCACTGTTACCCAAGGGTGTCCTGGCGCTGAGCACTGTATACCTGGCAACATAACCTGGCATCCTCCACCCCTGAGCCCAACTGAGACTAAGCTGAAAACAACCAGGTTTTCAGACCTTTCCTGAACGAAAGGAATTCCGTACCGGACCTAAGATATAAAGGAAGATCATTCCAGGCATTGGTGGCTCTAAGGACAAAGCTCTTCCCACCCCAGTTAGCCTTTTTGGCTCTAGGAACGACCACCCGCTTTGCTTCCGTTGAGCGCAATGTTCTCCCGGGGACATACCATTGGATACGCTTTTGTAGGTCTTCAGGGCCAGTGACCATGTTATATCCCGCCCGACTGCGTATAGGTACCGACAGCACTGCAAAGATATTCGTGAATCCGAAGCTGGCCATGGACCACGCCAAATCACTGCGACGTAAACAGCGATCTCCTTCACACACCTCCGATGTTGATGACTGATCATCGGTCTTCTTCCGTCCCTGTATATCCTTTTGTTGTGACTGGTGAAATATCATTTGTGACTAATCAATGTAAGCCTTACTCTATTGTTTGATACAAGAACTGGATTTACCACTGACTTGCCGACGTATCTATGCAGTGTCTCCTGTAAGCATGTAGCCTTTGTCCATATGTATTCCTCTCTCCAGGTGACATTGCGGAACTATTTGCAGCTGTTGACAGCACATTGAGGTTAATCTTATTGATTTACAGATACAGACACGCCAAGAGAAATGCTATACGATATTATATGCCTCACATGTATATCTACCTGGACCTGTGTGCTGCAGATGTCATACCGGTTGCTATGTTTCTGTTTTTCCTCTTGCACATAGAAGTTGGGAGCATTGTTATTCAAATGGCGGCCCCATCCTGTTATATCGGGAAGTGGTAGAAGCCGCTCCGCCCCCTGGTGGGTGTACCCCTCACTCAAATTTCTTCTGTACTGTTTTTTGTTCTTAGCTTTTGGTTATGACAGTGGGATCTGTCTTTGGCAAGATTGGGTTGCTAAAGTGGGTGGGGGGAGGGGGTTGGGCATTGGTTTTCACAGTTCTAAGCAACAGGATCAGAGTGTTTACCAGGAATGCGACATTTGACAGGATATGTAATGAACATCACCCGATATGCAGTGACTATGTATCGCGATTTTTTCAGATAGATTATGGGTGAAGATTATAGGTGCATAACATGGAATTGTTGGACCTGGCCCTTTTGGCAGGCTCACCCCTAAACTTTTTTTGCATTTATCCTAGCCTTTTTCCTATGTAGTGTTAGTGGGTTTAGGCCTCTAGGCACTTTAGCACTGCGTCCCAGTGTAAAGTGCGTGCGCTCTGTGTTACATTTGTAAGGTTGGCCTGCCCTCCCATAGGCATGCATTGAGGGTCTGTGTGCCACTGGTAATTCCTGTTATGTGAGGAGCAGTGTGGTCAAGTTTAGTATGTGTGAATTCGTGAGAATGAATGCTGCGCAATGGTGTGCGCAGATTTATTATGGCTGGTGTAGAAGTGCCACTTTTAGAAGTTGGCATGTATGTGTGCTCTGTGCCTGCCTGCCTGATGTGGATTGCATGTCTGGCTTTGTGAGTGACAGGTGCTGGATGGTGTGGGGAATTCCAGGAGCCAGGGTGAGTCAGCCCAGTGGTGAATAGAGAGATCTCCATGCAGATGGGTGGGAGGAGTGCACCTGGGACCTGAATAGGGCTGGGCCTTCCCTCCACAATGCTGGCTCCACCCCTGTGGTGCGTCTGATGTCCCTAGCCTGTCCTGTGAAAGGAGAGAGGAGCTGAGCAAAACAAAGTGCTCCAAAGCTCCCCCAAACCAGTTGCATCTGGTTTTCCCCCAGCCCTGTGCTGGGTGACAAAGGAAAAACTGTGTATAAAAGAAGGGGCTGTGACCCCATGAAAATGTTCAGTTCCTGTTCAGTTTTTGGGTTGTTGTTCCTGCCAGAGCGTGCTGCTGCTGGGGCCCAGGGGGCTACCAAGAGGGCTTGCCTCCCTGGGCCCTGCATTGCCCTTTGCATCTGTGAGGACTTTTATTTGGGACCTTTTGCTTCATCTTTTAGCCTTAAGGACTGCATGGCTCCCTAGCGCCTCGTGAGCGCTTTATTTGCCAAGGAGAGAGAGAACTAGCCTCCTGACTGAAGTCTCAGGCCCAGTAGACTTCATTTCATCGCTAAAGCCTGTTAGCGAGCCGCCGCAGCCGAGGAGCGTCAAGGAATCTGTCGCACTGCTGCCGCTGAGTGCTCGCTGACCAAATCATCGCACCGCACGCTTACAGATCGCCATTTTGTCGCTAACGCCCGTTAGCGAGCTGCCGCAGCCGAAGAGCGCTCGGAAATCCATCGCGCCGCTGCCGCTGAGTGCTCGTTGCCCAAAGTCATCGCCCCGCATGTTTGCGGACCTTGGAACCATCGCATTCGCCCGTTTGCGAGCCACCGCAGCCGAAGAGCGCTCGGAAATCCATCGCGCTGCTGCCGCTGAGTGCTCGCTGACCTAATCATCGCCCCGCACGTTTGCGGGCCTTGAAACCATCGCTAAGGTCCATTTGCGAGCCGCCGCGACCAAGAGCGTGAGGGAAAACATCGCTATCACGCCTTAGCGGCATTTTGTGGATTATTGACACCACATCCAGGAACTGTGAGTAAAAGGGTTGCAGAGACTACTGCCCTGAACTGTGCATTCCCCATTTGAACTATTTTTGCAGCATCAAGAGAGTAATATTTTTGTACAGTATTGTGGCCTTCTCGTTATTTGGTCTTGTGATAAATCTCCAGCTGCCCAGCAAGTAGTGGGCAGCTGCAACGCTTAGGCCATTCTTTCTTTGGGGGCCTGTCTTTTGCGCTAGGAGTAAGATGCACTCCTGGGCCCCTGACTTTCCCAGCTGCCCAGCAAGTAGTGGGCAGCTGCTACATTTAGGTTTGCGCAGTGGCGCACCCTTGACTTTCGCTGCATTGGCAGCAGCCCTGACTCTTTGGACATAGGGCATTTGATCCCCTTGTGAGATGGCCAGTTGGCCAAGGGGACTGCTAGGTTTACAGGGCGCCAGGCCCTAATGTGATTTGTGTATTAGTGAACTTCTTTCCTAGGATTTATAGGCTAATGTGATTTATACCTCTGCTATGGTTCTTTCTACTATGAGGTTATGTGCTACTGTGAGTATGTGGTGCTAGGAAATGTAATGCAGGTAGTATGTTTACGCACCCTGTTTTGGTTACCTCTAAAATGTGGTTTTTATGCTTGTGAGGTTATTACTTCCTCATGCGTTTAGGTTGTGAGTTATTTTCCCCTGAGATTATTTCCTAATGTGATTTAGACTTAGGATGTTATTGTCTAATGCGTTTAGACTGGAGAGATAATTGCATAATGTGTTTATGTTGGTGAGGTTGGCGCATAAGGTTTTGCGCCTAATGTGATGCTGTGCATAATATGGTTTATGTTACAGGCTGATGCTAAGTACAGTGGTTGCCAGTGATTACTGGTTGTACGTTTCTGATATGTCCTACATTTATTATGTGTTCTACATCTATTACCTTTTACTAAGTGATGGTTCTGACAGTGGTCCACGTGGCCCTGTCATGTGTACATAATCCCCTGTAAATATTGTCCCGTGCCAGTTGGCACAGTGTATTGTATGTGAGTACTATTCTAATGTATTTTATGATAATACAAAGGCTATTTTTATATATAACCTTGTGTGGAGTTCCTTTTGTAGTGTGCCTTGGGTGTTGTGCTGTGTGTGTGTTGCGCAAACGCTTTACACATTGCCTCCGGGATAAGCCTGACTGCTCGTGCCAAGCTACCAAGGGGTGAGCAGGGGTTATCTTCGGCGTGTAACTTCCTTGCCCTGACTAGAGTGGTGGTCTCTGCCTGGCTTTGGCGCAAGCCTCAGCCAACCAGAGATCCCATTTCTAACATTGGTGACCAGCGGTGGGATAGGACTTGCGTTTGCGCAGTACCACGGCGACAACTGGCTGCACTACAAAACTCTGCATTTTAGATAGTCACATGTTGGGGATTATTGGTCTAAGATTGTTTTAAAGTGTCATTTCATTTTTGAAATATGTGTTCTTGTTGCAGTGTGAGTTTTCTGGATTCACCAGTAAGGGTGGGATCCAGTGGTGGCAGCGAAGTGTGTGTCCAGTACATGAAGTCCCCGTCCCGTTCCCAGAGTATGGTACCTGGTGCTCAGTAAGAGGGGTGCAGGTTGAGATTCAGGGACAGTAAGGAACTGTCTCACCGGTCTGGGGGGCTGTGTGTGGATGAGTGATGTGCTGCTGGACGCTGGGGTGAGTTCTCTGAAATAAGGAGCTTGCTGAATAATTGAGTGTGAGTTCTCTGAAATAAGGAACTTGCATGGGGGAGTAACCTTGAGGGATGGTGCAGGTGTCTCCTAACCCGCGTGGCGGAGATGGTTCAAATGAACCCAACTAGGAACCGTTATAGTGAGGAGGTTGGGAACCTAGTCTGTCCTGTTGGACTGTTCTGTATGGGGACCTCCCGTGGTAGAGGATCTGAAGAAGCATTGGGGAGTGATTCCAATAAGAGTGGCTCAGGTGTCTTCCGTGGTGGAAGAGGTTCAGTGTAGCCCAGCTAGGTCCCAGTGTAGCAGGAGGGGTGTAGGGGCTCACATCCTGTCTCAGAGGAGAAGGAGTGAGTGTGCCCGAAACCCAGTCCCAGGGCCTGGATGGTTTCTCCAGGGAACACCAGGTTGGGGGGCCTAGGCTGTACTTGTAGGCCATTTGAGGAGGATCTTCTAGTCTCTAGAGGACGTGGAGCATCTGTAACCAGAGCTCCAGCAGTCCTGGTGCTGGCAGCACCGCTCCTAAGTGGAGGGTGCAGAAGTCCTGATTGAGGGGTGAGAGGGGGAGAGGTTCCCCAGTGGAAAACCAGTGGGTCCAGAAGGGGCCATGGGGACACCACTTCTGCCCTGGGTTTGGTCCCGGCAGACTGTCACATGACACATTAGTGAGGTGTCACCCTCGGGGGCATGCGTGCTCCCCGGGAAGTCCTGGTGCGAGGCAGCACCGCTCCTAAGTGGAGGGTGCAGAAGTCCTGATTGAGGGGTGAGAGGGGGAGAGGTTCCCCAGTGGAAAAACCAGTGGGTCCAGAAGGGGCCATGGGGACACCACTTCTGCCCTGGGTTTGGTCCCGGCAGACTGTCACATGACACATTAGTGAGGTGTCACCCTCGGGGGGGCATGCGTGCTCCCCGGGAAGTCCTGGTGCGAGGCAGCACCGCTCCTAAGTGGAGGGTGCAGAAGTCCGGTTTCGAGGGTTGAGAGGGGGAAAGAGGGACCAGTGGGTCAGGGGCCAGCCAGAAGGGCTGAGTCGCCAATGATTGACCATGGTGTGCGCCACTTCTGTCCTGGCACATCTTCACGCACTGTCAGAGGGACAGGAGGTCGTGAGCTCTGCGCCAGGCAGACTGTCACACGACACGCTAGGGATGTGTCACCCTTGTGAAGTCCTGGTTTTCCAGGCATCTGACCAAAGGGTACGTCCCTGGGTTGGGGAGCCAGTAGCCGGTGTTTCCGGATCTGGACGGCAGGGCGACTGTAGTAAGTGTCCTGGTCGGTTTGCCTTCTAGGGGGTACCACTCCAGTTGGGAGGGTATCGGAGTCTGGAAGGGGTGCAGAGGGAGGAGTCCTCGCCTCTGACCCCGGTGCAGCCGGTGAATGTGGATCCCAGGTGGTAGACCAGTTGATGGAGAGAGGTCCTGGAACTGGTGGGAGAGTTGTGTTCTGGTGGGTGCTTCCCCTGGGAGGGTGCGGTACCCCAGAAGTAGAGGTAGGGTGAGGTATTCTTGCCTGTGACCTCTGGTCAGCCTGAGGGTGCGGACCCTAGGTTGAAGGGTCAGTGGGAGTTTGGAACTACACTGAGAAGGAGAGTGGAGAATGGCTATTGTATGCCAGGGGTTACTGCCCCCCACTCGGTGGATTGGCAAGGACCAGTGGCATCTGGGTGGCCTAGGGCCTGGTCCTGGCCGTGGACAACTAAGGAGTACCGGTGGGGTAGCCTAGTTGGCCCTGAGTTTTTTTTTCCCATTTTTTTTTTCTTTCCCCATGGGTTCCAAGTGGCGTAGGACAGGAGGGTGTCCCTGCCGTTGCGGGCCCGCGTCCGTGTTCTATCGCCCCAAGCAGGGAAGCCCATCACGGTGGTGATTGGTCTACCCTGCATTTTGGCTGGAATGGGGTTGTGTTGGACCTGGCCCTTTTGGCAGGCTCACCCCTAAACTTTTTTTGCATTTATCCTAGCCTTTTTCCTATGTAGTGTTAGTGGGTTTAGGCCTCTAGGCACTTTAGCACTGCGTCCCAGTGTAAAGTGCGTGCGCTCTGTGTTACATTTGTAAGGTTGGCCTGCCCTCCCATAGGAATGCATTGAGGGTCTGTGTGCCAGTGGTAATTCCTGTTATGTGAGGAGCAGTGTGGCAAAGTTTAGTATGTGTGAATTCGTGAGAATGAATGCTGCGCAATGATGTGCGCAGATTTATTATGGCTGGTGTAGAAGTGCCACTTTTAGAAGTTGGCATGTATGTGTGCTCTGTGCCTGCCTGCCTGATGTGGATTGCATGTCTGGCTTTGTGAGTGACAGGTGCTGGATGGTGTGGGAATTCCAGGAGCCAGGGTGAGTCAGCCCAGTGGTGAATAGAGAGATCTCCATGCAGATGGGTGGGAGGAGTGCACCTGGGACCTGAATAGGGCTGGGCCTTCCCTCCACAATGCTGGCTCCACCCCTGTGGTGCGTCTGATGTCCCTAGCCTGTCCTGTGAAAGGAGAGAGGAGCTGAGAAAAACAAAGTGCTCCAAAGCTCCCCCAAACCAGTTGCATCTGGTTTTCCCCAGCCCTGTGCTGGGTGACAAAGGAAAAACTGTGTATAAAAGAAGGGGCTGTGACCCCATGAAAATGTTCAGTTCCTGTTCAGTTTTTGGGTTGCTGTTCCTGCCAGAGCGTGCTGCTGCTGGGGCCCAGGGGGGGCTACCAAGAGGGCTTGCCTCCCTGGGCGCTGCATTGCCCTTTGCATCTGTGAGGACTTTTATTTGGGACCTTTTGCTTCATCTTTTAGCCTTAAGGACTGCATGGCTCCCTAGCGCCTCGTGAGCGCTTTATTTGCCAAGGAGAGAGAGAACTAGCCTCCTGACTGAAGTCTCAGGCCCAGTAGACTTCATTTCGTCGCTAAAGCCTGTTAGCGATCCGCCGCAGCCGAGGAGCATCAAGGAATCCTTTGCACTGCTGCCGCTGAGTGCTCGCTGACCAAATCATCGCACCGCACGCTTACAGATCGCCATTTTGTCCCTAACACCCGTTAGCGAGCTGCCGCAGCCGAAGAGCGCTCGGAAATCCATCGCGCCGCTGCCGCTGAGTGCTCGCTGCCCAAAGTCATCACCCCGCACGTTTGCGGACCTTGGAACCATCGCTATCGCCCGTTTGCGAGCCGCCGCAGCCGAAGAGTGCTCGGAAATCCATTGCGCTGCTGCCGCTGAGTGCTCGCTGACCTGATCATCGCCCCGCACGTTTGCGGGCCTCGAAACCATCGCTAAGGTCCATTTGCGAGCCGCCGCGACCAAGAGCGTGAGGAAAGACATCGCTATCACGCCTTAGCGGCATTTTGTGGATTATTGACACCACATCCAGGAACTGTGAGTAAAAGGGTCGCAGAGACCACTGCCCTGAACTGTGCATTCCCCATTTGAACTATTTTTACAGCATCAAGAGAGTATTATTTTTGTACAGTATTGTGGCCTTCTCGTTATTTGGTCTTGTGATAAATCTCCAGCTGCCCAGCAAGTAGTGGGCAGCTGCAACGTTTAGGCCATTCTTTCTTTGGGGGCCTGTCTTTTGCGCTAGGAGTAAGATGCACTCCTGGGCCCCTGACTTTCCCAGCTGCCCAGCAAGTAGTGGGCAGCTGCTACGTTTAGGTTTGCGCAGTGGCGCACCCTTGACTTTCGCTGCATTGGCAGAAGCCCTGACTCTTTGGACATAGGGCATATGAGCCCCTTGTGAGATGGCCAGTTGGCCAAGGGGACTGCTAGGTTTATAGGGCGCCAGGCCCTAATGTGATTTGTGTGTTAGTGAGCTTCTTTCCTAGGATTTATAGGCTAATGTGATTTATACCTCTGCTATGGTTCTTTCTACTATGAGGTTATGTGCTACTGTGAGTATGTGGTGCTAGGAAATGTAATGCAGGTAGTATGTTTTACGCACCCTGTTTTGGTTACCTCTAAAATGTGGTTTTTATGCTTGTGAGGTTATTACTTCCTCATGCGTTTAGGTTGTGAGTTATTTTCCCCTGAGATTATTTCCTAATGTGATTTAGATTTAGGATGTTATTGTCTAATGCGTTTAGACTGGAGAGATAATTGCATAATGTGTTTATGCTGGTGAGGTTGGCGCATAAGGTTTTGCGCCTAATGTGATGCTGTGCATAATATGGTTAATGTTACAGGCTGATGCTAAGTACAGTGGTTGCCAGTGATTACTGGTTGTACGTTTCTGATATGTCCTACATTTATTATGTGTTCTACATCTATTACCTTTTACTAAGGGATGGTTCTGACAGTGGTCCACGTGGCCCTGTCATGTGTACATAATCCCCTGTAAATATTGTCCCGTGCCAGTTGGCACAGTGTATTGTATGTGAGTACTATTCTAATGTGTTTTATGATAATACAAAGGCTATTTTTATATATAACCTTGTGTGGAGTTCCTTTTGTAGTGTGCCTTGGGTTTTGTGCTGTGTGTGTGTTGCGCAAACGCTTTACACATTGCCTCCGGGATAAGCCTGACTGCTCGTGCCAAGCTACCAAGGGGGTGAGCAGGGGTTATCTTCGGCGTGTAACTTCCTTGCCCTGACTAGAGTGGTGGTCTCTGCCTGGCTTTGGCGCAAGCCTCAGCCAACCAGAGATCCCATTTCTAACATGAATGTACGCGGTCTTAACACCCCCAAAAAGATACGGCAGGTGCTGGCTTATTTAGACAGACATAATATCCAAATTGCCCTGCTACAGGAGACGCACCTGACCAGGCACACTGAAACTAAAATTGCTCATAGGTGGGCGGGGTTTCGTCTTGCATCATCATACTCGACCTACGCAAGGGGTGTACTTATTTTAATCAGGAAAGGCCTGCCATTCCTGCCGATACATACCCATACTGATTCTGAAGGCCGCTGGGCTATGGTACAGGGTAAACTGGGCATCACCATTCTCACGATTATTAATATGTACGGGCCTGTAGTAGACGACCCAACACCTTTTGTACAAATGTTCACTGTGTTACGCTCATGGCCGGAGACAGCTGTGGTCTGGGGAGGTGATCTCAACACACATCTCAATCCACAGATTGAGATGCTCGGACACTCAAAGTGGCTCAATGTGTCCGCGATGGTATGGCAGAAATGGGATTGGTGGATGTCTGGCGCTTGCGTAATGTTCATGCACAGGAAGGCACACATGCTACACCCGCCTATAATAGTTGGTCCCGACTGGACTACTGGTTATTAAACGAAGACGCGAACAACTGGGTCACACATGTCTGCAATCTACCACGTACTCTTTCAGATCATAATCCTGTCTATTTACACTTACGGATCCCTACCAATCCCCATCGCCCCTTTACGTGGCGTTTCCGGGCTGAGGCATTACTTGACCCTATCTATAGCGAAGCCATTCGAACAGCCATTATTCAATACTTTGATGAGAACAAGGGCTCGGTGGACAGCCAGGCATCTCTTTGGGAGGCATTTAAAGTAACCATACGAGGGGTATGTATTAGTACCACGTCTGGTATTTTGAAGGACATCAGAGGTCAGCTCTCCAAAACCGAGAAAGCTCTGGGCGAGTTGGAAAGGGAGTACTGGTCACAGCCATCTAACACTGCGCTGGCTCGTATGCACGAACTTCTAACGGAATATGACAAATTAGCTGAAACAGAGACCAGATATAAGGGGAGGCGACATGTGGCTAGGGCATTTGGCGAGGGTGGCCGTCCTGGTAGGAACTTGGCCACTAAATTACAATCCCGATCACATCACCATCAGATTGTTAAGATAGTTGATAATAACGGGGCAGAACACTTTACTCCACAGGCCATAGTTGACCAATTCCGTGACTGTTATAGGGCATTATACACAACACAAGGGAGCACGGATGAAGCCACCATGGAAGAATATTTGTCAGATATAGCATGTGCGTGGCTGTCAGACACACATAGAGAATATCTGTCCTTGCCCATAGACGAAGCTGATGTTAAAAACGCTATTCTCTCCCTTCCCAACAACAAGGCACCGAGCACGGATGGCCTAACTGCAGAATTTTATAAAGCTTATGTGGACCTTGTTGTCCCCCATCTATTAGAACTGTACGCTGAGGCCCATGATTCCGGTGTTCTGCCCCCTTCTTTAAGGCAAGCCATGATCATCACCCTCCTTAAAAAGATAAGTCGCCTACGTCTTGTGAGTCCTACCGCCCCTTATCCTTGATTAATCTAGATGCAAAAATATTGGCAAAAATATTGGCCACCAAAATCCAACTTCTGATGCCCCTTCTCGTGCTCCCTGACCAATCAGGGTTTGTGCCGGAAAGATCTACTTCCCATAATCTGCGTACCATTTTTTCCATGTTCCACGTCCTCAATCCTGACCTGCCGGCGGCTGCCATCATGCTCGACGCGGCTAAAGCGTTTGATCTATAGAATGGCGATATATGCTTCATATACTGCGCAGAATGGGGTTCCCCGGAGTTCTGCTACAGTGGATTCAGATTCTATACACTGACACATCAGCTAGAGTGCGCGTGGGCGGCTTCACTTCAGAGCCCTTCCAAATAGAACGAGGCACTAGGCAAGGATGTCCGCTGTCCCCCCTCCTATTCGCTCTTGTGCTTGAACCACTTGCTTGTAAGATCCGGCAATGTCACAGAGCGTCTGCACTTAATTTTAACCGGCGGCCAGTTGGCATATCGATGTATGAGGACGACATGGTCCTATTTGTCAGAAATCCTCAACAATACTTATCCCCTGTTCTCCAGGAATACATTAGATTTGGCCTATTTTCCGGACTCACAATAAATTGGGAGAAATCGGTCATTATACCTCTAACTACGGTCACGTCTCAGCCCCATTTGGAATACCCTTTACTGTGGACGACAGACCCAGTTAAGTATCTTGGGTTCTGGGTACATCGGGACCCAGATGTTGTCATCAGAGAAAATTACGGTCGAGCGTATACCACCTTAGTACAACAAGTGGATAAATGGCTGCATCTTCCGTTATCCTTAGCAGATCGTATTGCAGTAATAAAAATGGTCATCCTCCCTCGCTTCTTATATCTCTATTGTAACATACCGATCAAACTGACTCAAATTTTTTTTAAAACAGTGAGAACCCAGCTCTCGCGTTTAGTATGGGGCGATAAGCAACCTAGAATCAGCTGGCAAAGACTAACACTCTCATATGACAAGGGGGGATTTGCCGCGCCGGATTTTTATGTATATTATCTATGTGCTCAAGCCCACTACGCCTACTACTGGTTTAGAACACATGACTTTATACCGCATGTTGCTGTGGAGGACTGGGATGCACATCCTACTCCACTTGGAGGCATACTGACGCATACACATAGACGCACGCCGAAGATAGAAATCAACACAATAGACGCGACTATCACAGCGTGGCAGGCGATTGGCAACCGAGCACGTAAACTCCCATTGTACGCACCCGCTTTACCACTGGCTCATCACGCCGCCCTTTCAGTTACTCAGGTGATGGGTCCCATAAAATCCCTAAAAGAAGCTGGCATTACACACCTGCGTGACTTGTACCCGGAAGGGCGCTACCTTACAGGGAGTGATCTTGAATATATACAAAACCCCACATCACTCTTTCAATACTCTTGTTATCGCCTTTGGCGTGCAATACGAGACCATTACCTTGACTTCCCTATTGAGCCCCCTACACTTCTATCCCTACAACTCTTGTTAACAACACCAACTAGGAAAAAATTAATCACTAAACTGTACAGGGCTGTACAGGAGGAAACAGTCAGGGGACCCGATAAAAGCCTTGCGAGATGGAACGAAATTTTGGACCCCTGATAACTGGAGAGGAATGGGAACAAATATGCCGTCTAACGGGCCACTTTATGCCCAATGGCAATTTACGTATTGTTCATTTTAAGTTCCTTCATCAAATATACCATACCCCCGCCAAGCTGTACAAAATGGGTCTCAGAGAGTCAGATCAGTGCAACGCTGCGGGCAACTTCATGCTGATTTTATACATCTTGCCTGGCGTTGTAGATTGGTGCTGAAATATTGGGAAGAGGTGCTAGAACGTATCCACACTATGACGGGCACTACAATTCCATGCACACCACTCGAATGCTTGTTAAGTTATGTCCCTAAACTGAAAGGAACTCTGGGCAGGTTTGTGAGAGTTGCTCTCTTGCTGGCTAAACGCCGTATTCTGTTTACATGGGATAGTACACTTGCTCTGAAACTGGAAGGGTGGTTGAAAGATATGGTATATTGTAGAGAGAATGTGGAATTATATGCCGAAGAATTGCCTGTAACTTCCGGACCGAAAGATATTTGGGGACCGCTCTGACAATTCCTAGCATTGCCAACCCGTGATGATGATGAGTGACTTGCTCGCCTTGCCATGTTGATATTTAGCATATTGTACGATTACATTCACTGTATTATAATTGTTATACTTCTACATTGTATGTATGGTAACCTCTGATCACTGATGATTCATACAGAATGATTTCAGTTTTCTTACAATTGCTCTGTTTGTATTGCCGTTGAAGGCAGTATTTGTGTGTTGCACTTTAAACCTAATAAAAAGAATATTAAAAAAAAAATGATTGAGTCTATTATGACTATGAATGTCTTACTATTTATTTCTTTGAAAACTCTGAGGAGCATATTCACAAGGACGTATCGCCGAGTTATCTGCACTTTAGCGCAGCAAAAGTGGAGATAGAATCATCGCCCCATTCGCAAGCTGGTGCTAACTGCCCACATCGCCACATATCCAGCGATAGCTGCCGCCAAAAACATCGCCACGGTTGACACCGCCAACTAACGCTAATGAGATGCAGAGTAGCCGTTCCCGTGCGAAAACACCACATCGCGACATTCACAATGAACAGCCAGATCCGCGATGCAAGCCAAAAACAGGTGATAAGCCGCGCTAGCAGCAGCGATTTTACACCTGCTCTCTGCTGGTGTTAAGCAGGACGACTACCTGCACCACAAAAGGCAGCCCAGCCCACAGCCACACCTGAAGAACAACAGATGCCATGGAGCCACTGCTCAAGCAGCTCGAAGACCCCAGAGGCCCACAACACCCACCGCCACCACCACCAGGACCCCCCCACACCCCTGGGTCCTCCCTCGGCCCACCTACCCCGGACAAAGACATGCCACAGCAACTTCACAAAATCAGGAGATAAGAAAGACCCTGATGTCGCACACATACAACAACAAACACACATGTGTGGTCAGAATAATGAGAATCAAACATTCAACTGTGAAATTCCCATAACAAAACTTTATTAATACACAACATAAAACAACAAATATGATTAGTCCTTGCGGATCCACTCCGGACAATCTGGAAGCCACAGCCTGCAAGACAAAATCCGAGATGAGAACCTGTGTCATGTGCACATCAAAGGACAGAGAGAGAGAGAGAAAGAAAGAAAGGGAGAGTGAGAGCGAGGGAGAGGGAGAGAGAGAGAGCGAGAGCGAGAGAGGGAGAGAGGGAGAGAGAGACAGCGAAAGGACGAGAGGGTGAGAGACAGCTGCCCCTGCGCACCCATGCCCCACAGCCCACCTGCTGCCACCGGTGTGTCTCCAACCACGTGCCTGTATCCACTGCAGTCCACCATATCCTTTCATCTGCAATGGAGTCCAGATGTAATAATGGCAGAGTACATACCATTGCACACGGCAACATCGCCCGCCCGCCCCTGTGCACACATGCTGCTGCACCCCAGCCCCTCCCACCGCCCATTGGACATTGTCCGCCCATGCGCCCCCAGGCCTCACTGCTCACCTTCCGCCACCGGTGTGTCTCCAACCACGTGCCGGTGCAAGCTCCGAGCCCGTGACACGCAACCTTGGCAGACTCGACATCACGCGGAATCGCCCCGCGGGCCACTAGGTCACACACCTGGATCTGGGCCTTGATTTCGGAATGGGAGAGTCCATAACAGTGCACACGTCATCAACGCTGGCTGCACACCCGCTCAGCATCATAGGTGCCACTAACTCTGTGAACCTTGAGGCAACGCCACGTGGTGGTAGGCCCGCGTCGCACGCAGGCTCCGGCCTACACTGCAGTCCAGCAGGGCTCACACCAACCCTCACCAGCCAGGACGGGGCATCATTGCAGCCTGCGCCCCCGCTCAGCACATCAGGTGGCCCTAACTCAGTGCCCCGTGATTCACCGACCCGTGGTGGCATGCCCGTCCCGGCCGATGTGCTCCGGGTGCCACTAACCCAGTGCAACGAAAGTCACCTTCCCGTGTCGCGCAGGCCGTGCCGCATGCAGTTCGGCTCTGTGCCCCGCAAGTCATGGTCCCTTCATGATTGCGTCACGTGACATGGCAGGCGGGCGAAGCATTGTCCCCTCGGGCATTGTGGAAGATCTGGTCCATTTAGCTCTGACGTCCCACCATTTATACGTATACGGAGTGGGCTGGGTTTGCGTACGCACGTCCAGCGTAGGGGTGTGAAGTATCATCTCCGGGATCTGGGCGTGGTCCTCTGCTGGGCAGGGCAGGAAATGTACATATGCGTGTGCCACTGTCGCAGTGTCTGTGCAACACGGGACGTGATGTGCAATGTTGCAATGTTGCATGCAGCCGGAGGGCGCACGCGGGAATGTACAAGGTGCGCAAGTCTGCTCAGGCTCTTGGCTCATGCATGCCAACTGCCGTGTGTATCGTTCTTGGTGCGCCATGGGCCTAAGGCCTAGCCTCAATTGCAGCATGTAGACCACATCACATTTCCACATTGCAAGCAGTAGTCAGACTGACATCAGGGATGAATGCTCCATTGTCTCCACACAGGAGGCGGACGGGCATCTGCACCTCCAACCTTGGACACAGCATGCGGCAGAAACCCCCTGTGAGTGATATCATAGCAGATGAAGACGACTCCCACACTACACACAGCGATGTTGAAGGACCAACGTATACACACCCCACACACAGAGGCCCTTGCCCGGGGTACTCTTGCATGGAATGGCCTTCACACTTACGTACACAACTACACATACGTCCTAACGTCACACGCCCATACGACTCATTGCTCCGAGCTGTGGCTTTTCATCCACATGACCGCCGCAGGCCAGAGGAGTGGCGGTTCTGTGAGTGCCACCACCGCAATGGCCGAACATCACGGGCACATGCACAACCCCAGTCACTTGGGACTGTACCATGCCCGAATGCTGCAAATGTTGGGGGCCCTGCCACTTGCAGTGTTGCGCATCAGTTACCGTCTGAGCTTCCGTCTTGCGTACGTCACATGCGTCCAGCCCTGGTTCCACTGTCGAACATGCATATTCGAGTGGCTCATGGAAGTCTGCCTATCCAATGCAATGGTGGCTGAACTGGATTATGACTTGTGTGTGCGCCCCCTGTTGGCCCATGATCATGAGTGTAACCGTGATTCCCGTTCATGGGATGCCTGGATGTTTGGCATATGTGCTGGCAGTTGGACATGGGAGTTTGCACGAATCCTTGTGTGCAGTGACCACATTGAGGCGCCCCCCTATTGGGCTGTTCTGCGGATTGGTGAGACGGCGTAGACGGAGCACATCTGTCCGAACCAGTTGATGGATTGGCTCGCACTCGTGTTCCTTGAGCTCGACAATGACGTACTCCTGGAACTGATAGCACAGGAAGCTGCGCTCGCTTTTATGGACGACTGACGACGTTCCAGCAGCCACGACTGATGGTAACCCATGGCACAGGTCCCAACACCATGTTGCATTTTGGTGATGAGTCCACATTTCCCACAACAACAGTGGACATGGCTGCATTCCTGTGCTGCCTGTGATTGTCTGATGCCTTGCTCTGCATGTTGTGGACCTTGTCTTGCCCGTAGTTCCACGCACATGCCAATAAAGTCTGCGCTGCCACACTTGTGTTCAACTGTGATGGGTGTTGGGTAGGATAGCAATTTGTGTGCCTCATTGGGCATTGTCCGTACACAGGGTGGGACTGGATGACGCTTTTCATTTAGGGGTGAGTCCCTATTGGCAGGTCCACCTCTGTGCGCCAGACTTTGTGGTTTGGGATAGTTGCTGGTAGACCTGTGCAGCTTCGTCACGTCACCATTGTGGGTATGGGGTCAGATTTCTTGGCATGTGGGTCACTATGATCATTCTGGACAGTCTGTCCACCCAGGTGGGTGTGGGTGGGTATGCGACAGTAGGTACTGTTGTCACATGTGATGGTGGACACACCTTCAGGCCTGCTACCGGCTTTGACATCTTTTCACACAGACCTCTTTCCTACATGGACGTGGGGCTACGTTGGGGGATTGCGAGTATGTTGTTCATGGGTGATGTACCCACAGCTAGTTCAGTCCTCCGCAGTCATCTCATTGGACTGACATTTTTCCATTTGTCTTGCCAATGACACGGTGGTGGTGACGGACAGTTGTTGGTGGTGTTCTGTCCACACTGTGCGGTGGATCCGGTTTTCCTGCGGTGTGGGGCCCCGTCTTCCTCTTCTCCTTGCCCTTCTCCGACCCGGGGTTCCGGGCTGGTCCTCCGTTGTGCTTGTGGGGTTTGAGTCGGCATCAGCACTCGGGCCAGGTGCTTCCATGGTGCTCCGCAGTTCGTTTACTTGGTGTGTTTTTTTGGGTGCTTTTATGGCGCCTCTTCACGCATGGCACATGGGTATTGCTGGCCTCCTGCTGGTTATCACGGTTGTTTCATCGCCATTGGGCGCATCGCAGCTTTTTTCGCATTGGGTTTTGCATTTTTATCGCCGTCACGGTAGTTGTTTCGCGGACATTCGCCGCGTTATCGTGCGGTTATCGCACGATATCGCCGTGTTGTGAATGCCACGTTAACACAGCGTTATTTTCACGTGATGGACTGCGATGTGAGAAGTTGCGGTAAGCTATTTTGGCGATGTTTATAGCATGTTCTTGTGAATATACCCCTGAGAGTTCTGTGTCCATGTACAGAGTCCATGAACATTTCACCATGACTTACTCCAATGATACATCACACATGCGTTGTAGGGTTCAACACAATTTACACAAAAAACCAATATAACTAACCTTGAAGCCATAAAGTGTTCATCAAATTTACAAAATTCCACAACATTCTCTTGAAAACAATAACTTAAATACATATATTAATCCTTTCACCATAGTATATTATAAACATTGTACTCAGTTCACATCCTTGCTGTACCATTAAATATTGGAAAAGTGGTTCCATTATTTGCACCCCTCTTCTTTCCCACACCCCTTCCCGAATAAAGGGATAACCCTTTCAAATCTATAAGCGCTTCATCCCTAATCTTCAATTTATTTCTTTGTCTATGTATTATTTAAATATGTTACTGATTTTGGGCTTTCATATAAATATATATAAATATTTGTATGTCATAAGTAGTGAATTTAAGACAACGGAGAGGCCACGCATGAAGATAATAGTGTGCAACAGGGCGCAGAGTCTTGTTTTAGGTTATGCCCTGAGCCTGCCGTGCAATGTTTCCACACCTGTATGAGTGGTACAGGCCTATGCATATGTCCTCTACGCTCGACAGACCTGTGCCAAATGCACGCTGCTCACAGTTAAATGTGTGTGCAGCTGATTACATGGTAAAGGCCCTGGTGAAGGGTCACACTGAACATAGCCCAGGCCCTTTGCACACAGAGAGACCAATGTACATGGCTAAAGGCTGGTGCAAGCCATGTCTTTAGAGGTTGCTGCACAGGGCCAAAGACTGAGCACAGATGGTTCAGAGGGCCTTTAACACATGTCCAAAGTCTGTGCATCTGTATTGGGTCTGGTAGAGTACTGGCGCAATTACTGGCAGTTTGCTATGTGCTACTGGCTTGTGAATGGTGGGGAGTTTTGCAGAACCTGTTTAG
Organism: Calotriton arnoldi; assembly: GCA_963921515.1. NCBI lineage: Eukaryota > Metazoa > Chordata > Amphibia > Caudata > Salamandridae > Calotriton > Calotriton arnoldi. Next base: position 290,069 of record CAWUFW010008937.1, read on the forward strand.
TGCCCATAGATGCTGCGCATTGCTGAAGAACATTTGCAGCTAGTTTGAACAGATGAGCCTTTTTGACCAAGGATCATACTGCTTCACTGAAGGCCTTGTACAGCTGCTTTGGACAGGACTGGATGCAGTCAATCATAAAGAAAACCTAAAATTTACTGGAACAATTAGTGTTAATTTTTCTAATATTAAATTAATCCTTGTTTAAAAAATCCGATAAATCAGAAATGCCTTGAGAAAAACATAGTTAGAGTGATATTTACAGTGCATACCCTAAAACACCCGCAAAAATATAAATCATGCCCCCATTATGTGCTGCTCATGACCTCACAGATAACATCAAAGATGACCTAGCAAATGACATCACTGGTGGCATCACTGATTATATATCAAATTACATTATTGATGGCTTTACTGATCAGACTACATATGACGTCAGTAGTGATATCATAAGTAACATCACTGTTGCAGGCACTTGTGATGGCACAAAATGTTTCTGCAATTACATCATGCCAGACATTGAAAGCAATGTTTTAAAGCAATAGTAATTGAGCTTCTATACTAATGCACCATCTTCTGTTTCTACTTTTTTTAAATTTCAAGATACATTTTATTAAGGTTTTACTTGATTAAAGTACAGATACAGGAAAGATATACAGAGGAATGAATAGACAAGTTTCCATGAGAGTAACAAATATGGTATTCAGGATAATACTATAATATATGGTGGGAAGGAGCAGATTGAACTGTGAATGATGTGTAAATTTGTATCCCGTACAACGACGAAACACGTGTTGGCTTTGTGGCTAAGAATAAAGAATTCAACGTCAAACAGAAAGAACAAACAATTTATCAGTGCATTTTCCATGAATACTAACGTGGAATTAACTATGTGTACTGTTTAATAGTGTGCTAAAGGATAAGAAACATTTGTACTGGTGATCATCTGATCACACTTTAGGGAGTTGGGTGAATCTCCCCACCTTTGAGCACAGCAGAGAGAATATTTTCTCAAACAATAATATGTGTACTGCTTTTGTGACACCATTTCCTTTGTTTATGATCACCCACAGGAAGCTGGCTCGTTAAAGGAGGGGGCAGCTCGAGACACATAAAAACCTAAACCAGATATGAATTCTACAATGGACCGAGATAGAGAAAAATTGAAATTATTTAGCAATTTAAATAAAGGTACCACTATTTGAGAGGCAATAAGAAGTGATAACCCACAGCACAAGGAAGGATTGAAAGACAAGTTCATAATATTAGAAAGATTAAGGCGCAACAAAATGTCTAAATGGTGACACGGAGCCACACTCAAGCAATATGTTAAGCTCTATAGGATCCCTAGAGCATTAAGGTCACACATTTTCCTGACATATGATGACTTAGACAAAGACTTACTACTAGCTAGGGAAAAGGAATTGACATCAAACTCCAACAATCTAAGGGGCATTCTCATCAATATTTCAGAAAGGAAAGTAGTGAAACTAAAAGCAGAGATTATTACATTAGAATCTGAGATCAAAGATCTAAATCTTGTGTAGGCGACTGAAAAAAACACCAGGCAGAGATTAAACAACTTAAAGCCAAAAAACTAAAAAGAGCTGAGATAGATTACAACAATTGTAGAATCTTACATTCTCTAAGAAATATGATCATCTTAATTCAAATTATATAAAAGACAGAGCAGTATAATTCACATCGATAAGTTCAGGTTCCACATCTCTAAATACCCCAGTAACATGTGAGAATGAATCAGAAGTAGGGGAGGGCACATCAAGACATAATATGACAGAGAATCCTTTTTTAAGGGAAATACAGAGATTCAAGACAGGGAACTGGAGTCAGATAAGACACACAGACAATACAAGAAAACCCAGAGGGGGAAAAGAGGGGAGCCCAGAAAGAAAGAAGAGGCATCAAAATGAGATCTTGGGACAAGAGGGAATAGAGGGTGTCTCAGTGATTAATGTGGCTCACAAGTCTCTAAACCCAGATATGATTTCACTTTTACAGAAGGGAATGGGTTTTTGTCTTAATCAAATGGGGGATGTTTGCAAAATGAAAATAGATGTGTTTAATTTTATCAGATGTCTAAAAATCAAAAAAATACTTTAAGCTAAACCCCCAAGGTAATAAAGTCTCTGATGCATTGTAAATTGATTTCACGTCTAGTGCTCTTTACATACAGGATATATGTGATACCGAAACCCTATCTATTACGGACTATGAAAGGTGATCCTATCACTATCACTAGGATATTAGATGACCTAAACATACATCACAAGTGGTCTCAAGGAAAAATGTAAGTGTACACCCAACTTACCATCAGGGAACAATATAGAAATGTTTCATAAATTGATTTTGGGAGATTTGGACAAATGCACTCAAAAACAAAAAACACACCAAATCAGGGAGGGCAATGTTAGCAAGGGGAACGCGAGGCTCTGAGACTACTCATGACGGATAAGGACATCACTATTAGTGAGGCTGACAAAGGGGCAAATATTGTGATAATGAATAGTAAAGACTATGATCAGGATATACTTTCACAACTGTGTGCTACAAAAGTGTAAGAAATAATCCAATATGGACTCTAACAAGTGAGATCAATAAATCCTTGAAGCAGTGGTACGACAGTTGTCTCCTAACAAATGACAAATATAAGTATCTGAGGGTGGACTGCCCCAAATACCCCTGCTTGTATACTCACCCCAAAATACACAAGGATCTCCTGTTCCCTCCAGGGAGACCTATAGTTTCTAGCATAGGAGGTCCTACTGAAAGACTTTCTGAATACGTGGATATTTTTTACAGCCCTTCGTGTCCAACCTTCCATCCCATATAAGGGACACCAAACATATCCTTATTTTGTTGATGGACATCAATTGGGAATCTACCATGACATTAGTAACATTAGATGTTACAGCCCCATACACTAGTATAAAGCACAATTTGGGAATTCGGCGCTAAGACATTCACTGAATACCAGATCGGCAAGTCTTTACGAGCATACGGAAATGCTTTTGGACATGATTAAACTGATTCTACACAACAACGTGTTTTTATTTAAAGATAACTGGTAAAAACAAATACAGTGCGTGGCCATGGGCTCCAGGTTTTCTCCTTCCTGTACAAACCTCTTCATGGGGTGGCTGGAGGAGAAGAGGATCTGGGGCCTGAAAGGTACACCATGGAACAACTCAAATTTATATTGGGGTCGCTACATCGAGGACTGCATAATGATTTGGACAGGCTCGATTGATAAATTACATCAATTTTGTGATCACCTTAATAGTACTCAGACTAACATCAAATTCACCTATCAATATAATAAGGAGAAAATAATATTTCTAGATGTGGAATTTTACATACAAGACAGTGTGATCCATAGCAGGCTATATCGTAAACCCACTTCATGTAATGCAATTCTACATGCATCAAGTGCACACCCCAAGCACCAGATTCAGGCTATCCCATATGGAGAACTTATGCGAGCCAGACGTAATTGCAATGATGACCTAGAATTTCCGGAATGTATACAAGACATACATTCTAGATTGGTCAGAAGGGGGTATGATACACTAACTCTGTCCAGAGCCAGGAACAGGATTACCAAAATAGACAGATGAGATACCCTGAAGACACAGTTCGAAAAAAATCAGTGAAATCAGATGCTATTTGCCTCATTGCTGATTATACACAGCTGTTGAAAAGATTGACATAGAGCATGAATAAGCATTGGCATAACCTCCACGTGGACAAGACATTGGAGGAATTTATCCCAACAAGGCCGACTGTCACTTTCCACAGGGGTAGATCCCGAGGAATTTATTGAGCCCCAGTTGCCCACCAATAGAAACACAGGAACACTGAATGAATGCTTACACATTAGGTTTTCACAAATGTGGACACTGTGGAATGGGTAAATGGTAAAAAGAAAGAATTTGGTGGATGCATGAACAGAAGATTTGAAAAATGTTCTAACATAAACTGCAACACTAAATATGTGGTGTATGTCATAGAATGCAAATGTAGATGTAAATATGTAGGCAGCCCTATCAGATCATTGAAGGACAGAGTAAGTGAGAGCTGTAAAACAAAATGACAGATACCCCATAGCAGCACACATTACAGAATGTGCGGTTCAGGACAAACACAGTACTTTTAGATTTTATGGCATTGATCAAATTCCTAGGAACCCCGGGGTGGGGCAACAGAGAATTGACTCTACAAAGGAGAGAGGCGATGGGGATTTTATGCTTGAGAAGTGTAGAAACAGGCCTTAAAACAAACCATGAACTTCAATATTTCCTAGGAGATTGAAGAAAATGAATATGGGTGTATGGTTATGATAATAAACTCACAAATTTCCATAGACAATATGAACTGTAAATCATATTGATACTGTACTCATAATATACATGCAATTGAGGTTGATTTAGTAATGGTTACACCCATAGACTAGAAATGCGAAGAAAGAGCGATACGTTTTCTGAACATGACACTATAAAACCTTTTACTGATGCTGTTTTCTAGGTTGTGTCAACTGTATATCATAATGAAGTAGATTGCCACTTAAATCAATGATTGCGGAATCCATCCTAACCCTTTTTGGGCTTTCTGACCCTTTACTTTAGTGTCCCCAAGGTCTGAACAAACTAGGACCTATCAATAATATATGGACAATATACATACAACACAATTATTTCACTAAATACACTTACATGATGACTGATATTTCCAAGGTGACATTTATATCAGACATGCCCAAGAGGCTATCTCTATGATAAACCCTATGTGATAACATAAGCTTACCTTGACACACAAACCATGTTACTCTTTAACTCTTTGACTTATAATGTTACAGCAAGATGTAAGCTCCAGCATATATACGTAGAGTGGTTAATATGAGCCTCCACATCGGCTGTTGTTTTAAAATAGAACTGGAATTAGGTTGTTCACATAATTATTATAGACTTGATCGCAGGAACTTTTGTGATAATTACCATTCTAAGATGGCGCTCACTTTTTCGTACCAGCACACAGGGCGTGATATACACTAAGGTGGGCATATGGCGCCTGCCCAGATTGTGGTTCTAGAGCTCACTCGCTCTCTACGTACAAGGAACAGACTGAGTTGATTTTCTGGTAAGTCAATTCTGCGTGTATGCTGGCACACAATAATGACAGAAATAACAGTAACGAGATTTGAATATAATAGTAATGAATTATTGTTATGATTCTTATCTTAGTAGATAGGATAATTGACCTGATTATTGCTTATAAATTTGCATTGGAAACATTTTAAATTAATTGACAAGAAACTTCACGTTACGGGGACATTGATTGTAAGGACATTATTTACACTGACCGGAAGGGAATTACAACCAGATTTTAGGTATGCTTTTGTGATGGATAAGAAAGAATTTTTCTCCACTGATATGCAATAGATATATAATTGATTATGACGATTAATGTGTTTGTGGCTCCTTCCCTAATTTTTGCTCTCTATTTAGATAAGAAGATTTTGGAGATTTTGACAGGTACACATTGTTAAGCACCTTGGGAGACATTATGGCTTTTGGGACATTTCTTATAGTGTTTTGGACGTTTTAAAATTTGTTTTATAAAGCAGACGTTAAGACTCATGGGCACACGCTGGAAATCTTTATAAAGATGGTGGTACACTATCCTCGAGGTGTCATCTAGATTTGAGATTATCCATGATACAATATGGCATGCATAAAAAAATATATATATACCATGTACCTGTTTTAGCTAAATATTGGAGTGCGGTTATTACTAATTGTGCATGGGTTTCCACTTATCAGTCACTAACAAGAATAATTTAAGCTTGAACGATGTTTTCCCATTGATGTCAGCGAAGTAAACATTATAACATCTTTACAGTATAATGTGAAATCACATTGGGGATCATCTTCTGTATTTTCTACCCCTGAGGAAGTCGCGGGTGTATCCCATACAGAGACGAAGCACGTGTTGGCTTTGTGGCTTAGAATAGAGAATTGGACGTCAAACAGATAGAACAAACAATGTATCTGTGCATTTTCTATGAATGCTAACGTGGAAATAACTATGTGTACTATTTAATAGCGTGTACTAAAGGATAAGAAACATTGGTATCTCCTGTAGTCTTGTAAGTTTAGGCCACCCAGTGATTTAAGCAATCTTAATTTCTTTAAGTCAATTTTGTGCTTTTTGGCTTGCCATAGGAATTCAGTGCCAAGTTCATCAATTTTGAACCAGAGAAGGGGATCGCTGACATGCTGATTAGAAAGTTAATGAGTGAGGTGATCATCATTTTGACTGATTCAAATAGTCCCCACCAGGTGATGTATCTAGAGGACCAATTATCGATAATGTCTTTGATTTTAAATAAGATATTTTTCTCATTATGATCTATTGATTCCTTTAGGTTTTGGGTGAACCATAGACCTAGGTATTTTATTTAGTCAGGGGCCCACTTAAGGCCAAGGCCTTTTATAATGCCACTGTTGCAGTGTATATTAAGGGGTAGCACCTCGGTTCTTTCTTTATTGAAACAGTATCCTGAGGTTTGGGCATATTTGTTTATGGTGGATATGATGTTGGGTAGGGCCATCTCTGCTTGTGAGGTAAATAGGAGAATTTCGTCAGCATAAGCTGCCGCTTTCTGTGTCATTGCTTTGTTAGGGATGCCTGGAATGGGGATGTACTGTCTGATTTGCATCAGAAGGAGTTCCAGTGTTAGGAGGAAAGGGAGTGGGGAGAGAGGGCAACCTTGTCTTGTGCCTTGTTGAAGGTTGAATGCATTGGATAGGCTACTGTTGATGTTTATTCTGACTTTAGGTTCATTATGCAAGCTGAGGATCATTTTGATGAAGGAAGGACCTAAGTTGAAGGCAGTGAGAGCGGCATGTAGGAAAGGCCAAGAGACCTCGTTGAAAACCTTCTCTGTTTCCAAAGCTATCGCACAAGCAGCTTGGTCAATGTTGTGGGCTTTCTCAATTGCATGGCTGAATAGTCTGATGTTGTCTGCTCTCAATCTTCCTTTTATTAGGCCGGTTTGGGGGGGATGTATAATTGTATGAAGTATGGGTTCTTAGAGCAAGGATCTTCGCGTATATTTTGCAGTCAGGGTTTGTTAGGGAAATAGGATGACAGTTTTTAAGGTTGGAAGGATCTTTCCCTTCCTTGGGAATGACTATTATTTTTTTTTCAGCTGTAGTTCCTTTAATGGCACCAGAGGAGACGTGGGTGATACTCCAAGGGGGTACCCAAGAACGATGTCCAAGTTTGGTAGAACGAGGCTAGGCTAGGAAACCATCTGGGCCTGGGACTTTCCGAGGTTTGAGTTTTTTGATTGCATGTAAAATTTTGTTTCGAGAAATTGGGGCTTCTAGGGAAAGTTTGACGTCCCCATCTATTTTTTTGTCAAAGATATTTTTATTGGTTTCAAAGATAGGACAGTACACAAGAACAAAAAAAACCAGGCTTCGGAAGGAGACAGCAATGCCTCGTATATGCCAAGAGTTACCGAAAGCTAAAGTATCAAATACAGTTTGTGTACTAGGACTCAGCATGCCCTTAATATGTTCATGATGGGTCTCCCAGGTTTCCAACAAATCCTGCTCAATACACAAATCAGCAAGAACTCATGAAAGGTCAGCGAAGTCTTTGGTGTTTGACCCTCCGTTCCCCCTAACTCCCAAACAATGAACACATAAACACAAACTATGGTGTCACGGTCAAAAAGGAAGAAAAAAAAAGATCAGATGCCATTGTGGGCGAAGGCAGGGATATGGAGAGAGGGGGTCCCAACATCCCCCGGAACCCCCTTCAGCAAATCAGGGTGGCCAACGGAAGTTCTAGATGTGGAAGAGATGGAGAGCTCACAGCCGTGGCTCACAAGCAAACAGGGGCAATCCCACCGAGACATATTCCACCAAGGGAGCCCACACGTAGTCGAACCCCTTCCTCGAATCTTCTACTATGTCTGCCATTCTTTCCATTGCCAGCACGCGCCATAACCTGGCATGCCATTGGGTAAGAGAGGGGGCCTCCACTTTCTTCCATGCAGCCGCCACAGCCATCTTGGCAGCCCCGAGGCATAGCCACATCACGGAATGGTCCCCCTGTGTTTGGCGCTTCAGGGTGGGATCCATAATCCCCAGGAGAGTGTGTTCCATTGTGTCTGGAATCGGATAGCCCAAGATCGCTTTGATTTGGGAAAGTACCTCCTTCCAGAAGGGCTTGATACGCGGGCAGTCCCACCAAATATGTTTGAAGTCCCCCAGTAGCCCACAGCCCCTCCAGCATCTATCGGAGGAATTAGGGAAGATAGTGTGTAACCTCTGAGGGTGCAGGTACCATTCGTACATAATTTTATAGTGAGCCTCCCTTAAAAACATGGAGCAGTTATACTTGGGAATGTCCCTATATAGAGAAGTCCATTGCTTCCTTTCCACTGGGGTAGCTAAGATTGAATCCCAGAACCTTTGGTGCCTAGGGGTGTGGTGTAATCCCAGAGATCGTATGAGTGAGTAAAGGAAAGAAATGGTTCCCCTCGTAGAGGCTCCTGACTGCGTGAACTTTTTGATTGGAAGTAAATCCCTAGTGACTGCCTGCCGTATCCGTGGTTGCAGAACCCAATGCTTAAGTTGTATGTAGTGATATTCTTCCGAGCGCTGAAGGTGAAAAGCTTTAACACATTCGTGAAGGACATCAATTTGCCCCGTTCAAACAAATGAGAGGTCATGAGACAGCCACCCTCCCGCCAGGCCTCAAATTACCCCTCCCACAGCGCTGGGGGAAACTCAGGGTTAAAATGGATGGGCGTGTAGGGGGAAGGGAAGGTGGTGATAGGAGTGGATCTAGCTAGCTCATCCCAGACCCTTAAGGTGGTAGCCGTAGGGGTACTAATGTAGGCGTTGCGTGGGCGATGGTGTTTCTGCTTCCACAGAAGGTCCCAGATCGTCCTACCCACTATTTGTCGGTCCATGTGAAGCCATAGTTTTTCCGATTCTCGGAGGGACCATTCCGTAATCACTCTAAGTTGAACTGCTCTATAGTACCCCAGGAAGTCTGGTAATTCCAAGCCCCCTTCAAGTCTTGACCTGGTTAGCACTCGATTAGAAAGTCGCGCTCTCTGCCCTTGCCAGATAAGCTTGGTGATCATTGTTTTCAACTGAGAGAAAAGCGCCTGGTCCACCGGAATAAGGAGGCCCTGAAAGAGATACAGCAAGCGCGGAAGAACATTCATTTTGATGGCATTGACTCGCCCTATCCATGAGAGATAGGCAGTATTTTAGAGTATAGATTGGCGTCCAAGTTTAGAAGCGCTATAGGCCTGTAAGAGGCACAGCTAGTGGGGTCCTTTCCCAGCTTGGGGATGACGGAGATCAGAGCCTCACCCATAGAAGGGGTCACCTGTTGTCTGTCAGCTATATCATTGAATAGCAGCACAAGACGGGGGACTAATTCTGGCGCAAGGGTACGATAGAAGTGGGCGTTGAGATCATCTGGGCCGGGCGCTATTTGAAGCTTGAGGGAATCTATCGCATTCTGGTCCTCCTCCGTGGAAATGGGGCTGCTTAAGTCTTCGTTTGTAGAGGCCGGAACCTGAGGTAGGTCTAGAGCCTCTAAATATCGATCCTGAGCCTGTGCGTCCAGCGTGTCCGCTGTATACAGGGCACGATAGAATTCCCCAAAAGCCTTGGCTTTCCCTATTTCGCTGTGGTGGGAGATCCCCTTCCCATCTACTATCTGTTTAATGTACTCCTTCTCCTGTCGTACTCGCAGTTGGCATGCCAATAGTGACCCCACCTTGTTTCCTCCCTCGTAACTGCGGGTTTGTAAGTGCAGTAGGGTCTTTTCTGCCCTGTTAGTATAAATGGCCTGAAGCTTCCCCTTAACTTGTGTAATCTTACGGAGGGATTGAATCGAGGGTTTAGACTTGTGGTCGGATTCGTCTTTACGAAGTTCCCCTTCAAGGAGAAGACGTTCTCCTTTACGTTGTGCTTTGAGGGTGGCATCTAGCTCGATACATTTTCCCCGAATAACTGTCTTAAAGGCATCCCAATTGTTGGCCAGGGAGGTTTGCGCCGGGTCGTTAAGGTAAAAAAACTTTGTGATTGCCTTTCTTAACTCATCCCTAAGAAGTCGGTCTCTGCAAAGGAAGTTGGGAAAATACCACCTGGCAAGTTTAGAGCGCAGGGCGGGCCAGTCAAGGGTTAGCGCTAGGGGAGCGTGGTCAGATAGGCAAATCGGGTGGAACTGGGATCCCACTATTGTGTGGAGAAGGGAGTGACTAATGAATGCGTGATTGATTCTGGAGTACGTCCTACGTGAGTGCGAAAAGAAGGAGTAGTCCCGAGTCGTGGGATGGGCATCTCTCCAAGCATCTATGAGTCCCAGCCCCTTCAACGTAGCCTTAAGTGGTTTGCTAAATACCCCCGCCGCTCTATGAGAATGTGTGGTGTCTAGGGCCGGGTCCCATATCAGATTGAAGTCCCGAGCAGTAAAATGTCGCCCCTTGCGTAGCCCTCCAGCAGGGCTAGGAAAGAGCACAGGAAATCATATTGCCCTACGTTAGGTGAGTAAATAGTAGCAATAGTGCAAAATCTACCCCGTAATTCACCCCTCACTATCAAGAACCTCCCTTCCCTATCTGTTTTAGAGTCATGGTGGAGAAGTGGGATTGAAGTGTGAAAGAGAAGCGCCACCCCATTGTGTTTAGTGTGGGCCGAGGAGCGGAAGATCTGCGGGTAGGCCCTATGTCGTAGTCGTTGTTCCTCCTTGCGTGGGAGGTGTGTCTCTTGTAGGGCTGCTATTTTAATCTGGTGGTCGTTGAGGAATTTCCAGATCCGTTGCCTGTTGTTAGGGGAGTTAAGACCCTTCACGTTCCACGTTAAGCAGTTAACCCCCATCAGGTAACATATAGCTTGTCAGCTTGTCCCTCCAATTTCGCTCCTGGAGTCGTTGCTCTCAGTACCCTTCCTCCCCCTCCCTCCCCTCCAGCGCAATGTAAAAAAAGTGCAAGAAATACAGTGACACCAAAACAAAGTGAACCTCAACAAATATAACCCAAAAGTTGTAGCTCGGGTGTTCCCCTTCACAGAGGAGAACCTCATCTCGAGCAATGTCTGGGGCGGTCCAAGTTCCGCCTCCAGAGCCCATAGAATAGCTACTACTTAGGTACACATAAGATGTTAGTGAACTATGGCTTTGAGCATTTTAGGCTGCAGGATAAGTTCAAGCCCTCCCCTCCCATCTCCTCATCAAAAAAAAAAAAAGGCAGAGTGTCTGAGGTCGGATTGGTATGTTCTCAGGGCCCCTGCACAAGACTGCAAACCACAAGTCATAATGGAATCCTCAAACAGAGCACAGGTTCTTAGCGATAAAGATCACGGACCGCCTCATCCCGTAGTCTTCTTGCCTGCTCTCCGCTGCTACAGCCAGGGCCCCCCCCCCTGCTTCTTTGAGCCCACCGTCGCCTCTACACCTCTCGATTCCACCTCCAGCGTCGGTGCTGGCACCTCAATACCAAGGATAGCCGCCGTCTCCTCCAATTCAGTGCAGTGATAATTCTTGTTGTCCAGTGTAAAAGCTAAACCAAAGGGATAAGTCCAGCGATATTTCACCTTGCAGTCTCTCAAGGCTGTAGTGACGGGTCGGAACTGATGGCGCCGAGCAAGTGTGGCTTGGGCTACATCTTGGTACAATGAGCACGTTGCATTCTGGAATGACACCTTGTCGAGGGCCCGCGCTTTCTGGAGGACCAACTCCTTGATTTTAAATGAGCTAAATTTTGCCAGTACGTCTCTTGGTTTTCTGGAATCTCCTGGTGTTCGTGGTCCCACCCTGTGAACTTGCTCCAGACGAACCTCCGAGTCTCCGAGTACATTTGAAAAAAAGCTCCACCATAAAGGCCTCCAGATCTGGGCCTTCGCTGCCCTCCTCCAGGCGCCTCACGCGCATGTTATCTCGACGCGAGCGGTTCTCAAGGTCTTCGCATCTGAGCACTGTGGCTTTCAGCTGAGCCCGCAGGTCACCCGAGTGGGCTTCTAAGGGTCGCATGCGGTCCTCTAGCTCTAGGTATTTTGCCTCCAGGTCGAGAGCGCGGGCCCCAATTGAATCTACGTCGGACTGCAGAGCCACCAGCCGGCCTCCCATTTCGGCCTTAAATGCATCAAAAGAGGCCCCCATATCAGCCTTAATATCGTCTCTCAGTTCCTGTTTAAATTCACGAAGTGAGGCCATCAGATCCTCACATGTGAGCACCATGCTGCCTGCAGATCTCGTCGATTCTTCACTGGCTGTTCCTTTGGCGGCGTGGGAGAAAAAACTGGAGACTTTCATGGCCTGCGCCTTTTTGGGTGGCATAGGGACCCGCGCATACTGCTAGCGCAGGGCCCCCCCGCCGCTGATAGAAGAAAATGAGGGTATCCAGTCACTCTCCGACACCCTGACTCTGCGCACTCACGGTGGCCAAAAGATCCCTTCTTGCCGGGTGATGGGTGCTTGGGGACTCCGAAGGCAGGCACCCCGGGGCCCAGAGATCGCTTTACTGTGGGGGCAGGCGCTGGGCTAGGGCAACTCGTGTCCTCTCGGGACAGCCATCCAGGGACCACTGGCTAAGATGGTGGGTCTGAGACCAGGATGCTCAGCAGGGAAAGCAAGCTCTATATGTCCCGGGGCTCCCCGACATCCTCCTCTCCATCACTCACTGTTCTGAGGAATAATGGAGGTCTTCGCCATATGACTCCCCGCTCCACACTGAATACTGATCGGAGTTCGGGGTCAGCTCCACCCCGGGAGCACCTCCCCCCAGGGCCTCACGGGGGCCCCGCCGATCGGCACCTCCACACCCCCCATGCCAGATGCCAGGTGCCAGGCTATTCTCTGCGCCCGGGGCCACACTCAGTAGATCACTGTGGGGTGGGCTGGTAGTTGCTCAGGGCCCCCTCAGGGGTGAAAACAAGTCGCTGAAGGAGGGAGAGCCAGCAGGGTTATGAAGCTGCCACCCGGGGCCTCTCCACGAGGTTGTGAAGAGGTGCCTGACCACCGACATCGTAGGGTCAGGCACCGGCTGTTCAAAGGATTCCCGGCGATCCATTGGTGTACAGGGGAGCCCCCCCTTTCTCCATACCTGGTGGCGCTCTCAGGGGGGACCCCCACGAGCCTTCGTTCGACGGGGGCTCCCCACTGCAAACGGGGGCTTCAGCTGGATGGTCGCGGCCTTCGTCACTGGCGCCAATGGGACCAGGCGCTGCCCCTCGTCGGCCGGAATCACCCTCCGGGGCTAATTAGTCGGGATCGCCTGTGCCTTCGTCCTCATCAGCTGCCGCGCGGCCCCCGCAGGTCCCGGTGCCGCCGCGAACGGCTCTGCAGCACAGTGCGGCGAGATCCGCCATCTTGTCTCACGCCGCTGGCTTCAGCGGCAGAAGCGTTCTCAGTTCTCCTGCCTCATCGAGGATCCCAAAGTTGTCGACGGGGAGCCCCCGCAGCACCGTGCGCCTCAGGACATCAGGCGAACCGGGTTTGGGGTAGTAAGTGCCTTCTTAACTACCAAAGCAGCTGGGCCTGGCGCGTAGCCGATCGGAGTTACGACCGGTCGGCCATGACAGTTGGCCACGCCCTCATCTATTTTTTGATGTTAATACCTTTCAGGTAGTCTAAGCAGGATTAATATGAAGAGTCATTACTTTTTGTGTAGAGTTTGCGATAGACGTCCTCGAAACTGGTGAGCATGTCTTTGTCTTTGCTGGATGGTATGCTGTGTGCATTTGTAGTAGACGTTAGCCTGGGTTTACAGTAGGTTTGTTTTAAATAGTAGGCTAGTATTCTGCCTGCTTTGATTCGTCCACAGACTTTTATACCTTTGTTTCTTTGAACTATAAGGTGTGCTTTTTTACTTAGGATTTTGTTAAATTCATACTTTAGTTTGGTCATTTGCTTAGTTGTGATTTGTCCCTGGAAAGTTTAAGTTATTTTTCTAGTGATTTTATTTGAAGTTCCAATAGATCTAGGGCCTTATTATCTTGCTTATTCTTCTTAGACATTAGTTTAATCATATGGCTTCGGATTGTGGATTTCAACGCATCCCAGAGTATTTGTGGATTGGAGACCGAATCTTGGTTGATTTCTATGTATTGTTCAATTTCTTTTTTGATCGACTCTTGAAAAATGGGGTCTTCTGATAGGAGGTCATTCATCCTCCAGGCTTTGGCTGTAGACGTGGTGCACGAAATGTCATACAGTAGGGAAATGCAGGCATGATAGGATACCAGGATTGGTTCAATAGTGGGGTTAGATATAGCTGCAACATGTAAATCATCTACTAAAACTTAATCAATACGTGAGAATGAGTTATGGGGATGTGAGAAAAATGAGTAGTCCTTACCAGTTGGATTACAGAGTCTGCAAACGTTATTTAGTTTGTGTGTATTCAAAGGTTCAGCAGTTGTTTGTGAGACCTGTTAGGTCTAAAAGGGCAGGCGGAGTTTCGGTCTAATAGACCATCCTATGGGAGGTTGAAATCACCACCCAAGATGAGTCTAGATTGGATGAGTCTAGATTGGGCAGGTATGGTTGATAGTTTCTTGTTAGTGGTATCGCTATTGGGAGCATAGATGTTCACTATTACAATGTCAGTATTATATTTGTGTAATTTAGTGATGAGCCATCTGCCTTCCGGGTCAGCTTCAGATGAGGTAATAGTAAGCCCTGAGGAGATCGATATGACAGTGATTACACCATTTTTTTTGTTGAGTGCTGGGGCATAGGAAAGGTCACTCACCCAGGCTTTCTTTAGTAGGGTAGCTTCTTGTAGGGCTAATTTCGTCTATTGTAAGAGTATTACGTCACCCTTGAGTTTACATGTATAATCTAGAATTCTCTGTCTTTTTGTTGGGTGGTTTAAGCCCTGGTGTTCTACTTTCTTTGCAAACGATACCAATATTATTTACAGTTATGGTGTACAATGCCTCCACATTCACCCAAACCCTTTAATTGTACTATTAGCTTAGACTATTGATCTGTAGAATCTGAACACTAAGATATAACTTTAAGTCACTGTTATTACTTCAACAAATCTGTTATTTTTGCATGATTTCCCCTCAATTAAACTATATGTAATTGTAATTTGTACTCTGGGTACTGGAAGACAATTAAACATCTACTGCAAGTTATGTGACCTCATAAACATTGTCACAACTGTTAATTGAGATTGCCATATCTGGTTCTATAATAAGGCCAATGTAATATGACACAGGCAATGCACATGTGGCATAAAGGAAAGATGTCACAAATGGACCGAAGAGTAGATTTAAACAACCCACATGAGTGACTTTAAAAGCTTTAATTCAGGTCTTCCATCACAGCGATATATAGTGTAGCTGAAACAGCAGCCTGCACATGTCGATATAAACAGTTTTGAGTTATGAGAAAACCTACTGTTAACATTATCCAAAACCCCCAAAGCAGAGCCTTGGTCACAACAAAGCCACAGGGCATAATGTATAAACGTGGGACATGCCAAATATGGAAAGTGACCTGTGCCTACAGTTAAATATTATAAATGCTCTTTCACTGCATAGGCTGTAGTGTAAAAGAAAAGAGGAGACTGCAAAATATCGCAGAGACAAGATTAAAATACTATTTTACTGCATACGTTGCAGTAGTTTCCCTTCTGTAAAAGCCTTTTTGTGAAAAAAGTAACTTTTTCCGTGGTTGGCTTAGGAAGCAGCTACTGAGACCATCCGCACACAGTTAGGATATTTATTGCAAATCAAATTCATTAAAGATTTAGTTCATAGATAATTGGTAACCATACTCCAATGATGTAATTGCAGGCATGGCCAGCAAGTAACTCAGTTTCACTAGGGGATCTCTCTTGCAGTGCCACTAATTCCTCAGGTTATCTGATTATATGTGGTACGGCTCTCCTGGAACTCAAAAATCCATTTGCAGCCCATCAGATCTCATAGAGGAAGTCAGAGGAGGTTAATTACTGGAGAATTATTTTGGAGTAGAAGGGAAAAAGTGAAAAGGGACAGCAGATGGGCAGATTTGCCAATATACCTATGTGCTAAGTTCTTAGTTATGTTAAAATCCATGCAACAATGAATTACCCAATTATACACTATTTACTCTGAGCATACTCTGCCCCTGTTTTAACTTCATCTGAGATGCAACAGCCTATGTAATTGTGTTCAATCAACAGATCTTTCAAATTTCAGGACATGACTTCACAGGTCCACCCCAATGATAATGTGTGACAGGCCTGGCTGGCACGTGCTGCACATGTAGTTTCTTACATGGAAAAGTGGTTTATATTGCTAAAGTCAACAGAACCTGCTGGGCCACAGTGCAATAATTTACAGTGCACTGCAGCCACACTGAGCCACACAGAGCTGAGACTAGCCTCTTTAAAATTCCATCGACAGAGGTCGATTTTTATTGTAATACATATTTGGTTGCAGCCTGCAACTGTGTCATTACTGACATGTCGTTCTGAATTGTAGTGTTTTAAAACCAATTCCAAAACGAAGTTTAGGTTTAAAACATTGTAAGATATTCTGAGTCACTACAGCATCTGTTAATGTAATTTATTGTCTGAGAAACCTTTAAATGAAGATGTGTCCATTGGGATGTTTCTAAAGAAATTAGTAATTTTTTATCACAGATAGCATTAATTATTCCTTAATGAAGCAGGATGTGTGCAGCTCCTTATGGAAAGGTGCTACGCAAACAAATGATGGACGGAATGCTGAATAAATCATACATTCACCCCCAGTCGAGACCGGTTTCTGGGTATTACCCTTCAGCAGCCAGGCTAGCTTGAATCCAGTGGCACAGTGAGCAAGGGACCCACGTCTGGGCATACCCATCCCACTTAGGGTGAAAAGTGCTACGCAAACAAATGATGGACGGAATGCTGAATAAATCATACATTCACCCCCAGTCGAGAGATCTGGGTTAAATCCATCGTTCTTTTGCTCACCATGCCACCCCAGTTTAGACCCAGCCATATGCAAATCAGTCTTGACCCTGTGCCTCATGGGAACAGTCCAGACCGAACTGCCAAGCCAGGTCCTCACTGGACCGGAAACAAGCATCCTGGGACCGGTTTCTGGGTATTACCCTTCATCAGCCAGGCTAGCTTGAATCCAGTGGCACAGTGAGCAAGGGACCCACGCCTGGGCATACCCATCCCACTTAGGGTGAAAAGTGCTACGCAAACAAATGATGGACGGAATGCTGAATACATCATACATTCACCCCCAGTCAAGAGATCTGGGTTAAATCCGGGTTAAATCCATCGCCTGGCAGTTCGGGCTGGACTGTTCCCATTGGGCGCAGGGTCAAGACTGATTTGCATATGGCTGGGTCCAAACTGGAATGGCATGGTGAGCAAAAAAACGATGGATTTAGGCCCAGATCTCTGTACTGGGGTGAATGTACGACATTGTTCTGCATTCTGTCCGTCAAATGTTGTTTTTGCATTTGTCACCCCGGGTGGGACGGGTATGCCCAGACGTGGGTCCCGTGCTCTCCATGCCACTGGAGTCAAGCTATCCTGGCTGATGAGGGCTGAAAGCCCGAAACCGGTCCTAGGATGCTTGTTTCCAGTCCAGGGAGGACCTGGCCTGGCAGTTCGGCTGGACTGTTCCCATTGGGCGCAGGGTCAAGACTGATTTGCATATGGCTGGGTCCAAACTGGAATGGCATGGTGAGCAAAAAAACGATGGATTTAGGCCCAGATCTCGGTACTGGGGTGAATGTACGACATTGTTCTGCATTCTGTCCATCAATTGTTGTTTTTACATTTGTCACCCCAAGTGGGACAGGTATGCCCAGACGTGGGTCCCGTGCTCTCCATGCCACTGGAGTCAACTTATCCTGGCTGATGAGGGCTGGAAGCCTGAAACCGGTCCTAGGATGCTTGTTTCCAGTCCAGGGAGAACCTGGCCTGGCAGTTCGGGCTGGACTGTTCCCATTGGGCGCAGGGTCAAGACTGATTTCCATATGGCTGGGTCCAAACTGGAATGGCATGGTGAGCAAAAAAACGATGGATTTAGGCCCAGATCTCTGTACTGGGGTGAACTTACGACATTGTTCTGCATTCTGTCCATCAATTGTTGTTTAGGTCTCGCCTGAGCCAGCGCTTAGCGCTGCCCTCGGCGAGAGTTTTAGTAAGCGGGTTTTGGAAGTGCAAACAGCAGTGGCTTTTGCTGGCGACCAGCTTGCGTTCACGCGAGCGTGCACACGCGAACAGGTGCCATATGGCTTCCCTCGCCATCTGGCTTCCCACCCTGATAACTCGCAGCGGCTTTTATCACTCGCGATTACTTTCACTTTCGCGGCTGCGCGGCCAATGCTTGCTGTCTCCATCTTTTACGAACAGCCGCCTCCCTCCCTGCACTCTTCCTCCCCCGCCATGATAAACTGTTGTTTTCCATGATCTGCAGAGTAGCACCGCCCGGCCTAGCCTCTCACTCCGATCTTGTGTCTAGTTTCACTGGTGCAAAGTGTGTCTGTGCATCTCTCTCGTCAAGCTTTAAGTGCGTTTCTGCACTGTGGCCCACGGCTATGGCCGTCCTGTTTCCAGAGCACAATTTTCACCATCGAATGTTCAGTTTGTATGTAAACTACTCCCTGTTGGTGCTGACTACCGAGCCGGTTAATCATTCCTACGTTTGTTCTATACTTTCCCCGTCCCCTCTAGCTCTTCACTTCATCATGCTCTTGTCTCTTATTTTCTCACCCTTTGTTTCAACCTTTTTTAGTTTTGTCTTCATTCTTCTCCCGTCTTTTTCTTGTTTTGCATTTTCTCTTCATACCCATTTCTTCTTTTGTTGGTACATTTTTCTTTTTTTTTCCTTCTGTTTCCCTTCTACTCTTTCTCTTGTGCATAAACAAATACAACGCTCTCATTAATTACATTTGTTTAGCTACTCTTACACAAACATGTCTAGGCGCTGTAGTTGGTACTGCTAGGAAGAATTCATGCACGTCATAAGACAAAAATAGTTTTAGACTAGGTTTGGGTTTAAAATGAGCATGTTGGTTGCATGTTATTCACATTTTATAGGATCTCGTAATCCCTCCTTTCATCCGTTCTCTTCTGGCCTCTGCACTGTTTCTCTCCTTCGTGCTGCCCTCTATGGTCAGTTAAACCTCTTCCTCCCCCCTCTATTTTCCGTCTAGCGGATCCCGCCATGGATGTGTCCAGGCTCTCTCCTCCATGCTACTGCAGTATGTCATTAGGTGACACGCCTCTGTGCTCCTTTTCCGCACTGCATCCCCCGATTTGGTAGCGGGGTCTTTTAACTTCTTTCGGATTCAGAACCTCAAACGTTTTGTTTTGGCTTTCTCTCTCCACCGATTCTTATTTTGTTGAGAATGCTATGGGCCTACTTCTTCTTTAATATACATGGTCTCAAAGCATACCACACATCACTTCTCCGGCACATGCCAGTAATAATGTGTATATTTTTAGGTCGAGCCTAGTGCAATAATTTTCTTGCAGGCTTTATTGTTTTGCAGGCCGTCTCTTCCCGTCCCTTCTACCCCCCACACATTAAAGGGTTCCTTACCGTCTGTAAAAAAAAAAGTGTGTAGTAATTGTATAGCTCTTCAATTCCTGGCAGCACAGGACCCAGGATAATGTGCTGCATGGCTAAACACTTATAAGGTCAAAAAGGCGAGACCTATTGGCTATGCCAATGCTTGTTTTACATTTGTCACCCCAAGTGGGACGGGTATGCCCAGACGTGGGTCCCGTGCTCTCCATGCCACTGGAGTCAAGTTATCCTGGCTGATGAGGGCTGAAAGCCCGAAACCGGTCTTAGGATGCTTGTTTCCAGTCCAGGGAGGACCTGGCCTGGCAGTTCGGGCTGGACTGTTCCCATTGGGCGCAGGGTCAAGACTGATTTGCATATGGCGGGGTCCAAACTGGAATGGCGTGGTGTGCAAAAAAATGATGGATTTAGGCCCAGATCTCTGTACTGGGGTGAATGTACGACATTGTTCTGCATTCTGTCCATCAATTGTTGTTTTTGCATTTTTCACCCCGAGTGGGACGGGTATGCCCAGACGTGGGTCCTGTGCTTTCCGTGCCACTGGAGTCCAGCTATCCTGGCTGATGAGGGCTGAAAGCCCGAAACCGGTCCTAGGATGCTTGTTTCCAGTCCAGGGAGGACTTGGCCTGGCAGTTCGGGCTGGACTGTTTCCATTGGGCGCAGGGTCAAGACTGATTTGCATATGGCTAGGTCCAAACTGGAATGGCATGGTGAGCAAAAAAACGATGGACTTAGGCCCAGATCTCTTTGTTCTGCATTCTGTCCATCAATTGTTGTTTTTGCATTTGTCACCCCGAGTGGGACGGGTATGCCCAGACGTGGGTCCCGTGCTCTCCATGCCACTGGAGTCAAGCTATCCTGGTTGATGCGGGCTGAAAGCCCGAAACTGGTCCTAGGATGCTTGTTTCCAGTCCAGGGAGGACCTGGCCTGACAATTCGGGCTGGACTGTTCCCATTGGGCGCAGGGTCAAGACTGATTTGCATATGGCTGGGTCCAAACTGGAATGGCATGGTGAGCAAAAAAACGATGGATTTAGGCCCAGATCTCTGTACTGGGGTGAATGTACGACATTGTTCTGCATTCTGTCCATCAAGTGTTTTTGCATTTGTCACCCCGAGTGGGACGGGATGCCCAGACGTGGGTCCCGTGCTCTCCATGCCACTGGAGTCAAGCTATCCTGGCTGATGCGGGCTGAAAGCCCGAAACCGGTCCTAGGATGCTTGTTTCTAGTCCAGGGAGGACCTGGCCTGACAGTTCGGGCTGGACTGTTCCCATTGGGCGCAGGGTCAAGACTGATTTGCATATGGCTGGGTCCAAACTGGAATGGCATGGTGAGCAAAAAAACGATGGATTTAGGCCCAGATCTCTGTACTGGGGTGAATGTACGACATTGTTCTGCATTCTGTCCATCAAGTGTTTTTGCATTTGTCACCCCGAGTGGGACGGGTATGCCCAAACGTAGGTCCCGTGCTCTCCATGCCACTGGAGTCAAGCTATCCTGGCTGATGAGGGCTGAAAGCCCAAAACCGGTCCTAGGATGCTTGTTTCCAGTCCAGGGAGGACTTGGCCTGGCAGTTCGGGCTAGACTGTTCCCATTGGGCGCAGGGTCAAGACTGATTTGCACATGGCTGGGTCCAAACTGGAATGGCGTGGTGTGCAAAAAAATGATGGATTTAGGCCCAGATCTCTGTACTGGGGTGAATGTACTACATTGTTCTGCATTCTGTCCATCAATTGTTGTTTTTGCATTTTTCACCCCGAGTGGGACGGGTATGCCCAGACGTGGGTCCCGTGCTTTCCATGCCACTGGAGTCAAGCTATCCTGGCTGATGAGGGCTGAAAGCCCGAAACCGGTCCTAGGATGCTTGTTTCCAGTCCAGCGAGGACCTGGCCTGGCAGTTCGGGCTGGACTGTTCCCATTGGGCGCAGGGTCAAGACTGATTTGCATATGGCTAGGTCCAAACTGGAATGGCATGGTGAGCAAAAAACGATGGATTTAGGCCCAGATCTCTTTGTTCTGCATTCTGTCCATCAATTGTTGTTTTTGCATTTTTCACCCCGATTGGGACGGGTATGCCCAGACGTAGGTCCCGTGCTCTCCATGCCACTGGAGTCAAGCTATCCTGGCTGATGAGGGCTGAAAGCCCGAAACCGGTCCTAGATGCTTGTTTCCAGTCCAGGGAGGACCTGGCCTGGCAGTTCGGGCTGGACTGTTCCCATTGGGCGCAGGGTCAAGACTGATTTCCATATGGCTGGCTCCAAACTGGAATGGCATGGTGAGCAAAAAACTATGGATTTAGGCCCAGATCTCTGTACTGGGGTGAATGTACGACATTGTTCTGCATTCTGTCCATCAATTGTTGTTTTTGCATTTGTCACCCCGAGTGGGACGGGTATGCCCAGACGTGGGTCCCGTGCTCTCCGTGCCACTGGAGTCAAGCTATCCTGGCTGATGAGGGCTGAAAGCCCGAAACCGGTCCTAGGATGCTTGTTTCTAGTCCAGGGAGGACCTGGCCTGGCAGTTCGGGCTCGACTGTTCCCATTGGGCGCAGGGTCAAGACTGATTTGCATATGGCTGGGTCCAAACTGGAATGGCATGGTGAGCAAAAAAACGAAGGATTTAGGCCCAGATCTCTGTACTGGGGTGAATGTACGACATTGTTCTGCATTCTGTCCATCAAGTGTTGTTTTTGCATTTGTCACCCCGAGTGGGACGGGTATGCCCAAACGTAGGTCCCGTGCTCTCCATGCCACTGGAGTCAAGCTATCCTGGCTGATGAGGGCTGAAAGCCTGAAACCGGTCCTAGGATGCTTGTTTCCAGTCCAGGGAGGAACTGGCCTTGCAGTTCGGGCTGGACTGTTCCCATTGGGCGTAGGGTCTGGTCAAGACTGATTTGCATATGGCTGGGTCCAAACTGGAATGTCATGGTGAGCAAAAACGATGGATTTAGGCCCAGATCTCTGTACTGGGGTGAATGTACGACATTGTTCTGCATTCTGTCCATCAATTGTTGTTTTTGCATTTGTCACCCCGAGTGGGACGGGTATGCCCAGACGTAGGTCCCGTGCTCTCTATGCCACTGGAGTCAAGCTATCCTGGCTGATGAGGGCTGAAAGCCCGAAACCGGTCCTAGGATGCTTGTTTCCAGTCCATGGAGGACCTGGCCTGGCAGTTCGGGCTGGACTGTTCCCATTGGGCGCAGGGTCAAGACTGATTTGCATATGGCGGGGTCCAAACTGGAATGGCGTGGTGTGCAAAAAAATGATGGATTTAGGCCCAGATCTCTGTACTGGGGTGAATGTACGACATTGTTCTGCATTCTGTCCATCAATTGTTGTTTTTGCATTTTTCACCCCGAGTGGGACGGGTATGCCCAGACGTGGGTCCCGTGCTTTCCATGCCACTGGAGTCAAGCTATCCTGGCTGATGAGGGCTGCAAGCCCGAAACCGGTCCTAGGATGCTTGTTTCCAGTCCAGGGAGGACTTGGCCTGGCAGTTCGGGCTAGACTGTTCCCATTGGGCGCAGGGTCAAGACTGATTTGCCTATGGCTAGGTCCAAACTGGAATGGCATGGTGAGCAAAAAAACGATGGATTTAGGCCCAGATCTCTTTGTTCTGCATTCTGTCCATCAATTGTTGTTTTTGCATTTTTCACCCCGATTGGGACGGGTATGCCCAGACGTAGGTCCCGTGCTCTCCATGCCACTGGAGTCAAGCTATCCTGGCTGATGAGGGCTGAAAGCCCGAAACCGGTCCTAGATGCTTGTTTCCAGTCCAGGGAGGACCTGGCCTGGCAGTTCGGGCTGGACTGTTCCCATTGGGCGCAGGGTCAAGACTGATTTCCATATGGCTGGCTCCAAACTGGAATGGCATGGTGAGCAAAAAACTATGGATTTAGGCCCAGATCTCTGTACTGGGGTGAATGTACGACATTGTTCTGCATTCTGTCCATCAATTGTTGTTTTTGCATTTGTCACCCCGAGTGGGACGGGTATGCCCAGACGTGGGTCCAGTGCTCTCCGTGCCACTGGAGTCAAGCTATCCTGGCTGATGAGGGCTGAAAGCCCGAAACCGGTCCTAGGATGCTTGTTTCTAGTCCAGGGAGGACCTGGCCTGGCAGTTCGGGCTCGACTGTTCCCATTGGGCGCAGGGTCAAGACTGATTTGCATATGGCTGGGTCCAAACTGGAATGGCATGGTGAGCAAAAAAACGAAGGATTTAGGCCCAGATCTCTGTACTGGGGTGAATGTACGACATTGTTCTGCATTCTGTCCATCAAGTGTTGTTTTTGCATTTGTCACCCCGAGTGGGACGGGTATGCCCAAACGTAGGTCCGGTGCTCTCCATGCCACTGGAGTCAAGCTATCCTGGCTGATGAGGGCTGAAAGCCTGAAACCGGTCCTAGGATGCTTGTTTCCAGTCCAGGGAGGAACTGGCCTTGCAGTTCGGGCTGGACTGTTCCCATTGGGCGTAGGGTCTGGTCAAGACTGATTTGCATATGGCTGGGTCCAAACTGGAATGTCATGGTGAGCAAAAAAACGATGGATTTAGGCCCAGATCTCTGTACTGGGGTGAATGTACGACATTGTTCTGCATTCTGTCCATCAATTGTTGTTTTTGCATTTGTCACCCCGAGTGGGACGGGTATGCCCAGACGTAGGTCCCGTGCTCTCTATGCCACTGGAGTCAAGCTATCCTGGCTGATGAGGGCTGAAAGCCCGAAACCGGTCCTAGGATGCTTGTTTCCAGTCCATGGAGGACCTGGCCTGGCAGTTCGGGCTGGACTGTTCCCATTGGGCGCAGGGTCAAGACTGATTTGCATATGGCGGGGTCCAAACTGGAATGGCGTGGTGTGCAAAAAAATGATGGATTTAGGCCCAGATCTCTGTACTGGGGTGAATGTACGACATTGTTCTGTATTCTGTCCATCAGTTGTTTTTGCATTTTTCACCCCGAGTGGTACGGGTATGCCCAGACGTGGGTCCCGTGCTTTCCATGCCACTGGAGTCAAGCTATCCTGGCTGATGAGGGCTGAAAGCCCGAAACCGGTCCTAGGATGCTTGTTTCCAGTCCAGGGAGGACCTGGCCTGGCAGTTCGGGCTGGACTGTTCCCATTGGGCGCAGGATCAAGACTGATTTGCATATGGCTAGGTCCAAACTGGAATGGCATGGTGAGCAAAAAAACGATGGATTTAGGCCCAGATCTCTGTACTGGGGTGAACGTACGACATTGTTCTGCATTCTGTCCATCAATTGTTGTTTAGGTCTCGCCTGAGCCAGCGCTTAGCGCTGCCCTCGGCGAGAGTTTTAGTAAACGGGTTTTGGAAGTGCAAACAGCAGTGGCTTTTGCTGGCGACCAGCTTGCGTTCACGCGAGCGTGCACGCGCGAACAGGCGCCATATGGCTTCCCTCGCCATCTGGCTTCCCACCCTGATAACTCGCAGCGGCTTTTATCACTCGCGATTACTTTCACTTTCGCGGCCGCGCGGCCAATGCTTGCTGTCTCCATCTTTTACGAACAGCCGCCTCCCTCCCTGCACTCTTCCTCCCCCGCCATGATAAACTGTTGTTTTCCATGATCTGCAGAGTAGCCTCGCCCGGCCTAGCCTCTCACTCCGATCTTGTGTCTAGTTTCACTGGTGCAAAGTGTGTCTGTGCATCTCTCTTGTCAAGCTTTATTTGCGTTTCTGCACTGTGGCCCACGGCTATGGCCGTCCTGTTTCCAGAGCACAATTTTCACCATCGTATGTTCAGTTTGTATGTAAACTACTCCCTGTTGGTGCTGACTACCGAGCCGGTTAATCATTCCTACGTTCGTTCTATACTTTCCCCGTCCCCTCTAGCTCTTCACTTCATCATGCTCTTGTCTCTTATTTTCTCACCCTTTGTTTCAAACTTTTTTTAGTTTTGTCTTCATTCTTCTCCCGTCCTTTTCTTGTTTTGCATTTTCTCTTCATACCCATTTCTTCTTTTGTTGGTACATTTTTCTTTTTTTTCCTTCTGTTTCCCTTCTACTCTTTCTCTTGTGCATAAACAAATACAACGCTCTCATTAATTACATTTGTTTAGCTACTCTTACACAAACATGTCTAGGCGCTGTAGTTGGTACTGCTAGGAAGAATTCATGCACGTCATAAGACAAAAATAGTTTTAGACTAGGTTTAGGTTTAAAATGAGCATGTTGGTTGCATGTTATTCACATTTTATAGGATCTCGTAATCCCTCCTTTCATCCGTTCTCTTCTGGCCTCTGCACTGTTTCTCTCCTTCGTGCTGCCCTCTATGGTCAGTTAAATCTCTTCCTCCCCCCCCCTCTATTTTCCGTCTAGCGGATCCCGCCATGGATGTGTCCAGGCTCTCTCCTCCATGCTACTGCAGTATGTCATTAGGTGACACGCCTCTGTGCTCCTTTTCCGCACTGCATCCCCCGATTTGGTAGCGGAGTCTTTTAACTTCTTTCGGATTCAGAACCTCAAACGTTTTGTTTTGGCTTTCTCTCTCCACCGATTCTTATTTTGTTGAGAATGCTATGGGCCTACTTCTTCTTTAATATACATGGTCTCAAAGCATACCACACATCACTTCTCCGGCACATGCCAGTAATAACGTGTATATTTTTAGGTCGAGCCTAGTGCAATAATTTTCTTGCAGGCTTTATTGTTTTGCAGGCCGTCTCTTCCCGTCCCTTCTACCCCCCACACATTAAAGGGTTCCTTACCGTCTGTAAAAAAAAAAGTGTGTAGTAATTGTATAGCTCTTCAATTCCTGGCAGCCCAGGACCCAGGATAATGTGCTGCATGGCTAAACACTTATAAGGTCAAAAAGGCGAGACCTATTGGCTATGCCAATGCTTGTTTTACATTTGTCACCCCAAGTGGGACGGGTATGCCCAGACGTGGGTCCCGTGCTCTCCATGCCACTGGAGTCAAGTTATCCTGGCTGATGAGGGCTGAAAGCCCGAAACCGGTCTTAGGATGCTTGTTTCCAGTCCAGGGAGGACCTGGACTGGCAGTTCGGGCTGGACTGTTCCCATTGGGCGCAGGGTCAAGACTGATTTGCATATGGCGGGGTCCAAACTGGAATGGCGTGGTGTGCAAAAAAATGATGGATTTAGGCCCAGATCTCTGTACTGGGGTGAATGTACGACATTGTTCTGCATTCTGTCCATCAATTGTTGTTTTTGCATTTTTCACCCCGAGTGGGACGGGTATGCCCAGACGTGGGTCCCGTGCTTTCCATGCCACTGGAGTCCAGCTATCCTGGCTGATGAGGGCTGAAAGCCCGAAACCGGTCCTAGGATGCTTGTTTCCAGTCCAGGGAGGACCTGGCCTGGCAGTTCGGGCTGGACTGTTTCCATTGGGCGCAGGGTCAAGACTGATATGCATATGGCTAGGTCCAAACTGGAATGGCATGGTGAGCAAAAAAACGATGGATTTAGGCCCAGATCTCTTTGTTCTGCATTCTGTCCATCAATTGTTGTTTTTGCATTTGTCACCCCGATTGGGACGGGTATGCCCAGACGTAGGTCCCGTGCTCTCCATGCCACTGGAGTCAAGCTAATCTGGCTGATGAGGGCTGAAAGCCCGAAACCGGTCCTAGGATGCTTGTTTCCAGTCCAGGGAGGACCTGGTCTGGCAGTTCGGGCTGGACTGTTCCCATTGGGCGCAGGGTCAAGACTGATTTCCATATGGCTGGGTCCATACTGGAATGGCATGGTGAGCAAAAAAACGATGGATTAGGCCCAGATCTCTGTACTGGGGTGAATGTACGACATTGTTCTGCATTCTGTCCATCAATTGTTGTTTTTGCATTTGTCACCGCGAGTGGGACGGGTATGCCCAGACATGGGTCCCGTGCTCTCCATGCCACTGGAGTCAAGCTATCCTGGCTGATGCGGGTTGAAAGCCCGAAACCGGTCCTAGGATTCTTGTTTCCAGTCCAGGGAGGACCTGGCCTGACAATTCGGGCTGGACTGTTCCCATTGGGCGCAGGGTCAAGACTGATTTGCATATGGCTGGGTCCAAACTGGAATGGCATGGTGAGCAAAAAAACGATGGATTTAGGCCCAGATCTCTGTACTGGGGTGAATGTACGACATTGTTCTGCATTCTGTCCATCAAAGTGTTTTTGCATTTGTCACCCCGAGTGGGTTCGGGTATGCCCAGACGTGGGTCCCGTGCTCTCCATGCCACTGGAGTCAAGCTATCCTGGCTGATGCGGGCTGAAAGCCCGAAACCGGTCCTAGAATGCTTGTTTCCAGTCCAGGGAGGACCTGGCCTGACAGTTCGGGCTGGACTGTTCCCATTGGGCGCAGGGTCAAGACTGATTTGCATATGGCTGGGTCCAAACTGGAATGGCATGGTGAGCAAAAAAACGATGGATTTAGGCCCAGATCTCTGTACTGGGGTGAATGTACGACATTGTTCTGCATTCTGTCCATCAATTGTTGTTTTTGCATTTTTCACCCCGAGTGGGACGGGTATGCCCAGACGAGGGTCCCGTGCTTTCCATGCCACTGGAGTCAAGCTATCCTGGCTGATGAGGGCTAAAAGCCCGAAACCGGTCCTAGGATACTTGTTTCCAGTCCAGCGAGGACCTGGCCTGGCAGTTCGGGCTGGACTGTTCCCATTGGGCGCAGGGTCAAGACTGATTTGCATATGGCTAGGTCCAAACTGGAATGGCATGGTGAGCAAAAAAACGATGGATTTAGGCCCAGATCTCTTTGTTCTGCATTCTGTCCATCAAGTGTTGTTTTTGCATTTGTCACCCCGATTGGGACGGGTATGCCCAGACGTAGGTCCCGTGCTCTCCATGCCACTGGAGTCAAGCTATCCTGGCTGATGAGGGCTGAAAGCCCGAAACCGGTCCTAGATGCTTGTTTCCAGTCCAGGGAGGACCTGGCCTGGCAGTTCGGGCTGGACTGTTCCCATTGGGCGCAGGGTCAAGACTGATTTCCATATGGCTGGCTCCAAACTGGAATGGCATGGTGAGCAAAAAAACTATGGATTTAGGCCCAGATCTCTGTACTGGGGTGAATGTACGACATTGATCTGCATTCTGTCCATCAATTGTTGTTTTTGCATTTGTCACCCCGAGTGGGACGGGTATGCCCAGACGTGGGTCCCGTGCTCTCCGTGCCACTGGAGTCAAGCTATCCTGGCTGATGAGGGCTGAAAGCCCGAAACCGGTCCTAGGATGCTTGTTTCTAGTCCAGGGAGGACCAGGCCTGGCAGTTCGGGCTCGACTGTTCCCATTGGGCGCAGGGTCAAGACTGATTTGCATATGGCTGGGTCCAAACTGGAATGGCATGGTGAGCAAAAAAACGAAGGATTTAGGCCCAGATCTCTGTACTGGGGTGAATGTATGACATTGTTCTGCATTCTGTCCATCAAGTGTTGTTTTTGCATTTGTCACCCCGAGTGGGACGGGTATGCCCAAACGTAGGTCCCGTGCTCTCCATGCCACTGGAGTCAAGCTATCCTGGCTGATGAGGGCTGAAAGCCTGAAACCGGTCCTAGGATGCTTGTTTCCAGTCCAGGGAGGAACTGGCCTGGCAGTTCGGGCTGGACTGTTCCCATTGGGCGCAGGGTCTGGTCAAGACTGATTTGCGTATGGCTGGGTCCAAACTGGAATGTCATGGTGTGCAAAAAAATGATGGATTTAGGCCCAGATCTCTGTACTGGGGTGAATGTACGACATTGTTCTGCATTCTGTCCATCAATTGTTGTTTTTGCATTTTTCACCCCGAGTGGGACGGGTATGCCCAGACGTGGGTCCCGTGCTTTCCATGCCACTGGAGTCAAGCTATCCTGGCTGATGAGGGCTGAAAGCCCGAAACCGGTCCTAGGATGCTTGTTTCCAGTCCAGGGAGGACCTGGCCTGGCAGTTCGGGCTGGACTGTTCCCATTGGGCGCAGGATCAAGACTGATTTGCATATGGCTAGGTCCAAACTGGAATGGCATGGTGAGCAAAAAAACGATGGATTTAGGCCCAGATCTCTTTGTTCTGCATTCTGTCCATCAATTGTTGTTTTTTTCATTTGTCACCCCGATTGGGACGGGTATGCCCAGACGTAGGTCCCGTGCTCTCCATGCCACTGGAGTCAAGCTATCCTGGCTGATGAGCGCTGAAAGCCCGAAACCGGTCCTAGATGCTTGTTTCCAGTCCAGGGAGGACCTGGCCTGGCAGTTCGGGCTGGACTGTTCCCATTGGGCGCAGGGTCAAGACTGATTTCCATATGGCTGGCTCCAAACTGGAATGGCATGGTGAGCAAAAAACTATGGATTTAGGCCCAGATCTCTGTACTGGGGTGAATGTACGACATTGTTCTGCATTCTGTCCATCAATTGTTGATTTTGCATTTGTCACCCCGAGTGGGACGGGTATGCCCAGACGTGGGTCCCGTGCTCTCCATGCCACTGGAGTCAAGCTATCCTGGCTGATGAGGGCTGAAAGCCCGAAACCGGTCCTAGGATGCTTGTTTCCAGTCCAGGGAGGACCTGGCCTGGCAGTTCGGCTGGACTATTCCCATTGGGCGCAGGGTCAAGACTGATTTGCATATGGCTGGGTCCAAACTGGAATGGCATGGTGAGCAAAAAACCGATGGATTTAGGCCCAGATCTCTGTACTGGGGTGAATGTACGATATTGTTCTGCATTCTGTCCATCAATTGTTGTTTTTGCATTTGTCACCCCGAGTGGGACGGGTATGCCCAGACGTGGGTCCCGTGCTCTCCATGCCACTGCAGTCAAGCTATCCTGGCTGATGAGGACTGAAAGCCCGAAACCGGTCCTAGGATGTTTGTTTCCAGTCCAGGGAGGACCTGGCCTGGCAGTTCGGGCTAGACTGATTTGCACATGGCTGGGTCCAAACTGGAATGGCATGGTGAGCAAAAAAACAATGGATTTAGGCCCAGATCTCTGTACTGGGGTGAATGTACGACATTGGTCTGCATTCTGTCTATCAATTGTTGTTTTTGCATTATGGAAAGGTAGCCTCACTTAGATTTAGATGAAACACCATTTTTCCGACGGATGAGTTTTAGGTGGTTCTACATCGGAAACCTGCAGCACAGCACCGCATACATTGTAGGGACACGGGGTGAATGCATAAGAAGGCCCAATTTTTTGAGCGTTGAACTTCCAACAAATATATTCCCTGCATAGAGTTGCTAATGCTGAGTGTGGTGCACTTGGTATAAAAAAATAATCATTGGCCTCCCTGCACGTCAGGCCAATATTTTATTTCAATTTCAGACAAATTGTCTCTTTTTCTGAATACAATGTGAACGGAAAAACCCTTGCCAAATTTAGGTGTGTAGGTCTCCACTGGGCAGGCAGAGGTGTGGCCCTTTGCAATACTGGTAGGACACCAGAGATACATGAAATGAGCCCACAGGTCTTTAATGTAAGCAGCGAGTGAAACTAAGAGGCAGACAATAGCTCCAGTGAGGGCTCTTTGTAGCTAATTAGAATGATAAATTATGTGGCATGAGATTGTTGGGCAACAATGCAACCCCAAGAGGACTTTTTTTGCTCATAGTGTTTGTAAAAGGAGGGTGTTTCTACCAAAGCCACTGAAAGCCATGATTTACCTCTCTACCCCAAGCCAGTAATACATCATCTCTATTTTATTTTAGATATATCCGTGCCTCCTAAAGGGCTATTATACTTGTGTAACTCATAAATGGTTTTGTGAATCAGCTCCATCGTATTGTTGTTACATTTTCATATGCAGTCTGAGAACAGAAAACTTTTATACAATGCAAGTAATAAATCTTATATTTCTTGCTGGTATTGAAAACATATTTAAATACAAGAGGACAACCTAATGAAAGAAATTGACAGTACCTGCTGTTGGTGAAGACGCAGATAAGCTTTAAAAATTAAAACAAATGGCTCAGCTGGAAAGCAATCACTTTAATATGGAATAGATGAAATATCTATTGCTAATCCAGAGGGTGATATTCAGTATTGCTGCCTGCTTTCACGAGTGAATAATCTAATCAGTTTTGTTAAACTAGCTAAACCACGATTGCGCACTTCTTGCCACGAACTGTAAAAAAATGTATATTTTAATGTCTGAAGACAGGAACAAAAATGGTTAGACATAGTTCTAAATTCATAATCAATCTCCCCCTGACAATCCAATCGGTGATTGAAAGATGTATTGGAGACAGGGTACTCATTTTAATGTTTTTTTTCTTCAGATTTATGTAGCGCAAAATCGAACCGAAGAGCGCTTTAAATAAGCACCAGTTGCCTTACAGTAAGGCATTTTTTTGGGGGGTAGAGGTGTTGGGCGTTATATAGCGCGAACTCGACTATTTTAATTTTCATGTAAAATGGCAGCATGATCGTCTCACATCCCTTCAAGCAAAGTGCATTTACCCATCCCCAGATGTAGGTCTCCATTCCAAAGAGGTTCTTTATACAGATTCGAGAGCACACGGAAGTCTACAATAGTTCTGTTCTGTCCCAGTCAGCATGATTTCGGCATGGTTAAAACTGGTGGATTTTGAGTGGGGAAAAACAGTGGTGGATATTCTCAAGAACGTGCGATAAACATCGCCAAAATAGGTTAACGCAAGTTTTCATATCGCCGTCTATCGCGGGAAAATCCCTCTGAGTTAACGTCGTATTTTCAACACGGCAGTAACATGCGATAGTCTCCCGATAATGCGTCAAATGTCCGCAATAACATTACCGGGACGGCGATGAAAATCCAAACCCGAACGCGAAAAAAGTTGCGATGGGCCCAACCGCTATAAGACAATCAGCGAAAAGCAGTGCCAGGCCTGCAAATCACACATGTCAAGCGGGAAAAATCACTACAAAAGCAGAAAAAAAAAACCACAAACAAAAACCAAACTACAGCGAAGCACAATGGAGGTAGCCGGAGCAGGCACAGAGGACGGCCAGAACCACACAAGCCCCCCGGAGGAGCAGCCTGGGACCTCGGGGACAGGGAAGGGCAAGGACAAGAAGAAGAGGAAGACGCGGTTCAGTCCGCAGGAAAACAGGATCCTGATCACGGAGGTGATAGAACACCATCAACAACTGTTCGTCACCTCCACTGTGTCATTGGCAACAAAAAATGCAACATGGCAGTCCATCGTGGACAAGGTGAATGCAGTCGGAGCGCTGAGGAGGACAATGAAAGAGCTCAAGAGGCGCTGGAATGATGTGAAGCACAAGACCAAGCAGAAACTCGCCAGTAACCAGAAGGCAGCAATGCAGACTGGAGGTGGGAGTCCAGTGCCACAGGAGGAGCTGGATGAGATGGAGGAAATGGTGTCCACAGTCATCAGTGGGGAGACAGTGGCAGGAGTTGGGGGACCGGACACTGCTCAACATGACCTGACACAACAACAACAGGGTGAGTAACGACCAGGGACTGATGGGGATGGGGGGAGATGGGCACAATGGCACACATGCACAATCAAGCGGAGCACAGTGCACAACCACAATGACTCTGGATCATGTTCCTGATCCCCTTCGCACACTGCAGCACACATAGAAACAGCACATAGGCCCCCGTTGACTATGTGCCCAGAGGAGGCCCGCCCACACATCACTTATCTCACAACCAACCCATGCACATGTGCTGAACCCAGCAAAGCTGCGGGTCCGTGAGCCACACTGACAATGCAAGTGACAGTGCATGACGATTAGCATGGCTGCAGTCCGATCATCATGACATGGTGCACGCCACCACACTGAGGTGGCTGAGTGTGGACCACATCCGTAAAGGAGCAGGTCACACTCTGACACATCCACCTGCACAAACAACCCCTGACGTCAACAACACATCTGCGGACAAACCATGCCCCAGAGTCCCAACTCCCACCAAGACCCAAATTCACCCAAGTCTGCAACATCTCAGCACTGTATGGGCACAGAAGTCAAAGGCACACTGCCTGAAAGGGACAAGGGGCAGCAAAATCAGAGCTGCAGGGGCGACTCTCTCAAAATGCAGCACACACACATGACATTCAGAGCACATCAGCATTGACAACAATGTGGTAAAAACTGCACCACGTTTACAACAGGACAGAGGACACAACAGGTGCCGCTTGTGTATAGAAACTGGCCAATCACATTTGGCATAGCAGGGAAATGTGAAATGTCAATGTACAAGTACAAACACATATCTGTGATGTTGTCGAAATGTCCACTGTCCCGCATCAAATAGGCAGCTCCTCCTAAACAGTCACAATGTACATTGTCATGCACTCTGTATGTGAACTTGTACAATGCTTCAACATACATGTGAACACAATGTAATACTGCATCTCCCCTTCACATTGCAGACGGAGCATCAACACCTCCTGCAGAGCAGCCCCAACAACTCTTCACTGATGACGATGAGGACATCCCCAACATCGACACCAAAGCCCTCCAAATCCTCAATGACAGCTTTGGCACCCCACCTCCAGGAGCAGGGCAGCCCAGCTGCATCGAGGAGACCCCACCCCATGCACAGACCACACAGCAGGAAGCACCTATCACCCCGGCTGTCTCCCAGGACCCCCACGAACAACACATGGCCTTCCAATGCCGTGTGTTAGAGGTCCTGGAGAAGATGGCTGATCAGGTGCGGGTGGGGTTCGACCTCATGGCAGCCAAACTTGATGCCATACATGGGTGTCTGATTCCCATCAGGGACCACTTACAGACCCTAACGGACACCCACAGTCCGCTCCATGCTCTCCAACGATCCATGGCTGACATCGCTGGAGTCATGATACTGAGACAAGAACAACTGTCCAGTCAGAGTGGCTCCAGCGATGTCAGCCGGGAGTTGGGACAGATGCGGGGGCTCATGGAGAACATGGAGCAGATGACGGCGGAAAGAATGGCTGCCACGGCTGCACACCAGCGAGATGTGGTTGGGACCTACCATGCCCTGCAGCACATCGTCATGGCATTGCTGCCTCAAGGCCTTGCGCAGATGAATGCTGCTGCTGCTTCTACATCCACATCTCTGCCCCCTGATGTGTCAGTGTCTCACAGTGCGGCAGGCAATCCACCTCCGGCCCCTGTGGTGTCAGTGGCACACAGTGCAGCAGGCAATCCACCTCCGGCCCCCGATGTGTCAGTGGCACACAGTGCGGCAGGCAATCCACCTCCGGCCCCCGATGTGTCAGTGGCACAGTGCAGCAGGCAATCCACCTCCGGCCCCCGATGTGTCAGTAGCACACAGTGCGGCCGACATTCCACCACCACCCACATGTGAGGAACATGTGACATCAGAGGACGAAGATGCGGGTGAATCAACCGTACTGGTAAGGAGGAGGCAGTAGCATTCATCTCCGCCATATGGCCTGTTTCTGCTTGGTTCTGCCCTTTGCATCATCACCTTCCACTATCCCCCGATACACTCTACGACACTCACCTTGGACCTCGACATGGACTGCTATTTTCTGTTTCGTTACCAATGACACAGCGATCAGACTGCGGACTGAACTTTTCCTCTTCTGATGTACTTGACATTCCCTGAAGGACCCTGGCTGGCCCTCAACGGGCCAATAATGTGAAGTGGGGTTTGCATGGCCCTGTAATGCTCCAGCTTCAACACTCCACTGGATGTGAATTAAACATTCAGAATCGCACAGATGTTTCATGTCTTTGATCATTCATGTATGAAAGTATGGATGAATGTAGGGTCAGTGATTCCCCCTTACGTCCATGTTGCTCATGTCGTGGGACTTGAGTCACAGGGTGCAACATCTAGGCCCTTATCTAGGTTTCTAGGCCGCACGATCAGGGTCTGGGCTTGCCTCTATCCACTCAGCGCCAGGAGGCTCCTTTGGGAGCGACAGTTGCGCTCTATAAGTACCCCATTCAATTCAATTCAACATTGCCGATTGCGGTCCGGGGGCGTAGACACTACAACAGAGACACAAGCATCAGTTACTTCCTTGTCCAGCCCAGAACTGAAGCACACCCAGAGCCCCGGGGTCATTGTTCCCACTCCTATGCTGGCCTGCCATACGCCAGGCCAGTCCACTCCGCTTACTCTCAGAGGGGGGGACGACAAAGCTACATGTCCCAGGTCTTCCCTGTAGTGATCTGCTGATCACTGGTCTAGTTGTCAGCATGCCACAGCCACTCCCTGAGGGCTGGTTAACCCCACACCACACCCATCCAGCACAGGCTTCACAGGACATGTGACCCTGCCAATAAAAGGGGCCTAGCACATCACATTCCCCACTGCCGGAGATGACATGATGGCGTCCGCACCACGAGACTCAATCATAAAGGGTCCATGACTTGTGGCGCACTGGGTTAGTGGCACCAGATGCACTGCGGCCGGCACGGGCCTACCGCCACGGGACGATGACTTGCGTTGCACAGGGTTAGTGGCACCCGCTGCACTGTGGCTGGCAGGGGCCTACCGCCACGGGACGATGACTTGCGTTGCACAGGGTTAGTGGCACCCGCTGCACTGTGGCTGGCAGGGGCCTACCGCCACGCGACGATGACTTGCGTTGCATAGGGTTAGTGGCACCTGAAGAGGTGAGCGGGTGTGCAGCCTGCGATGAGGCGTAGGCCTCGATGAGCCGTCCTGCTAATCGTGGTTCAATTTGAATTGTGAGCCCTGCTGGACCGTAGTACACGCCGAAGGCAGCAGTCAGCACACACATGACTCCGCGGTGCGGTGCCGCAGGGTGCACTGGGGGCCTGTGGCGCAGAATCCAGCGATCGGCTGAGGAGGATGCACCGGCACGTGGTGGGCCCTCTTGGAGACACGCCGGTGGCGGCAGCTGAGCATTGAGGCCTGGGTGCGCAGGGGTGGCCAGTCATCGCTGGGTGGAGGACTGGTCTGGGGACCAGGGCTGGGGTGCAGCAGGCGCACAGGATCGTGCAGGCACCACTTGTCACGGCGGTGGACTCGTGGCTGGGTAGGGGGCACCGCCCTGGCTGACACGACCCTGCATGTGATGATGTGATGTGCGCGGGTTGGTTTGGGACGTAGCCACCTCGTCTCCAGTGTGAATGTGCCCGTTGAAGGTGGTCGGCACGTGTGTGTAGGCCTATGGACAGGTTGTGGCGGAGACTGAGACATACGCAGTAGTCACTTTGGTGGTGGATTTGTGACGTGTGCATTCCCACAGTTGTGAGTTGGGGGATTGTGGAGTTGAGGTGTGTGGTGTGTTCAGTTGGTACTTGCCGATGGGCAGTGCATTTCCATGGGGGCCATCCTCAAAGCGCTGGTTGGTGGCGGACTTACGGACATGTGGGAATCATGCACACTGCCTGGGGAGTTTGCGACGACATTGGTGGACAGGCCACGGTGGTCCACTTTTGTATGCACATTGATGGCATGCGTGTGGTTGCTGTTGCGGTGATTGTGTGCAGTGTCGGCAGGGGGCACAAGTCGTACATGTGTGCTGTGAATTGCCCCCAACACGTGCATGACGCCAGCTATGGCGTAGTTCCCTTGCGTGGTCTCAAGATGTTCCTGCGCAGTGTGGAGGGAGTGAGGGGCAGGGGTATCGAGCTGACACACACCGTGATGCTTTCAGGTATGATGAGTCCTGCATGATGTGACCGTAACAGCAGTTTGTGTGGTCGTTACCTTCCTCTTCATTCCTACGATGGTTACGGCCACACAAACTTCTGTTATGGTCTTCTCATGCATGATTTATCATGCCTGTGAGCATTCCGGTTTGTCCAAGTGCAGTAGACTGTACCAGATTAGGCATGTGACTATACGGGAGTTCGACCATTGTCACCATTTCTCCCACAGGTTTCTGAAGACACGTTGCCCTGTTGAAGTTCCCCGTTGGGAATGGAACGCGTTGGCTGAGCTTTTCGTTTTGTTTATTTGTGTATTTGTAATAAAGTTCTGTTTTTACACTACTGTTGACTACTGGACTTCATGACCTGGCGCACCCACATTTCGGTTACTACGATCTTGGGTCTGGGGCACAGAGGCGTCTAGCACGAATCACTGACAAAATATCGACCTCAAAAATATCGAGGTACAAA
Source organism: Calotriton arnoldi (assembly GCA_963921515.1). Taxonomy (NCBI): domain Eukaryota; kingdom Metazoa; phylum Chordata; class Amphibia; order Caudata; family Salamandridae; genus Calotriton; species Calotriton arnoldi. Next base: position 327,655 of record CAWUFW010008937.1, read on the forward strand.
AATATCGTGACAAAGATATCGAACTCAAGAATATCGACATCCTATCTATATCATGGTAAGTACAAAAATATCGGAAAAAAAATATCGATGTCAAAAATATTGTTAAAAAAAATATCGTTTTATTTAAATGTTAAAAAAATAATGTAAAATAAAGTAAATAATACATATAATTAAAAGAAACATAGCTAAAATTATTTAAAAATGTTTAAAAATGAAAACTGATACATATAATGTTAAGCTAAATTAAACATATACATATAAAATATAATATATACTTACTTAATAATATTAATACATAATTATTTTAATAACCTATAAATTGTTAAAAATATTTTATAAATTATAAATACAGACATACACATACAAAAATAATATTATTAGAAATTTAAAAAATATATTTAACAAATTTAAAAAATTACAATATTTTTAATTTTTGTAAAATAAATTATACACAACATTAAGTAAAACAATACAGAAAAATATTGGATAGCGGAGGGAAAAAAATGACTATTCCCACTCCAAACAGTGCAACAGTAGGGAAAGTGTTGGATAGCGTAGGGGTAAAAATTACTATTCCCACTCCAAAGAGTGCAACAGTAGGGAAAGTGTTGGATAGCGTAGGGGTAAAATTACTATTCACACTCCAGTAAGTGCAACAGTAGGGAAAATGTTGGATAGCATAGGGGTAAAAATTACTATTCCCACTCCAGTGAGTGCAACAGTAGGGAAAGTGTTGGATAGCGTAGGGGTAAAAATTACTATTCCCACTCCAGAGAGTGCAACAGTAGGGAAAGTGTTGGATAGCGTAGGGGTTATAATTGCTACTCTAACTCCAGAAAGTGCAACAGTAGAGAAAGTGTTGGATAGAGTAGAGGTAAAAATTACTATTCCAACTCCATAGAGTGCAACAGTAGGGAAAGTGTTGGATAGCGTAGGGGTAAAAATTACTATTCCCACTCCAGAGAGTGCAACAGTAGGGAAAGTGTTGGATAGCGTAGGGGTAAAAATTACTATTCCAACTCAAGAGAATGCAACAGTAGGGAAAGTGTTGGATAGCGTAGGGGTTAAAAATAACATACTTATCAATTAAATAATTGTTTTAATAAAATACTGATTTATTAATAAATTAACAATAAATTAATTATAAATACCAATAAATGAAAATTAATTATTACTTTAATAACATTAAATTACTTCCCACCCTATTCCCCAATAAACACAAAACCCACTCCACATAAAATTTAACACAATTAATATAATTATCAATTAAGCAATTAATAAAAATTAATCAACAATTAATAATTAATTAACAATAAAATAATTATCAATACCAATAAATAATAATTATTAAAAATTAATAACCAATTAAAAATTAATTAACAATAAATTACTTATTAATACCAATGAATATTAATAAATAATTACTTAATTATGATACATTATTTCCCACCGTATACCCCTATAAACACACAACCCGCTCCTAAACTAAATTAACACAAGTAGTATATTTATCAATTATTTAATGGAAAAAAATTAATGACCAATTAATAATTAATAAACAGTAAATTAATTATCAATACCAAAAAATAAAAATTATTAATTACTTTATTATACTTAATTTACTTCCCACCCTATTCCCCTAGAAACCCACAACCCGCTCCAATAAAAAATGTATACAATTAATAGAATTATCAATCAATTAATAAAAATTAATTACCAATTAATAATTAATTACCAATACATTAAATATCAATAACAATAAATACAATTTAATAATTTCTTAATTACAATTAAATTACTTCCCACTCTATTCCCCTATAAACCCACAACCCGCTCCAGAACTAATATGCAAAAATGAATTTAAAATAATTATTTATTTCTAAAAATTATGAATTAATTTACTATAATTAAATTACTTCCCACCCTATTCCCCTATAAACCCACAACCCGCTACAGTACTAAAACGCAAAATTTACTTTAAAAAAATTACCAACTTCTAAACAATTAATACATATATTTAAAAAAATAATACAAAACATAACAAAACATGTGGAACACATACATATAAAATACATACTAAAATACATAACACTAACATAAACATCGATATTATTAACATCAATATTTTTACCTTCGATATTAATAACTTCGATATTAACAAAAACGATATTTCTTACCTTCAGGTCGATATTCTGGTCACCGATATTCTTGACATCAATATTCTGTCCCTACGATATTTAAAACTCGATATTAATGTTGGTCGATATTTAAAAATCGATATTTTGACTGTGCACCGTCTAGCACGGCTGGCGTTGGGGTTGGTTGCGCAGGTACACTACGAATTCGAACTATCGTGTGGTGCGGATACAGGGGCCCGCCGTTGCTTTTGTGGACATGCATCCATGACATGTGTGAGGGAGTTTGATGGGGCTGGCTGTGAGACTCCTCCGACTCTGGCAGTTGTTGGTTGGAAGGTACCAGGGGCCAACAGGTGCAGCACAGCCAGCAGCTTTGTCTGCGGGGGATGTAGGTTGTCTGCTGTGTTGGTACCGTCAGCCTGTGGGCAATGTGGGTCAGGATGCGGAGGATGGTTGTCCTTTTGAGCCTGTGTTGGCCAATGGCTTCCTCTGGCATTGAATCTCTGGGGCTGGTGCGTTTTAAGGTCGTCCGCTGTCCTGCACTGCCTAGGTGGTAATCCGGGGGGGTGGTCCAGGGGGTGGGCCTGGGAGTGGTGGCGGTGGGTGTTGTGGCCCTCTTGGTTCTCCGAGCTGCATGATCAGTAGCTCCATGGCATCTGTTGGTCTTCAGATGTGGCTCTGGGCTGGGCTCCCTTTCATACTGCAGGTAGTCGTCCTGCTTAACACCAGCAAAAGGCAGGTGTTAAATCCCTGCTGCTAACGCGCCTTATCGCCTGTTCTTGGTTCGCATCGCAGATCTGACTGGTCGTTGAGAATCTCGCGAAGTGGTGTTTTTGTGTGTTTTTGCATGGGAACGCCTACTCTGCATATCATTAGCGTTAGTTGTCGCACTCATCCGTGGCAATGTTTTTTGCGGTTGCTATCGCAGGAAAACTGGCGATGTCGGCAGTTTGCACCAGCTTGTGAATGGGGCGATAAATCTATTTCCACTTTTGCGGCGCTAAAGTGCCGATAAATCGGCGATAACTCCTTGAGAATATGCCCCAGTGCTCACTCACAGTTTGGCAGATCAGAACAGGGAAAAAAATCAGTATTACCACATTATCTCCGCCTCCAAGGTGTGGAACTCAGAAACATGCGGTAGTACCTCAACTAGTAATTATTGCAACCCCGTGGTATCAGCATTTATTGGGTGCAACATTACTGCACTAAAAAACGGCCTACATAGAATGATAGTTTTAGCATTTTTGGAACTTAGGGCCAGATGTACGACCCTATTTTGCATGCGCAAATGGGTTTGTGACCCGTTTGCGCATGCAAAATGTGAAAGGGCTATGTACAATTCCTAAATAGCGAGTCGCAATTTATTTGCGACTCACTATTTAGGAATTGCGAGTCGCTATTAGGAAGGGGCGTTCCCTTCCTAATAGCGAGCGCAAGCCCATGTATGAATGTTTTGCGACCGCAATAGCGGTCGCAAAACACTCGCAAATTACCACCCTCTTCAAGAGGGTGGTAATGCACTCGCAAAAGGGAAGGGGTCCCCAGGGGACCACTTCTCCTTTGCGAATGCTGGGGAAAATATTTTTTAAGGGCAGGCAGTGGTCCCAGGGACCACTGACTGCCCTTAAAAATTGAAACAAAAACGTTTCATTTTCATTTTTTTAAATGCACCCCGTTTTCCTTTAAGGAAAGCGGGCTGCATTTAAAGAAAAAATACTGCTCTATTTAAAAGCAGTCCCAGACATGGAGGTCTGCTGAGCCCAGCTGGCCACCATCCCTGGGAGATCCAGCCATTCCCAATGGACTCGCAAATTGCGAGTGGCTCATTAATATTCATGAGCCTCGCAATTTGCGACCCCATTGGGAATCGCAAACAGTGTTAAACACACTGTTGTACATGGCATTTTGCGACTCGCAAATTGCGACTCGCAATCGGGCGCAATTTACGAGTCGCAAATTGTCATGGTCGTACATCTGGCCCCTTATCAGTAAATCTAGCACAATTAGCCTTGCTCAAATGCAGCATCAAAACGTGGCTAATACACCTGACAAACTCTCTGAGTCTTAATCACAAAGCTAAACATACACTTTTGGTAAGTTTACTATCTTTTTGCTATTCACCAACTACGAGTGTAGTTTTACAGTGTAGTATTTTTATGACTGCAGACACTGCCCTATCTTGTTATGTGCGGAGTTCTCCGCAGTCCTAAAGATACTACACCTAAAACTGCACTCGTAGTTTGTGAATAGCAAAAAAATAGTAAACTTACACCAAAATTGAAAGTTTACCTTTGTGAATAAGGCCCTAAAAGTGAAATAACAAGAGGGTTTTGTATTAGGTATGTTTGAAATATGCGGAGGTGCAGCAAAATTATGTTGTCTAACCGTAATTACGCAAAATGCAAATCCATCATTTCGAGCCATATTTTAGTGTGAAATGCGTCCTCACATCAATTTGTGGCACGAGGACACATTAAATAAAAGCAATGTGAACAACAGCCACTTGCATTCTATTTTTCCTATGTACATTTTTACAGCGAATGGTGCGCAATTATGCAAAGTGGCTTAATTTTAGGAATTTTACGGAGGAAGAGTAACATGAAATTCCCAAAATGACACGAATTACTCTGGTGTCATTTAAATTTCGCCCAGGCATACTTTTTATCTGCTGATTCCAAATCACTAATTAGCCCCAAACCTTTTGTGGTTGCTTCACATTTTGTTGAGCACAAATGGTAGCTCAATGGACATAGAAAAATATTTCTAAATCCTTAGGGGCCTATTACGATGGCGGTCGGAAAACATCCCCGACCGCCATGGTAACGGGAAAAGACCGCCCGCAAGGCCCGCGACATAACCGCCGGTCGCATTAGGATGTTCCTTGCTCGAAATCCGACCGCAGAGGTCAGATCGCTGGCCTTAACATTGCGGCGGTTGCTGCTGCCTGCAGCACCGCAGCGATGTCCAAATGAGCATGTCCTTCATTTCCCTGCACTGCGTGGCAGGCACTGCACAGTGCCGTGGCAGGCACTGCACAGTGCCTGCCACCTGGTACAGGGAAATGTAGGGGGGGACCATGGGTACCCCCCCAGTGCACCCACACCCCCCACAAAACATTGGGGGCCCGCAACGGTCCCCCGGAAGACAATCACTACATGCCTTTCCATGGCGGTCTGACCGCTGAGGAAAGGCTGGCTACCGCCGGCATCATAATCCTGCCAGCGGAGCCTGCCCTGCACCGCCACCATTATCCCGGTCCTGCTCCATCCGCCAGGCAGGAGTGCGGAGGGCAACCGGCGGAAAAGCGGCGATCGGAATTTCCCACTGCCAGGGTCACCACCGCCATCCTAATTTGACAGGCGGATTTCTGGCTTGCGATCGCGGTCAGATGTCCACCGCCGGTCCGGCGGGCACCACCGCCGGCCCGGCGGTGGACATCCGACCGCCATCGTAATAGGCCCCTATGTGTCTGTAGCATCATAGAAATATTTTACAAGCATAATGAATGTTCTTATGGTTACAAGCAAACTCTTTGCAACTAGACCCTGTGTGGCGACCAAAGCGCATTCATTGTTAATAATATAATTTCTGGTTTACCGGTTAACTATTGAGTTAATATTGATTAGTACTTTTGATATTCAGCCGAATACCAAATTGGAAATTATTTGTTTAAGCTGAAGCTGCATACTGTTTTCCCAATTTCCAAACTGATGATCATACTTTACAAGCCATTAAAAAAGTGTCTCATTTTGTTTATGTTATTAGTACATGATAAAAACAGCAAGTTATCAGCAAACAAAAGAATAGCTTTATTTGAAAATTGTTATTTCATAAACTAATCTCACATGACTCATCATTTAACAATTTCATCTTCACTTTGGCTAGGCAAACATAAAGGTATTTAGCCAAAGCTGAATATCTGAATTCTGAATAAACTTTGGCCAAATATCCATCAGAGAACAAACTTCATCCCACCATTACTTTAAAAAAAACAGTTTTTATAGTTTCTTTTTATAGTTCAGCATTCAGTTACATACATGAGGATAATGCAGCATACTTTGAATTGTATATGTTTTCGGTTCGCCCACTCTCCCTTTCCATTTAGATTGTTTGTCCTCGCTGTACTATCTATCGTACTCCATGTTTTACACATTGAGCATTGACAAAGGGGCCGATTCCGATTCGGGCCGGAATTCTCTCCGACCGAGCCGGACCCGGAGAGAATTCCGACCGAATCGGACCCTAGCAGTCCGACCGAACGAGTACGATGCGTTCGCATGCCATCGGACTCGATTCGGTCGGACTCCCATTGAAGTCAATGGGAGCCTGGCGTACGACGCGTACGCGGGCTCCCATTGACTCAATGGGTGCGAGGCGGTCAAGGGCGCCCCCTACAGCGTGTACGCGTCCATGCATATCGCGGCGTACATGCACAGGTAGGGGGGACCCATGGGTCCCCCCTGTGTGCGACTCGCGCGCCTACGCGTACAGGGGGGTCCGACGCGGACCCCCAAATACGGCTCCGACAGCTTTTTCGAGCCGGATGGCGCGAGTCGATCGGAGTGGTCGCGGCGCGCATCGTACTTACCCGGCCGGGAAACGTCTCCATAGCACGGTGCGAGTCGTGTCCATGCGAGTCGGTCGGAGCGTGTTGAAGCCGCGTTCGAGTCGGTCGGAGATTTCGCGGGTGCCTGCATCGTACTCGCTCGGCCGGACCCGCGTACGATTCGGTCGGGAAACAGGGCTCCGAATCGGATCCGGTAAATCCGAATCCGATTCGGAGCACTACCGGCCGAGATCGGAATCGGCCCCAAAGTCTCAGTAACAGCAGTGCCAAACAGCCAATGAAGTTAAAAAACAAAAAGGGAAAAACTGTCCCATTATGAAAAGCTCATCGAGGGGGAGGAGGGGGTGCTCAGGAAAATGGCAGGTCAGGAGCTAGTTATTGTGAGAAGGTAGTTCTGACCATCTAATCCGCCTGGATTTTCCACTTTTTGATCACCTGGTTTTTGTCCTTTTACTGTGGGAGTGTCTAATAACCTGTGACTCTCCAACGGTAAACGCATGGTAAAATGGACAGCGAATGTTTACCGCCAGTGTCTCCCTTTTAAGATAAGGCCGCTGCTACGCAGTCAGGGTAAGGTGCACTGGGCTGGTTACACGTGGACATGTGTGCACATGTGTGAAAGCTGCACGTAAGAGACTACTGTCATGCGCAGCCCAGAACTGCGCACAGGTAGCCTGGCACAGAGGGACTATGCAGGGTTGAGTGGTGACCTGGAATAGGCTTTATAATGTGGGTTTACACATGTAGGGAAAGTCTGTGTGCTTTACTGCCTTTACCTTAGTGATGCTACATTATACTCCTATGGGAAAGGCGGCCTTAGGGCGCAGGCTCAGTTCCCTTTGGTCAACCTACTCCAGAGTCGCACCACTGTACACTGTAACCTGTGTGTAAAGAACAATTCTGTAAAGTCCAAAAGCTTATCTGTACAGCTTATGGGTCATCCAAGAATGTCATATTTCTCTGACTCAGCTCTCGATCAGAGCCCAGGCCTTTTGTCACCCTGCTGAGCTGGGTTAATTACTTTTCTCTCTAGGTGCAGGGACACTTGCCTCACCCATCAATATAAGCAATTAGCAGTGCTTACATCAGCTCTGGAGGTGGGTGGGATTGGATGAACTGCTCTGCATCAACCATGGCTGCCCCAGGCCATCATCAAAGGAGGCAGTCAAGACCTCTTGAGCCAAACTAGAGGGGGGGCTCCTTTGAAGATTTGTTGGAGAAGGCCCTGGTAGTGATGTCCGTGAGGGTGGAGCTGAGACCCCCAGAGCACATGTGGCAAGTGACTCCTGGGTGATGCCACTTTGAGCTATCTCAGAAGACTATGCAGGGAGGTTGGAACGGGGCGGAGAGGTGATGTGGCACTTCAGGATAGGCCAGAGGTGCTGCCCTGCTGACACTCCAACCTCCACTTAAAAGGTCCTGCGCAGGGGAGAGCGCTCACTTGGTGGTGCTTTTCTGTGACACACTGGACTTGGGGGCAGCTACCTTGGACAGTTGGAAGGACTGATAAGTAAAATGGCTGGTTTCATAAGAATCTTTCCCAATATGTGCCATCATATTTACCCACAGAGAATGGATATAAACCCTTGATACATCAGCCCCTTTTCTAGTGAGTCAGTATTGATAGTAGGGGAATTGCCAAACACCCCAGGCTTTAAACATTCAATGCAAGGTGTAGTGGCTGGTGTATGTGAAAAGAGTGCTATCACCAAGCATCTGGGATAGTGGTGAAAATATGACACCAGACTTTTGGAAAACATGGAACACAGTGTCACTTGGAATGCTGCTGCAAAAAGGTTCATTCCAAGTTCAACAAAGATTGGAGCTATGTTGATTGTATTTGCAGTGATTCAGCTACGTATATGAAAAAGTTGTGTGATGACCTGTCAAAATCGATACATGACCTGAAGTGCTTCCCTGTAAGAGATCCTTGCAACTTGTTAGATGGTATGCTGAAAGCATCTTTACAATCATCAGAGTTAATGAAGAATGCTATTGACTTTTTAGTCCATTCTGGTGCACTGTTTTGTTATGCGTGAGAACTAAAACACAAATATTTCTCATTTTGTGCTTTGAGTGGCATCAAAGAAAGAGTCATCCCAACTGTGTCACTTAGCTGATGGTTAAATGATTGCTAGCAGCTCGCAAATCACAACTCAGTGCAAAAGAAGGCAATTCTATAAATGCAATGAATCAGTGCTTGCCAAGCAGATCGGTACTAGAAGCCAGGCCCATGTTTGAAATGCCTTTTGAGTTTACAGATAAATATCAACACACAAACCTGTGGGGCTCCTTCTCACTAACAAATATCACCACATACACTCATGTTATACACTTAACCTAAACTATGCTGACAAAAAAAATTACCTCTCCACTAAAAGCAAATCCCTCTGACCACACATAATCTATAGCCCATTAGTCCACACCTATTAACTAAATGCTGCCATAAACATCCAACCCAAATATCCACTGCCCAATTATACCTAAAAAACAAACAGATATTACACCTTTGCTGCTGTTGTACACTAGACACACCAATCAACCACAAATGGCAGGCATCTAATTTACTCCTTGTATGAAATAGAAATAGCCTTGAAGAAATATGTCATCAGTGCAAAACTGTTTGCATTGCTCTCACTCAAAGGGGTAAAATGAGCACAGCCAAACAAACCTCACCAGTTTTACTCCAGAACACAATGCAATAGCAAACCACAGCTTCATCACACATAGTTTAGTCCAGTTGTGTAGGACAAGCCACTGTGCACAAACAGAACATAAATATAACAGAACTGCCCCAAGTAGAAAGCTGTCAAAGATGTCCCCCTCTTCTCTATGAACCACAGTTCAACTAAAACAGCCTTGTAAATGAAGCATTGAATTAGCTTCACTCATGTTCATCAATGAGGACAACTTTCTTGCCACTAAAGACATCAATCTCAGGGTTGACTCACCACTGGACTCAGTCATAACAAAGTTACGGTCAGCAGTGATCTGTCAAAAACTGCACTCCTAATGCCACACTCCCCCTGAACACACAACAAGACAATTACCATTCACACACACTTTTACAGTCAATCCCTGCACTGACAAAATAGCACAAATTAGACCCATTTACTGCTTACTTTTAACATTCAAGACCTTTAACCTCACATATCTCTACAATAGTCTCAGAGCCACTGAAAATAGAGACCTTGACTGCACTGTCCTACTCTTTAGTATAGACAGTATGGCCCAAGACCAAATGTACCACTGAATAAAACAGGTGACAAGTATGGTCCTATTGACATTTATAACACATCGAGTCAAAAGAGCTAGAATACAGGTCAAAGTTAAAAAAGAAAAACCTTAGATATAAAATCTTTGCAATTACCACCTGATGATGCCTTTGATCCTCAATCAACACACCTTTTAATACATGTTAACAACTGTCAGAAACCTTTTCAGAAGGCCATGAGGCATGCAGGAGTCACTGGGCCTAACTGTGGTGGTTGAAGACTTTTACTCCTGATGTCCCGGGACCCGAACTACTATGGATCCTGAGCAATTAGGCCAAGTACCCTTTCTGCACTTGACTCTCAGTGGTAGCTGTGGTCAAACAGTCAAAGGCTTCTTCAGGGGGGAGTGTGAATACAGATTAGTGAACACGACTCATTAATCAAACGGTGCACAGCAGTGTCAATAAGTCAATGTACAGTGAAATACATATAACAAAAAGAAGTATTTTATTTCTAACTCTACACACACAAAGAAATGTTATGACATGGATAAACAATAACATATTTCCCCTTGAGATTGGGCTTCTACACATTTCCCCTTGAGATCGGGGTTTTCATGCTTTACTGGCAAATCCCTGTCCCAACCGCTCTTTGTAATGTGGATAAGGTTGTAACCCATTCATTGGTGGGTTTTTGACTTGGTAGGGCAATTTTAGGGTTTAAGGTGGTATGGGGCTTAAAAATATATATATTCAAAAAATGTATATACATACATATATATATATACATATATATATACACAGACACACAAATGTGGGTATAAAAACATACATATACACACACACATATATATATAAATATATATATATATATATTTTTATATATATATATATATTCACTGCTTTCACTGGTTTCAGGCACGTTATAGTTAGAAATTAGCATTTAAAAAAACCTTAGAAATTCACTGAAAAAACCATAGGTTTCAGGGACGTTATAGTTAGTTGGACATTTCTCTCGTACAAAACCATAGAAATTCCCCCGTTATAGTTAGTTCAGCTAACTATAACTCGCGCACCCGCAATGCACTGCTGATGACGTCACATATTACATCAATCATGACATGGTCAGTGACATCACTGATGACATCTCAAATGACATCACTGATGACATCACTGATGACATCATCCAGTGACAGTGTTTTTGTTTAAAGTTTAAATATGTATTATATATATGCCAAGGTGTATTGAAGAATGAGTGGGTGGTCTGGATGGAGGATTTAGTAGGTGTGTGACTGACTGTTTAAGTGAGTGATTACATGTGTCTTACTGAATGCATGGGTTAGTGACTAAACTGTGTGAATGTCTGTATCAGTCTGTCTGTTGTTGTATAAGCTGCTGCATGGGTTGGTCAGTAGCTACATGAGTGTCTATATGGGTTATCGATTGGTTGCCTGAGTATTTGTATGGGTGCCTGAGTGTGTGTGTGGGTGGGTGGGAGGTGTGTGACTCTGTGCATAGATGTTTGAGTGGTTGATTCACTGTGTGTATGGGTTCAAGAGTGCATGTGGAAACAGCTGTATGGGTAGGTGAGTGTGTGTATGGGTGTGTTGGTGAGTGAATGGATGTCTCAATGGTACATGTCCAAGTAACTACATATGTAAAAGGCAGTGTATGTGAGAGTTGAAGTATATAAATGACTATATGTGAAAGTCAGTTATTGTGAGAGTGGCTGTATGGATGAGTGTGTATTTGTATCAGTGATTGTATAAGAGAGTAAGTATGCGTTTGTTTCTGTTTGAATGAGTGATGTGGTGTGTGTATAACTGTATAGGTGAGTAAATGGGAGTGTGATTGATTCTTTGCATGACTGACTACGTGTGTGAGTAACTCTGGATGAGTGGTGGTGTGTGAGTGTCTGTATAGGTGTATGAGTGCATATGATAGTGTTGTATTGATGAGTGACTGTATGGGTGAATGAGTGGATGTGTGTGTAGACCTAGGAATCAGTGAGTGCGTATGTAGTAACTGGTATTGGTGTGTCTATGGTTTCGAAAATGGTAATCTGTATTTTACAGTGGGTGTATCAAAGGTTATATTAGAGTGTGAGGAGGTGCATCAGATTTTCACGTGGATGATGTCATCAGTGATGTCATCAGTGATGTCACTGACCATGTCATGATTGATGTAATATGTGACATCATCAGCAGTGCATTGCCGGTGCGCAAGTTATAGTTAGCTGAACTAACTATAACGGGGGAATTTCTATGGTTTTGTACGAGAGAAATGTCCAACTAACTATAACATCCCTGAAACCTATGGTTTTTTCAGTGAATTTCGAAGGTTTTTTAAATGCTAATTTCTAACTATAACGTGCCTGAAACCTATGGTTTTTTCAGTGAATTTCGAAGGTTTTTTAAATGCTAATTTCTAACTATAACGTCCCTGAAACCCATCGTTTTTTCTGTGAATTTCAAAGGTTTTTTAAATGCTAATTTCTAACTATAACATAGCAGTCGCGTTTGCAGAGTGGTGGAGAAAGGTGAGCGTGGCCTTCAAAGACCTCTTAGCAATCCCACTGTGTGGGATTTACTGGAAGTAACAGGAGGAGTAGTTAGCCCCCAACATCAACCTTGGGGGCCAATTACCCCTTTTATTACCACCAGTAAGTCCCACACAGCAGGTTTGCTAACTTCTTATATCAGAGCTGCGTTGCAGAGAGGTGTAAAAAGGGGCATGGCCTCGGACCACCTCTCTGCAACACAGCCTTGTGGCACCTACTGGAGGTACCTGGTGGGCTAGTTGGCCCCCAGGGACCCTCAATATTCAAGGGGAATTAATTCCCCAACTTAAAACACGCCACGGGGTGCGTTTGCAGAGTGGTGCATGGTGGGGGCGGGGCCTCCGGCGCAAGGCCAGCTTTTTTTAAAATTTTGTTTTTTTAGAAGGGGGGCTGTGTGGCCCCCCTTCTTTTACAATTTTTGGGGCCCTGGGGACCCCATCCCCCAGGGCCTGGCCCCATTTTTTTTTCCTTAAACGGGAGGGGGGCCGCGTGGCCCCCCTCCAGAGGCCAATTATGGCCGTGGGGACCCCATCCCCCGGGGCCTGGCCACCCTCTTTATTTGTTTTATTTTTATTTTTTTGGGAGGGGGGCCGCGTGGCCCCCCTCCTCAGGTCAATTATGGCCCCGGAGACCCCATCCCCCAGGGCTGGCCTGTCCATTTTTTTTTTTTTTAAAGGGGAGGGGGGCCACGTGGCCCCCCTCCCAGGCCACTTCTGGCCCTGGGGACCCCATCCCCCGGGCCTAGCCATCCTTTTTATTTTTATTTTTGGGAGGGGGGCCCCGCAGCCCCCCTCCTGAGGCCAATTATGGGACCCCATCCCCCGGGGCCGGCCTGCCTTTTTTAAAAATTTGTTATTTTTTTTAAAGGCCGCGTGGCCCCCCTCCTCAGGTCAATTATGGCCCAGGGACCCCATCCCCCGGGGCTGGCCTGCCTTTTTTTTAAATTGTTTTTTTTTAAAGGGGAGGGGGGCCGCGTGGCCCCCCTCCCAGACCACTTGTGGCCCCGGGGACCCCATCCCCCCGGGCCTGGCCTCTCCGTTGGGGACCGTGGGGGGAGCCCCAATGCCCCCACGGTCCCGCCGGCTCCCCGCCTCCTGCGGGAGCCGGCATTGCTTTTCCACAAGGGGAGCTTCTGACATGCAGCTCCCCTTGTGGAAAAGCCGCATGGCAGGGCAGGAGCCGCAAACAGCAGTGTCCCGGGGGTGGGCACCCCGGGACACTGCAGGAGCCGGCCCTGGGGGGTGGCGGTCCCCAGGGCCATGGAGGGCTCCAGGAGGGGGGCCGCACGGCCCCCCTCCCTACCATTGCAAAGCCCCGGGGAGGTGGTGGTCCCCGGGGCTCGGGTGTCCATAACGGACCCCCGCATTGACATGTTTAGTGCCCTGGGGAGGTGGTGGTCCCCGGGGCATGTGGGGGGCTCGAGCCCCCCCACACAGGTTTTAATTAAAAAAAGAGCCCCGGGGAGGTGGCGGTCCCCGGGGCAGCATGGGGGGGATTGGGACCCCCTATGTATTTTGTTTAACAGCCCCAGGGAGGTGGCGGTCCCCGAGGCTGCAGGGAGGGCCGCGTACCCCCCGTGGTTGTTTGTTAAAGCCCCAGGGAGGTGGCGGTCCACGGGGCAGCGTGGGGCGAATTGGGACCCCCCCACGCATTGTTTTAACAGCCCCGGGGAATTGGCGGTCCCTGGGGCTGCGGGGGCCCAGGGGCCCCCGCTAATTAATTGGTAGTGCCCCCGGGACCTGGCCCACCCGGGGGCTTTTTATAAACAAAGCTTCATTTTTTTTAATAATTTCGGCAGGATTCGCGACCCCAACGCGATTTCCGCCAAAATTATAAAATAAAATGCTTTTTTTGGCCCTGGGGGTCCTTGTGGGACCCCCTGAGCAGCCCTAGGGGGTCAGGGTGTTTCTACCCTGCCCCCTTTTATTGTTTTTTAACCTCTTTTTTCTGTTTTCTTGTGACTCGGTTCTACCGAGTCACAAGATGGCTGCCAACACTTCCTGGTTTGGAGTGTTGGCAGCCAATTAGAATGAAGCTCGTGGTCGGGAGTGTTCGCGAACCCTCCTCGGCCACAGATATCAAAACTTTTTCTTTCTTTAATTTCTCAGCAACTACTGAACGGATTTACACCATTTAACAAAAAGGGATCTTTCTGAACCAAGACCTACCTTTTTGCCAAATTTGGTGTAATTCCGTTCAGCAGTTCCGGCTGTAGCTTTGTCTAAAGTTTCCTATTGAAAATTACATGGGGAAAACGCATTTTGGGACCCCCCTTTTTTCTCAGCCCCCGCTTGATGAATCACCCTGAAACTTTCAAGACATGAGCTGACCGGAGCGGGCTACGATTTTTGAAAATTTCGCGAAGATTCGTCAAACGGCGCCAAAGTTGTTGGGAAATCAAAAAACATATATATATATATGTATATATTATCTACTGGCGGTCGCCAGTAGATAGTTATAGTTAGGACCTATTTTCCATAGGAAATCCGCGACATTCTATTTGAAATAACTCTTGCGTCGGTTGACGAATCTTCACGAAATTTTCAAACTTTATGGCCCGCTCCGGTCCGCTCCTACCCTGAAAGTCTCAGGGTGATTCGTCAAGCGGGGGCCGAGAAAAAGGGGGTCCCAAAACGTGTTTTCCCCATTCATTTTCCCATAGGAAACTTTAGACACGGCTACAGCTCGAACTGCTGAACGGAATTACACCAAATTTGGCAAAGAGGTAGTTCTTGGTTCAGAAAGAACCCTTTTTGTTAAATGGTGTAAATCTGTTCAGTAGTTGCGGAGAAATTAAAAAAATAAGAGTCAAAAAATCAATTTCCCATAGGAAACTTTATGCAAGGCTACAGCCTGAACTGCTGAACGGAATTACACCAAATTTGGCAAAGAGGTAGTTCTTTATTCAAAAAGAACCCTTTTGTTAAATGGTGTAAATCCGTTCAGTAGTTGCTGAGAAAATCAAAAGTAAAAACACATATATATCTGGGCGGAGCCTAACCACACATGTCATCGTGAGATCTGATTGGCTGTCAGCACTTCATCCTGGAATTGCTGGCAGCCATCTTGGGACCAATATAAATGATAGTACCATTGAAATGCATTGTAGTGAATCGAAGATTTTGAGGGTTACCAAAAGGAGAACTATAAAGGGTGATAACAGACTTTAGTTACATTAGAATTCATTTGTTGATGGTACCATACTAATTTCAGGAATTGTGGTGTGTTCTAAGGTGATT
Organism: Calotriton arnoldi; assembly: GCA_963921515.1. NCBI lineage: Eukaryota > Metazoa > Chordata > Amphibia > Caudata > Salamandridae > Calotriton > Calotriton arnoldi. The sequence continues at coordinate 343,376 of CAWUFW010008937.1, forward strand.
TTACCCTGTGAAAAACCTTCTGCTGGGATATCATGAATCATGTTTGAGAGAAAACTATTTTCACATGCTTGTCCCATACAGTTTTGGAAGGTGCCCCAGAAGCTAAAATGAGAGCATATTTTCTGTAAATTCACATTATCTTTCTCAGTCATGTGAGAATGAAGTCTGACATTCTCAGTAAAACATGTACATCCAACAAGGGCAGAGACTGTCAGTTGATTCCTTTGTGTTCTACTGCAGCTTCCCAGAGTGTTCTAAAGAACAACTAGAGTGCTAACAGCCTTACTTATGACAAAAGTATGGCACACCTGAAGCCATCTTGATTGGAATAAACTGGTAACACTTAAAACATTTAATTTAAAAAGGAACAAAATGATGGGGTTCATCTTGTCATAGAAATTATGGTTAGTGCTCTGGAAAGAAAAATTAGGACATGTTTCAAGTGTGATCTCAAATATCTTCCTGTTATATTTCAACAGGAGCAGCCTGTCAGTTGATGCCTTTGTGTTCTACTGCAGCTTCCCAGAGTGTTCTAAAGAACAACTAGAGTGCTAACAGCCTTACTTATGACAAAAGTATGGCACACCTGAAGCCATCTTGATTGGAATAAACTGGTAACACTTAAAACATTTAATTTAAAAAGGAACAAAATGATGGGGTTCATTTTGTCATAGAAATTATGGTTCGTGCTGTAGAAAGAAAAATTAGGACATGTTTCAAGTGTGATCTCAAATATCTTCCTGTTATATTTCAACAGGAGCAGCCTGTCAGTTGATGCCTTTGTGTTCTACTGCAGCTTCCCAGAGTGTTCTAAAGAACAACTAGAGCGCTAACAGTCTTACTTATGACAAACGTATGGCACACCTGAAGCCATCTTGATTGGAATAAACTGGTAACACTTAAAACATTTAATTTAAAAAGGAACAAAATGAGGGGGTTCATTTTGCCATAGAAATTATGGTTAGTGCTGTAGAAAGAAAAATTAGGACATGTTTTAAGTGAGATCTCAAATATCTTCCTGTTATATTTCAACAGGAGCAGCCTGTCAGTTAATGCCTTTGTGTTCTACTGCAGCTTCCCAGAGTGTTCTAAAGAACAACTAGAGTGCTAACAGCCTTACTTATGACAAAAGTATGGCACACCTGAAGCCATCTTGATTGGAATAAACTGGTAACACTTAAAACATTTAATTTAAAAAGGAACAAAATGAGGGGGTTCATTTTGCCATAGAAATTATGGTTAGTGCTGCAAAAAGAAAATTTAGTGCATGTTTTAAGTGAGATCTCAAATCCTCTTCTATTTCATTAGAAAATTCTGACATGCAGACTGAAACAATCACTTTCAATACCAGCAGTAGACTTCCAGTTAACTCCTTGGTGAGCAGTAGCTTTACTACAGTGATCTAATGAACAACTAGAGTAATAACATTCTGAATTTATGGCAAATGTGTGACACATCTGAATGCCTTCTTGATGGAATCAAAGTAAAAAACTGAAAGCATTTCCTACTGAGGAGACTGCAGTAAATGAGGAAATTAGGAAACTTCATAACAAAGAAGTCTTCCAAGATGGCCACCAGTGAAAAAAGAGCCCAAATGTAGCACATATATTACCCAGATGTAGCCCACATATAGCCCAATGACAAAAGTGTGCAAAACACTTTTTATTTTTTGTTTTTTTGCAGTTTTATGTAGTGCAGACTGGTCAGGTATTGGAGCGTTGCATCTTAAAACATGACCCCCCTACACTACAAAAACACCACTGCACTACCCTAAACCCTAAAACACTACCCCAGCACGACCCCCTACACTACACAAGCACCACTGCACTATCCTAAACCCTAAAACACTACCCCCAGCATGACCCCCTACACTACACAAACACCACTGCACTACCCTAAACCCTAAAACACTACCCCAACACCACTGCACTAACCTAAATCCTAAAACACTACCCCCAGCACGACCCCCTACACTCCCCAAACACCACTGCACTACCCTAAAACATGACCCCCTACACTACACAAACACCACTGCACTACCCTAAACCCTAAAACACTACCCCCAGCACGACCCCCTACACTACACAAGCACCACTGCACTACACTAAAACCTAAAACACTACCCCCAGCACGACCCCCTACACTACACAAACACCACTGCACTACCTTAAACCCTAAAACACTACCCCCAGCACGACCCCCTACACTACCTAAACACCACTGCACTAACCTAAATCCTAAAACACTGCCCCCAGCACGACCCCCTACACTACCCAAACACCACTGCACTACCCTAAAACATGACCCCCTACACTACACAAACACCACTGCACTACCCTAAACCCTAAAACACTACCCCCAGCACGACCCCCTACACTACACAAGCACCACTGCACTACCCTAAACCCTAAAACACTACCCCCAGCACGACCCCCTACACTGCCCGAACACCACTGCACTGCCCTAAACCCTGAAACACCAGCCCCTGCATGACCCCCTACACTGCCCGAACACCACTGCACTGCCCTAAACCCTGAAACACATACCCTAGCACGACCCCCTACACTGCCCGAACACCACTGCACTGCCCTAAACCCTGAAACACCACCCCTTCACGACCCCCTACACTGCCCGAACACCACTGCACTGCCCTAAACCCTGAAACACCACCCCCAGCATGACCCCTACACTGCCCGAACACCACTGCACTGCCCTAAACCCTGAAACACTACCCCCAGCAAGACCTCCTACACTGCCCGAACACCACTGCACTGCCCTAAACCCTGAAACATCACCCCCAGCAAGACCCCCTACACTGCCCGAACACCACTGCCCTAAACCCTGAAACACCACCCCCAGCACGACCCCCTACACTGCCCGAACACCACTGCACTGCCCTAAACCCTGAAACACCACCCCCAGCATGACCCCCTACACTGCCCGAACACCACTGCACTGCCCTAAACCCTGAAACACCACCCCTGCACGACCCCCTACACTGCCCGAACACTACTGCACTGACCTAAACCCTGAAACACCATCCCCAGCACGACCCCCTACACTGCACGAACACCACTGCACTGCCCTAAACCCTGAAACACTACCCCCAGCAAGACCCCCTACACTGCCCGAACACCACTGCACTGCCCTAAACCCTGAAACACTACCCCCAGCAAGACCCCCTACACTGCCCGAACACCACTGCACTGCCCTAAACCCTGAAACACCACCCCTGCAAGACCCCCTACACTGCCCGAACACCACTGCCCTAAACCCTGAAACACCACCCCAGCAAGACCCCCTACACTGCCCGAACACCACTGCACTGCCCTAAACCCTGAAACACCAGCCCCAGCACGACCCATACACTGCCCGAACACCACTGCACTGCCCTAAACCCTGAAACACCACCCCCTGCACGACCCCCTACACTGCCCGAACACCACTGCACTGCCCTAAACCCTGAAACACCACCCCCAGCACGACCCCCTACACTGCCCGAACACTACTGCACTGCCCTAAACCCTGAAACACCACCCCCAGCACGACCCCCTACACTGCACGAACACCACTGCACTGCCCTAAACCCCGAAACACTACCCCCAGCAAGACCCCCTACACTGCCCGAACACCACTGCCCTAAACCCTGAAACACCACCCCCAGCAAGACCCCCTACACTGCCCGTACACCACTGCACTGCCCTAAACCCTGAAACACCACCCCCAGCATGACCCCCTACACTGCCCGAACACCACTGCACTGCCCTAAACCCTGAAACACCACCCCCAGCACGACCCCCTACACTGCCCGAACACCACTGCACTGCCCTAAACCCTGAAACACCAGCCCCAGCACGACCCCCTACACTGCCCGAACACCACTGCACTGCCCTAAACCCTGAAACACCACCCCCAGCACGACCCCCTACACTGCCCGAACACCACTGCACTGCCCTAAACCCTGAAACACCAGCCCCAGCACAACCCCATACACTGCCCGAACACCACTGCACTGCCCTAAACCCTGAAACACCAGACCCAGCACGACCGCCTACACTGCCCGAAAACCACTGCACTGCCCTAAACCCTGAAACACCAGCCCCAGCATGACCCCCTACACTGCCCGAACACCACTGCACTACCCTAAACCCTCAAACACCAGCCCCAGCATGACCCCCTACACTGCCCGAACACCACTGCACTGCCCTAAACCCTGAAACACCAGCCCCAGCAAGACCCCCTATACTGCCCGAACACCACTGCACTGCCCTAAATCCTGAAACACCACCCCCAGCAAGACCCCCTACACTGCCCGAACACCACTGCACTAAAGCCTGAAACACCACCCCCAGCAAGACCACCTACACTGGCCGAACACCACTGCACTGCCCTAAACCCTGAAACACCACCCCCTGCACGACCCCCTACACTGCCCAAACACCACTGCACTGCCCTAAACCCTGAAACACCACCCCCTGCACGACCCCCTACACTGCCCGAACACCACTGCACTGCCCTAAACCCTGAAACACTACCCCTCAGCACGACACCCTACTCTGCCCGAACACCACTGCACTGCCCTAAACCCTGAAACACCACCCCCAGCATGACCCCCTACACTGCCCGAACACCACTGCACTGCCCTAAACCCTGAAACACCACCCCCTGCACGACCTCCTACACTGCCGGAACATCACTGCACTGCCCTAAACCCTGAAACCCCACCCCCAGCACGACCCCCTACACTGCCCGAACACCACTGCACTGCCCTAAACCCTGAAACATCAACCCCAGCAAGACCCCCTACACTGCCTGAACACCACTGCCCTAAACCCTGAAACAACACCCCCTACACTGCACGAACACCACTGCACTGCCCTAAACCCTGAAACACCACCTCCAGCAAAACCCCCTACACTGCCTGAACACCATTGCTCTGCCCTAAATCCTGAAACACTAGCCCCAGCATGACCCCCTACACTGCCCAAACACCACTGCACTGCCCTAAACCCTGAAACACCACCCCCAGCACGACCCCCTACACTGCCCGAACACCACTGCACTGCCCTAAACCCTGAAACACCAGCTCCAGCAAGACCCCTACACTGCCCGAACACCACTGCACTGCCCTAGACTCTGAAACACCAGCCCCAGCAAGACCCCCTACACTGCCCGAACACCACTGCACTGCCCTAAACCCTGAAACACCAGCCCCAGCATGACCCCCTACACTGCCCGAACACCACTGCACTGCCCTAAACCCTGAAACACCAGCCCCAGCACGACCACCTACACTGCCCGAACACCACTGCACTGCCCTAAACCCTGAAACACCAGCCCCAGCACAACCCCCTACACTGCCCGAACACCACTGCACTGCCCTAAACCCTGAAACACCAGCCCCAGTACGACCCCCTACACTGTCCGAACACCACTGTACTGCCCTAAACCCTGAAACACCAACCCCAGCACGACGCCCTACACTGCCCGAAAAGCACTGCACTGCCCTAAACCCTGAAACACCACCCCCTGCATGACCCCCTACATTGCCCGAACACCACTGCACTGCCCTAAACCCTGAAACACCACCCCCTGCAGCACCCCCTATACTGCCCGAACACCACTGCACTGCCCTAAACCCTGAAACACCACCCCCTGCACCGCCCCCTACACTCCCCGAACGCCACTGCACTGCCCTAAACCCTGAAACACCACCCCCAGCACGACCCCCTACACTACCCGAACACCACTGCACTGCCCTAAACCCTAAAACACTCCCCCAGCACGACCCCCTACACTACCCAAACACCACTGCACTGCCCTAAACCCTAAAACACTACCCCCACATGACCCCCTACACTACCCAAACACCAATGCACTACCCTAATCCCTAAAACACTACCCCCGCATGACCCCCTACACTACCCTAAACCCTAAAACACTACCCCCGCACGACTCCCTACACTACCCAAAGACCACTGCACTACCCTAAACCCTAAAACACGACCTCCTACACTACACAAACACCACTGCACTACCCTAAACCCTAAAACACTACCCCCTACACTACACAAACACCACTGCACTACCCTAAACCCTAAAACACTACCCCCAGCAGTACCCCTATACTACCCAAACACCACTGCACTAACCTAAACCCTAAAACACTACCCCCAGCAGTACCCCCTACACTACCCAAACACCACTGCACTACCCTAAATCACTACCCCCAGCATGACCCCCTACACTACCCAAACACCACTGCACTACCCTAAACCCTAAAACACTACCCCCAGCACGACCCCCTACACTACCCAAACACCACTGCACTACCCTAAACCCTAAAACACTCCCCCCAGCACGACTCCCTACACTACCCAAACACCACTGCACTACCCTAAACCCTAAATCTACCCCCAGCATGACCCCCTACACTACACAAATACCACTGCACTACCCAAAACCCTAAAACACTACCCCCAGCACGACCCTCTTCACTACCTAAACACAACTGCACAATTTGTTACAGGCGTTGCAACGCAGGCCTGTGGTGCTTACTGGAAGTACCTAGTGGGCTAGTTGGGCCCCAGGGACCCTCAGGATTCAAGGTGACCTAATCCCCCAACTTAAAACTCACCACGGGGCGCGTTTGCACAGTGGTGAAGGGAGGGGCGGGGCCTCAGGTGACATGTGCGCAAACACGCCCTGTGGTGCATTTTAAGTTGGGGAATTAATTCCCTTTGAATCCTGAGGGACCCTGGGGGCCAACTAGCCCACCAGGTACCTTCAGTAAGCACAACAGAGTTGCGTTGCAGAGAGGTGAAAAAAGGTGCGTGGCCTCGGAACGCCTCTCTGCAACTCAGCTCTGTGGTCCTAACTGTAGGTACCTGGGGGCTAGTTGGGCCCTAGGGACCCTCAGAATTCAAGGGGACTTAATCCCGCAACTTAAAACGCGCCACGGGGTGCGTTTGCACACATGTCACCTCAGGCCCCCCTCCCTTCACCACTGTGCAAACGCGCCCTGTAGCGCGTTTTAAGAGGTAGTTTTAATCCCCTGCCCTATTATGTACTAGGGACTTGCAGAGGAGGTCATGCTAATCACAGGGGTACCCCAACGCATAGTGTTCCCTAGTGTATGTAGGTGTTTTCACTGTATTCTAAGTGTCTTTTAGCATAGCACTGGCTCTGTTTAGTCAGAGTCAGTTACCACCAGTACCCGTCTGAAAAAGTTGTGGGCACAGGATGATTTTGCAACAAGGCCTCTTTCTGCTCCTCTGTTGGTTCTTTCTGCACATCTTTTGCTTCTTTCTGTGCGTTTTTTCTTCTTTCTTCACATGTCCTACCTCTGTAGGCATAGTTAGAAACTAGCATTTAAAAAAACTTTGAAATTCACTTAAAAAATCATAGGTTTCAGGCACGTTATAGTTAGAAATTAGCATTTAAAAACCTTTGAAATTCACTGAAAAAACCATAGGTTTCAGACACGTTATAGTTAGAAATTAGCATTTAAAAAACCTTTGAAATTCACTGAAAAAACCATAGGTTTTAGGGACAGTTATAGTTAGTTGGACATTTCACTCGTACAAAACCATAGAAATTCCCCGTTATAGTTAGTTCAGCTAACTATAACTCGCGCCCCGCAATGCACTGCTGATGACGTCACATATTACATCACTCATGACATGGTCAGTGACATCACTGATGACATCACTGATGACATCTCAAATGACATGTGATGTCATCAGTGATGTCACTGACCATGTCATGAGTGATGTAATATGTGACGTCATCAGCAGTGCATTGCGGGGACGCGAGTTATAGTTAGCTGAACTAACTATAACGGGGGAATTTCTATGGTTTTGTACGAGTGAAATGTCCAACTAACTATAACTGTCCCTAAAACCTATGGTTTTTTCAGTGAATTTCTAAGGTTTTTAAATGCTAATTTCTAACTATAACGTGCCTGAAACCTATGGTTTTTTCAGTGAATTTCAAAGGTTTTTTAAATGCTAATTTCCAACTATAACGTGCCTGAAACCTATGTTTTTTTTAGTGAATTTCCAAGGTTTTTTAAATGCTAATTTCTAACTATAACGTGCCTGAAACCTATGGTTTTTTCAGTGAATATATATATACACACAATGCACTTTAGTCAATGGTTTGCAAATGTACCTGTTTTTTAAGTAACTTATAAATTACATTGAAGGCAAGCTTTGCAGCTCAATTATGGATTTGCCAATGGGCGTAACATGTATGGCTCCTTACTATGACACGATTTAGCATTAGTAAATTCCCTCCAATCTCTGTTAACAGTTGTTCAACTTGTATGACAATATAGCTATATGTCAAAACCAAATAGGTGTAGAGTTTTTACATTTTTGCACGATTCACGTCATGAGAAATTTGTGAAATTCCAAACTTTGCACTCATGTCAAGATGTTCCTGAAACTTTGTGTACTTTACAAGGATGAGTTGAGAATTACTTACATGTTTATTTACCACGTTGCAACGATATATGTTGTTCATAATCAAAATGAAGAGAAAAAATGTGGTTGTATCTCCTTTAAAACGAACGCATGTTTTTAATTGGTCGTGTGGAAAGGGTAGTGATTTCTCTTTAAATTGACACTCTATGTATCACTCTGTGACCCAGTTGAAGGCTTCGGCCGAAACGCGTAGGTCAGTTTTGGATGTTATGCACCTTTGCACTTTGCTTGTTTATGGCTCCATGTCGTTTGGTTGCTTGTGAATTCAAATAAAGCACCCGTCGGCAAAAGGATTTTGTTGTGCCGTTCTTCTGTTCGTCCTTGGAATGCAGTATGGATGGCAGAGTGCTTTTACAGAGGCTTGGAGAAATATGGAATGCAGAGCAGGTCTACGTGTAATGTGCACCCGGAAGTGAAGCTGCTCCGAACTACCGGCAAGTTGTGGCAGAGTTCGTGAAAGAGAGGAGCTGCTCCGACTATTGAGCCTCAACGGAATGAGGAAAGACGGGCGTGTGATGGATTCAAGGAGCTCCTGATTGTGCGTTTAGACTGTGAGGGGCTTGGTGGTGGGGAAGGGGAGATCTGGCGCTTGCTGCTGCTTTCGCCGGCGTGCGTGAGCATCTGCCCGCTCTGCAACATTGTATCCGTGAGGGAACTCTGAGGCTCGCTTAGTCGTATTCCGGAGACACAGTAGACATTAATGGTCTTAAGAGATTTACTGCGTGTGTTTTTGAAATCCTGGAAAGACTTTGGTGCGAGAAATAGAAGAAATTATTTTGAGGTGCATACATCCGTGTTAATAACACAAGAGGAATTTTTGTTTACAAGGAGGCACATGCAGCGTGGTTATTTAACAGGGACTGTGACAGACGAAGTTGCTTGTCGATATTATGGCAGACAGATGGAGCAAACGGGAACTTTTGCTCAAAGACATGTTTGATGAAAGTGGAGATGCGCAGGAAGGACCAGGCTGCAGTCAAGGTCCTAAGATATTAAATACACTACGACAACAATTGAGAGAACTGGAACAAGCTAGGATTATGGAGGTGAATAAATGGTGGGAAGGTGTAACCCTAAAAAAATACATTGAATGTAAGCGCATTCCCAGGGGGCTTAGAATCTTTGTTCTACCAACTCTCAGTGACCTGGACTCAGATTTACTTCTCAAGTGGCAGAATGACACCACAGAATGCTCTATGAAGTTGATAGAGACACTCATAATACACGCAGAGAGGAGACTAAAAGCCGCAATGGAAAAAATTGCCCCGCTGGAAAAATCTTTGGAGAAATTCTTTGACACCGTGGAAGGAAAGAAATCATTAGAAGAACTTGAGAACAGGTTGGAAAAACATGAGAAAGAGATACAGCTGAAAAAGGTGAAAAAGTTCAACAGAGATAGAATTGATTACGCCACTGGAAGGGTCTACACATTTGCACGCCGTTATGACTCCAACTTCAAAAGACAAACCATGGAACAGATTCAGGAAGAGGAGCAACTAAGAATTTCAAGTGCAGATAGTTCTGAGGTCAGTTCGGGGACGACAGGTGCCCATGTGGGCAGACCAAGGATGGATTTTTCGGGGAAATGCGACTGCTGAAAATGACAACACGGGGAAGAGGGAGAGGAGGGATCCCCCCTCCCCCGGAATGGAAGAGAAAAAAGAACTAGGTGCAGCCGGAAGAGGCAAAGGAAGAGGAAAGAAAGTGAAAAAGTAAAATGTATTGACCCCACCATCAAAAAGGAAGACAGTCTGGTAATTAATCTATCCAACGAGATCTTAAATGAGAAACACCCTAATTTGCTCAATAAAGGATTGACGTTTTGCCCTGACTCATGGATCTTGCTTCAGCTAGGGTGGACCTTTATAAATTCTGCAGGAAGCTAAAATTGAGAAAGTTCTTTGCTAATAGGTCCAACCAAAAACCAAGATCTGAATATACAGTACCTCTAATCAACCTCACGGGAGAAGATATCGAACCCCTTAGGACATTACACGATCTGATAAGCGAAGAGGAATTACAGGAAGCCATGCCTGAGGGGGCGACAACTTCAGACTATTGTGCGGCAATGGGTATCAAAACGGACAAGGCTGTAAGTAGCAAATGCAGAGATAAATCAAAATTATGCCCACAATTGCCTCCGGGTAACAAAGTGGATATCTTTCAGGAACTTGTGGCAGAAGACCTGAGGGATATCTACATTAAAGAAAAGGAAAATAGAAATCATAGACGCTCCAACATGAATAAAGAGGATTGGTGGGCACTTACAGACCTACGGCAGGATATGAGCATCATAATCAAGCAGTCCGATAAGGGCGGGAATATTGTAGTGATGGACCGTACGAAATATCTCGAGGAAGTTAGGAGACAGTTGGGGGACCCTATCAACTATGAGAGATTAAAAAGTAATCCCATCAACGAGATCATGTCAATTTACTATACAAAATTACATCAATGGCATGAGGAGTGTCTAATCGATGATGATGAACTACAATATTTACAGGTGAAACATCCTATTATCCCGACCCTTTATATACTGCCCAAAGTACATAAAAATCTCGAGAACCCCCCTGGCCGACCAATTGTCAGTTCGTGTGGTTCCCTTCTAGAGAACACTTCCAGATTCATTGATATATTCCTATTTCCTTATGTTGCAGATTTACCATCCTATATACGAGACTCCATGGACTTTCTAAACCGAATCAACAACACTCCTTGGAAACCCGGATACATCATGGCCACAGTAGATGTGGTCTCTCTCTACACCTCAATTATCCATGAGGATGGCTTGAAAGCGTGCGAATATTTCATGAAATCAAGATCCCTTAACCTATGGAGCCATACCAAAATGCTCCTAGAAATGATGTCCTTTTGCCTAACTAATAATATTTTCATCTTTGATGGCAAATTTTATAGGCAGAACCAAGGAACTGCCATGGGCACTTCATTCGCTCCAACATACGCGAATTTAACTATGGGCTTTTGGGAGGCCGAATGCCTGTGGTCAGAAAACAATAACATCAATTTGGAGAAGGTGGTGCTATGGGTCCGTTATATCGACAATCTCTTCCTCATATGGGAAGGAGAGGAGAATGATCTGAAAGATTTTCTGACATCATTGAACAACAACTCCCTCAATCTATAATTTACCCATACATATAGTAGAAGTTCAATCAACTATCTTGATATACGGGTCTACATTGAGTAAGAGAGAATGTGCACCACTCGTTTTCGGATAACCACAGCGTGCAACAGTATTCTATCAGCAAATAGTGCACACCCTAAAGCCCTAAAATGGAGCATTCCATACAGAGAGTTCCTGCGGGCTCGCAGGAATTGCTCCAAGGAAAAGGAATATGAAAGACAGGTTGACGTGATGCATGACAGATTTTTGAGAAGAGGATATCTGGTCACTGTCTTGGTAAATGCACGCACAAGAGCCACCAAACAAAAGAGAGACAATCTACTGTTGCCTAAAAGAACTGTAATAGCGACTGAACCAACTGCAGAAATAACTAGATTTATCACGGACTTCAATAGTTCTAACACCAGAGTCAAACAAGTAATAATCAAGCATTGGAATATCTTAAAGAAAGACCAAGAACGCAAACATTTTATTCCAGAACATGCAAATATTACATACAGGAAGGTACCCTCTTTGGGCAACTTGCTCACCCAGAGTTACTTTACTAATAAGAATACACAAAAGAACACTTGGCTAACACATAAGGGCTTTGTCAAATGCCCCAAAAGCAAAGCATGTAATTATGTCCGCAACCGAGTGGATATAACGACTTTACAAGGGGTTAAGAAACCCATTAAGGAGAGGATCACCTGTGAAACCACTCATGTAGTGTATCTCCTAGAATGCGGATACGGTAAACAATATGTTGGTAGTAATGTGAACAAGCTGAAACTACGCATTCTTCAGCATCTGCGGGCTGTGACCAACAAGGATTTTGCATATGTGATGGCCAAGCATATTTGGAAAGAGCATGATGGTATCTTACATAACAATTTCTTTTACTCTGGCATTGAGCATATCCCGGTTAAGATCAGAGGAGGGGACAGAGAACTAGCCCTGAGGCGTGCATAATCAAGATGGATAGTCACTCTAGGCACAGAAAATCCATGGGGCCTCAATGCAGATGCCGAACTCTATACCTTTCTGTAGTGTCTCTTGTTTGTGTTTCTCTTCTTCTTTATGCCTCTTATACAATTGGTTTAGTGGATAGATTACTAATATATCTAATCCATGTCTGTGATATTTTGATACCAAGATTTGACCATTAATCTATAGTAGCAGTTGGACTCTGAACATATTTTTTTCTATCAATTTTTTTCTATCAACTGTTTTCTATCAATGTGACCACTTTTGTCTATCAATGTGATTTTCTTACCTGATTGTTTACCTGATTCTTTACTTGGTTTTTAACTCATTTTATGTTCCAATTTGAATCATTTTTATATCTGTGTTCCAATATATGCATGAGCCACTTTTTCCAAAATAGGATAACAACTACACTTGGTACCTTAATAACGTATGGGCAATGTTGGAGGGGAGGAGGGAGTAGTATCAACCAGGTGTTGACATTTGTACTGTCACAGCAAATCATCTAATGCACTTTATTTATCATGTTTACATGAGCATGAGCCACTTTTTCCTATATAGGTTAATAATTGCACCTGGCACTTTAATCGCTTATAAGCAACCTCGGGGAAAATGATAGAGATGTATCATTCTTTGGGGATTTCTGTACAGAAATATGCACAATGCACTTTAGTCAATGGTTTGCAAACGTACCTGTTTTTAAAGTAACTTATAAATTACCTTGAAGGCAAACTTTGCAGCTCAATTATGGATTTGCCAATGGGCGTAACATGTATGGCTCCTTACTATGACACGATTTAGCATTAGTAAATTCCCTCCAATCTCTGTTAACAGTTGTTCAACTTGTATGACAATATAGCTAGATGTCAAAACCAAATGTTGGAATTAAATTGAGTGCCAAGACTCGAGGGAGTCTATAGGTGCACAGTTTTTACATTTGCACGATTCACATGTCATGAGAAATTTGTGAAATTCCAAACTTTGCACTCATGTCAAGATGTTCCTGAAACTTTGTGTACTTTACAAGGATGAGTTGAGAATTACTTGCATGTTTATTTACCACGTTGCAACGATATATGTTGTTCATAATCAAAACGAAGAGAAAAAATTTGGTTGTGTCTCCTTTAAAACGAACGTATGTTTTTAATTGGTGGTGGGAAAAGGGTAGTGATTTTCCTTTAAATTGACACGCTATGTATCACTCTATGAGCTAGTAGAAGGCTTTGGCCAAAACAAGTAGGTCAGTTTTGGATGTTATGCACCTTTGCACTTTGCTTGTTTATGGCTCCATGACGTTTGGTTGCTTGTGAATTCAAATAAAGCACCTCGTTGGCAAAAGGATTTCGTTGTGCCGTTCTTCTGTTTGCCCTTGGAATGCAGTGTGGATGACAGGGTGCTTTTACAGAGGCTTGGAGAAATATATATATATATATATATATATATATATATATATATATTTTCACTGAAAAAACCATAGGTTTCAGGCACGTTATAGTTAGAAATTAGCATTTAAAAAACCTTAGAAATTCACTGGAAAAACCATAGGTTTTAGGGAAAGTTATAGTTAGTTGGACATTTCACTCGTACAAAACCAGAGAAATTCCCCTGTTATAGTTAGTTCAGCTAACTATAACTCGCGCCCCCGCAATGCTCTGCTGATGACGTCACATATTATATCACTCATGACATGGTCAGTGACATCACTGATGACATCTCAAATGTCATCACTCATGACATCATCCAGTGACTGTGTGTTTCTGTAAAGTTTAAATATGTTTAATATATATAGGGAAAGGCGTATTGAAGAATGAGTGGGTGTATAAGTGTCTGAATGGATGATTTAGTAGGTGCGTGACTGACTCTATAAGTGAGTGATTAAAAGTATCTTACTGAATGCATGGGTTAGTGACTAAACTGTGAATGTCTGTATCCGTCTGTCTGTTGGTGTGTAAGCGGCTGCATGGGTTTGTGAATAGCTACATGAGTGTCTATATGGATTATTGATTGGTTGTCTGAGTATCTGTATGGGTGCTTGAATGTTTGTGTGGGTGGGGTGTGTGTGACTCTGTGCATAGATGTGTAAGTGGGTGATTCACTGGGTGCATGGTTTCAAGAGTGCATCTGTGATGGACTGTATGGGTGGGTGAGTGTGTGTATGGGTGTGTTAGTCAGTGAATGTATATCTCAGTGGTACATGTGTGAGTAACTACATATGTGAAAGGCAGTATATATGTGTGTTGGAGTATATAAATGGCTATAAGTGAGAGTGTGTGATTGTGAGAGTGGCTGTATGGATGAGTGTGTGCTTGTATCAGTGATTGTATAAGAGCGTAAGAATGTCCTAGTATTTGTATGAGTAAGTGAGCTGGTGTGTGTATAACTGTATAGGTGAGTAAATGGCAGTGTGATTAATTATTTGCATGACTGACTAGGTGTGTGAGTACCTCTATGGATGAGTGGCGGTGTGTGAGTGTCTTAATAGGTGTATGAGTGCATATGATAGTCCTGTACTGAGTGACCGTAAGTATGAGTGACTGTACGGGTGAGTGAGTGGATGTGTGTGTAGACCTAAGAATCAGTGAGTGGGTATGTAGTTATTGGTGTTGGAGTGTCTATGGTTTTGAGAATGGCAGTCTGTAATTTAGAGTGGGTGTATCAAAGGTTATATTAGGGTGTGAGAAGATGCATCAAATTATCACATGGATGATGTCATCAGTGATGTCATCAGTGATGTCATTTGAGATGTCATCAGTGATGTCATCAGTGATGTCACTGACCATGTCATGAGTGATGTAATATGTGACGTCATCAGCAGTGCATTGCGGGGCACGAGTTATAGTTAGCTGAACTAACTATAACGGGGGAATTTCTCTGGTTTTGTACGAGTGAAATGTCCAACTAACTATAACTTTCCCTAAAACCTATGTTTTTTTCAGTGAATTTCTAAGGTTTTTTAAATGCTAATTTCTAACTATAACGTGCCTGAAACCTATGGTTTTTTCAGTGAATTTCAAAGGTTTTTTAAATGCTAATTTCTAACTATAACGTGTCTGAAACCTATGGTTTTTTCAGTGAATTTCAAAGGTTTTTTAAATGCTAATTTCTAACTATAACGTGCCTGAAACCTATGGTTTTTTCAGTGAATTTCAAAGGTTTTTTAAATGCTAATTTCTAACTATAACGTGCCTGAAACCTATGGTTTTTTAAGTGAATTTCAAAGGTTTTTTAAATGCTAGTTTCTAACTATGCCTACAGAGGTAGGACATGTGAAGAAAGAAGAAAAAACGCACAGAAAGAAGCAAAAGAAATGCAGAAAGAAGCAACAGAAGTCCACAAAGACGAACAAAAGTGCAGGAAGAAGCAAGACATGTGCAGAAAGAACCAACAGAGGAGCAGAAAGAGGCCTTGTTGCAAAATCATCCTGTGCCCACAACTTTTTCAGACGGGTACTGGTGATAACTGACTCTGACTAACCAGGCCTAGAGCCAGTGCTATGCTAAAAGACACTTAGAATACAGTGAAAACACCTACATACACTAGGGAACACTATGCATTGGGGTACCCCTGTGATTAGCATGAACTTCTCTGTAAGGCCCTAGTACATAATAGGGCAGGGGGATTAAAACTACTTCTAAGTCAGAGGTGCAGAAATATGGTACTTTAACTAGTAGTCACGTTTTCAGAGTGGTGGAAAAAGGGTGCTGGGCGTCCAACCAACACTTCCGCTGCGTAGGACTTACAGGAGGTACCAGGAGGGATTCTTGGCCCCCAAACTCCCTCAGGACTAAATTGGACTTCATCCCCCATCCCGTAGCTTGCCACGAGGCACGTTTGCAGAGTGGTAGGGAAAGGGGGCCATGGCCTCCGAAGACGTCTTAGGAATCCCACTGGGTGGGACTTACTGGAGGTAACAAGAGGGGTAGTTGGCCCCCAAGGACATCCTTGGGGGCCAACTTCCCAAACTATTACCTCCAGTCAGTCCCACACAGCAGCACTGGTAAGTACTCGTACCAGGCCACGCCCACTTTGCCCACCACTCTACAAACGCGCTCCCTGGCACGCTCTTGGATGGGGATTGAAGTCCCCTTCACTGCTGGGGGTCCTTTAGGGGACAACTAGCCTACCTTTTACTTCCAGTAAGCCCCACACAGTGGGATTGGTGAGAGGTAGACAAAGGCCATGCCCCCTTTCTCCACCACTCTGCAAACACGCCCCCTGGCGCGTTGTAAGTTGGGGGATTAAGTCCCCTTGAATCCTGAGGATTCCTGGGGTCCAACTAGCCCACCAGGTACCTCCAGTAAGCGCCACAGAGCTGCGTTGCAGAGAGGTGTAAAAAGGGGCATGGCCTGGATCACCTCTCTGAAACGCAGGCCTGTGGCGCTTACTGGAGGTACCTGGTGGGCTAGTTGGCCCCCAGGGGCCCTCAGGATTGAAGGGGAATTAATTCCCCAACTTAAAATGCACCACAGGGCGTGTTTGCACACGTGTCACCTCAGGCCCGCCCCCTCCCTTCACCACTGTGCAATTGCGCCCCGTGGCGCGTTTTAAGTTGGGGGATAAAGTCCCCTTGAATCCTGAGGGTCCCTGGGGTCCAACTAGCCCACGAGGTACCTCCAGTAAGCGCCACAGAGCTGCGTTGCAGAGAGGTGTAAAAAGGGGCGTGGCCTGGACCACCTCTCTGTAACGCAGCCCTGTGGCGCTTACTGGAGGTACCTGGTGGGCTAGTTCACCCCCAGGGACCCTCAGGATTGAAGAGGAATTAATTCCCCAACTTTAAACGCGCGACAGGGCGTGTTTGCACATGTCACCTCAGGCCCCGCCCCCTCCCTTCACCACTGTGCAAACCCGCCCCGTGGCGCGTTTTAAGTTGGGGGATTAAGTCCCCTTGAATCCTGAGGGTCCCTGGGGTCCAACTAGCCCACTAGGTACCTCCCGTAAGCGCCACAGAGCTGCGTTGCAGAGAGGTGTAAAAAGGGGCATGGCCTGGACCGCCTCTCTGCAACGCAGGCCTGTGGCGCTTACTGGAGGTACCTGGTGGGCTAGTTGGCCCCCAGGGGCCCTCAGGATTGAAGGGGAATTAATTCCCCAACTTAAAACGCACCACAGGGCGTGTTTGCACACATGTCACCTCAGGCCCCGCCCCCTCCCTTCACCACTGTGCAAACGCACCCCGTGGCTCGTTTTAAGTTGGGGGATAAAGTGCCCTTGAATCCTGAGGGTCCCTGGGGTCCAACTAGCCCACCAGGTACCTCCAATAAGCGCCATAGAGCTGCGTTGCAGAGAGGTGTAAAAAGGGGCGTGGCCTGGACCACCTCTCTGTAACGCAGCCCTGTGGCTCTTACTGGAGGTACCTGGTGGGCTAGTTGGCCCCCAGGGACCCCCAGTATTGAAGGGGAATTAATTCCCCATTTTAAAATGCGCCACAGGGCGCGTTTGCAGAGTGTTGCTGGGAGGGGGCGGGGCCTCCGGCACGATTGCGCTCTTTTTTTTTTTTTTTTTTTTAGAAGGGGGGTTGTGTGGCCCCCCTTCTTTTTCCTTTTTTTGGGCCCTGGGGACCCCATCCCCCAGGGCCTGACCCCTTTTTAAAAAAAAATATATATATATATCTGAACGGGAAGGGGGCCGCGTGGGCCCCCTCCCATGGCCAATTCCGGCCCCGGGGGCCGCGAGGCTCCCGCCCTGCCATAGCAAACAGCAGTGTCCCGGGGGTGGGCACCCCGGGACTCTGCAGGAGCCGGCCCTGGGGGGTGGGGGTCCCCAGGGCCATCACGGGCTCCAGGAGGGGGGCCGCGCGGCACCCCTCCCTTCAGTTTCAAAGCCCCGGGGAGGTGGTGGTCCCCGGGGCTCGGGGGTTCATAACGGACCCCCAAATTTACATACTTAGTTCCCCGGGTAGGTGGTGGTCCCCGGGGCGTGTGGGGGGGCTCAAGCCCCCTCAAATATTCAAGAAAAGCCCCAGGGGGTGGCGGTCCTGGGAGCTTGGGGGGGCCTTGGAGGCCCCCACACATTAAAAAAAACAAGCCCTGGGGGTGGCGGTCCCCGGGGCTGCGGGGGGCCATGTGCCCCCCACAAATATTTAAGGAAAGCCCCAGGGGGTGGCGGTTCCCGGGGCCCGCAATTACAATATAGCATGACCCCGGGACTTGGCCCACCCGTGGGCTAAATATTAACGAAGCGTGGGAGGCCGCGCTTCGTTTTTTTTATTTTCACGGCAGGATTCGTGGATCCTGCGCGAATTTTGCCGATTTTTTTTTTTTAAATGCTTTTTTGGGCCCTGGGGGTCTTTGTGGGACCCCCTGAGCAGGCCTAGGGGGTCAGGGTGTTTCTACCCTGCCCCAGTTTCTTGTTTTTAAAAAAAAATTCTACTGTTTTCTTGTGACTCGGTTCTACCGAGTCACAAGATGGCTGCCAACACTTCCTGGTTTGGAGTGTTGACAGCCAATTAGAATAAAGCTCGTGGTCGGGAGGGTCCGCGGATCCACCACGCCTCTAGATATCGAAACTTTTATTTTTTGATTTTCTCAGCAACTACTGAACGAATTTACACCATGTTAAAAAAAGGGCTCTCTCTGAACCAAGGGCTACCTTTTTGCCAAATTTGGTGTAATTCCGTTCAGCAGTTCGAGCTGTAGCCGTGTCTAAAGTTTCCTATGGGAAATTGATTTTCCGACCTTTTTTTTTTTTATTTCTCAGGAACTACTGAACGGATTTACACCATTTAACAAAAAGGGCTCTTTCTGAACCAAGGGCTACCTTTTTGCCAAATTTCGTGTAATTCCGTTCAGCAGTTCGAGCTGTAGCCGTGTCTAAAGTTTCCTATGGAAAATAACATGGAGAAAAGACGTTTTGGGACCCCCCTTTTTTCTCGGCCCTCGCTTGGCTAATCACCCCGAAACTTTCAAGACAGGAGCTTACCGGAGCGCCCCACTAGTTTTGAAAATTTCGCGAAGATTCGTCATCCGGCG
Source organism: Calotriton arnoldi (assembly GCA_963921515.1). Taxonomy (NCBI): domain Eukaryota; kingdom Metazoa; phylum Chordata; class Amphibia; order Caudata; family Salamandridae; genus Calotriton; species Calotriton arnoldi. The sequence continues at coordinate 362,938 of CAWUFW010008937.1, forward strand.
CCAAAGTTATTGGGAAAAGAAAAACGCTTTTCCTATGGAAACTAGGTCCTAACTATAACTATATACTGGCGACCGCCAGTAGATAATATATATATATATATATATATATATATATATATATATATATATATATATATATATATATATATATTCTTGTAGCAGCAATCCTCGGATGAAAACACCGCCCTTATCGTGAGTCGCGTCGCCTGATCGGACCTCCCAGGAATAGGTCTGTGAAATTCAAACAAATTTTCCTTAGTGAAACCAGGAATGGCGACGCCGTGTGTAGTGCAAGAAATAGTCTTTATTGGCCTCAGTCGAGTCGAACGCGTTTCGGAGCTAGAACTGCTCCTTGCTCACCGACACATAAAGTTTTAAAAGCGGCCATTTTAAACATTTGTTTATGGTTACCACGAGTCACGTGTGGAACTACAGAAACAATGCAAGTGAAAACAGACTGGTAGTTTTTTTAAAACGACTCCAATAAAATCCTTATCAATTTGTACACATTTGATTTTCAAACATATGATTTCATAATTTTAAATTTTAAAACATACACCTTTTAAAAAACTCTTTGATAAAAAACTTTTGATAAAAAAAAAATTTGTCTATAGAAAAATACATTTTTCATATGATATAGATAATAACTTCATGGACAAAACAATTCACAATCCTTGCGTGGAAGGCTAGGCTCATTAATTACTAAAGTTGTGCATAACATTTCTTTTTGGTAATATCTTCACAACTGAAAAACATCAAAATGCGTTGCATGTATCGCCCCAGTGGGAATAGCAGTGCACATTATTGACCTTAACCCCACTCTGTCATGTCCAACTCCAAAAGAAGGTTGTATGCAATAAAATTCCCAAAAATTACAATACGTTTTAATTTGCTTCGCGCCCCAGTGGGCTAATAGGATTTCCATCCTGATTTCAACCACGTCTGCATCTGTTTACCTTATTTTACTGCCTATTCACCCGTGTTAAAAAAAAACTAAATTACAGCTCTTTATCTTACTTAAATTAAAATTTACTGAATGTGCTTCACTGGACTTTTTCTTCTCTATTTCCAACCTCTATAAATGCGTGTACATGTCCTCTTCGGCATTTAAACCTTCTGGGAATCTGCAGTTTAGTTCTATAATGTAACGAGATTCTAGTTTTCTAAGTTTCTTTTCTCTATTCCCGCCTCGCTTGTCTGGTGCCACTGCATCTATCACATAATATGTGAGTCCCTTACTGTCTTTATTATGAAATCTTTCAAAATGGCGTGCTACCGGGTATGATTGATCACCATTCTTTATCGCCCTGAGATGCTGTAGAATCCTTTTATGTACCTCATGGATAGTGCTGCCCACGTACCTCAGACCACACGGGCACTGAAGTACGTAGACTGCATAATCCGTTTTACAATTGTATTTGCCCTTTATACTCTTGGTTATCTTTGATAATCCTCCTTTGTATTGAGTGATGTTAACTCCATGTGTACACGCTTTGCACTTAGTGCATTTCAAGAAACCTTCCTTCCTAGTTAACCATGTTTCTTTGGGCTGGGGTTGCTTCAACGTATTCCTTACTAGCATCTGATTGAATGATTTAGCACGTCTGAAGGTTAGCTGTGGTGTTTTTGGCACTACTTTCCCCAATATTGAATCATTTCTGATTAAATGCCAGTGTTTATTGAGGATACCTCTCAATCTGTCCTGTTGGATACTATATTTAGTTATCAGACGACATTGGTTACTTTGAATTTCTTTATTTTTCTCGTCCCTTTTCTTGTCAAATAGAATTTCCTCTCTTTCCTTACTAGACACTTTTCTCATGGCCTCATCTATCCATTGGTCGGGGTACCCTCTACTTTTGAATCTCTCTTTCAGACAATTGAATTCTATTTTTGCTTCCTCCACATCACTACAATTACGCTTAGTGCGTATACAGTCACCAAATGGGATACTTCTTTTTAGGTTGATGGGATGGAAACTGGTGGCGTGCAACAGCGTGTTTCCCGCCGACGGTTTTCTGTATAGTTTGGTTGCTAACCTACCATCTTTTATGTATACTGTCAAGTCCAAAAAATTGACACTATACCTACTGATGTCACTGGTGAAAGTTAAATTCAAGTCATTTTTTTGGATCTTACTGATAAAAGCTTTGGCTTGCTCCTCCGAACCCTTCCAGACCACAAATAAGTCGTCAATATACCGACTCCAATGTAAGATGTGATCTTCCCATTCTGCTTGATACTGCCTCTGGATCACCTGCTCCTCCCACCAGCCCATATGCAGATTCGCATAGCTGGGGGCGAAGCAGGTGCCCATGGCCGTACCGCATTTTTGATGGTAGAGAATGTCATTGAACAGAAAGAAATTGCTTGTCAAGCACACTTCCACCATTGTCAGTATCATTTCTGTATGAGCCCATAATCCTATAGGTCTCCCTCCCAAAAAATGCCTGATTGCTCTAAGGCCATCATTGTGTTGAATACTTGTGTACAAGGTGGATACATCTATAGTGATTAAAAGATAGTCTTCCTCCCATGGGAGATCATATGTTTTCCTCAGAAAATCTCCTGAGTCCTGAATATATGAAGGCAGAGCTTGTGCCATTTTACACAGAAATGAATCCACATATTTGGAAGTGTGTTCAAATGCACTCCCTATCGCTGAAATTATAGGGCGCCCTGGGGGTTCAGCATATCTTTATGAATTTTGGGGATCAGGTAAAACACCGGTGTTATGGGGTAATCAATACTTAGAAACTTGAATTCATCATGACTCAGGAGATTTTGCTCATACCACTTCTTCAGCTCTATATTATACATTTCATAACTTGCCATCATTTCTCGCTCTTTCACTTTCGCATAACACATTCTGTTGTTCAACTGCTTATATGCTTCCATCAAATATTTCTGTTTATCCCATAGGACAACATTTCCCCCTTTGTCTGCATTCCTCACTATGCAGTTGTCATTTTCATTGAACTTTTTTACTAACCCATAGTACGTTTTTTGTTTTAATGCCTTTGGTGATTCTTTATTTTTATTTTTTTCTTTGCTAATGTGCATGCAAACATTCTTCAATTCATTGATGACTAAGTCACTGAAAACATCTGAAAAGATCCAAAAAAATGACTTGAATTTAACTTTCACCAGTGACATCAGTAGGTATAGTGTCAATTTTTTGGACTTGACAGTATATATAAAAGATGGTAGGTTAGCAACCAAACTATACAGAAAACCGTCGGCAGGAAACACGCTGTTGCACGCCACCAGTTTCCATCCCATCAACCTAAAAAGAAGTATCCCATTTGGTGAATGTATACGCACTAAGCGTAATTGTAGTGATGTGGAGGAAGCAAAAATAGAATTCAATTGTCTGAAAGAGAGATTCAAAAGTAGAGGGTACCTCGACCAATGGATAGATGAGGCCATGAGAAAAGTGTCTAGTAAGGAAAGAGAGGAAATTCTATTTGACAAGAAAAGGGACGAGAAAAATAAAGAAATTCAAAGTAACCAATATCGTCTGATAACTAAATATAGTATCCAACAGGACAGATTGAGAGGTATCCTCAATAAACACTGGCATTTAATCAGAAATGATTCAATATTGGGGAAAGTAGTGCCAAAAAAACCACAGCTAACCTTCAGACGTGCTAAATCATTCAAGCAGATGCTAGTAAGGAATACGTTGAAGCAACCCCAGCCCAAAGAAACATGGTTAACTAGGAAGGAAGGTTTCTTGAAATGCACTAAGTGCAAAGCGTGTACACATGGAGTTAACATCACTCAATACAAAGGAGGATTATCAAAGATAACCAAGAGTATAAAGGGCAAATTCAATTGTAAAACGGATTATGCAGTCTACGTACTTCAGTGCCCGTGTGGTCTGAGGTACGTGCGCAGCACTATCCATGAGGGACATAAAAGGATTCTACAGCATCTCAGGGCGATAAAGAATGGTGATCAATCATACCCGGTAGCACGCCATTTTGAAAGATTTCATAATAAAGACAGTAAGGGACTCACATATTATGTGAAAGATGCAGTGGCACCAGACAAGCGAGGCGGGAATAGAGAAAAGAAACTTAGAAAACTAGAATCTCGTTACATTATAGAACTAAACTGCAAATTCCCAGAAGGTTTAAATGCCGAAGAGGACATGTACACGCATTTATAGAGGTTGGAAATAGAGAAAAAAAAGTCCAGTGAAGCACATTCAGAAAATTTTAATTTAAGTAAGATAAAGAGCTGTAATTTAGTTTTTTTAACATGGGTGAATAGGCAGTAAAATAAGGTAAACAGATGCAGACGTGGTTGAAATCAGGATGGAAATCCTATTAGCCCACTGAGGCGTGAAGCAAATTAAAACGTATTGTAATTTTGGAGAATTTTATTGCATACAACCTTCTTTTGGAGTTGGACATGACAGAGTGGGGTTAAGGTCAATAATGTGTACTGCTATGCCCACTGGGGTGATACATGCGACGCATTTTGATATTTTTCAGTTGTGAAGAAATTACCAAAAAGAAATGGTATGCACAACTTTAGTAATTAATGAGCCTAGCCTTCCACGCAAGTATTGTGAATTGTTTTGTCCATGAAGTTATTATCTATATCATATGAAAAACTTATTTTTCTATAGACAAAAAATTTTTAGCAACATTTTTTTATCAAAGATTTTTTTAAAAGGTGTATGTTTTAAAATTTAAAATTATGAAAATCAAATGTGTACAAATTGATAAGGATTTTATTGGAGTCGTTTTAAAAAAACTACCAGTCTGTTTTCACTTGCATTGTTTCTGTAGTTCCACACGTGACTCGTGGTAACCGTAAACAAATGTTTAAAATGGCCGCTTTTAAAACTTTATGTGTCGGTGAGCAAGGAGCAGTTCTAGCTCCGAAACGCGTTCGACTCGACTGAGGCCAATAAAGACTATTTCTTGCACTACACACGGCGTCGCCATTCCTGGTTTCACTAAGGAATTTTTTTTGAATATATATATATATATATCCTACTGGCTGTCACCAGTAGGTAGTTATAGTTAGGACCATGTTTCCATTGGAAAATAATTTTTTGACTTGCCTATAACTTTGGAGTCATTTGACCAGTCATCATGAGATTTTTCCCAAAAAGTGGCAAGGTAGGTTCTGAGTGTCATGGGAAGTTTGGGGGTGATCCGTGCACTGGGGGACCGAGAATTTGGGGCGATAAATAAAGGTGCATTTGTAATGTTAATTCCCGTAGGAACCTTTAGCCACACCCACAGCCCGAACCGCTGAACGGACTTACACCAAATTTGGCAGGGAGGTAGATGTTGGTTCAAGGAAGTGCCTTTTGCCTATTTGGTGTAAATCTATTTGGTAGTTTTTGAGAAATTGAAGCCAAAGATTATAGGGTCTGATTAGGATGGCGGTCGGACTTACAAGCTGACAAGCTGTTGGTGGTCTCGCACCCTGAATCACTATGCGACCGCCTTCAAGGCGGTCACATTTGTATTGCGGTGGGTGCTGCAAGCTGCAGCACACTCCATCCTGGTGGGAAACGGGACCACCAGACAATCTGTTGGCTTTCCCGCTCCCTGAGTCACGATGCGACCGCCTTCAAGGCGGTCGCAAAGTGTATATTTTGTAATGCAGCGGGTGCTGTGAGCTGCAGCACATGCTGCAGTACAAAATATGCACCCTGTGCATATCCCTGCACTATGTGGCAGGCACCATGTGGTGCCTGCCACATGTGCAGGGATATGTTGGGGGGCCTAGGGGCCATGTCGGAGGGCCAGGGAGAAAGGGGGGCCCTCTACGGCCCCCAATGTCCCTTTCTGAGTGCCTTTTGATGGCGGGTAAACCGCCATGAAATGGCCGGCGGTAAGGGACATTGTAATCCCTATGCCAGGCACCGGGGCGGTTGTAGGGATGCAAGTCCCTCCGACGGACCGACAGGCTCCTTGAGCTCTTCAGATCCGTGGTGGTCGATCTCTCCGACCGCCAACCTTCCGCCCTCCATCCTTATGTAGCGGGCAGTAATCAGTATTTTGATGGCAGTGGGACCGCCACTGCTGGGCTATTGGTGGCGGTCCCACCGTCATCGTAATCAAGCCCATAGTGATATCTCTGGCCACAGATATTTTGCAGTGGTTTCCCGATTTATTGCAAATGCACGTGCCAACGGGAACGCTCTGATTGGCTGGATGCAACTTGAATAGAAAGTTGCAGCCGCCATTTTATCTATCGGTAACGGTTCCCGGGGCTGAAAATGTGTGTGGAAGCCCACATAAGGGGTCAGGGTGGAGATACTCTGACCCCATGGTTGAGAAATGGGGATGTTAGAGACACAAGTTATGTGTCCAAAATATTTTTTTTATTTGCGTGTGATATTCACAACGACGCAGCGACCCCCCCGCGGCCCCCCGTGTACCATCACAGGGACATCGCGACTACCGACGACATCATGAATATTTGTGGAAATATAAAAAATATATCAGTGAATGATTAATACAAATTGCTATAAAGATATTGAGATTCTGATAACTTTTTTTATTGAGTTATTTATACAGTGAGTTATCTACTGTGATGGTTAGAATTAATTATATAGTTTTAATTTTTGAATGTATTGGTGGCTATTGAATTCCTGCTTTTGTTTTCCGTTTTTGCGACGTGTCCACGCGGATCGCGATTACCAACGTCATTGTGATCTCCAGCCTCACTGCAAAAATATAAAATAGGTTTTATAGATGGTTTTTATAGAAACTCTCTGAAAAAACTTGTCTTTTGAGAATACTGTAAGAAACCCCTAGTGTGTGAAGTACTGTAATATGTGTGTATATATGTATTTTAGACCTTATGAAAAAGGCGCGATCGTCTGGGTTAACGACGTCATTGCGATGAACCAAATAACTGTGAAAACAGAAAATAGGCCAGAAAAATAGTATTTAAAGAAAAGTATGAGTTTAAACATGCTTTGAAAGAAGTATGTATATACTATGTGTAGTGCAATGTTCAGAATGGATTTTTTTACATATTATTTTTGGATGTGTTGGTGGCCATTGAATGACTGCTTTTGTTTTCCGTTCTCACGACGTCATCGCGATGAACCGAATAACTGTGAAAACAGAAAATAGGCCAGAAAAATGGTTTTTAAAGAAACTTGGTAGAAAAGTATGAGTTTAAACATGCTTTGAAAGAAGTATGTATATAGTAATATGTGTAGTGCAATGTTCAGAATGGATTTTTTTACATATTATTTTTTGGATGTGTTGGTGGCCATTGAATATCTGCTTTTGTTTTCCGTTCTCACGACATATTCGTGGCAATCGTGACGTCGTCGCGAAGATCCCCAAAAACAAAAAAAAACCTTTTGAAAAAAACGTTACAATATTTCGGGTACTAGGGTAGCACTGACAAGAGCCGTTGCGTTGGTTGTGTGTATATGGCTGCTACACATAAGACCAGATGCAGAGTTTCAGATTACTTAAAAACACCCTGTTGCCTTCATCTGAAAAAATGCACTCCATCATTTCTATAAATACCATGGATGTCAAAAAACAGATTGTTGTTATAGATACAGCCCATGCGATGGTTTATGAGGAATGCAGAAACAGTTTTATTAACATGTTTCCTGGCTTTGTCAATCTGTGGACTGAATTGATTTGACCACTTCCATTTCTGTCTTTGGCATATTTTAGAGTACACCAAGACAGTGTGAGGGAAAGGTTTTGCAAAGCTTTCTTTCATTAGGATTTATAGCCCTTCCCCAATCAATGTGCCGAGGTCATTGCCACCACACTGCACAATCATGAGAAAGGTTACAGGGATGTTATAGTTAGGAATTAGCATTTAAAAAACCTTAGATATTCACTGAAAAAACCAAAGGTTACAGGGCCGTTATACTTAGGAAATAGAATTTAAAAAAACCTAAGAAATTCACTGAAAAAACCAAAGGTTAAAGGAATGTTATAGTTAGGCTGACATTTCACTCGTACAAAACGAGAGAAATTCAGCAGTTATAGTTAGCTGCACTAACTGTAACTCACACCCCACAATGCACTGCTTATGACCTCACATATTAAATCACTCATGACATGGTCAGTGACATCACTGATGACATCACTGATGACATCACTGATGACATCTCAAATGACATCACTTATGACATCATCCACAGAATCTCTGATGCACCCACTCACACCCCCATGTAATCTTTCATAAACCTACTCCAACTTCCACATTACCATTCTCATTTAGGGTATTAAAGGCAATACAAAGAGCCTTGCGTTTCTCCACCAGAAGCCAGTGAAGGGATTTAAGAGCTTGTTTGGCTGAAGAGTGTCTAGGAATCCCGAAGAGCAGACGAGCCGCAGAATTCTGAAGAACCTGCAGCTTATTAAGGAGTCCCTTCTGAATGCCAACAAAAAGGGCATTACAATAGTCCAGCCTGGATAGAATGAGCACAGAGACCACTGTTTTTTGCAATTCAAGGGGTATAAAAGGGAAAAATGTTATCCGAATTTTCAATGTGAGAAACGTGGATGACGTGAGAGCCTTTGCTTGATGGGAGAAGGACAGAGTTGTATCGTAAATAACTCCCACGTTTTTTGCCTTTCTGACCGGAGGGGGGAGAGAGCCAAGTTGCTGAGGCCACCAGATGGGGGATCAAAGAGAAGGATTACTGCCAAACAGCAAAACTTCAGTTTTATTTAAATTTAATTTAAGGCAATTCTCTGACATCCACCTACTTACTTGTTGCATGCAGGTTTGGAAATTATGGGCTGTCTCCTGAATGCTATTTGTAATGGAGACAATAATCTGCATGTCATCTGCATATGATACCATCGCAAAGCCATATGATTTAATCAACCTGGCCAGCTGTGTGACATATAAATTGAAGAGGGTGGGACTCAGTCATATCCACTGAGTCACCCATATAGCCACTCATACACCAACTCACTCACTAATACAGCCACTAATATATCTACTCATACAGTCATACAGCAACTCACACACTCACAGAGCTACTCACACACCTACTCACTCACCTATAGAGTCAATCAGACAGTCATTTACTCACCTATAAAGTTATACACACACCCACTCACTTATTCATACAGATACCAACATATAATCACTCACCTATACAGCCCCTCACACACTCACTCACTAATTCATACAGCCACTATCACAATCCCTCACTCACACATACAGTCACTGATATACTCCAACACTCACCTATACTGCCTTTCTCATATCCACTTACTCACCCATATACCACTGACATATCCATTTACTCACTGACACAGCCATAGACACACTCAGTCACTTATCCAGCCCTTCTCTTATACACTCAGTAACCTACACATTCACTGACTCACTCACTCACTCATCCAGGCAGGCAGTCACACACCCTCTCACCCACCCACACAGACACTCATAAAGGTACTCAGACAACCCATACATGTACTCACTCACCAGCTCTTACAGCAACTTCGACACCAACTGACGGACAGAGACACACATTCAGACAACCTAGTCAGTGACCCATACATTCACTGAGGCACCTAATCACTCACTTATACAGTCAGTCACAGACCTACTGATTCATCGATACGGGCACTCATACACCCACTGGTTCATCAATACACCTTGGTATATATATTTAACAATCATAAACATTTTAAAAACACTCACAGTCACTGGATGATGTCATCAGTGATGGCATTTGAGATGCCATCAGTGATGTCATCAGTGATGTCACTGACCATGTCATGAGTGATGTAATATGCGAGGTCATAAGCAGTGCATTGTGTGGGCGTGAGTTATAGTTAGCTCAACTAAATATAACTGTTGAACTTCTCTGGTTTTGTATGAGTGAAATGTCAGCCTAACTATAACTTCCCTGTAACAGTTGTTTTTTTCAGCAAATAAATATTAATGTATGTTTTGACTTCTTGTCAAGCCAGAGTATAAAAATAACTGTATAGAAATTTTTGATTCAAATCAAGTTTAATCCTATAACTGAAAAAAGTAATCGTGCTAATTGCAATGAATTAAGGGGCTCATTACGATGCCGGACAGAAGCCCATCCGTGCTGGTGGCGGAAAACATTCATTTTCCTGCCCCAGGTGCAGTCATTGCTGCTACCAAATTACCACAGAGGCCATTTACCGTCCGCCATGGTCCGTCAGGCTCCGCACGTTTTTAGCGCACGCAAGGGTGGCGGACGGAGCCAATAGAGCAGGACCGGCGTGCGGAAACATGTTCCGTCCGCCAAACAGATTACGATGTGGCAAACAGCCCTTCCCACCGCTGCGTAAAAACCACCATGTTGCGGATGGCGGAAACACAACAACGGAGAGGAAGAGCCGATACAGCACCAATCTAAACCACCGGAGCCGCCATGGATCCAACGCTACAGGCCTTCCCGCTGCTCTACCTGCTGCACCTCTGGCAGAGAAGACGCCGCTGCACTCAACAGCAGAGGTACGTACCAAACATCTCCAAGCATGCAACCCCTAAACAACTACAACTCCCAGCAAGCGTGGCGGCCCCACGATGAATGTGGCAACCTGCCAAATGCAAAGTGTGAGGCCCACCCAATCCTCATGAGCGACCCTCGGTGCCCCTGAAGGCAATTGGGGCCAATGACGAGCCCCACAGTAGCAGAGCGTGCACACCGCAACATCAAAATATGTACGCTGAAGGGCCCCATTGGCCGATGGCTCATTTGCATAGTGGTTGCCACATCGCGGCGGCCGGGAAGCTGCGACCGCAACCCTGCATCATCCAATTGGGGCCAATGCGTGTCATCGCCGCGGATGCCAGCTACCGCGCATGCGAACACATACTGCATTGGCGCCATGTGAATTACATCACCCATCACAACTCATTTGCCTAAAGTGATTGGTGCACCCCATGTGTAATGTTGTGGGGCACGAGGCCCCCATGCATATAAAGTAACCACACAGACACCGTACATGTATAGGAGAACTGGCCCAGGGCACGTGCGTCCGGCCCCGTTTGTTGGCAGGGTCACATGTCCAGTGACGCCTGTGCTGGGTGGCTGTGGGGTGGGGGGTAAGCCAGCCCTCTGGGAGTGGCTGGTACATCAGAACAACTAGAACAGTGACCAGCTGGTCACTACACTGTGAAGGTATGAGAGAGTGTGACCCTTGAGTCAAGTCTACACACACATGGCATGTCCAAGAAAAGGAGAGTGAAAGTACAACATAGTCATACCCCATGGTCAGCAGGGACCGAAATGAGGGAAGGAGTCTAAAAGGACAAAGGTCTCTCGCACCGTACCAATCTTGTGTAATGAAACATCCAACCTGTGAACATCGCTTGTACATCCCTTGACAACTGACTGGCGTCACTTGGCCAGGGGTCGACTTGTGAAGGGCCAGTGAGGTAGGCAGACAATCAGAGGTGTCCACTGTCTGCAAATCAGACATACTTGTAACCCCAGCACTCCCAACACACGTACTGTTGTGGCGTGCAGTGTGCACAGCTGGCATTGCCTGTTAATGTTCACACACACATCATAGGAGTGCACATGTGGAACAAACAAACATAGCTCTGACTCATTGGCAGCCATGTGGGCATGTATACACAATCCATGTGCATTTGTGCCTCATTCAGGTGAACATTGGAATGTCTGTTATGCAAATTCCACACACACACTCACGCAGGACTGACCCCATAATGTCCACATATGTCTGTCCACCGTGCTGAACAACCATGCTAGCGTTGTCCAGATGACACTCCCTGCCCCATCCCGTAATGGTGTTGCGTATTGTGGGACTGACGCTTGCGCAGTGACAGCAGCAACATGGAACTCAGCACTGATGCTGGGAAACACAAGTGCAGTGCCATCTGACCACAGGGCAGCTCATCCTTGATGCAGCAGTGTACTACATGCCATACACATCGACTTCTTTGGATGTCGTAGTGTCAGTATGTTGAGTGAGTGAAGAAAAACAACGTCTGAATGCAGGTCACTTGTGCATTTCACGTGACCATGAGGCCTGTCAATGTTGTGGTTGAGCGAGTCTCTGGGTAAGCTGTGCACCACATTTCATCTAGAACTCAGCCTATGCCTGTGTACCCTGACATACGTAGGAGGAGACCACCCATCTTTCACCCTGTCCCCAACCTGACGACGATGGAGGACGTCATAATCATCCAGGGATTCCGTTTGGATCGCCGCACACTACGAAACCCATGTGCCCAGTTGGGGCCCCATTTGAAGCCCAAAAGAAAATATGCGGCTGCATTGTCTGATACAGTGAAGGGTATGGCTGCACTGCATTTCTCCGGTACTGGATTTTTCCAGTACACTGTGGCCATCGCCGAGGGGATGTCGCAGCCCATGTTCAGCATGGTGTTGCGTGACGTCCTGTCAGCATTGATGCCTTACAAGGACAGACCTGTCCACTTCCCGAGGAGGGATGAATTGGCAGCTGTGAAGGGGGAGTTCCATGACCTTAGAGGCATTCCAAATGTTGTGGGAGCCATTGATGGTACCCACATTGCCCTCGTTCCACCACAGGCAAGTGAACACATCTATAGGAACCGCAAACACTACCACTCCATCAACGTACAAGTGGTATGCCAGGCGGATCAGATCATCTCACACGTGTGTGCAAGGTATCCTGGGTCGGCACATGACTCCTACATCTTGCGGAACAGCACCATACACCAATTGATGGCCAATCTGTACCCCGAGCGGGCCTGGCTTGTTGGTGAGTGGGCTGTGTCAATGACTGTGAAGTATGTGTGACATGCTGCTCTCCCCACACATTCAGATCACACTGTTTGCCTGTCTGTCTCACAACTAGGTGACTCTGGGCATCCCAATCGTCCGTGGTTGCTGTCCCCACTGCAGAATCCAACAACGCTGGGGGAAGTCCAATACAATGATGCACATGGGAGGACACGTCGTGTGTTGGTGCGTACTTTTGGACTGCTGAAGTCAACATTTAGGTGCCTGGATCAGACTGGTGGTGCACCTACGTACTCACCACAGAAGGTATGCCAGATGTTAGTCGCCTGCTGCATGCTACACAACCTGGCCATGCGCAGAAGGATCCCCCTGATTCTGGACGATGATGAATAGCAGCAGCCCCCCGCACCCAACCCACACATGCCCAGTGACGATGACAGTGGTGAGGAAGAAGGCCTTGACCAGCGACAACAGCTCATCGTCAACTACTTCCGTTGAGTGTAAGTGAACAATGAGCAACTATGACTGTGTCTGCGTGCCTTGCTGTTGTCTAACAAACTTTGAGATCTGTTACTGGCATTTTGTACACATACAGGACTATGCGCGGGATTGGAGAACTTGGGCAGGCAGGGGCTGAGCACCCAGAAACACCCATTAGTACAGGACCCAATTGCTATAGTGCCTCACTAGCTTTCCCACGCACTCAGAGGTTTGCAAGCGCGTGTACACAAGTCAATAATTTGCAGACAAGACACGCTTTGAAATTTGCTTTTTTTTACTACAGTTGCAATACAGGCAACGTACGTGCCACAAGAAGTTGAGAATGCATGAGTACATATACAGTTTCCATAGTGACACATCCATAACACATGAAGCAAGATGTCATATCAATAATCCCTCTGGACGAAGACCCACAAGCATATACCCCCACCCCTTGCTGCGAGGAGTTGAATGAGATGTCCCAGGTCCATGGGCTTTGCCAGCAGACCCATTGCTCAGCCAGTACATTGTGAAATGTACATTACCTCCTCGTAAGTCTTCCTCGCCACATGATAAACGAAGTGAGCTTCAGCTCCACACCAGAACCCTCCAAAGCAAAAGTTAGCCTCCCATGCCTCCCATCCCTTCCCAACATGGCAGACCCATATCACCCCTGACCTCTATAAGAGGAGGGTCGGCCCAACCCACAGCCTGTTTTTTTGGTTCCGCGCTGTCTCTCCATTTGCGCTGTCAGGTAAGTGTGTTCCTGCTTTAGCAGGTGCTTGGGTCCCTGGGTGGAGGCCCTGCTCTAGCAAGCCCGTGGGCTTGGGGATCCTCTCTCTGCCTTTCCCCGTTTCCTCTTTTTAGGGGCGGTTAGGCTCTGCTTTAGCGAGCCAAGGGTTAATAGGGGGGCGGCCGCGGGGGACTGGGGCTCTGCCTGTCGGCCCATCTTGCCCATGCGGCTGTGGTGGCATTCTGTTTATACCTGGGGTGCCTTGCCCAAGGGCCCCCGGTCCGCTTTTTCTGCTGGTGCTGTTTCCCGCTTCCGGGTTCTCCCGGTGCGGGCAGGGCTGGTTCCTGTTGGGCTTTCGCGGGTTGTGCCCGGCGGTCCGGTCTCCGGCCCCCGAGGGCGCTTCCCGCTTTTTGGTCTGTGGCTGTGGGGCTCACGAACGGTGTTTGCTGTTCCCTCTCACTGCGGCCTGTGCGCTGTCTGCTCCTGTTTCGGGCTGCATTCAGTTCCGCGCAGGTTCCTGTATGGGCCCGCTTTCTTTTTTTATGTGCTCCTGGGTTCTGCCTGGGCATACCTGACTCCGGCGTCCGGGACGAGGGCAGTTCCCGGCGCCGTCTTCTGGCCTCACTTCCTCGTCTGCCCATGCTTGTGATGCTGTTCGGGCGGGTGTTGTCTGTCTTTACGGGTGGGCTCTCCCAGCTGACCGACCTAGGTTTTCCTTTGGGGGGGGCCGCGCTTCCCGCATTTTGTGATCAGCCTCCTGCGGGGCGGGTCCGGGCGTGTTCGGCCTTCCCGCGCGGCTGGTTGCTTGGCAACGTGGGCTGTGCGCATTTGCTATTCCCTGGGCAGTTTTTTTATGGCGTTTTTCGCCTGTTTGTGGTTACGTTCGGTGACTGGGTCATTCTGTTACTGTTTGCTCTGTGAGGTTATCCGGGTATTTTTCTCATGGAGCAGTGGTGGAGGGCTCTGGCTCTTGGGTCCCCACTGTGGCCCTTTCTTCACAGTCCATTCTGGCTACGTTACAGGCTGCGGTGACGGCGGCCTTTGATGAGCACGGGGGGCAGGGTCCCTCTTCCCCCTCACGTCCGCGCCTGGACCCCCTCGCCCCCCCGGTCTCCATTGTCAATGGGAGGGATTAGGTCCTCCGGGGTCGCTTTGTCCAGGGGCAGGAACTCCGTGAGGTCCTACTCACTTTATGGTTAACATGGCGTTTCCTGCTCCCTCGGTTGATGTACTTTCAGGGGTTTTCTTCTTGCAGTCCCTTCATCTGCATTCTTCCATCATGTCTGTGTTTGAAGATGTAGGGCAGGTAGTCGATAAACTAGCCTTTCCTCGGTATCTGACCAGGCGCTACTCCATCTGGGACTTCGCTAGGGATTCCCTCACTCCGTGAAGGTCGACTCGCTCATGGCTGGTCTGGCCTCTCTGGGCTCCTTCATATCTGTGGATGCTTCTCCTTCAGACCCAGTTGCATTCGGGTGGTGGCCGCGGCCAAGCGGGCCTTTGCAGCGCCCGACTTTTCCCTCCATGCTTCTCCATTCTGGTCATTCACGGTCCAGTCCTTGTTGTCGGTCTTCCGGTCTTGGCAGGGTGGCTGGACCAGGGGGCTGATGTGGTTCCTACCTTGGCGCTGTTGGAACAGCTGTCTCGTCTCCTCTCTGACATCTCTTTTGATGCCTAGGGGGCCGCGGCTGGTGGCGCTGCTGTTCTAGCTCGGCGCCAGGTCTGGCTTCGCCACTGGAAGGCGGAGGCTGCCCAGAAGGTGATCCTGATGATGATCCCCTTTTCGGGGTTGATACTGTTGGGCACGTCCTTGGGGATATGGTTCAGATTTCCGCGGAGGGCAGGTGGCTGGTGGCCCCCCTTCCGTTCATCCAGGGGCCGTTTGTTTTTTGGTCCCTTGTGGTCATTCTCTTCCATGTCTGCTGCTAGGGGCGGTGCGTTCTTTCGAGGATGGGGTTCCCCGTTCTTCATCTATCCTGGTCTCAGCCTGGGGCCTCTTCCTCCGCCCCTGTGTCCTGGCTTTCTTCTGGTCCTGTCGGGGGTGTTGTCCGGTGGGTGGATGCCTGCGCCTTTTTATCTCGACTTGGGGGTCATCCATCTCGGATTTGTGGGCTCTCCGAATTGTTTGGGACTGTTTTTCCATTGTGTTCAGCTCCGCTCCTCTGGACGCTTTCCTCACCGCCCCACTGCCTTCCTCTCCTGGGTAGCGGGTGGCCCTGATGGCCGGCTTTCAGGTTCTTCTCAGTAAGGGGAATATTCGGCCTGTTCCGGCGTTTCGGTGGGGTTGTGGCGTCTTTTCCCCAGGTGCCCGTCCTCCCATCCTCTCGTATTTCCTTTGGCTCTGCGTAGGGGGCCTCCTCTGCCTGTTCCGGGTTCCTCCCTTTGGTTTGTCCGCTGCCCCGAGGGTTTTTCCTATGGTGCTGGCCCCTTTGGTGGGTTTCCTCCTCCGGGGGGGTTCAGGGTTTTTCCTTATCTGGATGACTGGCTGTTTTCTGCCTCTTCTTTTTCCAAGGGGTTGCTTCGCGTCCCGAGGGTCTGCGAGGTGTGGTCGTCCTTTGGGTTCCTGGTCCGCCTCTATAGTCTCACCTGTCGACCACCCATGACTTGATGTTCATTGAGGGTCGTCTGGACATGGTCCGGGGGTGGTGTTCTGGCCTCTGGTACGGCGGCATGCCTTGTGGCAGGATCTGGGTTCTCTCTTGGGTCTGGTTTCCGCCCCGGGCCATCACTGGTTGTGGGCTCAGGGCTTGTTGTCTGCTGCTATCTTTGTGCTGACTTGGGCTCACCTCCACTTGTTCCCCCTGATGTGTCTTCTCCTGTCCCATTGGGATCCCTGCTCGAGGGTCTACGACGTTCCTGTGGTGGTGTCCGCGCGGGTTCGCGCCGGCCTGGGCTGGTGGTTGGTGGAGGCCCATCTCTCCGGGGGTCTCCCCTTCCTGGTCTCCCCATCCCGGGTGGTCACGTCCGTCGCCTGTCACCTCGGCTGGGGGAGTCCCTGGGTCCGTGGTCTGTTCAGGGTCAGTGGGGTCACCTCCAGGCGAGGTGCTCCTCCTACTTTCGGGTCCTGAAGGCGGTTCTCGTGGCATGCCAGGACTTTGCCCCTTCTCTCCTGGGTCTGCTTGTGTGGATTCGGACGGACGATCAGGTGGTGCGGGGGTGCATCATCCGTCAGGGGGGGTGCCAAGTTCGCTCCCTTTGACTGCTGTGCCTGGGGCTGATGTCCTGGGAGGAGTCTTCGGTCCTGTCCCTCGGGGTGGTGTGTCTCCCTGTGTAGGAGGTTGTGGTGGTGGATCGCTTGAGCTGGGTGT
This sequence comes from Calotriton arnoldi, assembly GCA_963921515.1. Taxonomy (NCBI): domain Eukaryota; kingdom Metazoa; phylum Chordata; class Amphibia; order Caudata; family Salamandridae; genus Calotriton; species Calotriton arnoldi. Next base: position 380,171 of record CAWUFW010008937.1, read on the forward strand.
TCCTCCTCGGTCTACCCTGTCCCTGAGATTCTCGGTGTTCAGGCTTCTGGTGTCTCGGTTGGCCTTCTGTGGGTGGTCTTGTTCGCGGACGAGTTCAATGCTCTCCAGCCCTGATTCTGCACCCTCCTTCCGTGCCGGGCGCCCTGGTGGGTTGTTGCGTTGTCATTCCCTTGGCCGGCCGTCCTCATGTATAATTTTCCCCCTTTTCCCTTGAACCCGCGTGTCCTGTGCGTGATCCGCCTGGAGCAGGCGTTTGTCCTGTTGGTGGTTCCCGGTTGGGTTCCCCCCCTTGGTTTCCTCTCCTGTGCGGGCTGGCTGTTCCTGTGTGCTGGCCTGTTCCGGTTCTGCCCTGCCCATTGCGGGCCCTCCCCCGCTCACTGTGGGGGTGTTGCACCGGCTCCATCGGTGGGCTTGGCTCTTGAGAGGGTGACCTTGCTGGCTCGGGGGTGTTCCGTGGGGGTGGTGGACTTGCTGCAGGGTTCCCGCAGGTCTTCTTCTGTCTTTTTCCCGCCTTTGGTCTTCCTTCTCTCGTTGGTGCGGGCGGAGCGGGGTCGGCCCTGTCTCGGTGGGTCCCTTGCGGGTCCTTGATTTCCTCCCTGTGGGTTTTCCCTGGGTCTGGCTCCTTCCGCTCTGTATTCTCTATGGGCTGCCTTGCGGGCTTTCCGCAGTCCGGGGCTGGCCGACCTCATTCCTCTGGTGGCTGGCTTGCTGCAGGGTTGTTCTTTCCAGCGGCCTCTGGCTTTTTGCCTGGCTCCGCCCTGGGGTCCCCTCTTGGTTTTGCGGGCGCCCCTGGGGGCTTCCTTTGCGCTTCTGGGCTCGGTGGTTTTGTGATTTCTCACCTTCATGGTGGAGTTCTTGTTGGCTGTTGTTTCGGCTGGTAGGTTGGGCGACCTGGGTTCTTTCCTTCGGTCTCCTTCCTTCTTGTGGGTTCTCCCGGTTTGTCTGTGGTTGCGTGCTGACCCTCGGTTCCCTCCCGGGGTTCCTTCGGTCGTTCACCGCTCCCACGAGGTGGTCTTGCTTTCTTTTCCTCCGTGAGTTCACTCTGGTCTGGTGCCTCTCTGTCCCCGCTGGGTGTTCGGCGGGCGGTCTTGGTATATTTGGGCCGCACGGCCACCTTCGGTTGTTGTGACCATTTGTTTGTGTCGTTTGGCCCGGTTCGGTCTGGTCTCGAGTCTTCCGTCTCCTCATTGTGTCGGGTTGTGCAGGCTGGCTTGCTGCCCTATGGGTCCCGGGGGTCTGTGCTCCTGTCCGGCGTTCAGGGTCATTCCTCCCGGGGCCTCTCTGTTTCTTGGTCCTCGTTTATGGGGTTTCTACGGAAGGTATTTGCTGGCCCGCGGCCTGGGCCTGCCCGCACGTGTTCTTGGTGCACTGTTGGTTTTGGGTGGTTCTCCTCCTGGGGATTTTGCGGTGGCAGTCCTCCGTCCCTGGATTTTGGCCTTCTGGGTCCGGCCCGTATGGTTTGGTGTCATGTACTCCTTGTCGTTGGTTTCTTGTTCACTATGAAGCCTCTTGGCTTGGGTATGTGCTCACTTCATTTATCATGTGGCGAGGAAGACTTACGAGGAGGTAATGCCCCAGTTACTTACCGGTAATCTTCCTTACTCTGAGTATAGTCTTCCTCGCCACATGAGTTCCCATCCCTCCCTCCCTGGGGTGCTATCGGCTTCATATTTGGGCTTGGTAGTTCTTCAGGCTGGGGGTTGGGCCGACCCTCCTCTTATAGAGGTCAGGGGTGATATGGGTCGGCCATGTTGGGAAGGGATGGGAGGCATGGGAGGCTAACTTTTGCTTTGGAGGGTTCTGGTGTGGAGCTGAAGCTCACTTCGTTCATCATGTGGCGTGGAAGACTATACTCGGAGTAATGAAGATTACCGGTAAGTAACAGGGGCATCCCATGTGCTGTGTCGCTCACATCACTGGATGGATCACTCTCAAAGTGTATGGCAACTAGCCCGCCTCCCCATGACATCTAAAAGGCACCCGTGTCCTCTAGCAGCAGTGACACCTTGTTGAGTGGGGGTGCTAGGGCCTGACCAGAACAAAATGACAACGGACAATACCCTCCGCCCACGGACAAAATGTACAAGCAGTGCTCCTGGACCGAGCAGAGAACAAGCTCTGCAGACACTTCTCATGTGACAGACAAATACTAATGTACTTGCAAAACGACTACGCCATGTGTATTTCGTGCGCTACAGCTGCATGATGGAAGCCGGGCTCATGCCAGTTGACAATGTCCATGACGGTCAGATGACAACCTCCCCGTTGCTCAGGTCTGTGGTACCAAGCGAAACAGACCGCAGAGGTCAGCACAGTCAAAGCAAATGCAGATAGGGCAAAAGTCAGAGAGCTGAATGACAATTCCTGTTAGTAGGCGTGAAAAAGTTAAAAGGACATTGAATTAGTCACCAACAATTCCTGTTGCTGTTAAGTAGTTACGAATCCAAGGAGGCACTGGTAGCCTCGAAGGCAATCAGTTCCAAAAGACGATCCAAATCATCTCCAGCAAAAAGGACCGCCATCCAAACCAGCAGTATGAAGGAACAGATGTGTTCCTCGCACCATGAGGATGAAAGGAGCATCCCATGGCACACGGGGAGATGTTCGATGTAGGCATGGCACAGGAGTCTTTGCGCAAACGCACAGGTGCAGCTGTCAGCCTGTCTGACACATTGAAAGGCATCCCACAAACGTGTATCACCGGAGCAGTAGTGATCATGGACCAACAAAGGACTCACCCACAGCTCATGATCCAGGGCAGCAAGGGATGTGTTGGAAAGGCAGACATCCAGGGACCACTGAAAGGGGCATCTTCAGCAGTAGAACACAGGCTGCATGCAGGTGAAATAGGCATAGTGGAAGGTTAGCCTATAACTGATGTGTAGCACAGCTAATGGGACACATCCAAAGAGGAGCTGCATGCGGTCACGGTACAGTTGCAACTGACTGGTTTTCGACTGGAGCACAGGATGGGCAGACATGGCGCGAGAGCACTCTTAGAACCAGCGCTCAGCTGTACAGCCACGAGTAGTGATATCAAACCGCTAAATGCAGTTGGTAAATTTAAAGGAATGACACCCAGTAGAACTCCAGAAATCGCATGAAACGAAGGGACAAGGCCAGAGCCCAAAAGTTTGAAAAAAGTGTGCAACGGCCTTCAGTATCAGAGGCTTTCGATGAATCTTGTGTCAGTCCCCCGGAAAAAAGTGGGAGTGCCGTGTTCAGCAGTGACTGAATCGCACGGGACGGTCAAGGCACCTGGAATTCGAAGGTCTCAGGGCTGGTGTGGGAGCGACTACTTGTTGAAACAGAAGCCCATTGTGCCTGCACACTTATTGAAGTCCGCTTACGCTGTGGGAATGTGAGGCCACAAATGGATATCCACAATCACATATGGGGGGGTGAGGAGGACATTGCTACAGCAAGGAATACGGCGTGCAACAGTTCCTATATACGCGATGCCTGCCCTGTGACCGCAGCACTTGTGCCCATTCAGGAGAAGATAACTTTGTTTGTAAAACAGATTTAGCATGGGTATGTTGTCAGGGACTGGTGTACATGTGGGTAAACATGCATAGACCGTACATGTCACTTGAAAACCCCTGTGCAACAGTACTTGAGTGTGTGAATGTGACAATGTCAACATCGTCCACATGACAGGATGTGTTGTGATGCTTGCTCTTGTTGGCACACTGCTAAGGATTTCATTATTCTGCACTGTGTTATCTGTGACAACTTCCGTCATGTCCATGATGATGTTATTAGGGGGATGGGAGCACACTGCTTCACCTCCCAGCACAGTTCACCCCTTGGCATTCTGGTAAATGCAGATCAGTCATGATGCTTACTTGTCATGTGACTGAGGTGTTTCACTTAAGTTGGGCAGGGAGAGGTACAGAGACCCAAGTAGAATCTGGCAGCTTCCTCAGCAGACACTGATCACAATGTTTCTTACCCCTACTGATGTGGGTGGATAACGCGACACACATGTGTCTAGAGATTTGCAGCACTGACCTGCACAAACCTAGGTGACAGAGAACAACGGTAACAGAAGTAAGCTTTTCAACTGGACTGCATTCACCAGGATGCTAAGGGCTAAACTGTGTTGGGAGGTGCAGTCGTGTGCTCCAGTCCCCCTGCTGTCCATGTTGATGGTGTTTGCCGGTGTTGTCTGTAATGCATATTGTATAATGTTGCCTCGTGGTGTGCTTTTGCGATTATTGCATAATATGGCAGCACACTGTTGTTTCCTTGTTTCTTTCCAGGTACCTCCACTCTCTCAATGGATTTTCACTTTTACATATTCGGATACATTGCAATGTGAGTCAACAAGCCACTTACTGTGATGAGAATGCTCTTGACACGTAGGCATACTGTTGTGAGTTGTGTTAATTTTGCGATGACAGGTGAGGGGTGAAGTAGGAGGTGATGGTACACGGATAGTTAGGGTAGGACACACAATGGTAGAGTTCCAAAGTCCAAGCGAACACTCCCATCCTTGTGGCAATGTGGTTTGGTATTTACAACGACAGTCAATGCTCGGTGTTACAGTGGTGACATCAGCGGTTGCTCCGAGAACTGGTACGGCACGGTGCTGTGCCATGTGATCCTAACGGTGTCTTTTTCGGACGCCCCCTCTGCCGTTTGGCCGGGGGGAACCTGCTGCATGCTCAGAGGTGTCTGAAGATTCGCCGTGGTGTGACTCACCCCTCCCTGTGGCCGCTGCTGTGGTGGTGTGACTATCATCCTGCTGACCCTGGGGGGGGGGTTGGTAGCGATTTAAGCCGCATGCATGTCCCTCAGGTCACCCACATACTGGCCCATGTACTCCACATGTTGTCCCAAGTGAGTGTCCATGGAGCTCTGCAGCCGGCCGAGTTCCCACAGTTCTTCATGGCCCTGGCCCATCTGTCCGTGGTTCTGCTGGGATGCACCAGGGACAGTTAGCACGGTGTCCAGGGCCTCAGTCTCATTGTCCTCCTGTGGCTGTCCCCCAGTTGGCCTCCCACCTGCTCTGCTGCCACGGACCTGTGGTGGTGCCAGGCGCTGCAGCAGCACACCGTCACCAGCATCCCCGGTCTGCCTGGTGGTATTCGCAACTGCAGGCAAAGGCACAGTGTTGGAGGCGGCGGTGGAGTCGTGGTGGTGGTGGTGGGGACAGTGAGGGCCAGAGACTGAGCTGTCCTGGGCACGCCGGAGGGGCCAGGTCGGTTCTCCTCACCCGAAAAGAGCAGGGAGTCTGCATCCGAGAGCTCTTCTTCCTGGGGGGGAGACTGGCTGGGCTCGACCATGGCATGGGCGCCTGCTGTTGCTGGCTAGTCACCTGTTGAAGAGAGGTTACATTGTCAGCATGTTCAGTATACAGCACAACTTTGATGTTCATGTTTGGCACATTTGATTTGGGATGGCCTTACTTTTTTAGCTTGGCATTACTATGCATTCATAACAGTTTGTCAGCAGTCGAAGGTGATGTGGAGGTACATACATTGCTCGTTGGCTATGTGTCATGGCTGAAGCAACAAAATCATATGTACAGATATTGTATTTCCAAGGGCATGTCCTCTGGTACCAACCTGTTGCTCATCCGATTCAGTTTATGCTTGGACATTTGTGTCTTCTCAATGAGTATCTGACTATTATGCTGCAACTTCATGATTTGTGTTATGCTTTTTGTACTTGCCTCCTATGGTTTGTGTGGTTTGACAGGGTTTCCATGCATGTGTTGTGTTGACCCGAGTCTTTCTGCTTTGAGGCAATGGGACTTTCACATTGGCTTTTTGTGATGGCGTTCTTGTATTTTGCTTTGCAGTTACATGTGACTTCATCAACGACACTGTGAATCATGTGGCCTCTTGATGGTATTGGCTGTATGTGCACTGCCTACAACTTATGGGGGGTCCCAGAGTTGTCTACCAGGTGCGGGATGTGGGGATCATTCGGCTCCATGCTGTCTGTGAGGGAAGACAGAGGGCCTTGTGGGAGTTGTGGTCTATCTGTCAGGGCTCAACGACCCCCTCCCCAGTGAGATGGCTACCTACCTGTTAGGAGGCACTGTCGACAGAGTTAGCTGACACATGGGTGTGGGGTGGGATGGGGAGGGTGGGCCATGCTGTTTGGGAGGGAGGCCAGGGTGCATGAGCTGACTACCTACCTGTGGGGTGAAGCTGAGTGAGGGAATGCTCACCTTGTGATCCATTCATATTGAAAGCATGCATTCCACATGAGTTTGATGTGGGCTGGTGGTTGAGGCTCACTTGTTGTGCACAACAGTACACTGCAGTGTAATGGGAGACATTTGTTAGTACTTACCAGCCTCCACTCCCCCCTCGATTCCTGTGAGACTCTCTGGCTGCAATGTGGCAACCATCTTCTCCTCCCATTCGGTGTAGGTTAGTGGTGGAATGTGAGGGCTGCCACCAGTTCTCTGGGCCGCCGCGTGGTTCCTCTGTGCCCGATGCTTTACCCGGCCCTTGAGGTCGCCCCACCGCTTCCTGATGTCACGCACAGTGCGTAGGGTGGTCCCTACGGCATTGACTTTGCTGTGGATCCTTGCACACATCTGAGTCTTGCGCACAAGTAGGGTGTGTTGGACCAGGTGCCCAGATAAATGTGGTTCTACCTTGATTGTCTCTTCTACCGTCTCTCTCAACTCTGAGTCGGTGGATTTGGGCATTGTCTTGGGGGCATGGGCAATTGTATGCAGGGCCGGACTGGCTACCGGGCGTTTTGCTGTGCTGCCGAGCTGGGGGCTGATTTCGTTGATGGGGACCTGCGTGCGCTTAACAACATTCGTTTTGAAATGTTTATTTAAAAGCACACGCAGGTCCCCAGCAACGAAATCAGCCCCCACCGCAGCGAAATCAGCCCCCAGCTGTGCAGCACAGCAAAACGCCTGGTAGCCAGTCCGGCCCTGATTGTATGAGGGATGCAGGGTGCAAGGTAGTGGTGGAGATATGTGGTGTGTGTGAGGTGTGTCCTGTCTCTCTGTCTCGGCTTGTGGTGTGCAAAGGATGCTGGTCCAGGAAGGGGTTGGTTTTATACTGTGCTATGTGGGTGTGTCCACGTGAGTGATGACCTCCAGATGTCTCTTCCATGCTGCGCATGGCTTTCCTTACCAGGAGCAAGTTGGGGTGTATCATTGTGGCGTGTGTGTTGTGATTGAGGGCAGCAGGGAGTACAGGCACACTTCGGGCATTGTTGTGTAGTTGGTTCCATCCGCCATTCATTTGGCCTATGTGCGTGCGCAGCGGTCGGACGCAGTGCTCGGTCCGCCAGCTCTGCATTCTCATCGTAATTAGCCGTGCGGTCATGCCGCGGCAGGAACGGCCTTTTCAAGTCGTTGAACAGCTTTACCCATCCGCCGCGGTCGGATTTGCAGCTTTTCTGACCGTGGTGGACGGTCTTTTGTGACATCCGTCCGCCGCGGTGTGATTTTGCGTACATTGCATCGTAATTTGGCCGACGGAAATGCCGCAGGTCATGATGGAGGTATTTTTACAACACCATGGGGGACGGAAGGCTTTTCCGTCCGGCATCGTAATGGGCCCCTAAGTTTGTTACATTGTGATTTTGGAATTGAATAAAATATTGTGATGATAGCCTGTGTACTATGTTTATGCCAGCAGAACGTAAAAGGAAAGATACAACGTATGCATGTCATGTGAACAAGGCTGCATTGACGACTGAAACGCGTTATGGTGGAAGGCGAATAAATCAAGAAACGATAAAAACTGCCTTGGTGTCTGCTTCGATGCAAGTGGTGGGATTAAGCCATAAATGATTGCCGAAGTGATATATATATATATATTATTTTTTTTACCTACCTTCAACACATTTATCAAGTGTACATCTTTATCACGCATGCCTTTGCATTGTAATGGCATGCGTGGTTAAGGCATATGCATGGTAAAAGTTTGCATTGTAATGGTAGGTCGTTGTAAAGGCATTGGCATAGTAATACCCCCGTTGTAATGGCATGCGTGGTATTAGCACGCGTTGTAACGTCATACATTCAGAAAAAATATCGCTTCCCATAATATTATGATCCTATACTTATAGTGGTATGTACAAAAAAATCAGAAAAAAATTTCATTGACACTTATATTATCTAAAAATAGACAAAAATATAGACGTTTTAATATAGAGTTAAATACTTTATTACATAACTAATATAATGTAAATTAAATATATTCCTCTGATTTTAATACTATAAATCTATCTATCTATATATATATATATATATATATATAAATATATATATATAGATATATACAGCTAGAGTAATATTTATATTTAAATTACATTAATTTTAAATATATTTAAATTTAAATGAAAATATATTTCTATATATATTCACTGTAATACATCTTAAAATATATATATAATCTGTAAATAGGATAAAATACATACATTAATGTACATAATAAATACAATTTGAAAAATTGCATAATCCAAAAATCTCATTTACAAAAAGATTATAAACATTAAAATAAATTTTAAAATAACACAAATATTGTTAAATGTAAAAAGAAAAAAAAACAATTATTGCTATAAACTATATTTAACCAACATTCTTAAAACTATTGGAGTCTAAGAATATTAAATATGCTACTCCCACTCCAGCCTATGCAACTGTAGGGAAAGAGTTGAATTTCAGAGGTTTGACATTTACTATTCCCACTCAAAAAAGCACAACAGTAGCAAAAAATGTGGACTTTGGAGGGGTAAAAGTTTCTATTCCCACTCCATACAGCACACTGAATCAAAGAGCACCTTTTGAAGTGTACAGGGCGAGTCTTGCTCTCCCTTCTCCGGTGTGTCCCACTCAGCTCACAGGAATGCAGCAATGCACAAATCTTTCTGTGGGGATTCCTTTACATACATACTAAATAAAAGGCAGGGCTGGACTTCTCAAAATAGAACTCAGAGTTCTCCATGTAATGTACCATTATAGGAACACTTGCACTCAGTGTATGCACACAGCACACACTGTCTAGTACTGCTATCTCCATGTATTGAACCACCCCAGTCACACATATATTCAGCACCCACATTCACTCTGAGCACACTGCTCAGTTCTGTAGCCTTTCTGTATTGTGAAATGTGTGCTCAATTCAGGCACACACAGCCATTACACTAAATCCTCACGTGCGCCTGCACAACACTACACCCTTCATGAATTTTACTTCTTGCAGGTACACATACACCCAGTGCATCACTGCACAGCACTGCTCTATCCCTGAGGTGTACCCTTTCCAGGCACGTATACAACCAGTGCAGAGTCAAATCTCCTGCACTGCACAGCACTTTACATCTAACTGATGTAGTCCACGGGGTGAGCTAAGCACACAGCAGCAGACCATTAAAAAGGTGAATGAGCCTGTAAGCTTAACTCAAGGTGTACAGGTTAAAAAGGACCTGTTCTCTCCTATTGATCACTACATATTATGCTGCCACCACCTCGGTCGTGCTGCTTCAGTTCTCGTGAACGCTGTAGCATTCCACCACTATGAAGGTAGCGGTTTGGGCGCCCTTCCCGGTCCAACAACACCTCAATCCATGAGCTAAGGTTATGTCATGATTCACATATATGATCCATGTTTGCCTATGATAACAAAAAATCCTCATTAGGGTTTCAGACAACAAAACAGTTGGGCACTCGGGGCAGGTCTACATGTCCATTGTCATGCAGGGGATTTTTATGTCCCAGCAACAGCCTTGTACCATTCCAGGTTAAAAAGGGAGCAATTAGCCTCTAACACCTCAGGGAGTATGTGTGTCAGAGAATAGCAAAGAGTGATTGATACAGAGTGTGACTTCCAAGTGTAACCTTTCAACTGTTAAAGGTGGAAAAAGTGACAGAATTTGCATTGAAACAAAGTAAAACAAATTAATGATTCAGGAATTTTGTATTGTGAGCCATTCAAAGCCCTTGAAACATACTGGGGTGAACAGCTTCATCCACAACAAAATCCTCGCCAACTCCACCAACTCCAAGGAACTCTTCAATGTCATTCAGGAATTCACCAACCCACGCAGCGAAGCCACAGACATCACCCCGTCCCAAGACATCTGCGACAAGCTCGAAACCTACATCCACCTCAAGATCAAAACTCTCTACGACAACTTCACCGACCATCCAACAGACAACAGAGCTGACCCCCCACCCCCCAAAGACACCAGCCTGCCCACCATCTCCAACTGGACATTGATCACGACCGAAGACACTGCCTCGACCATGAAATGCATCCACTCGGGGGCCCCCACCGACCCCTGCCCTCCTCACATCTACCACAGAGCCTCGGCTGCCATCGCACCCGAACTGCAACGCACCATCAACACCACCTTCAAAACTGGCACCTTCCCAGACGACTGGAAGCGCGCAGAAGTCAGGCCCCTGCTCAAGAAGCCCACAGCTGACAACACCGACCTCAAGAACTACCGGCCCATCTCGCTCCTCCCCTTCGCAGCCAAAGTTGCAGAGAAAATAGTAAACAGAGAACTGACACGATTCATCGAAGAAAATGCCATCCTCGACCCGTCCCAATCCGGATTCCGAAGCAACCACTGCACCGAGACCGCCTTACTCGCCGCCACAGACGACATCCGCACCCTCCTGGACCAAGACCATTCCACAGCCCTCATACTACTCGACCTATCAGCGGCCTTCGACTCCATCTCTCATCACATGCTAGTCGCCAGACTACACGATGCCGGCATACAAGGAACAGCCCTGGACTGGATCTGATCGTTCCTCACGGGAAAAAGCCAAAGAATCAGACTACCACCCTTCCTCTCCTTCCACAGGGATCATCACTGAGCCCAATACTCTTCAACATCTGCATGGCCCCCCTCGCAGCCATCGTCTGACAACACGGCCTCAACATCGTATCCTACACCGACCACACCCAGCTCATCCTCCCCCTCACCAGAGACCCCAACACCGCCAAACTCAACTTCCAGAAAGGAATGCAAGACGTCGCAGTCTGGATGACCAACAGCTGCCTGAACCTCAACGCTGAGAAGACAGAAGTCCTCGTCCTTGGAACCACCCCTTCAGCCTGGGACAACACTTGGTGGCCGACCTCCCTCGGAAGCCCACCTACCCCATCAGACCACGCCAACCTCGGCATCGTACTCGACTCATCGCTCACCATGAACCGACAGGTCAACGCCGTCACCTCCAGCTGCTTCAACACCCTCTGCATCCTTCGCAAGACCTTCAAATGGATCCCCCCTGAGTCACGGAAGACAGTCACCCACGCACTCATCACCAGCAGACTGGACTATGGAAATGCACTCTACGCAGGCATCAACAAGTCCCTACTCCGCAAACTCCGGACAATACAGAACACCGCAGCCAGACTCGTCCTCGGCATCCCCCGGCACGAACACATCAGCAAACACCTACGAAGACTCCACTGGCTCCCCGTGGAGAAAAGAATCACCTTCAAAATCCTCACTCGCGCCTACAAATGCCTGCACAACAACAGACCCAAATACCTCAACGACAGAATTAACTTCCACGTACCCAAAAGAAATCTCCGATCCTCCAACCTCACACTGGCCAAAACCCCACGCATCCACAGAGCCAGAGCAGGCAGAAGATCCTTCTCTCACATTGCAGCCAAGACCTGGAATGAGCTACCGACAGACATCAGATGTGCCCCCTCCTTGAACACCTTCAGGAAGACTCTCAAGACCTGGCTCTTCGGCTAACAGATCAGCGGACCCCCTCCCCCCCAGCACCTTGAGACCCTCATGGGTGAGTAGCGTGCTTACAATGCCCCTGATTGATTAATTGAGCTTAAAACAGTGCTGCAGGACCATTGACAGGTGGATGTCTAGAAGTAGGACTCAAATCAAGTGCCATCACAGAAGAATGTACTTCCTTCTTCACAATATATCCTAAAATTCACAGCTTCATGTGATTATCAGTAATCTAGAAAGTTCATGTTATACCCCTTCCCCCACGCTAGTGCCCAAAAAGTCCATCTTCAGCAAATCCTTAAATCGATATTCTCGGTTAGTTTTAGTAGGACAGATGATCCAAAGGTCCAGTGGGACTGCTGATGATCATTGTACTGGTACCGTAGATTCAGTTATCATTTTGGGAGTGGAAGTCATAAGCTAAAATGCGGAAGAAATTCCAAGTACTTCCAGGATCAATATATGGAGAGATAAAGGATGTCCATGACAAAAACCGATGCTGAGAGGTATACGAGATGTCATGCTGGTTCACCTTGCCTTCCATTTTCCAAAATTGACAAAAAAAGCCGATCTAACGGCCAAGAGTACATGGAGGAACTATGGAAGCCAAACAAGGGAATGTAAAAAGACTATAAAAAAAAGGTCAAAGAACATTCTTAGACTTTATAGTCAAAACTGTGTTTCTTGAAGAACGCTTCTCTCTTCAGTTGCGTGCTTTCTCCTGTTGAACTTTTGCTTTCCTTGTAACATAAGTGTGCTTTTTCGGGAGGTGCCTGGCACCCTGTTCACCATATTGAATGGTAGATTGCTCTTTCAATTTAATTTGGTTTTATGTGTTTTTAGGATTTCTCATGATTTGATTTGGTATTAATATCTATTACCAGTAACTGTGTTCTCACAAGGGAGCTTGGGTGGCTCAGTAGGGGTTGCTGGACCCTGATTGTATATTTTATTTTTCCTTCACATTTCAGTTTTTAAAAATAGCTATCCCACTCAGTAGCGCTTTCCCACACTCCTCCGTCACGCCCCCTTGATGCCGGACATTAAAGCCAGATCTTCAGCGTGTCCAGACAGGTCTTGAAGGATGCTTCTCCCTTCAATTATGTGCTATCTCCTGCTGAATATTTGCTTTCCTTATAGCACAAGTGTGCTTTTTCAGGAGGTGCCTGGCTCCCTGGTTGCAATATAGAGTGGAAGTTCGCTCTTTCATTTTAATTTGGTTTTATGTGTTTTTAGGACTTCTAATGATTTTATTTGGTAATAATTTCTGTTACCAGTAGCTGGGTTCTCACAAGGGAGCTTGTGTGGCTCAGTAGGGGTTGCTAGACCCTGATTGTATATTTTATTTTTCCCTCACTTTCTAGTTTTTAAAAATTGCTATCGTGCTCGGTATCGCTTTACCACATGACTCCGTCACGCCCCCTTGATGCCGGACTTGAAAGCCATATCTTCAGCACATCCACGCAGCACATCCAGGAATCTTCTTCCTTCAGTTACGTGCTTTCTGCAGCTGAACATTTGCTTTCCTTGTAGCACGAGTGTGCTTTTTCGGAAGGTGCCTGGCTCCCTGGTCACCTCATTGAGTGGTAGATGGCTCTTTCAATTTAATTTGGTTTGATGTGATTTTAGGATTTCTCATGAGTTAATTTGGTAATAATTTCTGTTACTAGTAGCTGGTTTCTCACAAGGAAGCTTGTGTGGCTCAGTAGGGGTTGCTGGACCATGATTGTATATTTTATTTTTCCATGATGTTATAATTTTTAAAAATCACTATCACGCTTAGTAGCACTTTCCCACATGCCCCCGTCATGCACCCTTGATGCTGGATTTGAAAGATGGATCTTCAGCATGTCCGTGCACTGGGCATGCCTACGGAAATCTCGTCTGCACCCGTCCACGCTAGGTCCGTATTCACCGCCAGCCCCCCTGCCGGTTTCCTTCCCCATTTAACTTCCTCCATTCGATACAAACTGCTCAGCATTAAACCCTTAAGTAAGCACGGCCCAGGACCCACACTGACTTTGTCTGACTCCTTAATTAAAACTATATGCCCGCAGTGTAAATTCACTCTGACCAATCTTAAAATACATGCCTTATGTCCTTCAGAACCCCTACTATCAAACCTGTTACCTTAATAAAGGATTGTGAATACACACTCATTAACGGCAGGTCGCTTACAAAAAACACACTGGATTTTACAGTCTTGCTCGATGCCCACTCATTGGATATGGCTTTTGTCACTTAGACTTGGGAATATGCTGCCTCGGACCCTGATCTTCTGTTGGCAATACCACATGGATTTTCAATTTCTAGACTAGATCATGTGCGGAAAAGGGGAGGGGTTTGGGTGATCATCTACAGAGATTATCTTAGAGTAACTTTTGGGCAATTGCCAGCCACTCCTGCGTGTGAAGCACTTTCCAACCAAATAACTCGTTAACAAGCATTACTCTTTCAATGGGGTACTTGTTTATTAGCCCCTGGGCCGAGAGCGACTTTCTAAAATAGTTGTAGTCTGTTGTGGGACATTAAAGTCAACTCTTCGGACTTTACAATACTTGGGGACTTCAATTTTCACTTAGAAAACCTATCAGATACTGATTCTATTCACTTGATAGATTAGCTGGCAAATATGGGCCTTTCCCAATTAGTAGAGGGGCCAATGCATTTAGCAGGCCATTCTCTCGATGGCATCTTAACTGATAACCCTTGCTTTCAAATTACATTGTGTCTCCCACTATCTTGGTCAGACCATAGTGCGGTCATGTTTCAGCTCAAAATGGAGGCTAAAGACCCTAGGGTCCACCTTATGGTAGGTTGCAACTCAGGTCGTCCTTGACATAAAATAAATTCTGAGGCACTTAACTCTCATTTAGCCCAAACTACCCTGAGATTACTGCAGATTTGGATGCTGCAACCAACAACTATCGTCAATAAATTGACTCTAATCTTCATCTTCTCGCCCCCTCAAAGATATATAATAATTAAAGAACTTCTCCTTCTGAACCTTGGCTCGACGATGAGCGCAGAGGCCAACAATAAGCATGTCGGAAGCTTGAAAGAAAATGGCGCGCTCAATACAATCCAGGTGATAAATCCTTATACAAGCAGGTCATCCAAGTCTATAAAGACATAGGGGTCGATTCCGATTCGGGCCGGAAAAAGCACCGACCGACTCGGAGCCGGAAAAATTACCGACCGACACGTACCAGTGGCGCCCGACACGCCAAGTACGATGCAAGCCGCGATAAATCCGACCGACACGTTAGGAAACCAAGCCGACCGACCGAGCCGCTCGGAAAATAGCAATCCGGCCGGAAAAACACGCGAATCCAACCGACCGACACGCACCCGGAACAAATCCGACCGAATCGTACCCGCCAACTCCAAACCGCAAAGTACGATGCAAGGCGCGAAAAACACGACCGAGTCGGACGGAGGACAAGCCGTACGACCGACACGCATACAAAACCGAGCCGAAGCAACACAATACACCGCGACCGACGCGTACACAGCATACAAAACTGCACAAACACAGCGTGAACGAAACGGAAAACACCGTACGAGACCAATGCAGGGTCCGACTCGGTCACAAGAACATTTCCAACATACACAAACAGCACAAAGGAAAAATCAACCAAAAAAGGCCAAACAAGCAATTACCAAGCCAATAAATACTGGGGGGGGGTGGGGACAGAGAACAAAGACACACCCACAACTCCACCTATATAAAGGACACAAATTACTACCATGAGCCTTTGCAAATGCCATTCCACTGCCAGCACCCAAGAGAAAGCAACCACACACCCACAGCTCATCCCTCACACAAGCCACACACCATCAGCACACCAACAAATACCTACCTCACATACACCCAGCACAACACACACCCACACACCCTCACCTGCACACCAACACACACATCACCCACCATCACCACCCATCACCATGCCCCCCAAGAAGAATCCCAAGTTCCTAGATAGTGAATTGGAAGTCATGGTAGACGAGATCCTCAGGGTGGAGCCACAGCTGTTTGGCACTCTGGTCCAACAGACCCCCATGTCCCAGAAAACCAAGATGTGGGAGAGGATCATCAACAGGGTGAACGCACAATCACCATGTCGGCGCACAAAGACGGACATCCAGAACAGGTGGTATGACGTGCGCAGGAGGGTACGGGACCTGCTGAAGATAGACTACATCAACAGCCAACACACCGGCAGTGGCCCTCCTGCCAAGCCAATATACCTCAGGCCCTGGGAGGAGAAGGTGCGGGCCATCCTTCCGCCAGTGAGCGTATATGGACTAGAGAACATCCCAGAGCCTGGTGAGTACACAACAAATGTACACAATAAACTGCCACAAAACACACACATCACTGTCAAGGGGAGAGTCAAACCATGCACTCATAGCAATTACACAGCAACTAGAACAGAATCATCCCAAAATGTGTATGTCAGTCAGAGAAACACAACACATGCCATCAAAAAAGTCACATCCAACTGTGCCAACACATGTACAAACACAACGACAACTACAGCTAGGCAGTGGCACAAATAGAACTAACACACACATCCACACATGTAGCCACCACAACAACACCAACACACAGTGAAGACCACGCAAAGGAAGGAAATCTGTGTATGCTGGCCAAGTCAGTGTAGCCAATAGCATCATGGGAGTTCGCAGTCACACATATTGCCCCCCCACAACTGTCCCATCAACACCACCCTGAACCATGCTCACATCACAGGGAGTGGAGAAGGACTCACAAGATGGCTGACACTGGCTACTGCTGTGGGGAGCACAAGGCCCTGCTGCCAACTGTGCACCAACAAACATCAGGACACCACTGACTGACATCTTGAGAGACAACTTACACTCCCTGCAATGCAAGCACGTTCCATGGTGGGCTATCTGGCTGGCTGGGTGGGAAGGGGGACTTGCAGCACTGACTATAGTCACCAGCACCTCCCCTCACACCCCCCCCAACACAAACTCCACAGTACCCACCTGGTAGAATGCAATGCCCTCCATCCTAACACAAGATCCCACAAAGCACCACCACCCTGGGTTATGTTGTGTGAAGCACAGGGACACTCTTGGGACTCTTAGCCAAACAACTGCCAGGACAACACTCCCAGCCATCCTGTCAGCACAGCCAGCCCACCCCACAGGGAAGCAGAGTCAAAAGGAAGGAAGCATGGGCATGCTGGGAAGGGGGTGGAGGCAATAGCATGATGGGAGTCGTAGTCACAGACATTGCTCAGCCTCACAACTGGCCCATCAACACCACCCTGAACCATGCTCACATCACAGGGAGTGGAGAAGGACTCACAAGATGGCTGACACTGGCTACTGCTGTGGGGAGCACAAGGCCCTGCTGCCAACTGTGCACCAACAAACATCAGGACACCACTGACTGACATCCTGAGAGACAACTTACACTCCCTGCAATGCAAGCACGTTCCATGGTGGGCTATCTGGCTGGCTGGGTGGGAAGGGGGACTTGCAGCACTGACTATAGTCACCAGCACCTCCCTCACACCCCCCCCCAACACAAACTCCACAGTACCCACCTGGTAGAATGCAATGCCCTCCATCCTAACACAAGATCCCACAAAGCACCACCACCCTGGGTTATGTTGTGTGAAGCACAGGGACACTCTTGGGACTCTTAGCCAAACAACTGCCAGGACAACACTCCCAGCCATCCTGTCAGCACAGCCAGCCCACCCCACAGGGAAGCAGAGTCAAAAGGAAGGAAGCATGGGCATGCTGGGAAGGGGGGTGGAGGCAATAGCATGATGGGAGTCGTAGTCACAGACATTGCTCAGCCTCACAACTGGCCCATCAACACCACCCTGAACCATGCTCACATCACAGGGAGTGGAGAAGGACTCACAAGATGGCTGACACTGGCTACTGCTGTGGGGAGCACAAGGCCCTGCTGCCAACTGTGCACCAACAAACATCAGGACACCACTGACTGACATCCTGAGAGACAACTTACACTCCCTGCAATGCAAGCACGTTCCATGGTGGGCTATCTGGCTGGCTGGGTGGGAAGGGGGACTTGCAGCACTGACTATAGTCACCAGCACCTCCCCTCACACCCCCCAACACAAACTCCACAGTACCCACCTGGTAGAATGCAATGCCCTCCATCCTAACACAAGATCCCACAAAGCACCACCACCCTGGGTTATGTTGTGTGAAGCACAGGGACACTCTTGGGACTCTTAGCCAAACAACTGCCAGGACAACACTCCCAGCCATCCTGTCAGCACAGCCAGCCCACCCCACAGGGAAGCAGAGTCAAAAGGAAGGAAGCATGGGCATGCTGGGAAGGGGGGTGGAGGCAATAGCATGATGGGAGTCGTAGTCACAGACATTGCTCAGCCTCACAACTGGCCCATCAACACCACCCTGAACCATGCTCACATCACAGGGAGTGGAGAAGGACTCACAAGATGGCTGACACTGGCTACTGCTGTGGGGAGCACAAGGCCCTGCTGCCAACTGTGCACCAACAAACATCAGGACACCACTGACTGACATCCTGAGAGACAACTTACACTCCCTGCAATGCAAGCACGTTCCATGGTGGGCTATCTGGCTGGCTGGGTGGGAAGGGGGACTTGCAGCACTGACTATAGTCACCAGCACCTCCCCTCACACCCCCCCCAACACAAACTCCACAGTACCCACCTGGTAGAATGCAATGCCCTCCATCCTAACACAAGATCCCACAAAGCACCACCACCCTGGGTTATGTTGTGTGAAGCACAGGGACACTCTTGGGACTCTTAGCCAAACAACTGCCAGGACAACACTCCCAGCCATCCTGTCAGCACAGCCAGCCCACCCCACAGGGAAGCAGAGTCAAAAGGAAGGAAGCATGGGCATGCTGGGAAGGGGGTGGAGGCAATAGCATGATGGGAGTCGTAGTCACAGACATTGCTCAGCCTCACAACTGGCCCATCAACACCACCCTGAACCATGCTCACATCACAGGGAGTGGAGAAGGACTCACAAGATGGCTGACACTGGCTACTGCTGTGGGGAGCACAAGGCCCTGCTGCCAACTGTGCACCAACAAACAGCAGGACACCACTGACTGACATCCTGAGAGACAACTTACACTCCCTGCAATGCAAGCACGTTCCATGGTGGGCTATCTGGCTGGCTGGGTGGGAAGGGGGACTTGCAGCACTGACTATAGTCACCAGCACCTCCCCTCACACCCCCCCCAACACAAACTCCACAGTACCCACCTGGTAGAATGCAATGCCCTCCATCCTAACACAAGATCCCACAAAGCACCACCACCCTGGGTTATGTTGTGTGAAGCACAGGGACACTCTTGGGACTCTTAGCCAAACAACTGCCAGGACAACACTCCCAGCCATCCTGTCAGCACAGCCAGCCCACCCCACAGGGAAGCAGAGTCAAAGGAAGGAAGCATGGGCATGCTGGGAAGGGGGTGGAGGCAATAGCATGATGGGAGTCGTAGTCACAGACATTGCTCAGCCTCACAACTGGCCCATCAACACCACCCTGAACCATGCTCACATCACAGGGAGTGGAGAAGGACTCACAAGATGGCTGACACTGGCTACTGCTGTGGGGAGCACAAGGCCCTGCTGCCAACTGTGCACCAACAAACAGCAGGACACCACTGACTGACATCCTGAGAGACAACTTACACTCCCTGCAATGCAAGCACGTTCCATGGTGGGATAACTGACTGGGTGGGTGGGTGGGTGGGAAGGAGGTCTGGCTGTCAACCAAACACAATCAATGCAGACCATGTTCACACCCCAGAGAATACATAGAAATGCCCAAATAATGCAGGACAATGTGCCACACCAATATCAACCCCTGACTGTGACGACTTAGGACAATACAATGTACAGGCCCGCACCCCGAGGCACAGTCACAACTGTCAGGTGTGTCAACCACTGATGCCTGCAGAAACATGGAAATACATTGTTTGTGTCTCCCAAAAACAGGTGATGATAGGGACACAGCAGCAGACGCTGAGGAGTCCCAGTCCCAGGCTCAAGAGGATGCCGAGCTCACTGGCGTCGTACAGCCTCTGTCCTCCTCGGACGATGAACTACCTGGCACATCCGGTGCAAGTCAACATGCTGCACCAGCAGGACCACCAGCTGCAGCACCAGCAGGTCCACCAGCTGCACCCCCTGCACCCACCCCTCCAACGACTGTCACCACGAATACCATCCCTGCCGACATGGACAGAATAAGGAACAACACCAGCGCAGTGACCCTGGACCAACCTGGGGCCATGGACACCACCACCACCACCACCCCCAAGGTGGACCAGGGTTATCTGTGCGTGCAACTGCACACACTGCACATGTCAGCAGGGGTGGTGGGAGGGGTGGGAGACAGAGGTCGCTGCTTGCAGACGTTGCTGGTGTGCATGAAGACCCACAACTGGTACGCATAGCTGATGCGTACCAGTCCAGCACCGGAGAGCTCAGCCAGGTAGTGGGGCTCCTCAGAGACATCAAACAGCAGCAGGCTGCCCATCATGCCCGCTTGGACTCCCACATGTCCCACGTGGAGTCACACATGTCACGTGTGGACTCCCACATGTCCCGCGTGGAGTCCAAGTGGGATGTACTACATGAGATGACGGCGGTGCACAGGGACATTTTACAATGCCTCCGCCAGATGAACAGCAACCAGTCCACACCTCCCTGTGTGCCAACAACATCTGGTACCGAACAAACTGCAACTGCCACAGGGAGGGAGGAGGACTCTGGCGGAGAGTCCCCTGCACCGCAGCAGCCTGCACTTGAGGGCCCCCCCAAGAAGAGGGGTCGTCCGAGGAGGGGAAAGTGAGAGGCTGATGGCCAAGCGCAACTCCCAGGAAGCCTGAACCTGTTCTGGATTTTCGCCTTTGTGCACAGACTGTTCACCCTGTTGATGGCAACACTACTCCCACACATTGCATGGGGAGTACAAGTTGGACCAATGTGTCAGACAACTGTGGCCCGATACTGGGGATCCTGTCTACCTGGACTTTCAATTCACCTAGGAACTTGGGATTGCAAGATTCATGTACAGCACAATCCATCCTATGCACTATTAACACAGATGTATCACAATAAACACACTAATACACCATACTTGCCTCTGTCGTGATTCCAACGTGGGTGCTGTTATGGGGATGATGAACTGCAAAATTACACTGTGTATGCGAACTGCAACAGCAAGGACAACACAGGCATGTGAGTACAGGCAACGTGACACATATGAGGGAGACACACCACCAGGGCTACACAACACATACACACCTAGGCCATCTGACTCATTGCCTACACTGATGTTGCCAGGGAAGACGGTGCAATGCACAGACACCACACCCATTCCCAGTTGTAGTCAAGTAGCCCACAGGTGCAGTAAGAAAATGGCAGTCAAATGTGTGACCACAGACAACGCACATCACTAAGTGAAGCACAGGTTTATTACACAGTAGCAACATGCCGTAACCACTACAGATGCAAGGTAACCCCACCTGGTAGCGGGCACACAGTCAACAACTGTAGACGGAAGGAAGTCCATGGGTGTGGCGCACATCACCTGTAGGGACACAACAGCTACCAGCCTGGATGTGCAATCACGTCGTCGGTGGACACAGTTGACCAAACGAATCTGAAAGTACCCTGTGAAGGACAGAAATGACACACAGTCAAAAGCAATGCAGTACAGGACAGATCAGCAAAACTCATGCACAATACATGTTACAAGATACCCACCCAGAACCAAGTTAGCATGTCAACACTGTTGGGGAGTACAGCCCACCTGTCACCACACATCGCAACACACATCCTGTCAAGTAGCCCATGGACACACTCCAACAGCACCAGAGCACCACCCACACATCATGCCAACTCACATCATTCACATGACACCTCAGGATACTCACATTCAGCTAAAGAAGTTGGTGATGAGCTGTGTGCGGACATCACCATCACCATCATCATCATCATCATCGTCACTGGCATCGTGGTCCAGGCCAGGATCCTCCACAGGTGGCGGATGTTGGTCATCGTCATCCTGGATGAGAGGCAACTCCTTCCGCACTGCCAGGTTGTGGAGCATGCAGCAGACGATGATAATCTTGCACACTTTCGCAGGGGCATATGGGAGGGACCCTCCGGTCTTGTCCAGGCAGCGGAAGCGGCTCTTCAGGAGACCAAAGGTCCGCTCAATCACTCTCCTGGTCCGACCATGTGCCTCATTGTAGCGCATCTGGGCAGGTGTCACAGGGTTCCTGAGGGGTGTCAGCAACCACGGCATGTTGGGGTATCCCGAGTCACCTACGGACAGACAAGTGCACATCAGCTGACTTGGAAAAGTGGGCGGAATACTACAGATCAGATCACACACAATGGCACAAAGTCAGTACACACCGACAAGCCAGGCACGCTGGTTCTGCATCTGTGCCATCAACCTGGGGATGCGACTACTCCTCATCACAAAGGCATCGTGTGCTGAACCAGGGAAACGGGCACACACGTGTGTGATGGTCATGTCTGCAAGACACACCACCAGTGCATTGACCGAGTGGTAGTGCTTGCGGTTCCTGTAGGCCTGCTCCTGGGCCTGTGGTGGTACCAAAGCCACATGTGTCCCATCAATGGAGCCAATTACATGCGGCATCCTCCCCAGGGCATAAAAGTCACTCTTCACGTCAGTGAGTACGTCGCAGATCTAGGGAAATATATGTACCGGTTCAGGAAGAGCAACATTGCCGCCAAGAAATCGCGGAGCACACGGCTGAACATGGTCTGTGACATCCCACCAGCAGACGCCACAGTATGTTGGAAGGTACCGGTGGCAAAGAAGTGTAGGGCTGCCATCACCTTCACCTTGGGGGTCAGCGCTGTAGGATACGGCCGGCCAGGCTGCAAATGTGGGGACAACTGCACTGCAAAATCCTCAATCAGCTGCCTGGTGAAGCGGTACCGTCGGATGCTGTCCCGTTCCACCATCGTTGCCAGGTCTGGGAATGGCCGATGGACAGCAGGAGCCCTGCAGTGCAGAGGAGAAGTAAGCAAGATCGTCAGTCACCCCACATATGCGGCATTGAACACACTCAAGATCCCAACATACATCATCATGAGGCACAACTACATGAAGTGTGCAGTACCGGAACGACATGTATGGTACATACATGGCCAACATCTGTCAACACGGTCCTACAGGTGGCATCAATTTGTCCCAGGTTGGCCCATTGGATATCATGATGCTGTGTCACAGTCACCCCCCAGTGACATGTGAGGACAGATGTGCCCCAGGCACCACAGCTCAATGACAGGCACATTCCCAGGGACCCTGTAATGCCACATGGACACTGGCATCACCTGGAGTATCATGTGTACACCACAGCAAAACAAACATGACCCCCACAGGTAGTGGCCACACTTGCCATGGCAGGAGAGCCATGGACGTCTGTGACACACACGCACAACATCAGAGTCCATGCACACACAACGTGGATGTGGAGACTGTCTCCCATTGTGCACATGAAATCAGAGACATTGTAAACACTACATGCACAAAGACTGTGGAGGGCCATCACTATTGTGCCACTGGGACACCCTGGCTCAAACATACCGTCCCACATGGGACTCACGGGGTATGTGACATGACATACACAAACACCACTGTGAAATGTGACCATGACACATGCACAGATATGAACAGTTGCACATCACAGTGGTCACGTACACGTAACACCCAGGATCCTGTCCCCATGAACACGTGCACAGCCTGGGGGTGGCTGCCCACAGGTGACACCCACAGGACAACATGTACACCAACATACACACAATAGGAAATGCAGCCTTACATGCCTTATGATAAGGTTTGGACAGGCTGTCGTGATGTAGGTGTGCCCCTCACTCCCTGGGAGCTATCTGTGGCTGGCATATGTCCATCTGAGACAGGCATGCTGACCTATGCCAGTCACATATACAGTGATGCGCTGAACAGCAATGGACCGATCGGTGCCTCCGGCCGGCCCATTGCTTTCAATGTGTGCGGGTACGCGTTGTACCCCTGTGCGCGTTGAACTGCAATGGACCGATCGGTGCCTCCGGCCGGCCCATTGCTTTCAATGTGTGCGAGTACGCGTTGTACCCCTGTGCGCGTTGAACTGCAATGGACCGATCGGTGCCTCCGGCCCGGCCCATTGCTTTCAATGTGTGCGGGTACGCGTTGTACCCCTGTGCGCGTTGAACAGCAATGGACCGATCGGTGCCTCCGGCCGGCCCATTGCTTTCAATGTGTGCGGGTACGCGTTGTACCCCTGTGCGCGTTGAACAGCAATGGACCGATCGGTGCCTCCGGCCGGCCCATTGCTTTCAATGTGTGCGGGTACGCGTTGTACCCCTGTGCGCGTTGAACAGCAATGGACCGATCGGGTGCCTCCGGCCGGCCCATTGCTTTCAATGTGTGCGGGTACGCGTTGTACCCCTGTGCGCGTTGTACCTCAATGGACCGATCGGTGCGCACCCATTGACAATGGGCTTGCCTGGCAACGGACGCGTTTTCGAATTTCGAACGAGTCGGTTGCTGGAAAATCAGTTGGTCACCCACAACAATGTTGCAAAATCATGTATGTCATGAAGTTGAAGTTTTGAAGGATGCTGTGGGCGTGTTTTGGTGCTGCTATTCCATGGATTGGCCAGATTCAGAAGATGCAAACGACTTGGACCTATCACTTTGGACACAAGGGACAGTATCTGCCTCTCCAGCACATATATATTGCTGCCTGTTCCCCTGAGAGCCCACTTGCCTGCACTACATGCTCCAGGACGACATCTGCCACTGCACTGCTGCTGTCTCTGCCCCTCTGGACCCTGCAATGGCACGTACTGTGGAGAGAGCCCCAGCCTTCAGCCTTGAGGAGAACCAGGCCCTGCTGGACAGCCTACTTCCACAGTACAGCAAGCTGTATGGGACACCAGGGGAGCAGGTGAGTGTTCTGTGCACTGCCTTTCTGAATGTGCATTTTGTCTGACTAGCAAGGCTGAGAGTCAGCACACCACTGGCTAGCAGGCTCACTGAGTAGTTGTCACCCCCCATAGTGTGTAGTGACTTGCACTGGACAGGTATGGTGCAGTGACAGTGCTTCTGAACAGGGTTTTACTCCCCATGCAATGATACCATGTAGTGACTTCTGGAAAACTGTCCATGGGCAGCCATGCACTGCCTGGGTACACCATGTGCCCCTGTGATTGCGACATGTATATGCAACTGTGTCATGCACGGATATGTTGCATGTGTAGTAATGGCCTTATCACTTTGTCATCCTGACAGGCTTCTGCCCATCGGAAGCATGAGATATGGAAGGACATCGTCCGGGCTGTCCGGTCCGTGGGGGTCTACAAGCGCCGGATCCGCAACTGCCAAAAGAGGTGGCAGGACCTTCGGGGCTGGACCCGGAGGATTGCACGGGTCCAGCTGAAGCTGTCGCCTCCTCGCAGGAGGGGCGGAACACGGACCCTGACCCCCACATGCTCAGGATCCTGGCGGTGGTCTTTCCAGACCTGGATGGGCAGCTGAAGGCCAGAGAGCAGCAAGGAGGGGGTGAGTCAAAGACTGCACTGTGTACTCTGTCTAACATGCTATGTGCCCTCCTCGGGCCTGGTTAAACTGCCACAGTACAGCAGTCATGTTGTCCAGGAGCCATGTCCCTCTATTGTGCACTGCCCACTCCTCATCTGATACCCAGGTGTGGCCCTTACATGCAGGGAATTCTGTCACTTAGGACTGTGTCCTTGCAGTTTGCTTGACTCAAGGTGGGAGACAGCATCTGTTTCCCTGACTCTGTGGTGGGCATCATGGGTGGGTCCATTGCTTACACAATGCCTGTATTCTGACATGTATTCAGCGTGTTACTTTGATCTGTGGTCCAATTGCTGAGCTGATCCACCACATGTGGCTGGGGTACCTGGCACACACCCATGCTGCGGGTGGGAACAATGTTTGGGCCCCAGGAGTATGTATATGACGTGTGTCACACATACTTAGCCAGCTGCCTACAGTCCAGGGCTCATCCCTCATTCATGTGGGGCTGGACAGTCATGCCTACTCCAGGCCATACAATACACTCTGTACTCCCACTCCCGTGTATCAGCTGACACGTTGTGCTCAGTGATTTGACCCCTCAGGTGTCTGCCTCTGTGTCAGTGTGCTGTGGATTAGTCGCCAGGACTGCTGTGGAGTTTCTTGGTAGGGGCTCAGCATGCCACTGGAGATGTGACCATAGGAGACGATACTTGTGTGACACATAGGTGTCTGATCAGCTGCCCATGCAGACTGGGGCATGTAAATGTGAAGTTCAGGCAGCTGTTCCCCATGCACAGCAGAGTGTGAGGGGCTCAGGTTCAGAGGGTAGTGTCACAGGTCTCCCATATGTCCAATAGGTATGACCTGGACAGATGAGGGTTAAGAGGATGTGTTGTGGGGGGGATGTACATGTGCACTTGTGCAGCTCCAGGACTTGCATTCCCCATGACCTACTATTGTGACACAGTGCAGAGTGTTGTTGTCTGGCTGCAAAGTCATACATCACTGAGCCAGTGATGTATGACTTTGCAGTCATGCCTCCGCCATGGCATGTGTCTACTGATTGGTGAGCCTGCAGGGGAGTGACATGTGCTACATGCACACCATAGTGGCGCTGGCTATCAGGACATGGGTGCATCATGGTGTCTGTCGCTGGTATGCATCACATGCATTTCCTATTTGACTCTGGGCATCCCTTACATCCGGAAACCTGTACTGACTCAGTGGCAAGAGCTGTGATGTGTCCACACCGTGTCCTCTGCACTGTCCAACTACTGTGTACTTGGTGCATGTGTCAACACTGGGGTGTTGCAATCCAACAGACACCAGACAGATGGGTGCAAGGCCATGTGGGATGTGAGTGCCATGCTTGGCATCAGACTGACAATTGACTTCTCCTGTTCAATTAGTGCACTTTTAGCAATGTGCAACTAATGATGCCAGGGCTTGCTCTGTGATGTGCTGTGCTCACAGTGGTGTGTGCGTTATGTGCAGGTGACTGATGTCTGTCTGTTTCCCCATTGTTTGCAGATACATCCACGGCCACGGAAGGGGACAGCTCCACGGACCAGGAGGAGCCGGAGAGCCAGACTGGGTCAGCAGCCGAGGAGTGGTCGGAGGGACCCAGTGGCATGGAGGGCGAGGGGAGCCACACCGAGGAGTCCTCAGCAGCATCCACCTCAGCTGAGGACCAGAGCAACTCGGAGGATGACTCCCTTGTGGAGGCGGGTGTCAGCAGCCACCACACCCCAGCTAGTGTTGCTGTCCCCGCCACCACCAGCACCACCACCGCCCTCCCATCGGCTCCCATTCCCCAGGTCCGTGGAGGCTCCCATGTCCGGGAGCGTGTCTCCTTTGGGCCAGGCACCGCACCCCCTGCCCCTGTGTCCCCTGCTGCCCTGAGTGAGGAGTCTGTGTACCTCCTTCGCCAGCTCCATGTAGGGCAGACAGCCATGCTGAGTGTCCTCCATGCGCACACCGCGCTGTTGACTCAGCTGGTGTCGTTCATGGAGGGCATCTCATCGGGCATGTCTGACCTACAGAGGGGCAATAGGTCCATGGACTCCTCCCTGACGGCAGCAGTGTCCCTCCTCAAACGGTCCCTCACCCCTCCTGCCTCTGCTCCATCCACACTCCCCAGCACCTTACCCATCCCAGGCACACACACACCGGCACAGGCACACACCAGCACACACACATCCAGCACACTGACACACACGCCAATGACAAAACGCACACGCACGCACATTCAGGGGACTGAAGCCAGACTCACAGGGGATGGGGCCCTGGAACACACACACGCATCCACATGCACTGCGCAGTCCTCAGTTCCCTCTCCCTCCAAAGCACCCTCCCTTGCCTCACCTGCAACCCCAAAGTCACAGCAGCTTTTCCTCTGTGACCTCGGCCTCTTCCCCACCGATGAAGCTGCTCCAGCATCCCGGGGGAAGAGGAAGCCCACCCACACGGAGCAGAGTGCCCCTCGCCCCCGGACACCCTCCCCCAGGCGCAGACGGACTGAGGCCCCCACCCGCAAGTCCCCCGGAGTGGTAAGAGCAAGACCCCGCCACCGCCCTGCAGCTCAGGCACAAGGTCTCCGTCCTCCATCCCTCAGGCCCCCACTGCACAGGTGCCCCCACCACACCCTGCCCCAGGTTCCCCCACCCACAGATATACCATCCCCAAGAGGATCCAGCCTTCTCCCCCTGCCACTTGCTCTCCCAGCACCACACTCCCCGCTGCGCTTGTCTGTGCCACTGATGTGGTGAGGGTGTCCTCCCCCTCTGTCCAACCCACCTTGCCTGTTCCCCATTCTCCTCCCCTGGAGGTAGGCACTGCAGTGGAGTCCACTACCGCCCTGTCTGACTTGGGCACTGCAGTGGCGGACCTGTCCACCCCATCTGCAGGGTCCACTGCAGTTGTGCCGGCACCCACGACATCTGAGTCAAGCCCCCCAGTTGTGCCGGCACACACCATGTCAGACACCTCCACTGCAGTTGTCAGTGGCTCTCCAGCACCCACCACCCCTTCCCTGACTCCCCCTGGTGAGCCCTGATCCTGTCCCTGCGGTGCCTGGCCTGCCCCCCCCGGTTGCCCCTCCTAGTGGATTGTCCCTGGTATTGTGCAGGCATGCGTAGGGTGACATCTGCCAGTGTCACCCTGTTTGAACTTTGACAATGGACTGGCCATTGGCCTTTGCTCTAATTTCTTCTGGACGTCATTATCAAACAACACATATGCTGAATAAAGCAACTTTCTTTTCTCTAGTGCTCATGCTTCAGATGTACATGTTGTTGGTGCAGCTAACCATGCCCTTGCTGCAGTGATGGTGATATCTGGTCTCATGATTATGAAGTGTTACTGTGCAGGAACCCATGTGGTCCAGGGGGAATGTGTCCTATCATGTGGTGTATCCATGTCATCAATAGCAGCATCTGAGGGTGTCATGTGTTCAGTATTTGGCAATGGGTTTCCTACTTACATTGGCAATTTCATATCTGTGGCTTCCACCCCTGCACATCTGTTGTGCCTGCCATCGTTGCATTTGTCTACTTCCCTGACCGTGTTGCCATCTCCAGTGGACATGCAGGTTTGGGCATCAATGGGGAGGGACTCATCCGTGTAGTCAGTGCAACATTGCTATACAAGTGTGTTGGATCTGTGCTGATGATTCCGTTGGCACATCCATGACCAGGCTGATGTGATGGGAGCCCTCATTTGGTGCTAATTGTTGATTGTGTGACCAAGTGCTCAGCTGACATGATGGGGCCCTACTGAGGCAACATATGGCACAGCTTTCCTCACACAGGAGTGGAGTCCCCTCATGGCAGTGTGTACACGTGTGACATTGCCTGCGCCCAAGGTGTGTGTTGTATGTGCATGTCTGTGTGTTCACTTCCATTCATCTGCGCATGCTGTGATCCCTAGTGTTGTACCTGTTTGTGATGCTTGCTGACTTGAGCTATGTTCCCCCAAAGTCTTCTCCCTGTGTTCTCTGTGATGTGGGTGCATGGCACATTACTGGTCATCAGGGTGTCACCCATAGGTGTGTTTGCTGTCAGGGCAGAGTTTGTGTGCAGACGCAGATGGGTCACAGTCAGGTTTCCCTTTGGCACTTGTTGTTTGCCCCTGTCATGTGATTTCCAGTTTGTGTTATCTTTCAGTGATTGTGACACGTTGTGTGTGTGACTGCTGGCACTCCTTAGGGTCCGGGCTGCAATGTTGGTTGTTGTCTATGTGTGTTCTTTGTGGGTGACCTTGGCTTCTTCATTGGTGTGTGACTGTGGCTGGGATCCCATTGGTCGGTGTGGTATTGCCGTCATGTCCATGTACAGCGTAGTGTGCAGTGTGTCAGACATTCAGGAGTCTTGTTGAGTGTCCATGTGTGATGTGTTTCTACACCTTGGTTCCCACCCACCACCCTGGAATAGTCATGGGTGCATGTGCAATGTCACCAGTGCATGTGTACTTCACTGCTGCACATTGTTGGAGGTCGAGGGTGTGGTGTTGAGTGTGTGCAGATGAGAGTTGTTGCCCGGCTAGGCCCCTGCCTCCATGTTGGCCTTGGCTTACTGGCCATGCTGATTGATTTGTGCTTGTGTAGGTGTGATGGTAGTTTGTTGCTCAGGACACCTGACTGTGGTTCACAGTGTGAACGACATTTAGCTTTGTCATCACAGTGGTATTTTTATTCAGCCCAGGGTCACCACATTGTGGGGGCCCTGGGGGTGGTGCTGTGGTGTGTCTGTGACTTGCTGTGTCAGTTGTTGTTCCTACGTGCCTGTGTGACATGTGTGTTTTGTGCTCCCTCTCACCTGTCAATGCCTGCTTGCCCACATAGGGGATTTGGATCCATGAGTTACCTTAGTGTGGCAGTGTATGCACATCTGTATGATTGGTATTCAGCTCTCCTCATGTGTTGTGTTGTTACCTGGGGACACTGGCACCCCCACCCCTCACCTGCTGTGTATGATGACAGTGTTGGTCTGCCTGTTTGTGTTTGTGCATCTGCACCACTGCATTGGCATATCTTGGGTGTGCCATTGGCTGTATGTTGTTTGGTGTGTTTCCCCTGCTGTCCCTGGGACTCCTAGGTCATCGGTCAGCACAGTGATCATGGTTTGTGTGTCCCATTGCTGCCATGGTATGGTATCTGTTCACCTCACATCTGCTGTCTCCACAGGGTATCTGCATTTGTGTGCCCATTGGTGCAAATATGTGGTTCTGCATTCTGATGGTCACTTCTGTCATTGTGTCATTGATGACTGTTGACGGTCTCAGCCCCCATGGGTGTTGTTTGTCTGCACATGGCTAAAGGAATGTTTCATTTGCACTGCAGTATTTGGCTCCCCCAATTTATGTTGCAATGGGACACATACACTACTTTGGCACAGATGAGTTTTTGGTTCTGTGACCAGGAATGATCCATGCAGTTTGGCAGTTGCAGCTCTTTCTTTGTCAACAATTACCTTTTGGTCACTGTGATGATGAGGGTGTAGACCCCATTGCCACAATGGTCAAAATGTGCTTCAGCTATGGACCCCACACTTGCCTTTTGGTCACTGTGATGATGGGGGTTTAGACCCCATTGCCACAATGGTCAAAATGTGCTTCAGCTATGGACCCCACACTTGCCTTTTGGTCACTGTGATGATGGGGGTTTAGACCCCATTGCCACAATGGTCAAAATGTGCTTCAGCTATGGACCCCACACTTGCCTTTTGGTCACTGTGATGATGGGGGTTTAGACCCCATTGCCACAATGGTCAAAATGTGCTTCAGCTATGGACCCCACACTTGCCTTTTGGTCACTGTGATGATGGGGGTTTAGGCCCCATTGCCACAATGGTCATGGGCTGCTTGCATTGTGGGTGCCACACACATATATGTGTGGCACATGTGCTAGGGGGTCACATTGTATGTTCAAAGTCATGTTCGGTGTTGTAGGCATTTGACACAGCCTGCTCACACGCTTGTCATGGTGGTGGGGGATGTCTTAATCTTGCATTCCCTAGGTTGTGGTGTGCTTGTTGTGTCATGCATTGTCCATCCTATGAGTGGGGGTGGTAGTAGTGGTAGGCATCCAGCCCCCCTGGGTGAGGGTGGTAGTAGTGGTAGGCATCCTGCCCCCTGGCTAAGGGTGGTAGTAGTGGTGGGCATCCTGCCCCCTGGCTAAGGGTGGTAGTAGTGGTAGGCATCCTGCCCCCCTGGGTGAGGGTGGTAGTAGTGGTGGGCATCCTGCCCCCTGGCTAAGGGTGGTAGTAGTGGTAGGCATCCTGCCCCCTGGCTAAGGGTGGTAGTAGTGGTAGGCATCCTGCCCCCTGGCTAAGGGTGGTAGTAGTGGTAGGCATCCTGCCCCCTGGCTAAGGGTGGTAGTAGTGGTAGGCATCCTGCCCCCTGGCTAAGGGTGGTAGTAGTGGTGGGCATCCTGCCCCCTGGGTAAGGGTGGTAGTAGTGGTAGGCATCCTGCCCCCTGGCTAAGGGTGGTAGTAGTGGTAGGCATCCTGCCCCCTGGCTAAGGGTGGTAGTAGTGGTAGGCATCCTGCCCCCTGGCTAAGGGTGGTAGTAGTGGTAGGCATCCTGCCCCCCTGGGTGAGGGTGGTAGTAGTGGTGGGCATCCTGCCCCCTGGCTAAGGGTGGTAGTAGTGGTGGGCATCCTGCCCCCTGGCTAAGGGTGGTAGTAGTGGTAGGCATCCTGCCCCCCGTGGGTGAGGGTGGTAGTAGTGGTGGGCATCCTGCCCCCTGGCTAAGGGTGGTAGTAGTGGTGGGCATCCTGCCCCCCTGGCTAAGGGTGGTAGTAGTGGTAGGCATCCTGCCCCCCTGGCTAAGGGTGGTAGTAGTGGTAGGCATCCTGCCCCCTGGCTAAGGGTGGTAGTAGTGGTAGGCATCCTGCCCCCTGGCTAAGGGTGGTAGTAGTGGTGGGCATCCTGCCCCCTGGCTAAGGGTGGTAGTAGTGGTAGGCATCCTGCCCCCTGGCTAAGGGTGGTAGTAGTGGTAGGCATCCTGCCCCCTGGCTAAGGGTGGTAGTAGTGGTAGGCATCCTGCCCCCTGGCTAAGGGTGGTAGTAGTGGTAGGCATCCTGCCCCCCTGGGTGAGGGTGGTAGTAGTGGTGGGCATCCTGCCCCCTGGCTAAGGGTGGTAGTAGTGGTGGGCATCCTGCCCCCTGGCTAAGGGTGGTAGTAGTGGTAGGCATCCTGCCCCCTGGCTAAGGGTGGTAGTAGTGGTAGGCATCCTGCCCCCTGGCTAAGGGTGGTAGTAGTGGTAGGCATCCTGCCCCCTGGCTAAGGGTGGTAGTAGTGGTAGGCATCCTGCCCCCTGGCTAAGGGTGGTAGTAGTGGTAGGCATCCAGCCCCCTGGGTTGGGGTGGTGGCGCGCATTCAGGCCCCTGTGTGCATATGTGGCATTGGTGATGGGCATCCCGCCCCTATGGTGCTGCTGTTGCTGGTGTAAGTATATTCTGATTCCCAGTGTATGTGTGTGATGTGTCGTGTACGTGTTGTATGTGTTTTGTGGTTGGTGTCTGACTTACCTTCTGCGCCGTACGCGTCCGTGCCTGTTCCGGTAGTAGATGTAGAATATTGGTATGATCGGGACGAAGGGATTCATGGTTGGTTCGTGTTGTTCGTCCTTCTCGTTGCTTCGCGTCGTCCTCGTCGCTTCGCTTCGTCCTCGTCGCTCGCTTCGTCCTCGTCGCTTCGCGTCGTCCTCGTCGGTGCCGTGTTCGTCTCGTAGCCGTGGATCGTGTTGTGGCGCGATTCGGAGCTTATGTGCGCCTCTCCCGGATGCTTTGACGCGCCGTGCGTAGCGGCGGGTTCGGCGCGTACGGGAAGCGCATCGTACTTGTCCGGCCGGACGGGGCTGCATTTTCCCTTCCGTGCGACTCGATTCGGCGTTTCCGGATTCGCCTCGGTCGGAGAACAGGACCTGGTTTGGGTGAGTACGGCTCGGCCGGAATTTTTGCTGTTGTGCGCATCGTACTTGCTCGTTCGGTGTGCTGTACGGATCGGTCGGGAAACTGGCTTTCGCATGGCTTTTTTCCCGACCGAATGGTATTGGGTGCGCCTCCGACCGAGATCGGAATCGACCCCTTAGTTTCAAAAGCTAAAACTTGCTACTTTACTGCTAAAATTAAATCTTCCTTAAACATTCCTAAAAAACTTTTTGCAACAGTTAGGAATCTGAGCAAGTTACTTGAACTCATAGTATATAATATGCTTTCTGCAAACCAACAGACCAATGGTCTAAGCGAACAAAGCGATACCAAAGGGGATGATGGACGGAGCGTTAGAGCAAATCAAACACTCACCCCCAGTCAACTGATCTGGGTTTAATCCATCATCATTCTTTAGCTCACTCCACCACCCCAGTTCAGACATGGCAATATGCAAATCAGTCTGACCCTGTGCCTCATGGGAACAGTCCAGCCCGAACTGCCAAGCCATGTCTTCCCTGGACCGGAAACAAGCATCCTGGGACCGGTTTCGGGTTCATAACCCTCATCAGCCAGGCTATCTTGAATCCAGTGGCAAAGTGAGCAAGGGACCCACGTCTGGGCATACACTGCCAACTTAGGGCGAACAAAGCGATACCAAAGGGGATGATGGACGGAGCGTTAGAGCAAATCAAACACTCACCCCCAGTCAACTGATCTGGGTTTAATCCATCATCATTCTTTAGCTCACTCCACCACCCCAGTTCAGACATGGCAATATGCAAATCAGTCTGACCCTGTGCCTCATGGGAACAGTCCAGCCCGAACTGCCAAGCCATGTCTTCCCTGGACCGGAAACAAGCATCCTGGGACCGGTTTCGGGTTCAAAACCCTCATCAGCCAGGCTATCTTGAATCCAGTGGCAAAGTGAGCAAGGGACCCCTTTGGTATCGCAATGGTCTAAGCGAAGCTGATGATACATCCTTAATTCCGACTGAGGTTTCATACTCAAATGAATTTGACATGATAGGTAACACTCTCATGCCTTGTCTGTCATCGTTAGCAGTTTCATTAGCTAACAATGCCTGCTTGCAGTCATTTAACCCTCTTTCAGAAGAAGGTGTTCAGGCTTAACTCAGCCAATTTCAATCTGGCTCCCCCCTTGATCCCTTCTCTCCTAAGATCCTCCAGCTCACGCCTGATGCCATTGCTGGATACCTGAGGGAAATCTTAACAAGATGTTCAAGGAAGGCTAGTTTCCAATAGAATGGAAGTTGGCCTCTATTCTTCCGCTGTTAGAAAAATCCAACCTGTATAGCAGTGACCCAAAAAAAATGATAGGCCCATATCTCGGCTTGCCTTACCTGCTAAAATGGTAGAGAAAGCTATCAATGCAGAGCTCACATCTTTCACCGAAAACCATACACCATTAGATGCCACCCAATATGGCTTTAGAAGCCAACACAGCACTGAACTAGCCTTGATCACTGCTTCTGAGGAAATAAGGCTAACGTTAGATTCTGGTGAAAACGCTGCTCTAATGCTGTTAGACCTCTCTGCAGCTTTTGACATGGTCAATCACAGTCTTTCTATTGACCGTCTCTTCACCATTGGCATTAGAGATAAGGCTCTCATGCTTCTTAAATCTTTTCTCTCAGATAGAGAACAATTGTTGAGATTAATGGCTTCAAACCCTCCCCTTTTCCTTACCTTGCAGGATCCCTCAATGCTCCTCCTTGAGACCGGCCCTTTTTAATTGGTATGTTACCCCCTTGGCCAATCTAATTAAATCCTTTGTATTTGCAGTAGTGTTCTCTGCCGACGACACTCAAATAGTGGTGTCTGTGGCCAGCAATCCAGAGGATACAGCTTGTAGATTTCAGGACTGCATGCGCCATATCGGAAAATGGATGTCAAGCAACTGCTTGAAATTAAATTCTTCCAAGACCGAGGTCTTGTTGTGTGCCAGAAATGCGTGTTTCTGGTCACCAAAGTGGTGGCCTCAGGAGCTGGGGGAGGTTCGCACCCCGGTTGCTAAGGTAAAAAAACCTTGGAGTTTACTTTGATGACAAGCTGTCCTTTAAAGGCCATGTTAAAGGACAGCAGGCGGTCCCGGTCACCACCACAATGGCGGACGGACTCCAGTCCGTCCGTCATCGTAATGAGCCCCTAATGTTAAAAATTGATCACTGCAGTGAACTCTTCTTCAATATTCAAAAAAGGCTTTAAAATAAACTGCAGATTATTCAGAACGTGGCTATCCCTAAACATCAGTCAGTAGCCTTTAGAATATATGACGTTACAACGCATTCCATTAAAACGCATGCTTTTACATCGCAGTTTTTACAACGTAAATACCATTACTTCGCATGTTTTTACAACGCATGTACATTGAGGTACATTAAAACTACCATTACAACGTATACTATTACAATGCATACTAATACTATGCATACAATTACAACGAATACTATATTTTTATTATTTATCTTTAAATAAATATATATATTTTTTCAAACCATCCCCTGGGACGGGATGCAAGGGAAATAGGGGTTTTGGGTGGGGGAGATTATTAATACCCAGGTATTAATTTTAATACGTGTGTACTTTTTAAAGTACCTATCCATTAAAATACCTGAGTATTAATATTAAAATCTATAAAAATGTTCAAAAAGACGGGGAAAATTAAACATAAATTTTAAACATTTTACAAAAAAAACAATACTCAGAGTCAAAAAGGGATTATACATACAATCTTTTTCAAAGAACATAAAACAGAAGTCCTTCAACTATTTTTATTACAGTCCCTGTGCCAGCAACAACACAAAATGGCTGACATTCCGAAAAGGAATGTATAAACAAACATTTTTACACATGGCAAAATAAATATACATTCAGTCAGGTTCTGAATCACGTGAAAAAACTGTTTACAATACATATTTTCTTTTTACTTGTCGGTTACCCTAAAAAACGTATAAAAGAAGTCGGCCACCATTTTGTGCTCAGTGGTAAACTGACTTCCAAGGTGACCACATACAGCAAGAGTAGCAGGAGAATTTTGCCATTTGTCAAATTGAACACTGCCATCTACAGTCTGAAGTAAGTGTACGTTTACAATAAAACAGCATCAAAATATTGACACCTAAATCACAAGTACTTACAATATAATTTTTAATTAATATACAGCATTTACTCATTTTGAAAAGCAGCCACCAGTCTAAGCAGATATTCGAAAAATTTTCTTACCGTTAAAAAGTAAGTGAATAAAGGAACAAAATGTACGTAAATTTAAAAAGCACATAAGCTAGAAAAAAAATTAAATTGCATTTTACTTTTGATATTAACACCAAATACCTAGCAGGAAGAAACAAACCTTTACAGAATCAAATGTAAGTAAAATATTAACAATAATCTGTTCGAAAAAAAAACCTTTATTGATCTCAGAAATAAAACATTAGCAGACACAGATCAGAATTATGTTTAAAATATTACTAATTTAATACCTTCATGACTTTGCCTCAGGAGACAGACTCAGGGAAAGTGTTTGATAGTGGTGGGGGAAATTTACTATTCCTACTCGACAGATGATTACCTCAGGGAAAGTGTTGGATGGTGATGGGGCAAATTTACAATTCCTACTCCGACAGGTGCTTGCCTCAGGGAAAGTGCTGGATGGTGGTGGGTGCAAATTTACTATTCCTACTCCGACCTGTGCTTGCCTCAGAGAAAGTCCTGGATGGTGGTGGGGGCAAATTTACTATTCCTACTCCAACAGGTGCTTGCCTCAGGGAAAGTGTTGGATGGTGGTGGGGGGCAAATTTACTATTCCTACTCCGACAGGTGCTTGCCTCAGGGAAAGTGTTGGATGGTGGTGGGGGAAAATTGATTGTACTTAAATTTAAAATATGCAATTTTAAAGAAAAAAATTTATATTTTTATTTCTGTTATTTGTTAAGCATACAGTCAAACATTTTTTTTCTTTTACCTTCTCAAAAGATTAAACCATATAAACCAGCAAGAATAGAGGAACACATCCCCAAACAAAGTAAAAATAAAAAGCCATCACCACTGGAGAAGCCAAACTATAAAAGGTAAAAATAATCAAAAACAACATTATTGTTTCTTTTTGCAGGTTTCAAGTACAGAATCATTTTATTTTAAAAAGTATCTTTGCAGTAAAAATGTCAGCCTCATAAACAAAAGCAAAATGACTTTTTTTCAATGACAAAAGCACTAATCAATTTCTTTGTGGGCTAATTGCAAAACAAAAAATATCCAAACAACAAACTATTAACATTTCTTCACTTTTTACAGAACCAAAGAATCAAAACCACCAAACACAACATAGTGAAGAACTGAAAACAGCATATACACCAGGCCTTTCCAACAAGACAACAGAAAAACCGAAAAAGGTAACCTTTACCATTCTGTGAAGTCGAACCAAAATTAACCTTTTTTTCATCAAAGGAACAAAAGCAGGAAACAATTCTAAAAAAACATTATCAAGCCAATGCAATTAAAACCTGGTACGATTATGTTAAAAAATAAAGCTGTAAAATAAACAATGTGCACTAACTTTTCACTTGCAGGCAAAATAGTTTTAAAATCAACCACACTTAAAATCACTAAAACAATCATTTTCTCTTTTTCTTCTTTCTACAGAGAATGGCAGCAAGAAAAGAAGCCAAATATATACAATCAAGCCGTGGAAATAGACTGTTAAGTCACAGTGGCTACATTTATTGTAAAGAGAGATTAACTGAGCCCAGGTGTCATTGGAGGTGTGTGCATTATTACTCCTCCCATTTGCACAGGCAGAGCGGTTACTCTTGGTGACACTGTTGAAAGGACCACAGAGCATAACCACTCTGCTTCTGCAATGGAGATAGGAGCAAAAACAAATAATGCCATAGAGGGATTGGTACAACTCCTTCAACAAATCTATTGGTAAACCACATTCTAACTTCTATCATTTCTTGGAAATTTTGAAGAAGGAGCAAAGCTTCCAAGAAATGAGAATTGCACAATCATTAACTGGTAGTCTGAACCCACGAATCTCTAAAAGAACAAAAGAAATGTCCGAGCGACTATTGGGTGCAATTCAACAATTTTCGTTGATGGTGGCTTCAGACTACCTAGATAATAATGCACACATCCTACATTTCTAATCTACACTAACTCCTAAACCACCTACTTGCCTGTTTTTACAAAGAATTCCCCTAATTCAATTGGCATTTAAAAAAAAAATGTAAATTATAAATAAAAAGTTGGGTTTCTTACCTTCAGTTGTCTTCTTTTTCAACTCTTGGATTTACGTACAATCCTACATTTCACTAAGAGCCTTGAGCAGTCCTTTAATCCATAATCCGTGATATAAGCCATGACCCGAGTGAAACTAACCTAAATGGACACAGTTCGGCAAAGCCATATTTTAACGGCAAAAATTGTTCTGTAAACTGTACTGTGCATACGCACCCAAAAACAAAATCCTGAAAAGAATACTTGCTTGGCAAGAAAACGCAACAAGATTCCATCGATGCAATCCTCTCTCGCTCGAATTCAAGTTAAAAAAAACATGAAAAAGTAAAAACGTTAAAAAAAAAAAATCACAACCAAACAATCTATCGTTGGTATCCTCTCTCGACCAAAGACCAAAGTCCAGCATAACTCCCAAAAATCATATAGTAATGGTTTAAAAATGTCCCAAAAAGTATTTTTTCAACCCACAAAGTCTTTGCCCATGTTCCTTTGTCCTATTCGGAAAACCGCGATGAGCAAATCACAAAATTTCTAAAAACCCGTTGCATCAAAAAAATTACCAAAAAGATTACTTTGATGACACTATTGTTTAATAGAAAAAATAATCAATCTTTTAAAGCAATCCTATTAAACAAAAAGTGTTACGATAGCAATCAACCCGACGTGGGCCTACAACTGCTACCTGTTTTGGAAAACATTTTTAAGTTAAAACATACAATAATATCAAAATACAACTTCCCTAGTTCTTACTACCTCCCTCCTCTCTCCTTACACTAAACTATACCACCCTTAATCTATTTTTAATAATTTAAATTTGCCTTATCTGGATGCGGCTCTCCCTTGCTTATGATCCAGACGGCGAGGAACCTCGCAATGACGAAACTTATGTACAAGCGGCAACGTCATCTCTTTTCGTGAAAAGGAAAGAAGGACAATTTCTCCCATTGACTTCAATGGGAAACCGTGGGAAAACCTACAAGGAAAATAAAAAATATATGTTACAATACATAAAAAATGTATGTTTATTTAAAAAAAATAATACTACTAATAAAATATTTTTACCACATTTTTTGATTATATTTTTATTGTTTTATATTTCGAATAAATATAATAAAAATATCTACAATACTATTAATGTGTCTATTGATTGTTTTTTTAACTATTAATTTTTTTAAATAAAATGTTTGCTTTTATGCATTTTATATGTCCATTTATGCATTATACTTTCTTAAATTTTGTTAAATATACTAATTAACTTTTAGAAGATTATTATTTTTATAAATTTTATTTAAAATTAGTATACATTTTTAAATGATAAGTTATATTTATTCCTTTAAATCAAATCACCCCCTTCTCTAAAACACCCTGAATTTATCTGCACATTACTTTTATAAATGTTATTAATTAAAATTAATTTAAAAGTTTTACAATTAAAAAACTTATAAATTAAGTAATAAATAATACTCAAGTATTAAAATTAATACTTGAGTTTTAATACACTCCCCCACCCAAAACCCCTGTTTCCCATGCATCCTGTCCCAGAGGATAGGTGCAAAAGCCTTTCTTAATATTTAAATATTTTAATATTTATCTATCAGTAAATCTAAATATCAATTAATTGTCTAGAATTAAAAAAAATAACTGAATATTAATACACTCCCCCACCCAAAACACCTGTTTCCCAAATTATAGAGGCAAAAGCCTTCTTTATTACTTTAA
The DNA here is from genome assembly GCA_963921515.1 of Calotriton arnoldi. Classification (NCBI taxonomy): domain Eukaryota; kingdom Metazoa; phylum Chordata; class Amphibia; order Caudata; family Salamandridae; genus Calotriton; species Calotriton arnoldi. The sequence continues at coordinate 420,402 of CAWUFW010008937.1, forward strand.
ATATAAATTATTTTTAAAATTATCTAACAGTAAAACTAAATTTCTATTAACTCTCAAGTATTAAAATGAATACCTGAGTATTAATACAATCCCCTACCCAAAACCCATGTTTCACATGCATCCATTCCCAAATTATAGATGCCTAACCATTTTTCAAATATTTTAAATACATTAATATAAAATATTTCTATCACTATAAATATAAATTAATTAATTATTAAGTTTTACAATTAATAACTGAGTATTAATACACCCCCACCCAAAACCCCTATTTCCCATACATTCCGTCCCAGGGAAAAAGTGCAAAGCATATTTAATAAATTATAAATTAATATATTAATTTATAGATGTATATTATTGTTTTATATATAAATTAACAACTAATCTAATTTTTAAATAAAAGTCAAATATTTTGAAATAACACCTGAGTATTAATACAATACCCAAACAAAACCTATCCATTTTAATTACATTTTATGATATATTTTTAAACAATTACAAAATTTGTAAAATTACTATTAACTCTTACTTTCCTAAAAAACCAAAATATAAAAATAATCAAAAATAACAACTTACCTCACTTACATCCATTACTTACCTTACTATGCGTTGTAACGGCATGCGTTGTAATGACATGCATTGTAATGGCACATGCATTGTAATGGCATGTGATGTAATGTCACCTGCATTGTAAAAGTTGCGTTGTAAAGGCATTACGATTTAATGCCTAAGTTGTAATGGACATTTCCCCTCCCTTTACTGCACAGGCTCCCTATCAAAAAGCTGATCTATTTCAAGGTCTTCTGCATTGCTTTTAAAGCATTACTTGGTTTGCGACATGTGTATCTCAAACATTGCTTTCAGCGGTATGTCCCTTCTAGATCGCTATGATCTTCATCTGCATTCAATCTTGTGGACCCCAGAGCCAGAAGAGCTAATTGGGTTGTCAGACGCTTTGTAGCCTGTACAGCGAGGTTATGGAATCCATCCCGCCAGACCTTAAGAATAAATCTGATCGTTTCTCCTTCCGTAAGGCCCTTAAAACCTGACTTTTTAGCAAATAGTTTTAGTTTTCGTCTTTTTTTCCCGTAGAGTTACAGCACCTAGAAACCCCCGGGTAGTAGAGTGCTCTAATAATCCAAATTTCATTTCCTTTCATTTAAACATGTTGCAAAACATATCTGATTTTCTGACTCCTGTATTTGTTTCTGCTGTTACAAACATCCAAACAGGTTTAACTAAAGCATTTGTCAACCCACCTTAAATCGAAGCATGCCTAAGCCTACAGGGTAATTATGCTTGATTGGTACCTATAATTGTCTAAGGCCTGCCATTAAATCATAGACTTAATAGGTCTAGATTACAAGTAGCCCAGAGGGAAGGATTTGTTATTTATCTCATCTATTAAAATCAATTGACCCACGCTTTGGAATTTAACAAGGGTGTGGGCAGAGGTAGAAAGTTTCCAGCACATTTGTATCAGGGCCTAAGTACACATTCCACCATATAAGCATTGAGTGAAATGTTACCATTTTTACTCCTACACCCATGTAATGCACTCACTAATTCAAGCCGCAGAACATATACATAACATTCTTAAAAAGGAAAGACAGTTGTGCACATTTTTGACAAGCACACCAATAATATAAGAGATTTTCCAATTTTGCAGATGCAATTGAAATCATATTATTATCATTTCTGTATCATCATTGTGAGAAAGTGATTTATTCGTTTGGGTGAGTCCACCACAGAAAGTCACTATACTGTTAGATCCAGTAAAGGTTTCAGCAGTTTAAACCTGAGCTCAACCCCTGATGGTTATGGCACAGAGCAGGCAGGCTTAATGTAAGGAAAATGAGTGGAGCATTTAGAAACACCAAAACAGTTAAAAAAAATATCAAAGTTACAACAAAATAAGGCTCCCATTCCAATTTACAAAAATAGAGTAAAATGTAATGAACAAAATGACACCAACACTAAAAAACTAAAATAATGAGTAACTGAGTTATTACTTATTAGACCTGTCAGCCTTAGGGTGATCATCCCTCAAACTTTTTTGCCTTCCTCCTCTATTTTTTCTGATCTTGTTTTTGCTGGCCTTAGAACTCTGCACACTTTACCATTGCTAACCAGTGCTAAAGGGCATGTGTTCCCTCCTTAAAACATGGTAACATTGGGTTATTCCCAATTGGCATATTTAATTTACCTGCAAGTCCCTAATAAAGTGGAACTACATGTGTCCAGGGCCTGTAAATTAAATGCTACTGGTGGGCCTGCAGCACTGGTTGTGCCACCCACATAAGTAGCCCTCTAAACATGCCTAAGGCCTTCCATTGCAGTCTGTGTGTGCAGTTAAAACTGCCATTTCATCCTGGCAAAGAAAGCCTTTTGCCAGGCCCAGACCTTCCTTTTTGATACAAATAAGTCACCCCAGGTAAGCCCTGGATGGTCCAGAGGGCAAGGTGTAATGTATTTAAAAAGTAGGACAAGCAGTTTTAAGTTTTACATGTCCTGATAGTAAAAAACGATTAAATTTGTTTTTCACTCCTGCAAGGCCTACCTCTCCTATGGGGTAATATTGGAGTTAACTTATTACTTTTTATAAGTGTAATTTCCAAATGGAAATAGGTAATCAGTTCATGTTTGGTGTCTCTGGAAACCTCATTTAAAATCCTAACTTAAGGTGAAGTCTAATTTTAAAATACAGGGGCAGATTTACAAGCCCCTTGCATCACTTTTACGTTGCAGTTGCGTCACTTCTGTGACGCAGTGGCAGCGTAGAAAATCCGGCAAATTTACAACGTGCCACATCTAGGGAGATGCGTCACGTTGTAAAGCCCTGCGTGACATTATACCAGCGTCAGGTATAATGTATGCAGGGTAGGCGTTCCCACGCAGGAAAGCCTCGTAAAAGTGACGCAGTGAAATCTACAAGATTTCACTGCGTGACTTTTAGGACGCCACTGCGTCAAAACCTTACTCCTGCTTGAAGCAGGCATAAGGAGTGATGCAGTGTATTGGGAATAGGCCGCAACGCGCATTGCTGGAGTTGCGTCGTGCTTGCGACACGACTCTAACAATGCGTGACTTTTCCGCCAACAGATGCGTCAGAATTTCTGACACATCTGTCAATCCTTGCGCCATAGTGCGCTGTATTGTAAATACGACGCATCTATAGTGGCGCCAGGGTTTTTCACGCAGGCACAGGGAAGCAGACGCATCTATACAGATGCGTCAGTTTCTTGTAAATCTGCCCCACAGTTTTTAAAATGCCACTTTTAGAAGGTTGTCATTTTTCTGCCTTAGCAATTGAGCGCCTATAGCCTGTCTCTGGTCCTCTGACTGGGTGTCGCTGACAATTGGGGTTCCTCCTAGACAGCCGCACACAATAGAGAGCTTGGGTGTGCCTAGGTGGGCCATCACTGGCAGGATGGTAAGGAGGAGCTGGGCACAGCCCCACTTACACCTGAATAGGCTGTGTGCTGTCTCCGCACAAAGGGCTGCATATACCCTGTAGTTAGTGTGGCGCCAAGACAGGGAAGGCAGGAAGCAGGGAAACCTCAATGGAAACCTCTAGAAGCTACTCTTCCACTTCAAAGACACAACTGGGTATAAATACTGGACCTCAGGCACCACCACTTCAGTAAATTTCCAAACCTGTGCATACTCTGCCAGGAAGAAAGACTACAGTGCTGCTTCTTTGCTGTGGTGGCCTGCTGCCCTCCTGCCTGGGTGAGAAGGACTAGACAAACATCTCTTGAATCCAAATCCCCGGAATGACTCCAGGGGCTAGCTGGCTGGCCTCCAGACTTGAGCCTCAGGGACAGAAAGCTCCAACAACCTTGCACCTTCACCTAAACTCTGCCATCTGTGAGCCTGCTCTGTTGAGTGGTGCCACCCCAGTCCTGGACACTTGGAAGTGGGTTTAAGGGGCTTACGAGCCTCTGTGGGCCCAGTGGAACTGACACATCTCCTCTGCTGTGAAGCACAAATCCAAGCAGAATCGCAGCATTGCTGCTGCTGCATAGATTGGAACCATCGCAAAGACCCTCATCGCATCTCTTCTGAACCGCCACATTGCCCTGACCGGCTGACATATCCTCAGCACAGGCCCCCACTGCCTCGTAGCTCCTCGGAACCGACGCATCGCCCAACTGTGTGCCGCATCCTCAATGCCGGACTTCTCATCTCAAGCCCCATCGATGAGATCCTTGATGATGATGCAACAGGACCCGCACCGTAAACTCACCACTCTTGGAACAGATGCAATGTTTCAGCTGCACAATGCATCTTTGAGGCATGTCCTCACACTCTGCAAACCAGGATTACAGGTACTTTTTTTCAGCAGACCTAACTGGGACCCTGTAGCCAGCCCACGCTCCATCACGGTCGGCCTAAACGTGTGACTTCGTCTCGGTCTGACACAACCAGATATCCACACTTGTCTCTTTACGTCTTTGGTACTATTTTTACTAAAATCTTCAAAGTTGAATATCAACGGCTCTACTGATTTGATTTTTGCCGTTTGGTCTTGATTTATTTGTTAAAAATTATTCTATTTTTTCTAATTCTGTTATGGGCTCCTTTTGTGGTGTGTCATTGCCTCCGACTGCTCTGTGCCTAGCTACCCAAGGGTTGAGCACAGGTTAATTTAGGGATTTCTTGTGACTTCACCCTGAGAAGAATTGTGGTTGCTGCATGACATTGGTTTCATCCCCCTCAACCAGTAACCCAATTTCTTACATCACTTCTTTAAAAATGTTGTAGAAAATAGAGCTAAGGCATGCAAAGCACTGATGGTAGTGAAAGGTCACGGTAGACCAGCACCTAGATGCAATTTATGGCCGACTGCAATGGCGCATAGGTCAAACACGCCAAGTAGATTAGCCCCGCTAGGGCCTGGAAGTTGGGAAGTTTGGAAAAGTTTCCAAGTCCCCATCTGAAAAAAGGGACTTTATCGTTTTTATGAGGAAAAACCTTTGGAACTATTGCTTGAATACTCTTTGTAATCGGTCCCGCTGAAAATAAGCTGCTCTGGAGCAAACGTTTTGAAAAAGTTCCCAAACAGCTTTTGCTGCAAAACAACCACAGGAGTAAGCTTCTATGGCCCCCAGCACCTCAGGACGACAATTTAAAGACTCTCATAATGTCAGGCAGAGAGCAACAGCAAATTCCAGTCCAGGTCCAGTTGCCACTGGCCAGCTGGAATTTTTCATAAGAATGTCCTCTTCAGATTTTTTCATGTTTCTTTCTGTCCTTGGATTTCAAGTAGAAGGGGGTCCCGTCTCCTCAGGTCCTTCTCAAATTTCACTGATGTCAAGTGCAGCAGGTTGAGTCCACCTGGTATCCTTTTGCAAGTCCAGCAGAGTTGGGGTGCCACATTTATCGCTTGCACTAGCTAGTGGGTGGGCGTGACATTTGGGCACTCCATAACCAATGGGGTAGGGTTCCTAGGGACAACACTACCCACCTTTTCAGTAGTTCTTGTTTGCCTCCCTGAAAATAGGAACAATGTGCATGGACAATGACTTTTCAAGCTTGTGAAAGTCTTTGGCCACACTAAACTTTGGCACTGAGGGCTGGGGGGGGTGTGTAGGAGTGTCATGGGAAATTCACCAGTCTCCTCTGACATATAGAACTAAAATTCAGTTTGAAGCAGATACTGTACCCACAACAAACCCATAGACAGATCTAAGGTAGGACAAAATCAGGGTCCTTCTGCGTCAGACAAGGAATACACAAGAATTGTCTTGGCATCCTGTTTTCTTCCTTTCAAGTAAACCCAAGTGGTACAGTGGCTCAACAGACCTATCAGGCAGGATTTGACAGTGTGGTGTCAACAGGAAGCAAATAGCCCCCAATCTGGATATTCTGTGGAGTTCAGGGAAGTCATCTCTGCCCATTCATGCAAGCCTATTGTTTGCTCCTGGGTAGAATGCCAAATCCTGTTTGGCATTATAAAGTGTTATTTTAACAATTTGCACAGCTGGCTTTACACTGCACAATCAGACTACATTGGTAGGCCTGTAGCTGTGTTTTCCTTTGTCATACTATTGTATGGCACAATACGTACTGCAGTCCCCAAGTGACATTTAACTTTTCATGTGATGGGCGCATTTGTTCACCATATATTATGGCCTTATAGAAAAGTTAAATAAGCCAATCTGGTATTAGCCAATTTCTACATGTTTTAAGAGTCGTAACACTTACACTAGGCACTGGACAGCAATGCCCCATTATGCAGGGTCTAAAAGGCAGCAATATAGTTTGTGAAAAAATGGGGAGGACCAGGCAAGAATGAACATTTTCTCACAATCATCATTACAGTGATATTTTGATCATTCACCTACCTCTCAGAAACAGAACATTTTATAAAGTATTTGAGACTTTTGTTGAAAACATAAATACATATTAACATTAACTGAATTAATTAAATATTTGGCACAGTTCAGAGGCTACAGAAGTCTTACAGGGCGGACTTTTCTTACTTTGAGAAATGAAGAAGGTCCTGTTTTATTTGTATAAGCACAATTTAGAGAAAACATTTACAAATCCTTCATCCTATCCCTTTCAATCATTCATCATTATTTGAAAGCAATACATAGACGATATTTTCATAACATGGGAAGGGAGGAGAAGCAGATGTCATGGACTTTGTGAAATGGATTAATGAGTGTAATCCTTGTTTGAACTTTATCCTGAAACCTTAAATTAACTTTACTCACACTACCGATAAAAGACATCTAGTGTTTCTAGAACTATGGATCAGTATGTAACATTGCAAATTGAAAACAGAGGTATATTGAAAACCCACAGATAGAAATTCTCTGGTACATTTCAATAGCTTTCATCCTCAAGCATTACATAAGAACCTTCCTAAGGGACAATTTGTACAGAAAAGACTAAACTACTCAGACCTACACACATTTGGTCATGCTGACATTCTCATTGAACAACTTGAATCAACAAGGTATCCCTCGAGTATCATTCATGGGGCTATGGAGTAAAAAAAAAAAAGTCCTCCAGGGAAATAGTTTGGTCAAGTAGATGGAAAGTAGCTAGGGGAGGTCATTGATACGACGATGTGTGGTTTCGCAAGGGGCACAAGAGCGTTGTACATATAGGCTAGTATGAGGTGAATGCGGCTGCAATCTCAACTGATGTGTTGAGTGCTTCTCGCTTGGGATCAGCCAGGTTGTGGTATATCAGGTTGCTATCCAATGGAGAAGATTTCCTGTCTTATCACCCTATTCGTAGGCAGGGGCTTGTATGGCTATCCAACATTTATTGGCCTCCTCGAGGCATAATTGGTGCAACAAGATCCTATTTGCTGCAAGCCGTCCTTTGGTGTGTTCATCTAGCATTCGTAGATGCTCACGCTCAAGGCACAGCAGGGTGGTCTCAAGGTCTACAATATCATGGTTTTGGATTGTTGTGTAAGTAGGACTTTGCTTTACTCCACAGGACCGCCTTTCCCGCGACCCTGAGGGTCCCTGGAGAGTCTAATGAGCTCTTATTTAGCTATGTATGTAGTTCATGCAGAAGATATTAGGAGCTTTTGGGGTCTGTTAGATACCAGGCATTTAACTGCAACAGAGGTTGCAGGCCTCCATCCACCAATCCCAGTAGCATTGCCACTGGGGCATGGTCTGAGATCTCTCTCGGGAGTATGGTCGCCTCAGTGGTTATGGCTATGTCTGTTGCAGGCATAAAAATGGTCTCGCTGAGAAAGGCAACCATGTGCTGCTAAGACATGTGTATAGTCATGTTCTCATGTGTGCCATGTTCTCCAAACATCACAGAGGCCCAGGCTGCTGGCCCATTTAGACTTGGGGAGGGCCTTTTCACTTCCATAGGTGTTGCCTCTGGGGGAGGTCCTAGACTTGGCAGCATTTACCCTGCCACAGCACCTGCAGAGGGTGTCTGGCAATGGAGAGGTGTTCTTAGGGGGGCATCAGAGTGTCTTCTGTTCCTTTGCCCACTCCCATGTTATTTCTGTAGGGTCAAAGAAGATGGATCGGGAGTTGTGTTTTACTTTTAGATGTGCTGGGAAGAGGAGTATGTAAGTAAGGCCATTGCCCTCAGATTCTGTTTAACCGCATCAAACAATTTCCTCTGTTTCTGGACCAGTTGGGTATATTCTGGAAAGACCAGGCGCTGGATGACTGGAATGGGATGAGCCCTTGTTCCCTTTCTCTTCTAAGGAAAACATCTGGCTTTACAATTAAGGACTTTGGCAATAAGGACCCTCTGGGGGGAGGTTTCTGTGTCCAGGCTCAGAGGGTTTGCTCGAGGAGGAAGCAGGGGGAATAGCTGCTCCACTGGAAGCCAGGATGTTATCCAAGACTCAAGGAACTTTTCGGGGAACAAGCCCGCCACCCCATCCAGAAACCCCACAAATCTTAGGGTGTTCCTCCGTAATCTATGTTCAGCATCCTTCACTCATTCTTCCAGGATTTTGATGGGTGAGGAGAGCTAGGAGACCATTGTCTGGAGTTCCCAAGATATGTTCTCCGGGGTAGCGGTTCACCCCTATGTCTCAATAATTCTTTCTGCAACTCTTCACAGGGCCTTGCGTAGGAGTACGACGTTGATGCTGGCTTCCCTAATTTTGGCCTTGGGGCAGTTCAAGATGATTGGATCGCTTGCATAATTGAGTCTGTGCCCAGGGAGTCAGAACGGGGGAGGAGCAGGTGATTGTTGGTCTGCAGGTTTGTTGGCTTCCAAAGAGGAATTTCGTAAATTGTTCCATCTTGGTTTGTGTTTGTGAGGAGTGTGGGTGATCTCATCCCATGGTGAAAGCTCTCCCAGGAGTTTTCTGTTTCATGTGAGAGAGTCAATGTTGAGGCCTGTGTTCGACCCGCATGACCGGCAAATCACGGATGTTTGCGGGCAGCACAAGCAGTTAACTGGGCCCTTCCTCCGGGCTAGGGGCACTCTTATACATTACCTAAGAAAGACAAAGAAACAATACACACCTGACTTGGGTCTGCAAGATCTCACTGTGGGAGGGCAGGCCGGATAAACAGACGCGGAGGCTGTATATATTTCTTAATGTTGATGCTTTTATTTGGGTCTCTTGAGCTCTCAGTTACAGGTGGGATATTTGTATGTCCTTCGGGCCTTCCTCTTCTTTCCGGTGGTCTTGCTTCCTCCGTCTCGCCTTCTCCCGTTTCAGATGGTTTCCCAGGATGCTCGGAAAGGGGAAGAGAAAGGAGCAGTCAGCAACCGAGCTTTATAAGGGTAAGAGAATTGTGCACCCTTCACCTCACCCGTCCGGTGTCACAGGGAAAAGAAAGTGGAGTTTTCCACAGGAAAGAAATAAGGAAAGACAAATCCCGGAATACTTCTTCCTAGGTTTGTTTTATGATCCAGTCATAAATCCTACTTCCTATAACAGTAGGACCACCGACTATGTCAGGGTGATTGACGGCGAGTACTTCGTATATCCCGTCCTTGTCTGTGCCCCTTGTGCCTTAAATCAGGATTGTGCAGGGTCTCTCGGAAGGTGCATAGTGAGGGTGATAAACATTCAATATTTAGTGCCAGTGTTCGTGCTCCCCCCCTCCCGACGCTCTCGTTCTCGCCCAGCTATCCACCCATCCCGTCAGCACTCACCTGCTCCGCCGCAACTCTCCTGAGTTGCGGCCACTCTCCTGCATCCTCCGGAGGACACCACCACTCCTCGCCCCACCGCTCGTCTTCTCCCTCGATTTAGACTTCCTCTCGCGGTCCTTCTTCGGGCTCTCTCTGCCGGTCTGCTCTGATCGCGTTGTCTCCGTCCCTCCTGCTCGCTTCCGGGTCTCTCTACGTGCTGTCCTTTTTCTCTCTCTCTCCAAAGGTCCGGCTGCAGAGTTACACCACTGCCTCTCCCCCTGCGATGACACATGACACGGGCGGTGTTATCTCCCGACATTGGACGGTTTCTTTGTTGTGTATCCGGGTCCCATTCTGCCTTTGGTAGCCGGATCGTGGACTTTTATCCTGATGTGTAGGTAAGTTTCGGGGACCGGGTTGGAGTATCTCACACTCACTAATTGCAATAGCTCAGGAGCAAATACCTTATAATTTGTGCTAGCAGGTTACAATACATAAGCCTGACAACCCACAAGGTAAAGATAAGAACACCTTTCTAACATTCAATGTAAAAACCCACAACCAAATTGACTACTCTTTTTCTAAAAATGGATCACCATGAAGAAGATACCAGCAGGTCCATAATTGAAAAACTGTAAATTGATAGATCTTACATTCTGCATTTACATTTTTGTAAAGAACAACATTTAATCTTCAAATTTGCATTCATAACATGGTTTTAATGATGACATACCTACCTTGAATGCCTCTGAATTTAACAGCTGCATCATTGAAATAATCAGACTTTTCTGTATCTCTATCAGTTGTTCGGGTAACCTTTTTCACACAATTTGTGAGCCTTTGATTCTTACTGGACTACCGATAGCCAAAATTCCTTCATCTGATATTCATCCTTAAGGTCATAACTAACACTATTATTAGTATGTGCCTCTTATTCTTAACATAAGAGCTAGGATTTTTTTACACCCACCTGATGAAGATGAATGCATGTTTGAAACCATCGTTTGCCTACCATTCCAAGTACACTTTGGTATGATATACTGAATAAATACCCAAGCACCCTATTCAATCACTGTCGATTTCTAATTAGTTCTAGAGTATACTTTTATTTATGTCAACTTTGAAAGAATTCCTAAAAAAGCTCAGTTTTAAAATGACATTTAATCTTAATACCAGTTTGCCTGCATTTGTTTGAAAAACCACAACTCCCTTGATCTCGTGACTCCCAGGGTTGCATGATGGGTATCCCCACAGACATGTTTCCTTGATAAACAGGACTCGCGCTGTGATCAGTGCAGTAACAGATGGAGCAGCATAGAATGGAGGAGGTCACAGAATGTAAGGTAAGACTGCTTTTTTTAGCAAGTTATATGAGAGAGGCTTTATATATGACAATTGCTTTCAGTTATCTGTAGATACATGCTCACATTGCTACAGGCCTGCCTACGGCATCACTGTTGTGCCAGTTTAAAACTCAAATTCAACCTGTCAAAATAACCCCTTTTGACAGGTGTGAGAAATTGGGTTGTTGGTTGGGTGGGTGAAACCCTTCTCAAGCAATAACTGCATTCTTTGTCAGGGTGAACCACAGAAAGTCACTAAATTAATCTTTGCTTAACCTTCAGGAAGCTTGGTACAAAAGCAGTCAGGCTTAAATTAGAAGCAAAGTGTAAGGTATTTATGCAGCACTTAAACACATAACGTTAAAACACAACACAAGAAAAATTCCACACAAATTTAGGTAAAGTACACAAATCAAATTACTAGACCCGGAGATTTAGTCAGTTTTAATGGTTTAGATAGAAACAGTGCTTACAAGCACCATGCACCAACTGTTATCTGGTCGCACCACACGAGACAAAGTCACAAGTTCAGGCCAACCGCGACGGAGCATGGGCCAGATACAGGGGCCAGGTTAGGCTCGCTGAGAATTGAACCTTAAGCCCTTTATGTGGGGTGTTGCATCACACAGCAGCGGTTCTAAGGAGCAATGCAGATCCTACATTGACATGCATTGCACAGTGTTGGTTCAGATGAGGAGCTGCGAGGGCTGTGTCGGGTTGCATCACACTGCGTCATTTCTAATGAGGATCACAGCTGGGCTGGCAGAGCACCTTTATTCCCACTTCCAAGGGTCCAGGTCTGGGGAGGCACCACTTGGGAGTTAGAACTCACAGCAGGTCAAATCTTTCTTCCTCGGGTAGCAGGGCAGCAGAGAAGTCCCTCTTGCAGGCAGGGCAGCAGAGCAGCTGGGCAATCCTTCTTGCAGCAGAGTAGCAGGGCAGCTGAGCAGGTCTTGCTCTGAGTCTTCCACAGAGTGGGTCTGAAAGTCCTCTTTTTATACCAGGTGCCCTCTTTGAAGTGGAAAAAGCTCTGGAGTTTTCCCCTACTAAGGTGTCTGGAATTTCCTGCTTCCTTGCCCTGGTCCCAGTCTGTCTGGTAGCACAATAGACTGGTGTGAAGTCCTTTGTGTGTGAGCTTGGCCAGTGCCTTTAAAGTGTAAGTGTGGTAGATGACAGCCCCACCCCCCATACTGCCAACACACAGACCTTCTATTGTGATACACCAAAGCCAACTGCCAACTACACCTAGTCATGTGACCCAGGAACAGGCTGCAACACCAAGTGGTTAGGACAAGAAAATCCCAACTTTCTAAAAGTGGCATTTTAAATCCAACTTCACCATTAAAGAGTGGTTTAGATTAAAATTCCTCAGACACCAAACAGGAATTTCTAACCTCTAATGTTAATCATGTCCTTACAGCGAAAACCCCGTAAAAGCTATTTTCATTGCAGCACGCTTGGATGTTCCGTAGGAAAGCATTGGGGGATAATATTAAAATTAAATAATCTGAATTGGGACCAGCTCCAAAGTTCATTCTTGGACTTTTTAAAACATTTATTACAAACCCAAATCATTTTTAATGCCTTTTTTGTAATACATATTTGAGTACAGACACTTATAGAAAGTTCCCTTTTAACCTGCCTAAAGCCTCTAAGTCCTTTCTGTGCTTTTCAACTATCACCGACAGCTGATTGCGCCCCTGTGATGAGGTGCAAACTCTGCACAGGACAGTGACAAAGGGCCTTGGGTGTGGGGAGGTGTTAGCCTTTCCTTGACAGGATGGCCTGGGGATTGTGCCCAGCCCCTTAATTAACTTAAAGGAGGTATCACCTGTCACAGGCTGATGTAGCTCACACCTAGGTCAACCCCCACTATTGTCCTTCTAATTAGGTTAGCCCCAATCCCAAAGGGAGAGGCAGCTGCTCCAGAACTGGTTTAGAGTGACCACAGGGATGGGGTTGCCCATTTCCATAGCCACACCTCTGGATGGGCACAGGGAGTTCTGACCAGAGTAAGAGCATTTCTGCCATTTTGGATTTAGGGAGAGAGGGATACTGTGGAATTGTTTGCAGGACACAGGCAGTGCTACAAAAGTGGGTAGGTTTGCCCCTGGGAAGCTTTACCCCATTGGTTAGGGAGGGACCAGGAGTCACCCACATACTGGTGCCCAGTATTAATGTGGCACCCACACAACCCTCCTCAGAACACTTTCTAGATCTGAGGAAGAAGCGAAGAGAAGAGGAATCAACCTGCTGACTGTGACCTGGGAAGAGCCAAGAAGACTGAACCTTCTTTCTCTCTTTTACCCAAGACTAAGAAGATGACTCCAAATGTCATAAGACAGGATTCTTGTTTGAACTACAAGGACACAACAAGCTTCAAGAGGTATTTTCTCTGCATTTCCAGCTGCAAAGTTCCAACTGGACTTGCCCTGGACCCTGCTGCTGGCCTCTACTGGAGTGAGTCTTGAATTCCAAGTGCTGTCCCCGAGGTCCTGTACCCTTGGCTGTTGTCAAAATGTACTTCTCCTAACAAATTCTAAAACCTGGATTTTTTGCCAAATTTTTGCTCTGAGAACTTAAAGGGGACCGAGGACAACCGGCCAGTCTGACGAAGGTGTATTGCTGCTGGGCCAAAGATCCCGGTAACTCTATCGACATTCTTCTCCACAACAGCAAATCCGATCCAGTGGGACCTCTGGGAGAAATTATCTGACCTTGTGAAGCCCTCTTCAGTTCAACCTGCTGCCTTCACCCTGCTGAAAGAATCCGAGCTCCAAAAAATTGACTAAGGGTCTTATTAATGAGTACGACAGTCCATGGGGCAGCCGTACTCGTGGTGGCGGTCCGCCCACCGTCGCACTGTGGCCCTGCCCTCAGTATTACAAGTGTGATGGTCCGACCGCCACAGGACCAATGGGACTGCCAGGGATCCAGGATCATGCGGTGGTCATTCAGTGGTCAGGGAGTTGCTATATGCTGGCGGTTGCACTGCAGAACCACCAAGCATATTACGAGTTACCTGTCCACCGCCCCTTTCATGGCGGTGAGCCCGACATGAAAAGGCAGGCGGAGAGGCAACAAACGGGGCCTCAACAGGGCTGCCTGCTGCTCTTGGGCCTGGAGGTGCATGCGAGGGGCACATATTGTGCCCCCCTGGATTTGCATCCCCAGTTCCTGCACGGTGTGGCATGCAGGAACATGCTGCAGACTCTCTCACGGTGGAGGTCTGGACGTTAGGCTCTCGTATGAGCATAACAGACCACTGCTGTGAGAACGTCTCAGCACCACCCGCTTGACCAGGATTACAATCGTAATCAGGCGGGCAGGTGCACCACGGCTTTAGCGGCCCTCCAGCAGACAGCGTGGCGGTAGCACCACTGGAGGATTGCCAAATTCGTAATAAGGCCCTAAGTCCGAAGGTAGAAACATTCACAGGGCAAATGCACTCAAAATATCCAGCTGGCGAGGGACCTTCTCTGGGTGCGATATTCAAATATATCCTACATTGAGTTTTCCCACCAAAAGTTGATTGCTTCTCTGACACCTCGTCCAGCAACTATCCAATGGCATGGAGTTCCTTTTGGGCATAGCATGCTGCCTTACCCTGCTGAGTATTTTTGACTTTTAATCCAAAGACTAAGGGCCCAATTTATATCTTGGCGGTAAGTGTGCTCCGTCGCAACCACCAAGATAAAGGTCTGACTGACAGATTTGAAAGCAGAAGGACCATAGTTTTATTCACACTGGAGACTACTCTGATTAAACACCTCCAACATCCCTGTGGAGTGAAGGCAGACCTCTAATCCTGCTCCCCTTATTTAGATAGGCAGAATTAGAGGTCAGTTTTCACTACCTTTGCTCCATCATGTACGGCTTTAACTTGTGCCTAGATATCGGTCAAGCGCAACAAGATGACCACAGCTAAGGCACACACCAGACAAGCTGAAGGTGGAAACTATTTATGCAGACACTTATAAAGTCAAGACTCAACATAATCTAAATCCCAACTTAGAAAATAAATAAAGTAAATTTGAATAAGTAAAATGACACCAAAATGTCTCAAATACAATAAGTAGAACTGGATTTATGAATTTTTAAAGTTTAAAGTCAAAAGTATTGCCAAAAAGCATTGAATGCCAACTGTGGTCATCTTGTTGTGCTTGACCGATACCTAGGCACAAGTTAAAGCTGACTCTTGTGGTGCTGGTGGAACCTGAATCTTTCACTATGTTCCCACCCAGGTGGGAAATGCAATTTTCAGTCCTTCTGCCCGGCAGCAGCAAAGATAATTTCTCTACCTGAGAGAGTGCCTCTGGGTATGCCCACACTCTCCCAGGCAGGAAACAGCAGTGTCCTGTGGGATGGGATCCCTGGAATACTGTTCTCATTGGGCTTTGGGAAATGAGGTTCCTGGTCCTGGTGAGTGGCTCAGGGAGGGGGCAGAATGACCTCTCTCCTAAGTTTAAATATCAGCCCAGAGGATGGGGTCCCCGCATCCTCAATAAGACTTGGGGAGGGGTATCCCACATCTCATCCCCAAATTATAAGTATCAGCCCCTGGGGATGGGATCCCTGGGACCTAATTATAAGTATCAGCAAGGGGGATAGGGTCCCTGGGGAATGAATAAGGCTCGGGTTAGGGGGGTTGCATGCCCCCTCCTCTAATTATAAGTATCAACTCTTGAGATGGGGACCCAGGGTCCTCAATAAGGCTTGGGAAGAGAGGGGTCACAAGCCCCCCTTCCTTATAAAAAATTAGCTGCAACAACTTCCTGGTTCCTGGCCTACTCTGGGGGATGCATAATCAAAAATAACAGGAAGCCTTGTTTTTAATTTTTCTCGGTGCAGCAGATCCATAGATCCTCTTTAGATCCTTGGCACAAAGAACAGAAATTACTTTTTTGGCTCTAGGGGGATCCACTGGGACTTTCCCCATCAGGCCCTTACTTCCCTGCCCCACTATATAGTTTTTTTAAACTTTTTTTCAGGACAGGGGACTGAGTCCACGAATCCTAAAGTAGATGCTGCCTCATCTTTTTTGATGTGGTGGCAGCCAATCAGATCTTATCTAGAGATATGCCAGCTCTCTGTAGATTCACACAAAACCACAAAAGGCACACTTTCTGGACCAATATCTAGCTTTCTGTCAAATCTAGTGTTATTCCTTTCAGTCGTTTTGGCTGCATCTGTGTCTAATTTTCTCATGGAAAAATGAATGGTGAAAATGCATTATAGGACCTTCTTTTTTTCTCGGCCTAAAGTAATAAGCAGACAAAAATATGCTTTTCAATTATGGATTGTGGTCCTAAATATAACTTGTGAATTTCAGTGTTTTCTAAGGATTAATCCATCTAACCATATCTTCACTTTAACTGTATGTTTTCAGTGAATTGTTCTTTTCAAACATATGTTAACGTGTTAAACATATGTTAAGGTGTTATAACCAAAGCTAAACATAACTTCATTTTTTAATTGAATACGTGTGTGTGTGTGTGTGTGTTTTGTGGGTTTCACTACAAGCCTTTTATACATCTTTTCATGACCAATACTGGTGTCTACAGTTTCTAAGTTTGCACTCAAAAAATGTGTATTTTCTATGATTTTTGCAATGTGGGTATTGACAAACTGCAGGGGCTATTCACAAAGGTAGCTTACTCTTTTAAGTAATTTACTTGTGTAGTTTACTCTTACACATTGGAGTAACTTTACACTTAGATTTTGTGTCCAGCCAAAATGTGTAAATGTACTCAAAGGTGTAAGAGTATATTACATATTTAAATTACTCAAAAGTGTCAGCTAACTTTGTGAACAGTCCTTGCAGTTTGTCAAAAGCAGCCATACCCTTCAATTTGATTGAGACATATAAATTGCACTTTTGAAGAAATTTACACTTGGATTTGGTGAATAGCCAAAAAGTAGTACACTTACTCAATAGTGTAAATTACTCAACATTGTAAATTACCTTTGTGAAACAGGCCCTATTAGTATACACATAGGCAATGAGTAGAATGTATGCCCCCAAAACATGATAAATGCTTTTAAGTATAAAGGGCTTAAGTTTAATTTTCAATGATTTGGCAAAGTATTACACTGGACACACTATTGTCAAGGGCCTGACATTATGTTAGTTATGAGTAATAATTGTACAATATATTGATAACTCTTACACGGTTCTTGGTCTTCATGAAAACTAGATTGCCTGTGGGTAAGAGAAGGAAGGTATGTGTTTCAAAACATGTAAACAGAGTTACTTTAAAGAATAAATAGTACAGCAAGTGTATCATAAGACCTTAGAATGGGAAAGGTGCCCAACGCCTACTCTTTTTAAAGGCAACCATAGTACATTTGGTGACAAGAGATTTCTCACAAAGCCTACTGCATCACTATTATTCGTTTTCTCAAGAGGGTATACTATGCAGCTTCCTACCAACAAACAGGAGGGGGAAGCTACTTTTCTGCATCAGCAGGCAATTTACCCTGATTCTTTGAAGCTAGAATTCACCAGGCAATAAAACCCTGGCTTAGTAGAAAGACATTTACCATCAATCAACTGTGCAGTAACAGATCCATCCATGAGCCACTTGGTGCATTTTCTTTTAGCTGATTTCAAACTGCAAGTCTCTTCTGCTATCATGCGGCTGGGGCATCATAAAAGTGAAAGTTGCAAGGCCATGCAAATGTGAAATCCAGTGCCAATGCTTCAAAGTGAAAACATTTGGCTATGCCATTGCTTATTTATTTTAGATTCAGAACTCCAGGAGAGTGTATGTGTTTCCTTGGTTTCCACTGCAGCTCTAGTTTCAATCCCCCCTGCCCCTTTGCCAATGCCCTTGCAGTACCCATTCCGCTTCCCATCCTGGTCCCATGTTTTATTTTATTGTTTTTCTTTTATGAGGGCCTGGCACCTGTGTAGTCCTGCTAGGCCACTCATTTCCTTTTTTGCTCTATACATATATTTGTTTAACACTTCAATGTGCCATTCTAACATGGCCATGTGCAAGCTATAACGATTAATTTAAAGATTATTGCCTGTGTCATGTGTCATGGTGCAGGCACGTGTATGTGTCATGGTGCACTTTAGCAGAAAACCCACTGCGTCTTGGAAAAAAGAATTGCCAAAGCCAGTAGCTTGACTTTTTCCAAGCCAAAAATTAACTTTGCCAGTGCTTGTTTGGTCTGGGTTGACAGTGCAGTTGTCTGACCTATTGCTTAAAATATATAAAGAGAAGGCTTTAGGTCAGGCCCCTTCAACCAATGGTTGACAGTTGGATCAGCCTCTTTCAGCCATTGGCTGAAGGTATGGTCAATACCATCCAGAGTTGTATTTCTCTCTCTCCATCATGCTATTGGCTGTTTGTTGTATCATTCCACCTCCAAGTATTGCTTCAATTCCAATTCATGAAGGACTATTCTACATCTAAAAGGTACACTCACCCATCATATGTCAAGTTTTATTCAGTTCTTTGTCTCATATATACATTGAATAGTGAAAGCAATCCACACATTGCCACCAAATAGCAAACCACAGCACACAACTAAAGAGAATATATCTGGCTTCAATGTTCTATTGCAAAAAACCATAAGATCGGCTTGCCTTTATTTACATGTGATGTCACAATTATAACCAGACCTATTTGTTTTGCTAACACTTGTTTGGGTTTGTTATTTTTTCAGTGATTTTTTGAGAATCTCCTATTCTGTTCTATTATTTTGCAATTCACTATGGCATTCATTCTGATAGGGCCATAAATCCTGATTTGGGCTCAAACCGGAGCTTACATCCAAATCCTGAGTCCAACAGACCTGGTATTCTCTCTCGCACAAATGCCAGGTTTTGCAGCATAAAATTGTAGAAAGCATGTCAGATTACTATGTTATCCCCAAAACAACACTCAGGAAAAAAAAACAAAAGTCACATTATCAGCAACTCCCTGTGCATTATTAATACATTATTATAGCCTGAAATTTAGAGTAACCATATGGGGCATGTTAGGTTTTTATGGTCTGACTTGACAGCGCACCTGTCCCCAGACAATTAGGTGAGAATCATCAGTAGCCAGACTGTGGCTCTGCCTACAAGTTAGGAGCCAGGATTTCATGTTTAGATTGGGCAGAGGTTGTGTGCTCCCACAAAGAAAGATCTTGCCTTCCTCACATTCTGTGTATTCGTCTAGCTGCCTGAGCTGGAACTTTGAGGGGCATGTAATGTTGCTCGGCAGGAGCGACTGGGCCTAGCACTACGGAGCAAAGCAAATGCACACAGACACAGAGTTAACAGGTCTGGGTCGGAAGTCACGAGCAACCTCTGCCTGTTTATTTATACTCTGATACATTGTGTATGTGCCCTTCCGGGCTAAGGGCCCCTGAAAGATGGCCCCTGAAAGATGTACGAGCGGCAACTAGACCGCTACAGGACACACACGGGCATTGTGATAAAATTAAAGTGTTTTAGCTAACTCTATAATCTGTGGTGATTTTCTCTGGCAGCAGCACAAATGGAGGGAGGGCAGTCATTAACATACAGGGATATCTAGGTCTGGCTTGACAGTGCACTGTCACCGACCTTTTAAACTAAACAAATATTATTCTATAGTTCTTTGCTGCTTCCACCCAAATACATCTCCATTTCCATGCTATCTACTTGTAACGTGTCATATTGCCATATAACATACCTTTAAAGCCAGACCCATTGACATTGCCAATTCTTGTTAGGGTTCTGTGTTCTACGGTGTGGTGCAACCAGGTTAATTTGGACAACTGCTTTTTATCTGTCAAGCTACATGCTTAATGTGTTTGCCAATCACATTGAGTGAGTGCAAAGCACCTTTACCCCTTTGATGATCACAATTTTGTGGGTATTGCTGTAGAAGGCGTACATAATGGATGACACTGACATTGATACCTACATCATATGCGTCCTTGGCGAGCAGAGGTATGTTAATGTGACTGTGGGTTGGAGGGACACAATACAACTCTGGGGCATATTAGCAAGACCCACGTTAAAATTATCGCCGTTTTAGCGGCAGGAAACTGCCGCTAAAACGGCGATAATGGGCTTGATAATATACGTTATAGAATTCCAATAGAAGCCCAGGTTAGATGTGCAGGACATCTAACCTGGGCTTCTATTGGAATTCTATAACACATATTAGCAAGCCCATTATCGCCGTTTTAGCGGCAGTTTCCTGCCGCTAAAACGGCGATAATTTTAACGTGGGTCTTGCTAATATGCCCCTCTGTCTTTCTGTACTTACCTAAAACACAGGGGCATATTAGCAAGGATTAGCGATATTTATCGCTAAACGCGCTTAGCGCGAATCCTGTTAACGCCGCCTATCGCTGGAAAATATCGCTGAGATAACACTCTATTAGTAAGTTTATCTCCATAGCAATAATATTTCCAGCGATAGCGGCAAAATGCGAGAATATCGCTGGAAAACCAGCGATATTCTTGCATTAACGCTAAGGTGGATTCAGCATTAGAATCCACCTCCTATACCTTAAACAGGTAAGTCATAGTCAGTAGCAGGTGTTAAAATCTAGCGATAAACGCGCTTAGCGCGATATATTTTATCGCTTCGCCTGCCTTGATAATAGGGGTTAGTGGTGTTAGCGACTGTTTACAGTCGCTTTTAGTGAGAACGCCTACCTTGCATGTCATTAGCGATAAATATCGCTGACATGCAAGGCGATGTAATTCCCGGCCTCTAATGCCTGAAAGCTGTCGCTAACGCCTGTTAGCGACAGCTTGCTAATAGGGCGTTAAAAATATCGCAGATTTAGCGGCAAAAAGTGCCGCTAAATCGGCGATAAAGCCCTTGATAATATGCCCCACAGTTCGTCTGATTTGGGCGTGGCGTATGATTTAAGAACAGACTACAATTTATCACCTGGTGTTATGCATACTGTCTTTCAGTCTCCTTACTCAAACTGCAATTTCTTGGCTCTGGCTAGTTGTTCTTTCATTGTTTAAAAAATACACTATGCTTACTGTACTTGGAGTATTGCACCTCATTGTCCTTCAAATCATTAACTCATGAAAATATGTTGTCATCTATTTCTGTAAAATGAAGAAATCGTTGGCATTTTTGCACTGCTGTTTTAAAGAAATTACTCACAATTTTTGTTGCTGATGACTTGTGGAATTTCCCATTATTGTTGTTTAGAAGCATATTTTTCTCATGGGGTCTAATGCCCGCCACAGCACATCCATCATTCATAGTGTCCTTTCCGTCATCATCTGAGTAGACTCATTTATCTTATTTACAAGATTTTATAGCAGCTCATAGAGAGAAATACTCTGTCCCCTGACACTTATGAAAGAAGAGATTACACTTAGTTGAGGAAGCCTGATTACTCGCAAGCAGTGATTCATCATTTTCTATGTCCTGTCTTCATCACAAAATTTAGAGTCAGAAATGATTTCTGCTGCCACATTATGAGTGTTTTGGTATCAAACTTGGGCCCAAATTTATAAAGCTCTCAGTCAACACAGCGCAACATCCAAAGTTGCTATGCTGCATTGTGGGAGAGGCAAAGAGAAGGACAACACCATGTCTACAGAGATATGGCACTCTCCTCCCCTCTCTCTAGCTCCATGGCAAAATTATGCTGCCGAGCGCCGCACGCACAAACCGTTTGCGCCTTAGTGCAAAGGTGTCTGCATGAGTCTAGCACAGGTTTTGTACTAGACGAGTACCCTTCCAGTAGAAATTGCTAAGCTTAGACTGACTGTACAACTTTTCATACTATGTATGTGTACTGTGCAGCACACATGCAAAGTCATAAAAGAAAGCGAAATTAAAGCATTTCTCCTTTTAATGCCTACTTTCAAGTGACGTTAATTTTTGGCTCAAAACCTGTCTACGATTGTTAGCAGATATGGCTTTGCTTCAAAAACCATGGGTGGTAGAGTGGGATGCCCATGTACCACCCACGGAATGCCCCGTTATGCAAAGTAACGCAAAGCAGCGCTTCACACTTGTTTACATTACTTTTTCTTACAAAGAAACACAAATACCAATTTCGGGTCTGCATCTGCATTGAAAAGGTAATGCAAACCCAATGGAAATCCTTTCTAAATCTGGGCTTAATGTCCCCGTTTACATGGCTTTTGCTACTGATGGTGGCCTTGCAAAATTTCACTATAAGCGTGTGAATCTTAACAGTGTGAGTTGTGTTTGTTATGTTGTAGATATCATTGTCTTACGATCATTGGGGGTTATTCAGAAAGGTAACTTACACGTGTGAAGTAATTTACACATATGATATATTCTTACTCTTTTGAGTAACTTTACTACTTTGGGCTATTCACAAAATCTGAGTGTAAAGTCACTCAAAAGTGTAGACTTCCATTTCTCCACCCTCTGAAAAAGGGGGTGGAGACACATTTACAAGTGTAAGCCTTTGCTGCCAAAAAGAAAAAGTAGTAAGTCCAGCACCACACATGGCTAGCCACTGATACTTCAATACCCTCCCATAGAACATAATGGAGGTAGAGACTTAAATTGAAACCCATAAGGAAATAATGTTGAATTAAATTCAAATATTTCAAGTGGATATAAATAAAAATAAATATAAGTTGATGTAAGAAATGAATCTAAACAAATTACACATGTATTTAATTATAACATATTTTATCAAACTGTCTTGATTTAAAGATAAATATTAGATACATTTTAATTAAAAATAATGTACTTACTTCTAAATAATTGCACAGATCAGTTTTATTAGTTATTAAAGAATAATAATTCTAATTCAATGTAATATTTAATTCATAAACATGTTAATTGTGCTGTAGCATTTTGTCTTCTGTCCTAGGTTGAAAATAAATATACAAAAATATTGAATTGATAACATCTGGTGAACTTTAAGTTAAAAAAACAAATTCCCACTTTAAATAATTGAATTTAAATTAACATTAGCTCCCATGGAGTTTTATTTTAAGTCCCTATTTCCATTATTCTCTGTAGGAGGATGTTGCAGTGTCAGGGCTTGGCTATATGTGGTGATGGAAGTACTTCTGCTCTGAGCCTTAATAACTTAGTACAGTTTTTGGCCCCTTTTTTGGCTGCAGTAACTTTTGAAGTGCAGTTTTTGAACAGCAATTGGTTTCCTCTTTTGTGGTGGGTGCATGTGTTTCCCTATACCTTTCCCAAGCCCTCCCTAAACCCCTCCTTACTTCTCCCTAGCCCTCCAATTTAGTAGTAAGAATGGCTTTCTTTCCAGCCACTCCCCTAGTCCCTCCCACATTAATACAAGTAGTAAACCTACATGTTTGAGGATCTCCCAATAGAAAAGAAAGGAGAGGTGCAGGTGGAGATTTACACTTGAAGGTTTGCGAATAGCATTTTGTAGTATAAAACTCATATAAGCTTTTACAGCACACCCTTACGTGTATTTATCAGTCCAACACTTTTTAAAAGATTCCCAGCACACGATATAGCCGACACGTGTTTCGTCTGTACTCAGACTTTTTCAAGGCGGTATGGGAATAAAGCAACAGGTGATTCAAATAACGAAATGGCATGAAAGTGCATCAAACTGCGTGTGAAGTTTCCTAAGGTTGTCCTGTGGAATTCCCATCGATCCAGATGAACTATATGTAGTATACAACTAGTAGTATTGGTGAGTCACGGGTTTCCAATAGACCCGCTCAATGCCGAAATGGTATCGTTCTCTAAAGGCTAGGGCCTCCGTGTGTAAATGACGTATGGCAAGTCAATTGCGATATACTATCTCCGAATGATGGTCAACAATGGGGGTACAGGTCCATGATAAGAATGTACCCCCATAACAGGATTGTCCACAGCAACTGGTGACACGGACGTCCGCTCGCATTAAGTAAAGCCTGGCCTGGATAGTATATCTCAATTGACTTGCCATACGTCATTTACACACGGAGGCCCTAACCTTTAGAGAACGATACCATTTCGGCATTGAGCGGGTCTATTGGAAACCCGTGACTCACCAATACTACTAGTTGTATACTACATATAGTTCATCTGGATCGATGGGAATTCCACAGGACAACCTTAGGAAACTTCACACGCAGTTGGATGCACTTTCGTGCCATTTCGTTATTTGAATCACCTGTTGCTTTATTCCCATACCGCCTTGAAAAAGTCTGAGTACAGACGAAACACGTGTCGACTATATCGTGTGCTGGGAATCTTTAAAAGAACTAATAAAGACAAGGATCTGAAAATTGGTTAACTTGGTTTGGACTGTTTGTTGGTTATGAACAATACTGATAGAATGTAACTTCTCAGAATCAGTTGGATTAATATGTGAATCTTATTTGTGTTTTGAATTCATCCTATACTAGTGTTGGACTGATAAATACACATAAGGGTGTGCTGTAAAAGCTTATATGAGTTTTATGGATATGCATGTTATTGTATAATGTGCTGACAACATCTCTAGGTAGTAGGTGTTACAAGCTGCCTTAGCACCCCGACCAAAATCTTGGAACATAACGATACACGCTCAGACTATCAAAATATATACATAGGGTTACTATTTGATGTGCGGTTTCTCCCTTTAGGGAACACTACTACCTATTTTATTTTTTGTCTAAGCATTTTGTAGTATGTTTAGTAGTGCTATTATTGTACTACTAAACGTACTACAAAATGCAGTTTGTGATTTTACAAAATAGTATGTCGATCAGCATGTCTCTGTCCCAGTGCATGTATCAGTGTATCTCTGCCCCAGTGAGCATCTTTCTGTCCTAATGACCATGTTCATATCTTCCTCTCTTAACTTCTCCTTGTCAGAGTGTGTCAATTAGTGCCTCTTTGAACATCAGTGGCTTCCGCTCCCAATGAGCAAGTCAATGACACCAAGTTCTACTTTCAGTGCTCATGTGTCTGTGTCCTATTGTCAGCATTTCCCTGTCACAGTAAGTCAATGTATTGCTCCTAATCCTAAATTAGGAATGTCCCTGTCAAATACATTATAGCTGTTAAGGGATGTCAGCGCACATATCAGACTTATGACGTTTGCAGCAAACACTACTTCCCATAGTTTTGCCAAGGTAAGTTTCAGCTGGTCAAACTTTCCCATAGTTACCTATAAAATACCAGGACAAGTACATTTTGGTGAGATAAGTACTAAAATCTGCTTTTTTTGTTCCATTCCTTGGAACACGCAGAATAGGCAGGAAATATCACTCCAGATAAACACCTCAGTTGTCAGCTGTGATAACTATTGCATCAGACATCACATCAGACACCGGGACACTCATAATCAAAGCCTTAGTGTTGTCCAGTCCCAGTAAGAGTGTTCATATCTCCCTGTCCAGTTTGATTGTCTGTGTACCACAAACATATGCTTTAGTACATTCTCTGACTTGGTTACTGTATAATCATCCAATGGTGGTACACTCCCTGTCCCAGTGTTGCCCAGCCATTATCCCAGATACCACGATGTTCATGTTTATTTTAATGTATTCAGAGTGAATGGAATGATGAAGGAAGGGAGGGCCAGAATAAGTGATCTAGATATTTAGTCATTTTAATACACATTGATACAATTGACCCCCAATGCTTTACAAAATACCTTGTTTCCTATTGTAAACGTTATTAAAACAATATATTTTTTACCCTCAGAGAACCACTGAAACAAGTGGTATTCAGCTTTGATTTAACTTTTTGCCCACATTATGGATATCTATAAGAACCTCTTTTATTTTAAGAAAACACCCTAAAGAACAATATTTCACATTACTTATGTATTAAGTGAGGGACCTATTCACTAAGCTAAATTTGGTTTTAAATCCATGTTTAAGACTGAATTTATCTTAAATCTGCCAGAATTTCACAAAGGCATTCCTGGCTGGCATAATCTATTTTACATGTGTGGAGATTTCTGCTGCAAGTGTGGCGTTTTATGCACCCATAAATTTCACTAAAGGGGTGTGGATGTAGATGTTCCAATGTATGGTTAGCCTTGGAAGTCTGTTAATGCCCAAAAACATTGACATTTGTTGACATTCACAAACCTCTCTTCTTCCCCTTTCCACTTGCAAAAAGAGTCAGATTTTTCCATCATCGAAGGGATAGTGTAAATCCCTCTTCACAGTGGGAAGGGGACTGGATCATTTTTCCTCTGTGTGGAGTTTTACACTATCGGAGGGAATAGGATCCTCCTGAGAATATCACATGATCTTCTCAAGAATACACATGTAAACCTGCACCTTGTGTGGCTTTCCATGTATATTTCTGGGAATGTTTGTGAATTTTAAAAAGTAGTAAATCTGCACTTGAACTTGTAAATCTGCAAAGTAAGTAGCCACCTCACTCCATGCCATTATAGACACTGTCTCCAGTTCTGAAATTTTCACCTACAAATGATTGATTTCAGGTACTAATCTAATTAGTTCAATTGAAGCAAAACAAGACTACAACATCCAGAATTTATTAGGCATTCACACAAACCCCTCAGACTAGAAACAGTGTGCATAATGACCTGCAGAGTGGTGGTCAACCTAAATTAAAAT
This sequence comes from Calotriton arnoldi, assembly GCA_963921515.1. Taxonomy (NCBI): domain Eukaryota; kingdom Metazoa; phylum Chordata; class Amphibia; order Caudata; family Salamandridae; genus Calotriton; species Calotriton arnoldi. The sequence goes on from CAWUFW010008937.1 coordinate 446,847, forward strand.
GGAGGTTTACTATTTTCTTTTTGATTCAGACCCAAAGTGTCTCTCTAAGGGCACCATAAGATTCAAGATATCTGGCCTTAAAAAACAGAGAAGAAAACATTTTGGATATTCGCATATACAGAATGCCCTCTTGAAATAATTGCAGCTTTAAGAACATTGTCTGCATTTTAGGGTAAAGTTGCATGAGTAAAGAAGGAAAACATTTTCATGATGTAGTCACAATGATTATCTCTACCCTACTTAAACTGCATTTAAATTTCAGGATTATTGTCATGCATCAGACAAAAGTCATTCCTCAATCCTTCAACTGAATTGTAATAGTCGCCTAATACATTTTACCAGTGGCCCAAATAGACATGTGTGTTGGTAATGTCATGGTTTTTGAGTCCACAGGTGTAATAATTTATATAAAAATGCATTTATCTATTTCTAAAGCACATCACTCACCTTGAACGAAAATGAGACACTATGCAATAGCAAATAAAATAAAATTCTAAATAACATTTACAAAATAAAAGTGAAAATTTTATAAATTAAAAAAGAACAAGCAATAGCAAAGCCAAATGGTTTAATTTGTCAATTATTATTTGCTTCTGGTATTGACTTTACAAATGCTGCATAGCTGCAGCAAGGGCCTCGGCAAACAACAATTGCAGCTGACAGCCATCCAGGATTGCTGTTTTGTGTTCTAAGATGGTTGTCACGTTACATATAGATGAAAAGTGCATTCTTGAACGGAATACAACATATTATTTTTATGGAGTTCAAAGATGGTCGAAAAGTTGCCTCTAAACTAAAGGTGGCAGCCACCTTGGAAGCATAAAAAATGGCATTTCATGATGGCTGCCTGACTGTATTGACTTTGTCCAACAGTATCAGGGGAGGTGGAGTAAGAGAGGGGTGGGGAAGAGTGCAAGAGAGCTATTTATATAGAAATGAAATGAAATGAAAAGACACTTATATAGCGCATGGCTACCCGGGGGCCTCCCAGCTCTGGGCTTGACTAGTGACCGCTGACAGAGATACTTAGGGAAACAACAGTGTTTTCAGTTGCTTTCGGAAGGCAGGGTGGCTAGGTTCCCTGCGTAAATGAAGTGGCAGTGCATTCCAGAGTTTGGCGGCATTATGAGAGAAAAGCCGGCCGCCACTTCTGGCCCTCTTAATCCTTGAGACTTCAACCAAGTGAAGGTCATCCGAGCGCAATTTCCTGTTAGCCTTGTAGTGGCGAAACATAGTCGAATTTATGCGAGGCCCGTTCCCCTGCAGAGACTTGTGGATGACACAGAGGGCCTTAAAACTAATTCTTTCCTTCACTGGGAGCCAATGAAGGGCACGAAGGGCTGGTTTAGCCGAGTGGCGATTGGACGTTCCAAGCAATAGTCTGGCCGCGCAATTTTGGACCGTTTGCAGTTTCGTGATTACTGCCATTGGGGCCCCTAAATAAAGTGCATTTTCATAGTCAATCCTTGAAAGTATCAAAGATTGGACTAATATTTTTTTGGCTTGGGGGGGAAGAAGAGGAAGCACTTTGCGGGCCATTCTAAGCAGGCCATAACAGGTTGCCACCGTCTTTCTTGCTTGCACCTTAAAAGTCAGGTTCTGATCTAACCAGATGCCCAGACTCTTTATCTCATTCTTAGGAATTGGGACTGGGCCCATACATGCTGGCCACATAGCGCTCAATGAAACGCTAGAGGGGTTACCCAAGATCATGATCTCTGTTTTTCCCCCATTAAGCTTAAGGTGGGACGACCCCATCCACCTAGAAACTTCCTCCAAACATGAGTAGATGCCTCGAGATAGCTGCTTTGCTTGATTAAGCGCAACGACCAACTAAGTGTCGTCGGCATATGTCACCATATGGATTCCAAAAGGGGCTACAATAGCCGCCAGTGGGGCCATCTATACATTAAAAATTAGTCGGGCTCAGAGAGGAGTCCTGAGGAACACCACACCGCAAAGGCAGCGGTTTGGAGGCTATCTTTCCTTCAAATATCTGGAAGAATCTTCCTTCCAGGAAGGAGCGCAACCATTTCAGTGCAATGTCAGTGACTCCTGACTTTCTGAGACGGTGAATCAAAATGCGGTGATTCACCGTATCAAATGCTGCGCTCAAGTCAAGGAGTATGATGGCGGATGCCCCTCCTAAGTCCAGAATCTTTCTGCTTTCTTCTACTACCGCTAACAAGGCGGTTTCCGTGCTTTGTCGCGGGCGAAAACCCGTTTGGGAGGGATGGAGCAAATTATGAGATTCTAAAAAATTGGCGAGGGTATGATTAGCGTGTCTCTCAGCGAGCTTGGCTATCCCAGGAAGCAGAGAGATGGGGCGATAGTTACCCAAATCCGCTGGGTCCAAATTGGTTTTTTTCAAAAGTGTCTTTACCATGGCCTCTTTCCAATTGGGGGGAACTATTCCTGTAATAAGTCATGCATTGATCACATCTGTGATGATAGGGGCAATTATAGGGGCTACCTTTTTCAGAACGTTCATAGGTACCGGATCCCTAGGAGACCTACTCTTCACCAAGGATAGCAGAGCCAAGAGTGACTCGTGGGAGAGTGGAGGGAAAATCTCCAACATGTGTCTGGTTGGCAGTGAACTCTGATCTATGTACTCATCTGAGGCGTCACACTCGTCAAAAATTTGGGGCAGACATTTAAGAATATTCTGTATTTTGGTAGTAAAGAACTCTGCTTGTTTGTTACATCGTTGCCCTGAAGTATCGGGGGCAACGGAAGGGGCTGGAGTTTTGAGAAGTTTTTTTATAATAAGAAAGGTTTCTCTCAGGGAATTGCCAGCCGACAGAATTTTTTCCTCAAAATAGGAGGCCTGTGCCTTTTTAATTTCTGCTCTATAAGCACCAATGGATCTCCTATATTCCAGCTTTTTGCTTGGTGAGAAGTCTTTCCTCCAACTTCTTTCCAGAACCTTGCAACGTTGTTTTAAAGTGCGCAATTCGGAGGAATACCAGGGGGATTTACTGGGGCCCTCCGTCTTTTTTATCAAAGTTTTAGGGAGGACCACATTCAGCAAGTTCTCTATCCACTTGCAAAAGTCGTCATTGGCTGCAACTGGGCTGGGGTTCGGTTTAGGTCTGGTGTTTTCCAGTTCATGAGCCCATAGAGAAAGTCAGATGCTGATTGGTAGAAGTGCTTGGTGGTGGTGGTGGAGGAAGGGGGCAGTTGAAGGGGGGAGAGAGAGCAATACAGTAGCAATGTTTGAGAGAAGACATACTGGGGAGGCGAGGGTGGGAAAAGGGAATGGAGAAAGAGATGGAGAGAGACAAAGGAAGAGGAAGAGAGAGGAAAGAGGAGATAGAAAGCAGCAGAAAATGTACTCTCATTGATGCCAAAGCTCAAATGGCAGAGGAACATGCAGTAAGGAAAATAGTTCCCTGATATCAGCAGTGGAAGGATGCCTCAACAAGTCAAAAAGCATAGCACTACCTAAATCCAAATAAAATGGGACAACATCAAGGATGGGAGGAGTGCCATTAAATGATGAGCAGGGAATTAAAATGAACAAGAAATCCATTCAATTATATGCAAGGGGCAGATCCAAAAATGTCTGCAGCAAGACCACAAGCACAATAAAAGCAGCCAGCGAGCAACATGAAATACCAGAAAACAGAACAGTCCCTGGAATGCCAGTGCAAATAGAGTGTTTTTATGGCTTTATAAAATCATCAGAGATTGCAGAGCAAACATCTAAGCAGGTAGAGTGTTATAAGCATGAATCTGCTGTAAAACATGCTTCTTAAAATGTGGTTTTGTCATAAAGGTAAGTAGAGGATGGTGATGTTTATAATCGAATTTAACGTTACGGTAAGAAGGTGTTTTGTCAAGGCAAAGTTCCTGTCTGCTCCATGTTATTTCTTGAACTAGTATGTATATAATATTTGTGGGACTGGAGTTAGAATAGTATATATGACTGCATTCAATATATGTTAAACTAGTAAGTATTGCTCCCCACCCCAATAATTCCACTTTCATCCTATGTTTGTGGGATTGGATTTAAAATAGTAAATCTAGACGTAGGAATAAATACAATTTCTCCAATGTTTAAAGGATTGAAGTTAGATTAGCATGTTGGACCTCCTTAGTATATGCATTGCCCCCATTGTTTGTAAGATTAGAGCTAGAACAGTGAATCTGACCCACCCCAAATTAAGCAACTTCCCAAATTCTTGTGGGTTTGGATTAGAATAGCAAATCTGATCCTTCTATTAATATATGCACTTTCCTCAATTTGTAATTTGTAAGGGACATTATAAAGCACCGGAATCACCCCCGAAGGGGTATCTCCGTGCTGTAGAGAAGACAAAGTACAGGTCAGGCACAAATTAGTCCCGAAATAATTCAGTCTTCAGGATGTTCCTGAACCGAAGAGGACTGGGGCATTTGCGCAGGTCCTCGGGCAGAGTGTTCCAATATTTTGGAGCAAGGTGTGCGAAAGTTCTGCCTCCTGCTCGTAATTTCCTGTAGCGGGGGACCACAAGCAGCCCTTTCCCTTTGGATCTGAGAAGCCTGCTCGGACGGTAAGATTTAATTTTGTCTGTCAAATAGCTGGGACACCTACCATAGAGTGATTTATGTGCAAGGCAGCAGAGTTTAAATTTAATTCTCTGGCGAATAGAAAGCCAGTGAAGCTGTCTCAGCAGAGGCCTAGAGGGGGTACGCGGGGGCATTTTGAGAGCCAGATGTGCGGCAACATTCTGAACTATCTGCAATCTACTCAAGAGATATTCATTTGCAGATGCAAAAAGAGCATTGCAATAATCAAGTCGGCAGATAACCAAAGCTTGAATCTGCCTTCCTGTTGTTTTCTTTTTGTTCACTGCCGCGCTGCCCACTCGCCTTCCCGCCATTAATTGTTCCTGTTCCCACTTCCCAGTGCAAGCTTAATCCCACCCACCACCTAGGACCTACTTATGGATGCCGCAGTGTGGCCATACCGGTGTTGTGCCAAAGGCAAGACCGCCTGCACCCGTCCGTGCCTGGACCATGCACAGCACCAGGAACCCTGGCTCTTCCACCCGGGCAGGTGAACCACCACAGACCTCCAAACCCTGGATACAGGGTGCATCAACAACAACAACTGCTGCCACACATCTCCACGCAACACCTTAGGACTGTTCTCCTTCCAGTACTGCAGCGTCACCTGCAACACCAAATCAACCAAAAATGCCAGAGACACTGCAAACACAACTGCTCACACTATGCTGACCGAGACCACCACAGCATAACTCCAGTGCATTCTACTCAATGCATGATCGCTCAGCAAACATGTCACAGAGATGTGGGACATTATCTCATCTCTCACCCCAGACATCGTCTTCCACACAGAGACCAGGCTGATCTCCACCTCCGCACTGGACATTGCCATTGCCAACCCCAAAGGCTACAAAATAACACACTGGGACCGAACCAACAAACATGGAGGTGGAATTTCCATCATCTACAAGAACACCATCCAGTACACGAACTCCCCAGATAGCTCGACCCCAATAATGAAGCATTTCAACTTCCAACTTCACATAGACAGAAAAAGCACCATCAGAGGAACCCTCACCCTCAGACCACCAGGACCACGCCCCAGCTTCTGCAACATCATCGCTGACCTCATCGCCCTGATCGCCATCTACTCTGAGCACTACATCTTCTTTGGGGATCTCAACTTCCACCTCAACAATCCCAGCAACACCAACACAACCGACCTCCTGGAAAGCATGAGCAACATCGGCCTAAAGCAACTTGTCACCGACCCTACCCACATCACAAGACACACACTTGACCCCATTTCCATGCCTATCAACAGTCAAGTACAACCATATCTCACAGCTCACCTGGACCGAACATTACTGTGTCCACTTCACCATCTCAGGACCTGCCAACACTGGCACCATGCCCCCCAGCTTCACGCACAGATACTGGAAAAAGATATCAACAGACCAGTGGAACAACACTCTCAACTCCCACCTCGCAGACACAACACCCAACCCAGAACAGGGTGTGAAGAACTCCTCCCCTCAGTGGATCACAGAATGCACCGATATAATCGCCCCTCCAAGCCAGCCAAATCCAAAGGACCAGCTAGAAGAGCCAGAAATAAACCAAATTCAGAATCTGCAACTAGAAAGGAAGTGGCACAACAGAAAAGATACAGGAGACCGTACCACCTTCAAAACAGCACTAAACTAGTACTACTGCCTCCTGAAAGAAACAAAGAACACCCTAGCAGACCACATAGAACCCAGCACAAACTGCAGCAAGAAGCTCTTTACCATCGTGAAAGAGTTCTCCAACCCCTGCAGCTGCCGAGAATTACATCACCCCCTCCCAATAACTGTGACAACCTGGTGGACTTCTTCTATGACCAGATCTCAGTCATCTATGAAAACTTTGAAACCCAAGCCTCTGCCGCCAACAGCATCAGCCTGCTCACATCCATGTACACAAACCCCAAACACCTGCTCACCCATTGGGACCCTCTCACAACTCAAGTCACAATCTCCATCATGAACTCCGTGCACTTGCAAGCAATCACGGACCCCTGTCCCCACCACATCTTCAACCTCGGGAACAAGACGATTGACGACGAGCTCAAGAAAGTCCTTAGCACCTCCATCACCTTGGCCTCCTACCCCAAGGTCCGGAAATATGCTGAAGTGAGGCCCCTCCTGAAGAAACCATCTGCACCAAAGAACTACCGGCCCATCTCCCTGCTCCCTTTGTCTAGTGAAGGTTTCTTGAGTAGGCAATCAACTAGCAACTCACCGAACACCTGGAACACAACAAGCTCCTGGACCCCTCTTAATCTGGATACTGAGCCAAACCACAGCACCAAGATAGCCCTTATCGCAGCCACCAACGACATCAGAGCCCTCCTAGACCAAGGCAAAATGGCTGCCCTCCTCCTCCTAGGCCTGTCAGCCATCTTCGACACCATCTCCCATTACATCTTGATCAACAGATTCCACCACATCGGAATCCAGGGAGACACCCTCAAATGGATTGCCTCATACACCACCGGAAGAACCCAGAGAATCCATCTCCCACCATTCACCTCAGAACCAAAGAAGATAATCTGTGGCATCCCTCAAGGATCATTCCTCAGCCCCACCCTCTTTAACATGTACATTACCCCCCCTGGCCAACACAGTCAGATCGCATGGACTCAACATAATTTCCTACGCTGACGACACCCAACTCATTCTCTCCCTGTCAGAAGACCCCTCCACCACCAGCGCCAACTTCCACAGATGTATGATGAACATTACCGACTGGATGAAGTAAAACTGCCTCAAAGTCAACACAAAGACAAGACGGAAGTCCTCATCTTTGGGAACTACACCTCGCCATGGAACAATGCAAGGTGGCCTGCTGAACTCAGCCCACCCTCTGCTCCTGCTGACCACGCCTGCAACCTCTGCTCATCTTGGACAGCACACTATCAATGAAGAACAGGTAAATGTCATCTCATTCCTGCTTCCACACCCTATGCATGCTCCACAAGATCATCAGGTGGCTCCCAGTCAACACCAGAAGGACTGTCATGCAGGCCCTTGTCACCAGCAAGCTGGACTACAGGAACAGACTCCAAGTAGGAATCACTACAGACAATACAAAACTCAGCAGCAAGACTCATCCTCGACCTCCCCAGACAGACGCACATCGCACCCCAACTCAAGAAGCTACACTGGCATCCGATCCAGAAGAGATGCCAGTCCAAGATGTTGACACAAGCATACAAAACCCTACGAAGGGCCAGCATACATCAACAAATGTATGACCTTCCACAATCTGACCAGACATCTACAATCCGCCTTCCTCTTCCTCGCAGACACCCCCCGGATCCGCCGAGCCAACAGCATAGGACACTCCTTCTCACACATTGCAGCCAAAGCTTGGACCGACCTTCCCTGCACCTCACGACTGCCTCATTGCTCCAGGAATTCAGAAAAGGACTCGAGACTTGGCTGTTTGAATGAATAGACCACCACGAAGCAGCTAGCATCTCCGGTGACTTGAGACCCTCACAGGTTATTTGCCATGCTTAGAAGTGCTTGATTGATTTATTGATGATGGAATGCAATTGGATAGAGGGGTTGGATTCATCCCATTCAGAAAGTTGCCCTCACACTTGGACAATTCCAAGGAGGTGATCAGTGGGGCAAGGCAGGAGGCTGGATTTAAAGATGAGCTCAGCATCAATGGACTGACAAAGGATGAGGTCTTGGTGAAACTGTTAACAAAGTTGAGAAAAGCTTCAAGTGGGAAATTTCCAAAGTTTGTGCCCAGGAAGTCATCGACATTAGTGAGATACTGCTCAGCATCGGGGCCAGTGAAGATTTCTACCCTCAAACTTAGACTGTTTTCTGGAAGTCAAATTTCCTCAGTGTGGTAAGGCTGCAGGCTGTAAGTGAGGTGGGTTCAATGTCCTTCGATGCCGGGTCCATTGTTCCAGCTGAAGGCGATTCGCTACTGCAAACAAGAATGTATCGAAAGCCATGGCAAAGTCAGGTCCACTGTCATAGCACCCTGGGCAGATTGGTTGGTAAGCTGGTTCCAGCGTACTCGAGGGTTCCCCTGGCCAAAATTAGCAAAAAGTTTCTAAGTCCTAGTGTTGTATTCCGCTTTAGGTGTCCGTTTATAGGTTTTCCTGAAACATGTCCTTATATATGCACAATTGGCATTGCCCTTATATAGGCACAAGATCCCACTCCTTATTTAGGCATTGGCCATGCTATCCAAATACAGGCATGGTCATCTACATCCGTCCACCCTAACGTCACAACGAGTTCTTAGAAACCAGACACTTAAGCTCTTGGGAGCTCCCCTAGTACAGGATTATTGATTTCTCCAAGAACTCATTTATTATGCATCAACCGCTATTCCTTAAGGATTCATTCCTGACGTCTTCCTCTGCCCGACTTTACGTCAATGCTAACATTCCAAGGCACCTACCGGGTATAAATATACCTTCCCTTGCCCAAGCAAGTAGGAGGAGACCTCGACTTTAGAGGAGCCCGGGTCCCGGCCTGACGCACCGACAAGAGACGCTGTCATCCCTGCTCGCAGAGAATCCAGCTTCCAGTGTTCTGACTCCCTTCGCGGGGTGTTAGAGTTCGAGACCCGGAAAGAGATTCCCACCTCTCTCATTCTCAAGGTATGGTGCTGACTAGAACCTAGAGGGACTCTTGGCATACTAGACTTGGCATTCTAGACTTGGTATACTATAGCTAAGGCTCCCGGTTTTCCGTTTAAACGGATTTTTACATATAAATACAGACAGAAAACCTTTTGGTTTTTGTCTGTATTTATTTATAGAAACGGGAAAATACTTACAAAACAGATGCTCCTGCCGCCTCTGTGCTCCTCTATAAAATCTGAGTCAGAGGTGTACAGGGACTGCCAAAAGAAATCGTAAACTGCTGTCCTCCAGGACCCCTCACAGCGGTGGTCAGGCAAGGTGTAAATTGTTGGAGCAGTGCAAGCAGCTGATGTCCATTAAGAGGTGTGAAAACACCCCAGGACATCGGCTGAAGCCCCAGCAACCTTTTGTTTTTGTTGTTGTATGGGAGGGGGAAGGAGGTTGATGTGGCAGGGCACGGAGGGGGCAGACATGCCTCTAACAACTATTAGCTCGCACGGAACGGAGGGGGTCAAAGGGGAGCACATTAAGAACACCATTTATTTTAAAATATAGTGGATTGTTGAAGGTGGAGCGACGGTCCCATGAAACAGAGGGATGGGTCCTACGAGGGAGTGAGGCACCCCTGGCAGGGACCAAAGGAACCCGAGATTGCTGCTCCCAAGATGGATTGAGTGAGCTCATATGCCTTGCAACGCCGGCGATTTTCAAGCGAGGTGAGCCTAACACTCATACCTCATATCCATACCACACAGGGCGAGCAAGAGTGGGGCATGTGATGGCGACGAAATCCAGCGGGTATAATAGCAAGGTGGTTCCATTCCGGGATTTCCGGGCCATAATTATTGCATATTGCTCTTGTCTCCATAGGCCCCAGGCGCTAGAGAGGTTTCACTTCTCTGGGTAGTGAAGGGGAGGGCCTCCCCTCGCCGATCAGCCACCAGACAGGAGAGCATGCTTTCCCTCAGTAGGGCCATAGGGGTGGAACGATCTGGGGTGGGAGGGCGGCATGCCTCATCAGGGTAGGAAGAAACTTGCCTGCACTCTCAAAGGAAGGCAGGGACGCTCCCAATGTGAATAATGCATTTAGCATAGGATCCAATTTAAAAAACAGCTATAACAACCTAGTGCAAGTGTGCATGTCAATTTAAATAAATGTGGTAAAATACTAGTTTCAGCCTCTTTTTTTCTTGCGACAAAAATAAATGTGGATAAATACAGATAAAATGACCCAAAAATAAATATGGATAAATACAGACGGAAATGTTAGAAAAATAAATACCATAAAACCGGGAGCCCTAACTATAGCATACCATACTATAGAATACATCACCTACTTCTTACCTTGCACTACACTTAGGTTAGGTACACTGGGGTAGAACTAGTTAGAGAAGCATCTTATGAGTACTCGCATTTTTAGCTTATGTTATTTATGTATATGAATATATGTGTCATAGCTAAAAGATAATGCTAGCGCAGTATTATTTCTTTCTACTGCTTACGCTGTACATCATATATCTCGCATACTGTCTTATGATTGTAACAGCTCATACCTCTAACACGAGAAACAAGACTGTTCAATAAATCCTTTTATTGAAACACCCATCTATTATTTCTGTGTAACTCTGAAGAAACTAAGCATGCATGATTAGCTGAGTGAAACTGTTATCTGTTGTTTCCACGATTCTGAGAGTGTTCCGATTCTAAAGGGAAACAAAGTTGTCATGTTTATGCGGTTGCCAGAAACTACTCCCTTCTTGTTTACAAGGAGTTTCTAGTGGCCTCTGAGTTAGCTGGCACAAAGTAATTAAGTTTAATATACTCAATAGGGACATACTGACCTCAGTCCTATGTCAAACCTATAGGGTATATTATTCCAATGCGCAGAGCCTATTAGGAAAATAGGAACTACACTACACTAGATTTAGGGTTAAGCAGGAGGAGTACACTCTGACAAACGTGAAGGGTTCTAGGACCGCAAGAACAGTCTTTAGGGTTCAAGACTCATCCCACAAAAGCCACCACCACTTTCCAGGGCAAGTCCAATTGCAAAAAGGGGTTCTAGCAGCTTGTTGTGTCCCTGTAGCTTAAGCGGAGGAAATCCAAGTGACCCTTGGAGTCCCCTTTTTTGTCCTGAGTACATTATTATATTATTATTATTATTTGTATAAAAAAAAAGGATAAATCACCACCTAAACAAGCAGTCAAACTGCAAGCAGCTACAATGGTACAATGTCACTAAAGCACTTTATAGTGGCAACTATAGAAAAAAATTGAAAATCACCGTCTAACAGGGCACCCAAAGTCCATTGAAAATAGCTGGTATGGTTCATATAAAAAATAAGTAAAATTGAACATTCTGAAACAGATTTGTCACTGTAGAAAAATTAGGCTCATGTCAACAATGTGTCCAGGCTTTGTGAATGTAACCAATGAGTTAGTGGGCTGACCGACAGCCCCATTCGGTATGCTGTGGTGGATGGAAGCAGAAAGTGGATGACAATTTAACTGGCCAATGGATGAAGTCCGCTGACTAAAAGCACCTTTAGGTTTTTATACAGTGCATAAACATTTTGCAAAAACAATAGTCTGACGAGACTGCTAAAGCTGATTCAAACACCGGCCCTCAAAATGGTATTCTTTAGCGGTTCCACAGATGTCTGAGTGTATTAGACATGATGCTTGTTTGTTTTCATTGGCTTGGTGCTGAGTGTTAGGCGTTAGCCTTGGAGCAAACCACAGGTATGGTAAGGACAGCCTTATATGTGCCCTCCTCTCTGGGCCAGAGATTTTAATTCTCTTTGCTAATACATATATGCACTATTGAGCACGATGCACGATTATAAAAGATGTTTGATTGCTATAAAGATCGTCAGGTGGTTGAAAGTAGTGTTGCTTCCTAGCCAGTTAATGATTTTACACAAGTTACCTAAATAAATCAAAGTAATGTGTTGGACCTTTCCCTCTCTGCATGCTCACCCCAAACATTTTGTCTTTACCCTCCACTTTTTGCTGAATTTGTTTTTGTTGGCCATAGGACTCTGTGCACTTTACCACTGCTAACTAGTGTTAATGTTCAGATGCTCTCGCCCCTAAAACATGTTTAAATTGGCTTATACCTCATTGGCATATTTAATTTCCTTGCAAGCCCCTTGTGGAGTGATATACCATATACCCAGGGCCTGTAAATCAAATGCTACTAGGAGGCCTGCAGCAATTATTCTACCACCCACTTAAGAACCCACGACATCAATATCGTCTCCTATGCTGACGACACCCAGCTCATCCTCTCAATCTCAGCGGACCCCACTACGACAAAAAACAACTTTCACAACTGAAGGAAGAATGTCTCAGCCTGGATGTGAGACAACTGCCTGAAGCTCAACACGGACAAAACCGAAGTGCTGATCTTCGGCTGCCACACCTCTGTCTGGAATGACTCCTGGTGGCCATTGTAACTTGGACCCACCCCCACTCTGAAAGATCACACCCACAACCTCGGCATCATGTTTGACAGGGAACTCTCCATGAAATGGCAGGTCAACACCGTCACCTCAGCTTGGTTCTACATGCTTTGCATACTCTGCAGAATTTTCAAGTGGCTACCCACCAGCACCAGGAAAACAGTGATGCAGGCGCTCATCACCAGCCATCTGGACTATGGTAGCGCACTCCATGCAAGCATCACCAAAAAACTCATGAGAAGACTCCAGACAATCCAGGACACAGAAGCAAGAATGATCCTCAACCTGCCCAAAAGGACCCACATCTCCCAGCACCTGAGAGACCTCTAATGGCTTCCCATCCAGAAGAGATGCCACTTCAAGCTCCTGACCCAGGCCTACAAAGCCCTCCACAACCAAGGACCGGCAAACATGAACCACCATCTGAACTTCCACCAACCATCCAGAAACCTCCGATCACCTTGCCCTCACACAGACACCACGTATCTCCCACTACCGCACCAGAGGTCAATCCTTCTCCCACCTAACTGCTTAATCCGGGAATGCCCTGGCCCTCCACCTTCGAACAGCACCCTCATTGGCAGACTTCAGGAAGGGACTCAAGGACTCTTTGACTGGGTCCCTTAGCCCAGCGCCTGGATACCCTCACTGGTGATAAGCCACGCTTTTTATGTACAGTTTCATTGAATGAGCATTTTAAAACAAATCCCATGCCTGCCATTGCAGCCTGAATGCAGTGTCAAACTGCCATGTCAATTGGCATTAAAACCCTCTTGCCAAGCCTTAAACTTTGCTTTAATTACATATGTCACCTCTAAGGTAGGCCCTAGGTAGCCCATAGTGCAGGGTGCTGTTTAATTAAAAGTTTGGTAGTGCACTTTTACCTTTAACATGCCCTGGTAGTGAAACCTACCTAAGTCTGTTTTATACCGCTGTGAGGCTCACCCACCCCATAGGATAACATTGGGGAATCCTTAGTACATTTAATAAGCTGTAACTTCCAATTGGTACAGTTAGCTATGTCATACTTGGTGTCTTTGGGATTATAATGAAAAACACTGTTTAAAGGTAAAGTTGAGTTTTTGATTACAATTTTGAAAATGCCTCTTTTAGAAAGTTTATATTTTTCTGCCCTTAGCCCTTTAGTGCCTTTAGCCTATCTTGGGTCACATGACTGACAGTTAAACATTCTGAATTCCTCCCAGACAGTCACACAATAGAGGGATTAGGTGTGCCTCAATGGGCCATCTGCTGTCAGGATGAGGGGGCGGAGCTCAGTAAAGCCCCACTTGCAGCTGAATAGCGACTTGCCTGCCCTCACACAAATTACCTATTACCCCCACATTGTCACTGCAACCAGGTTGGAGCCAGGACAAGGGGAGTCAGGAAATTCCAGACACTTCAAAGACGCTGTCTTGAAGCTTCTCCCACCTTCCAGAAGGAGGGCACCATGGTATAAAAATAGTGCCTCAGACACCAATTCTTCAGTACACTTCTGGATCTTTGGAATCTACCAGGAATAAGGACTGCTGTGCTGTTGAAAGGACTGCTACTCTGCTGGACTGCTGCCTTGCTGGACTGCTGCTTTGCTGAATTGCTGCCCTGGCTGCCCTCTTGCCTGGGAGAAGAGAACTGGACCTGCAAAATCATGTTGAACCAAGGGCTTCCAGAGTGACTCCAAGGGCTAGTCTCCTGATCTGAGCCTCAGGAACATAAAAAGCTCCCCAACCTCCTGCACCAGCACCTGGACTGTTGAGCAAGTTCCTAGCCCCCCAAGTGGTGCCCCTACATTCCTGGACCCTTGTTGTGGCCTTAGAGAGCTGCATTGAGGTTTTTGTGCTCTTGGTGACCACAAACGTGCCTGTTCATGCCATAGAACTTGCCACCCACGTCACGATTTAGCGCAAAGCTCCGGCAACCCCCTCTTTGCACTACAGCATCGACCTCTCAATGGGACCGCTAACGCGAAGCACCGGCTGCACCTGTCCACTACACCTGGCTTGTTCTTCACGCTACTCTGGCAACCTCCTGTGACACTCTCCTTGCTACTCGTGGCCCCCTCCATGGTGAATGGGACTCTAGGCACTAATTTGAGAAGGTAAACTTTCAGCTGGATTAATCTGGTGACTGTAGCCAGTCTGTGCTCCATTGCAGTCGGCCTGAACTTGTGACTTTGAACCGGTCCAATGCGACCAGATGTCCATAGTTGGCACAGTTAGAAATGGGGGTCTCTAGTTGACAGTGGTTTGCACCCTGTCCAAGTAAGGACCCTTCCTTCTAGTCAGGATAGCCCCTGCTCACCCTCTTGGTAGCTTGGGCCAAGTAGTCAGGCCTATGTCAGAGGTAATGTGTAAAGCATTTGGACATACCACACACAGTAACATAGTGAAAACACTACAAATGGACACCACACCAGTCTAGAAAAATAACTAATCTTTATCTAAACCAAACAAGACTAAAGGAGCAAAAATCCAACATACAGAAATTAAGATATCACTTTTTAAAGGTTTTAAGCAGTTCTGTCCATATAACTCTATGTAAGCGATGCATTTACACAAAGTACCTTTGATGCGTAAAAATCCACAAGGAAAAACAGCCACAGAGGAGGAGGGAAGCTTTGGAAACACAGAGATGCACTGGTGGTAGAGGCAAAAGAAAGGAAACCACACCAAGGATGCCAGGTCTAACATGCACTTTGTGCTTTTTGATGGTATTTTTCACTAAAATCTTAAAAAATGTATAACTGCTGTTCTACTGATTATATGTTTGTTGTTTTGGTGTCAAATAATTTATTAAAATGTAATCTATGTTTCTAAAATGGTGTGTGGTTTTTCCTGTGTTGTGTTTTCACTTTAATACTGTTTGTGTTCTGCATAAATACTTTAAACATTGCCTTTTAAGCCCGACTGCTTTTGTGCCAAGCTACCAGAGGGTAAAGCACAGATTAATTTAGTGACTCTTTATGGTTCACCCTGACAATATTTTTGGCTGTTAATTCAGAAGGGCTCACACCCCACAGGGTCGGCTCCTCCGTTAAGGCAGAGGAGCGTTTCCCTGCTAAACAATTGCCTCCAGAGATATAAAAATAAAATGGTAATAAGGTTAATTTATTACCATTTTATTTTTCAAAACCCCGTCCCGAGCCGAGTGTCAGGACGGGGGATGGGGCTTTCTGACTTCTGCTGCTGCCAGTCAGACAGCAGCAGAAAGCAGTGATAGGCAGGGCACTTTAAGTTTAATATGCGAATGTCATTTTGGCCGGCTGGCTTGCAACTGCCAGCCAGACATGCGCATTTTAAACCTCTCTAACGCAGCTGTCTTAGACAGTTGGGTTAGAGACAGCATAGGGCCCCAGTGCCCTCGGGAGTGGTGAGAGAGGCCACTCCCTCCAATCCTGGTGCTGCTCTCATGCAGCATGAGAGCAGCACTAGGATTGGTTACTGCAGTTTCCTGGAGCCTGCCTGCCTGGAGAAGACCTGAGCGAAGAAGAGGATATCAAGACAGGAAGGTAAAGGGGATTATTTTTTGTTAACTCATTTTTTTACTATTATTTTTGTACCCCCTGCCCCACCACCCTCCTTACATGCCAACCCGCTGACACCACAGTAAACCAAGCCAATTTCTCAAGTAATGTATTTACAGGGGCGGCTCCTCTGCTAAGGCGGAGGAGCATCACCCCACTGCTTTTCAGCGGTGTAAAAAAGGAAAAATAAAATGATAATAACACAATGTTATTATCATTTTATTGTTCCCTGCTGAGGCAGTTTGGCGGGGCTGGGCTGCTCTGCTCACAGAGCAGGGGGAGGAGTGGTGAGTGCACTCTGTAAGTGCACATAGTGGTTTGGTCAGCCGTCTTTGCCGGCCAAACAGTCATGCACACTTTGCATGTTCTCCACCAGCTGTATTATAGCCTGGGTAGAGAACATGCACAGACTCAAAGTTCCCGTCTGAGCACTGAACCACGGCACTCAGACCAATCACAACGCTGCTGACATTCTGCACCACAAACCTGATATGAACATACACAAAATGACTTTTCAGCATGGAGCATTAATCTCCTTATTATCTATGCAAAAGAGGCATAAGAGAGTGGAAATAGCACAAACACCCATAGAATTTCACACAAAGCGAGATCTATTAAAATAATGTGATCTGGCTTTGCCCCTAAAATCCTAGCACCAAATGAATCCAGATGCAAAAAAGGGCCAAGTGGAATATTGCATGCTATTCCCATGCATAACATGTAATTTGCATAACATTACATATTTTGTGCAATTTTCTATTGAACAGTGGCCACTGCATAGAGATTTAGACTGGAGGTTGAACTGTAAGTTCAGATTTCATAGTAGAAACCAATAGGTTGACATTGTTAGCATCACCCAAAACAGCTACAGCCCTTCAGATTGAAAATAGCTTTTGTGGACTAGTCAATATGGGTACACGGGGACACTAAAATAGTTTGTTTACCCCTTTTACATAGTAGGCATCCTACCTTGTGGTCTGCAAGGTCGACTTAGGAGTGACTTATGTAATATTTATAAGGAGCGTACTTTAATATCCAAATCATTTTTGACACGTTTTCTTCTAGGTATAAAGGCTGCATGAGGCAGGCTTCACAGGAAGACCTGAAGACATGTTTTCTTTGTCACCCTAGTGGATGGCACAACTTGCTGCAGTTCATAGTTGACATTTAACTTTTCAAAGCCATTAGTGTATTTCCTACATCATATAAGGCCTTAGTGGAAAGGAAAGCAGGCCATTAAGGGGTTAGCCAACTTTGCCATACTTTAGGGTCACAGAATATACATTGGGGTCTGGCCTGTAGTGCCCCAGTGTACAGAGCTAAAAATAACAGCATTACCGGTCAGCAAACAAATGGGAGTGACCACACACAAAAAAGCAATTTCTCACACATGTTTCTATGTATTCAAAAAATGTTCTCCAGAAAAAGAGAACTCAAGGCAAACAGTGCTATGTAGTGGTATGGCTTTCTATCATTTAAAAATCTGCAAGTATTTGTTTTCTGAAGCAATGCAGGACCCTGGAAAGTGCAGGAAACTAGATTAATGTATCTATAAAACAGCCAGGCCTTTTTGCTTTTACCAGTGCTTGTCACTTATTTTGCCATTTTGTTCAGTAGCAGGGTACAACTTCTGATACATTATTGGTCTTGGAGAAGTTTCAGAACTGTAGATTTTTGACCGTGAACTTGTTAAACATAAGATGTCCTTATATGTGTTTCAAAGTCTCCAACTGTCTAATGGCAGATGTACAGATCAGGAAAAGTCCATTGTGAAGATTTAGTATGCATGAATTAAGTGTAAGATTTTAAAAGCATCAGAGTGTGTGGTCCACAAAATAAATGGTGTTTTCCTCTGTGTCAAGGGTGTTACACTTTTGCCAGTAACCTGGATAGGGGGATACATTCTGATCCTTTAGCAAACCCTAGTTCTCTCAAGGATGAGAATTTAAAAATGTTCTGCACACATCGCCTCTCCTCCCCTGCAATTTTCCCCAGATAACTTTTGAACTTACCAGGGGAATGTGATATCTATTCATACGTATGTGAAATTATTCCCTGGCTAACTTTTCCTACCATAATGTTTAAAATTCTGGCTATACAGATGAGAACTGCACAAGATGCATTTGGTCAGATGTGAATACTCTTAATCTGGTCTTAATGGTAAGCTATGATAATGAAAGCTCACCGTTACACTAAGAAGGCACATAAAAAAGTTATTTTTGGAACTCCTTTGTATAGATGAAAAGATGCAAACCAGAATCTGATGATAATTGTCAAAGTAACTTAATTTCATTTTGATGCCATGTAGAAATGTATTCTGGAACATACCCAATTTTATCAAAATGTTAGGGCAGTTTTAATGTCAGGATTTCAACTTATTGAATGGCTTGTAGCCTAATGGTAATAAGAACATCAATCACATTCCACATAAACCGGGGCATATTTTAATAGCAGACCCTATGAATCAAGAACAATTCAGCTTAACATGAAATCTTCCAAGATGTGAGTAATATTTAGGACACTGATTCAAATGTACAACCAAAGTGAGCACCTAGCTAGGCAGTTAAAAATAAATTGAGGGAATGCACTGATCATAAGAGTCCAGTGCCACCATTAGCGCCCAGCAGTTTCTATGCTATTTTATAGGAGTCCAAAATGCTGCTATACTGCAGTAACTTCTTAGAGCAAATGCCAGCAGAGCTTCACTTGGAAAGGAAAGCATAAATCATCTATACAATTGATTCAAAAGGATTTTTGCTTAATATTTAAAACACAATCTTGGATCTTAATCAAACCTACTCTGCAATTTATGACATAAACTGAAACTAATTTTAAAGTAAATTCAGTCTCTGACACTGGTAGAGGTCAGGCAAGGAGGTCAATGATCAGTCTGACCTAAACCAAGCGACAGAGGTCGTTTCTGAATCAAACTATATTTAAATAAAACATGCTGTTGCAGAAGGAATATATTACCTTATGATAGACCATAATATCTTCTCACCAACTCTGAAATCTAATTGTGATCAGTTTTTGTCCCCTGATCCTTATTATTCAAAGGAAGCATTGACTATTGATCATACAGTTGCAAATTGCACCCCTTATAGGACCTATAAGTGTTAAAGGGTTACTGCCACTATTCTCCCCATTGATGCTTCGATTGGAGCAGATGGTAGTGATAGTCAGTCAGATATTTGAACCCAGCTCCTGGTGTCCCTCCATTTATTAATATACTATGAGACTGAAGCTAAACAGGGCTGCCTATAGAAATCTAAAGATCAGGCATGTGAGTGGTCAATGAGAGCTAACCCGTGACCAACAGATATTTGATGTTTTAATCACCAATATTTTTTTATGCTAGGTCTGTTTGAATCGTTGCACGCTGAACATTCAGTAGAAAAATATAAGCACATTCTGCTTAAAAATTATTGAAAATAGCAGGTTTCAAAAAGAGGGACTAGTAGGCGTGATTGTCAATACTGTTGATATAGCTCAATAACTTATAGGGCATAACTTCAAAGGTTTGTAGCTATATTCCGAGGATTAGAATCCTTTTTTGAGGAAAACGTCTTGGAATTGTTCAGCTCACCTTTGGGCTCTAATCAACCTTTAATATTTATGGTCAAATTTAGTCTGTAGACTGGCCAGGAATACAGTTGAATTATCTTATATTTTTTGACCCACTTGGAAGCTCTAGAAGATTTGCAATGAATTAATTCGGACATATTTCAGATTGTTGGCTTACAAATAACAATATTTCTACTAGTTCCATTCAGATCCGGTTCCAGCCCAAGGCTGATCATGCTGCATATTTTACCTTCTGAGAATCATAAGGATCTGAACTACTATATTTAGGAGTCATACTGAAATTGTGAAATGTAATATGAAAAGGCTGACACCTCAAGCAAAGGTGGTACCTCATTTGTTGTTAACAAAATGGCTTCACAATTGAATTCAACTGTATCTAGATTTGTTAATGCCATCTTCCATGAGAGCAAAGTTCCTAACTGGTTAAAAAGATCTTGGGTCACTCTCCATTGCATAAAAAGCCTAGAGAAGGTAGTGAAAGTTGTCTACACCACCTCCAATCCCTTATATTCAGGATGTATACCACATTGAAGCACTGGAAGGACACTGTTAGACGCAAGGGAGAGAGTATTGAGGGCTGCAGATAGGGGACTCCTTTGAGTTGGTTTCAAGGCCGCAAGAAAAAACTTAAAAGATTGTTGTGATGCATCTCATGCATTGTATCCTTTAACATGCCTTATGATGTATTTGCCTTTAGAATGTATGTGTCTTGGCAACAGAATGTACTGATTCATTCCTCTGAGAGCTGTTGGCAGAGCTGGTCTTCCTGGCTCTGCTGTCCATGTAGCCAATAAACTACCAGCTTCTAACACATCCTGTGTGCATGGTTACTACAAAATTATGGCGACGATTCTTGGCTACATGGAGGAACCCACGCAGCTGTCTTCATGATATCTGAACTTACTCGGCACCTGTCTTCAAGATATCTGAACTGACTCCTGTTTCCTGTCTCAACTTGTTCTACACAACTGCTGAGCAACAACTATCTGGACTTCTAATACGAGGTATTTTGTGTCTGCTTAATGACTGCTTGCGCTCCACTTTGTGTTTTTTAAAGACGCTTCGTCTTTTCATCAAGGAGAAAGTGTTTATTTTTGTAGCGCTAGCAACTGCCACTTGCTGTGCACTCCATGCTGGAAAATTCCCTTTTGGGCTGTTTTGGGTTACCTTGGACATTGTTTCCGGCGCGACAGAGAGACTGTGTATTTTTGTTGTCAAGCAACCGCCATCTCTCCTCGCGCATTCAAACCCTAACCCAGTTAGCGCCTACCTTGTTCCAGCCTTCGCGAGCCTGCCTTTCCTCCGTCCATTCACGAGATCCTTCACGTCTTCAGGCCGTGACATCATCTCGTCACATCACGCTGCGTCAAGGCGGCCATCTTAGGACATTGGGAAGTTTTTTTTTTCTTTGTGCACGTAACGCAGTTGTCATTTTGGTTAAGTCGGCCCAAAAGCATTGGGTTTCCACGACAACGCGCAACGCTGTGGCCATTTTGGTGAAGTCAGGTTTTCATGACAACGCGTGTCCTTTCATCGGCGGTGACACACACACCATTTCAAGCGTTGATTACCTTCACAACGCGTGTCAATTCATCGGCGGTGACACGCACAACTGTTTATGCATTTATTGCCTTGACAACTTCACAACGCGTGTCAATTCATCGGTGGTGACACGCACACCTGTTTAAGCATTTATTGCCTTGACAACAAGTGTTTCTTCATCATCGGTGACACGCACACCACCTCAAGCGTTTTCCTTTTCCGGATAGTATGTGTTGTTTCTTGTTAGGTGACACGCACACCACATACACTTAGTGTATATTGTTGCTATTCTCCTGCTATCATTTGCGCATTTGTGCTGCACTTATGCTGTGAGACACTGAGTTAATTTATTCACCAGTGTTCACTATCATACTAAGTTGTGTACAATCTGCATACAATTTTCACTGCTGTCTCAGTAATAGTGTAAATTTTAGGTCGCATTCTGTTAGTTACTTTTGTTCCTTTTAATTCCATTTTAGCTTTGTTTGTACCCTCTGCACCATTTCTTTCCCTCACATACCATCTCTGACTGAATTGTGCAGTATGCAATCCGTTAACCCACCACCTTCATTTCTTGACTCTCCTGGTGATCCCCCAGTTCGGTGGGAAGTCTGGTACGATGCGTTTCAAATGTACTTGGGTGCCATAGGTGCTTTGCGTTTTGGTGCAGAAAGGAAGAAATGTCTTCTTCTACACTCACTAGGATTTGAGGGAAGATCCATATTTAAACATTTGCCACCTCTTTCGCAAGAAGAACTCAATAGAATCGACGAGTATGAAGAAACTATCATCAAGCTGAGAACTAGGTTCGACAGACAACCGAGTCTTATGGTCTTAAGGCATACATTTTTCAAGAGGAAGCAAACCGAAGGAGAAGATGTGGATGCATACATCTCTGTTTTGCGAAGATTAGCTGCTGATTGCAAGTTTGAAAATTTTACCGAGCAACTCATCAGAGACCAATTTACTTGTCATTGTAAAGACAAAAGCATACGTCAGAAATTACTGAGCTTGGGTAATCCGTCTCTTGACGAGGTTATTAAGATAGCCAAAAGCATTGAGATATCCATTGTTTCGCTCAAGGAGCTAGAGGACAAACCCACAGATGGTGTTAATGTTATTAACACCAATAATCTTGTGAGGCCACGGGGCAAAACAATGCCATCATCCAGTCAACTCACTAAACCAAAACCTGATATAGGGAGTTTTTCAAATGGATATGGTAATAATAGGTGCATCAAGTGTGGTAATCCTCCACATAGCAAGGGTTCACGATGTCCTGCAAGCAATGTTATGTGCAATTATTGCAAAAAGATGGGGCATTTTGCCAAGGTCTGTTTAAAAAAAAATAGGAATTCAAGGAAACCAACAGTCTGCACTGTTGAATCTGACTGTGAATCAGATCCTGAAGTTATTTCTGTTGTCAGTTATCCTGTTAATGTCAACCCTTCTGAAGGTCATTATGATCAAGGTGTTGTGGTGGGTGACCCTTCGTCATGCATTGATCCCATTGTGGACATCGATGTTGGGAGTCACAAGGTGAAGTTGTTAGTAGACTCAGGGGCAAAAATCACCATGATTACTCAAGAATTGTTTAATGAGTCGTGGAATGGTTCTCAAGCTCTTTCCCCTCCTGACCGCTCTCCCGTTTCGTATGAGGGACGGAAGATAGATTTAGTGGGATTCTTTGAAGAAGAGTTGATATTTAAAGGCAGGAGGATAAAAGGAAAAATATATGTTGCGGTGAAAGGCCTCAACATATTGGGTTGGTTTCATCAGGGGCTTTTTGGGATGATATTGAAACCTGGAACCAAGGAACAGGTATTAGTAGTCAACTGCGAAGATCCTAGCATCACTTGGAAAAACAGATTTCCTGATGTCTTTAGTAAAAACCTGGGAAAAATCAAAGGCTTTAGACATAAAATTATTGTTAAAAATGGAGCGATTCCCATTAAGCACAAACTTAGAGGGGTACCGTTTAGTGTGAGGGAGGACCTAGAAAAGGAATTAAAGGGGTTATGTGATAAAGGGATCATCGAACCAACTGACTCCTCATTGTGGCTCTCTCCCTTGGTGGTGGCAAGGAAAAGGGGAGGTGATCTTCGGGTCTGTGTGGACTTGAGATCACTAAATAAGGAAATATGGGTAGATTCTCACCCCTTACCAAAAATTAACGACTTATTTTCTTTCACCAAGGGAGCACGTTACTTCACCAAACTAGATCTAGCTTCTGCATACCATCAGGTGGAATTGGACCCAGAATCACGTCATCTGACTGCATTTGTGTCGCCTCTGGGAACTTTTCGCTACTGTCGCATGCCATTTGGTCTTGCCTCAGCCGCATCTGTTTTCCAGAGGATAATGAGCAACATACTCAAGGGTGTTGATGGCGTCCTGGTGTTTCAAGATGATGTACTCATTTTTGGAAATGATATTGCATCTCATGATAATGTCCTAGAGAAAGTATTAACACTGTTCAAAGAACGTGGTGTAGTGTTAAAGGAAGAGAAATGCAAATTTCTGTGTTCAAAAGTTGAATACTTGGGGCATGTTATATCTCATGATGGAGTCAGTCCTCGTCCAGGCTTACTTCAAGCCATTTTGGATGCCCCCGAGCCAGTGGACAAAGCAGGGGTCAAGTCGCTTTTGGGATTATGTGAGTACTACTCACAGTTCATTCCCAACTTTGCATCCATGGCACATCCCATAAGTAATCTACTCAAGAAGGGAGTCAAGTTTGAATGGGGAGAAGAGTGTGTTGTTGCTTTTAGGTTGGTTAAGTCGGCCTTGAAAGATGGACCTATTTTGAAACCTTTTGACCCTAGTTTGTCTTGTTGTGTCACAGTGGACGCGAGTCAGGCAGGTATTGGTGCCACCTTAACCCAATGGGACAAGAATTGTGAAAATACTGTATGTATCGCATCCAGAGTGTTAAGGACTCCTGAGCTCCAGTACTCGGTCATTGAGAAGGAGTTGCTGGCCTGTTCCTGGGCGATAGAAAAGTTTCGACCTTACATCTGGGGGAAGTGGTTTTTACTCTTAACGGATCATAAGCCACTTGTAAACATTTTGGGGGGGAGTGTGAGTAAGTGCTGTTCCCGAGAATTATGCGTATGGTGACGAAACTTTTGCAGTACCAGTTCAGAGTGGAACACATTTCTGGTGGGAAAAAGGGACGGGCAGATTTCCTTTCCCGTTTTCCTGTCAAGGTGAGCGAACATGATGAAGTCAATCTAGAGGACTTTACCAATGAGGACTGTGATGACTGTCTAGTTGCTGTGTTAGACCTTCCTGACCTTGATCTGGGTTCGGAGACTGATTGGGTCCAGGCATTGGAATCTGACTGTGTGATTCGTGAAGTTTTTACTTATGTGAGAAATGGGTGGCCGAGAGAAAAAGCTCTTCCAGCAACTCTCCAGCCTTTCTGGAAGGTTGAGGATGAGCTATCCATAGAAGATGGTTTGTTGCTGAGGGGGGACAAGTTTGTGCCTCCTGATGTCTTCCGTAAAACTATCATTGATAGGGCTCATGAAGGCCATCTCGGCTCTACTCTCACCAAACGACGCATCCGGGGCACATATTGGTGGCCGAGTATGGATGCAGAGATTGATCTGGTGGTTGCTAATTGTTGTGTCTGTGGTGCGGCTGACAAAAGTTTGAAAGTTTCTGTTCCTCCTTTGATCCCTATTGAGTATCCCAAAGGTCCCTGGATGAAACTGGGTATCGATGTCATGGGGCCCTATGAAATCCTTCCTGGGGGTTCTCGCTTCATCCTGGTCCTCATGGATTATACATCTAGATGGCCAGAGGTGAAAATGGTGAGGGAGGCTAACACAAAAACCGTTGTGGAGTTTCTCAAAGAGGTGTGGTTGAGAGAGGGTGTTCCTGAGACTATCGTTTCGGACAATGGAAAACAGTTTGTCAGCATGGAATTTGAATCTTTTCTTGTTGAGTCAGGAGTCAAACACCACAAGAGCTCCCTTTACCACCCACAAACTAATGGTTTAGTGGAGCGGATGAATCGGGTGGTGGGGGAGTGTATTAAGTGGGCTAGAGCAGGTGGTCATGACATTCACAAGGCTCTGAACACAACGGTGTGGTTTTATAGAACTACGCCACACTCTTCTACGAAGATTTCGCCCTTTGAGCTTTTGCGGGGACGTAAGCCCAACACCAGTTTTAGACCAGCCTGGATGAGCAAGTGGGTCAGGTCTGAATCTGATGTTGCCCAGCTAATGTCCTTTGCGAGTGAAAACATGTTGATTACTCAAGCAAAACAGAAGCAATATTTTGATTCACGGAAGGGTGCTAAACTTGTTCCACTTAACGTGGGAGACATGATCAAGATTAAAACTGCTGTGCATTCTAAGAAAGGGAACAGCAAATTCAGTGAACCAGTCAAAGTTAGAAAGATTCTTGGAAATGCTGTAAAAGTTGATGGTGGTCATTGGTGGTGAAGGTTCAGGTAAAAAATGCCACATCAGGTTCAGCGGAAGATGTTCCCTTTGGTTCCGATCAAACACGTTACAGGAGAAGCTCTAGAAACATTGTTAGACCTTCTAGATACAAGTTGTAAATTTCTTTGTTTTAGTTTCTTTTTGTTATTTTGTTCTCGTTTGGAGGAGGAGAAGATATGTTGTGATGCATCTCATGCATTGTATCCTTTAACATGCCTTATGATGTATTTGCCTTTAGAATGTATGTGTCTTGGCAACAGAATGTACTGATTCATTCCTCTGAGAGCTGTTGGCAGAGCTGGTCTTCCTGGCTCTGCTGTCCATGTAGCCAATAAACTATCAGCTTCTAACACATCCTGTGTGCATGGTTACCACAAAGATTACATAGGAGGTGGAGGCTAGTAGTGCAAAGCTTGATCCCATGATTAAGACCATTGATGTTGTGTTTGATGGCTTACTTTCTATGCAAGGCTAAAAAAATGTCCTTTACAAAAACGATACTTTTTTACTCACCATATGGTTAAGTTAAAGCCTTTGTTGTCAGAAGAATCTAGTGTTTCTATGGCTCCGGCAGTCATAGGAGATCTAGACTCAATTGCTGTTGTTTTTGTGGATGCTTCAAATAAGTTGCTCATTATCGACAACAGGGGCAGCCCTGTACACCTGAACCAGGGGCAATCAATATTTGGTCCTAACAACGGTTCAAGATATCATGAATATACCAATTTTACAAACAATCACTAACAACAAATTAAACTTTTAGAAAAAGAGAAAACTATGTAACAAAACTAAATAGAAAAGGAAGAAGAGGAAGAAGAACCCATATGAGAGATATTAGAAAAGTATACCAAATTTATTCAATACATAGATATTAAAAACAATTTAAGACAATACGCTCAGAAACATACACTGGTACATAAAAAATTTGTTGTACAATACAAAACCAGACAAGTGGCAAACAGAAGGGATTACATAGCAAGGGAGGTTCAGGACAAAACTGAAACAACAACAAGCAAAACGATGCGTCCTTCGTTAGTTACGGTCACATATGCATCGACGGCGTTTCGACCTTTGTATAATTATAAGGTCATCATCAGGACAAGAATTTTCAACTGAGCATCCAAAGAAATCTATAAAATACAGAAATTATATTCATATAGGTATATATACACATTTCAATATTTCTAGAGGGCAGAGAACTAAAAAGATTAAAAGGAAAAGAAAAAGCAATAAAGAAGGTGAAAGAAAATTTGCACCAGCACACCAAATGTGAAAACCAAAAGTATTTCCTAAAAGAAAATTTCACAAGTGAGATACCATCACCTAGACGTTAAGAAGAAAGAGAATAAAAAGAAGTTCACCTATTTCGAGGGGACACTGCACCCCAGATGATTTCACAAGTTTGAGTGGTGTACAAAAATTGTACAAAACGACGGAAAACAGAACTGAAATAAAGAAAATTATTAATGAACTGATCCTATATGGAGGGTTGGAAATTTTTTGAGAAGAATTGCATGTATGCCACTTACTTCTAGATACAAGATGCAAAGTTGTGGCATGCACAACTTGTGTTATTAAAATGCACCTCGCCAATGGCTAAAGGAAATTAGAACTGAAATAAAGAAGGATATTAATAAACCGAGACTATGTGCAGTTTTGGGAAGTTTTTATAAAAATTGCATGTGTGCCACTTACTTCTAGATACAATGATGCAAAGTTGTGGTGTGCACAACTTATGTTGTTAAAAGTAATCTCCCCAGTGGCTAAAAGAAATTAGAACAATAAGATGGAGCGAATAAGGCTGAGATGTTTAGGGCCAAACAAAATGTGTGACAAAAGTGAAAATTGCACAGCACCCGAACCAGCTACAACATCAAAAAGCCTGGTAATGGATCTATCAAACATCTTACACTTGCAAGGACAGTTACAAGGCTTGCAATAAAGCTATCGAGCTACGACATCTGCAATGCTGGTAGTAGATCTATCAAACATCCTACATTTGCCAAGACAGTTATAAGGCTTGTAATAGAACTATCGAACATCTAAGAATTGTAAATATAGTTGAATATATAGGGGATCCAACCCACAGGAACCCATAATAGAGACCATAATTACCTGCATATATTAATATTACAGAGCTAGCCAGGGGATGGGAGAACAAATCTCCTGTGTGCTTCACTCAAACATTAGGGCTAAAAAAACGATAAAGAAGAGAGAAAATGTTCCCATATGCCAAACACAATAAATCGCTACTCTAAAATAATATATTTCAGAATCTGAACCAATTAGTCAAAAGGACATATAAATTGATCCCCAGAGATACGAATGAACTACTCGATAGAGATTAGTTAGATTAAACAGAAGCCTGCAATGGAAAGTATCAACAAGCAGACGACTATAATACAATTCATTATATTCAGTTGGTACCAGCAGTATATTGGTACACAAATCAGGGGGTTCCCAGTTCAAAGAAATTGGAAAGGACACAGGATGAGGAGTCCTCAGACTATAGTGTCCCCTTACAGTTTTATTTTACCGAGTAGTGTAAGCTCAGGATATCAAACTCACCGAAACGTCCCTCACGCGGCATTAAAGTCTGGAAGCCACAATACACAACCGATGGTGGCTATAATTAGCGTCAGCAAAACGCGGACACCCGGAACCACTGGCTGAACGCTAAAGACAAAAAATGGACTCGACAAGAATTATGTCCAAATCGTGCGCCATCTTTAAATGGAGGCTCGGTGATTTAAATGAGCTACTCACGGGGCAATATTAAGGATGGACTTCGTTGAAAATATGTAAAAACATATGCCCTCCTAAAATGTAGGCTCAAACATCAAATAAACAACCAACCGCGGTCACCGAGAACCACTGGCTGGACGCTGAAAACTAAAATTGAACTTAGAAAGAGTAATATACAAATCGTGCGTCATCTTTAAACGAAGGCTCGAAGATGACACTGAGGACGGACTCAAAGGAGATTATGTCCAAAATAGGCGCCATTTTGAAATTCTCGGCCCAAGAGTCGAATAAGCAATTCTTAAGGAAGGGAACCCGACCATGCGGCTAAGGCCACTGTCACCCACAGTTGGAATCAAAAAATTAAATGTGCAACCTCAGTGTAAAAATCAAAATAGAAAAAAATAAGAGAATTAGATCATATAAACCAAAAAGACAACAAAGAAAAAGAAAAAATCATTAACAATTTTACATGATTTTGAAATCAATACCCTAACAATACAACATAACAAAAGAACATTAACAACCAAATTGATGTCGGACAATACAAATACGTAGCATATCAGACAATACAAAATACGTGGCATGTCACTAATCAATTGGCATAATTATGAATCATTCTCCTTGTCAGTTGATCATAGACAACAATTCAGTTTTTAGACTGGTCAATTTCAGAAAAGTTAATTTAGAGTAGGCCTAAGCCACAAAATGTTGTCATCTCCATTTGACAGTACAATACCAATTAGTTTTCTTTGTCAGTTAATTATAGACAATAATTCAATTTATAGACAGATCAATTTCTGAAAATTAGTTTCTTTTATATATTATTAAAAGGGACAATGGCCTTCGCCACGTAATTTTGATACATCCATATATCAATAAAATAACACCCAAACATATAAAATAAACACTAACAATTATAATCAAACAATTCAGAAACAAAATAAGGGGAGGGATTCAAATCTTCCTGTATACAACTAACAGAAAAAAGGAGGTTATTAATATAGCAGAGCTAGCCAGGGGTTGGGAGAACAAATCTCCTGTCTGCTTCACTCAAACGTTAGGGCTAAAAAAACGATAAAGAAGAGAGAAAATGTCCCCATATGCCAAACACAATAAATCGCTACTCTAAAATAATATATTTCAGAATCTGAACCAAGTAGTCGAAAGGACATATAAATTGATCCCCAGAGATACGAATGAACTACTCGATAGAGATTAGTTAGTTCAAACAGAAGCCTGCAATGCAAAGTATCAACAAGCAGACGACTATAGTACAATTCACTATATTCAGTTGGTACAAGCAGTATATTGGTACACAAATCAGGGGGTTCCCAGTTCAAAGAAATTGGAAAGGACACACGATGAGGAGTTCTCAGACTATAGTGTCCCCTTACAGTTTTATTTTACTGAGTAGTGTAAGCTCAGGATATGAAACTCACCGAAACGTCCCTCACGCGGCGTTAAAGTCTGGAAGCCACAATACACAACCGATGGTGGCTATAAATAGCGTCAGCAAAACGCGGACACCCGGAACCACTGGCTGAACGCTAAAGACAAAAAATGGACTCGACAAGAATTATGTCCAAATCGTGCGCCATCTTTAAATGGAGGCTCGGTGATTTAAATGAGCTACTCACGGGGTAATATTAAGGATGGACTTCGTTGAAAATATGTAAAAACATATGCCCTCCTAAAATGTAGGCTCAAACATCAAATAAACAACCAACCGCGGTCACCCAGAACCACTGGCTGGACGCTGAAAACTAAAATTGAACTTAGAAAGAGTAATATACAAATCGTGCGTCATCTTTAAACGAAGGCTCGAAGATGACACTGAGGACGGACTCAAAGGAGATTATGTCCAAAATAGGCGCCATTTTGAAATTCTCGGCCCAAGAGTCGAATAAGCA
Organism: Calotriton arnoldi; assembly: GCA_963921515.1. Lineage (NCBI taxonomy): Eukaryota > Metazoa > Chordata > Amphibia > Caudata > Salamandridae > Calotriton > Calotriton arnoldi. The sequence continues at coordinate 477,227 of CAWUFW010008937.1, forward strand.
ATTCTTAAGGAACGGAACCCGACCATGCGGCTAAGGCCACTGTCACCCACAGTTGGAATCAAAAAATTAAATGTGCAACCTCAGTGTAAAAATCAAAATAGAAAAAAATAAGAGAATTAGATCATATAAACCAAAAAGACAACAAAGAAAAAGAAAAAATAACAATTTTACATGATTTTGAAATCAATACCCTAACAATACAACATAACAAAAGAACATTAACAACCAAATTGATGTCGGACAATACAAATACGTAGCATATCAGACAATACAAAATACGTGGCATGTCACTAATCAATTGGCATAATTATGAATCGCTCTCCTTGTCAGTTGATCGTAGCCAACAATTCAGTTTTTAGACTGGTCAATTTCAGAAAAGTTAATTTAGAGTAACAATGGCCTTAGTCACAAAATGTTGTCACCTCCATATGACAGTACAATAACAATTAATTTTCCTTGTCAGTTAATTATAGACAATAATTCAATTTATAGACAGATCAATTTCTGAAAAATTAGTTTCTTTTATATATTATTAAAAGTGACAATGGCCTTCACCACGTAATTTTGATACATCCATATATCAATAAAATAACACCCAAACATATAAAAAAAACTAACAATTATAATCAAACAATTCAGAAACAAAATAAGAGGAGGGACTCAAATCTTCCTGTATACAATTAACAGAAAAAGGAGGTTCAGACCTATCTATTTACAACTAACAGATTCATGAGTTTTATATAGACCACAGAATGTATAGGTAACTCTAGTGCATGATGGTTAGACCTCAGTTATCTATCTGTTCTTCAACTAAATATTACAGAATGGCATTCCTCCATCGTATTGAGGCCATTGTTGATACTATCACAACGAAGGATCCAACAACATTCGCTTTTATTCAAAATATTGGAGATACTGCCACCTCTGGGAGGAGTCCGTATAACCTCAATGACCTGCCAACGCATGTCAGAGGGTGCATGATTCAGTTCCAGAAAATGAGATACTAAAGGGGCATTCTCAGTTTTGCAACAAATTCGACTCTTATGTTGGCCCGGACGTAACTGGAATTTCTGTGTTGTCTGGCCAACATAAATAAGGTCACACGGGCACCAAATGGCGTACACAACATTCTGTGTATTACAGTTGGAGTAATCCCGCAAATCATGACAGATATTTCCATGAATAAATTGTTTAGTATTAAGGCTGGAGTCACACATAAGGCAACCCCCACACCTATAATGTCCCAGAATTTTATTCAGACCCCAAATGGTCGTTAAATTTGCATGTTCAATACGGGGCAATACAGCTCGGACCAAGTGGTCCCTAAGGTTTTTCCCTCTTTTATAGGAAAACAGGGGCTGTTCCTGTGTGATTCCGGTAGATACAACCAATGGCCAATGTTTCGTAATAATGGCAGAAATTCGATTGCTTTGTGTGCCAAAGGTAGTAACACATGGGATCCTATTGGTTTGTTTTTTTGTTTTGGGAGTCAACAGAAATTCTCGATGGTTATACCATGCTCTCTTCATGGATCTTTTAATCAGTTTCTTGGGGTAGCCTCGTTGCCTGAGTTTTTCTGCCAGTTTCTCTGCCTCTCTAAAGTAATCATCCCTGAAGAAACAGTTTCTGCAAATACGCAAAAACTGCCCAAAAGGCAGACCGTCTCTCAAGCCTCTTGGGTGGTTGCTAGAGTATTCTAGCAGTATATTATGGGTAGTGGGTTTAGCGAATAGTTTCGTTGTTAGACTACCTTCATGGGGAAAAATCGTCAGATCCAAAAAATCAGCCTGAGTGTTACTTGCATGAGAGGTGAACTTCAAATCAGAAGAACAAGAGTTCAACCAACTCAAAAAAACAGTCGTCAGAACTAGTACCGGTCCAAATGAAAAAAATGTCATCAATGTAGCGTCGCCAATGGCGTACGCTAGTAAAGTAAGGATTATTGTTGGAGTCATAGATAAAACACTGTTCAAAATTGTCAACAAATAAAATAGCAAAATTGGGGGCATAAGAAGCCCCCATAGATGTCCCTTTAGTCTGTAAATAATACTGTCCATCAAACTCAAAATAATTACGTGTTAGTGAAATTGTCAGTAGTTCAAAAATAAAGTCAGTCGGGACCAACACTGGAGCAGGACGTGTATCCAGGACTTTTTTGATTACCTTAATACCTTCCATTTGGGGAATGTTGGTGTATAAGGACTCGAGGTCCAAACACACCAACAATTCAGATTCAGGACAAAATTGCATTGCTTCCAGTTGTAAAATGATATCACCACTCTCACGTACATAACCGCGAGTAGCCGTGGCAAAATCCTTAATAAAGATGTCAATATATCTGCAAAGTGGTTCCAGGACCGACCCACAGCCAGAGACTATGGGTCGGCCTGGAGGATTTATCAAATCCTTGTGTACCTTTGGAAGGGTATACAGTACAGGGGTCCTAGGAGTTTTTGAATTAAGGAAAACAAATTCCTTATTACTAAGAAACTCAGCAGATTTTGCATTGGTTGTCACAGTTGTAATCAATTTCTGAATCTCCGGAAGGGGATTAGTTCTCAAAATCCGGTAATGATTAACGTTGTTAAGCTGGCGCTTAATTTCCAGTTTATATTTGCCAATAGATTGTACAACTATCCCACCGCCCTTATCGGCGGATTTAGTAATAACTTCCTGGTTTTGTTTCAGCATTCTCAAAGCTTGCCGCTCAGTCAGGGAAATGTTACAAGGTATATACTCAAAGTCCTTGTTCAAAGCTAAAACTTCTTTTAGAACCATTAATTCGAAGGCTAACAGCGCGACTGGCATCTTGTTTGCAGGAGGATTAAAAGTCAAAGGAGGCCTTAATCCAGAAGGATGTGTATGCCATTTGACGCCCGTGTGACCTTATTTATGTTGGCTAGACAACACAGAAAATCAAGTTACGTCTGGGCCAACATAAGAGTCGAATTCGCTGCAAAACTGAGAATGCCCCTTTAGTATCTCATTTTCTGGAACTGAATCATGCACCCTCTGACATGCGATGGCAGGTCTTTGAGGTTAAAAGGACTCCTCCCAGAGGTGGCAGTATCTCCAATATTTTGAATAAAAGCGAATGTCGTTGGATCCTTTGTTGTGATAGTATCAACAAGGGCCTCAATACGATGGAGGAATGCCATTCTGTAATATTCAGTTGAAGAACAGATAGATAACTGAGGTCTAACCATCATGCACTAGAGTTACCTATACATTCTGTGGTCTTACTAGAACTCATGAATCTGTTAGTTGTATATAGATAGGTCTGAACCTCCTTTTTTCTGTTAGTTGTATACAGGAAGATTTGAATCCCTCCCCTTATTTTGTTTCTGAATTGTTTGATTATAATTGTTAGTGTTTATTTTATATGTTTGGGTGTTATTTTATTGATATATGGATGTATCAAAATTACGTGGCGAAGGCCAGTGTCACTTTTAATAATATATAAAAGAAACTAATTTTTCAAAAATTGATCTGTCTATAAATTGAATTATTGTCTATAATTAACTGACAAAGAAAATGAATTGTTATTGTACTGTCATATGGAGGTGACAAAATGTTATGGCTAAGGCCATTGTTACTCTAAATTAACTTTTCTGAACTTGACCAGTCTGAAAACTGAATTGTTGTCTACGATCAACTGACAAGGAGAATGATTCATAATTATGGCCAATTGATTAGTGACATGCCACGTATTTTGTATTGTCTGATATGCTACGTATTTGTATTGTCCGAAATCAATTTGGTTGTTAATGTTCTTTTGTTATGTTATATTGTTAGGCTATTGATTTCAAAATCATGTAAAATTGTTAATGATTTTTTCTTTTTCTTTGTTGTCTTTTTGGTTTATATGATCTAATTCTCTTATTTTTTTCTATTTTGATTTTTACACTGAGGTTGTACATTTAATTTTTTGATTCCAACTGTGGGTGACAGTGGCCTTAGCCGCATGGTCGGGTTCCCTTCCTTAAGAATTGCTTATTCGACTCTTGGGCCGAGATTTTAAAATGGCGCCTATTTTGGACATAATCTCCTTTGAGTCCGTCCTCAGTGTCATCTTCGAGCCTCCGTTTAAAGATGACGCACGATTTGGACATTACTCTTTCTAAGTTCATTTTTAGTTTTCAGCGTCCAGCCAGTGGTTCTGGGTGACCGCGGTTGGTTGTTTATTTGATGTTTGAGCCTACATTTTAGGAGGGCATATGTTTTTACATATTTTCAACGAAGTCCATCCTTAATATTACCCCGTGAGTAGCTCATTTAAATCACTGAGCCTCCATTTAAAGATGGCACACGATTTGGACATAATTCTTGTCGAGTCCATTTTTTGTCTTTAGCATTCAGCCAGTGGTTCCGGGTGTCCGCGTTTTGCTGACGCTATTTATAGCCACCATCGGTTGTGGATTGTGGCTTCCAGACTTTAACGCCGCGTAAGGGACGTTTCGGTGAGTTTCATATCCTGAGCTTACACTACTCAGTAAAATAAAACTGTAAGGGGACACTATAGTCTGAGGACTCCTCATCGTGTGTCCTTTCCAATTTCTTTGAACTGGGAACCCCCTGATTTGTGTACCAATATACTGCTGGTACCAACTGAATATAGTGAATTGTACTATAGTCGTCTGCTTGTTGATACTTTCCATTGCAGGCTTCTGTTTGAACTAACTAATCTCTATTGAGTAGTTCATTCGTATCTCTGGGGATCAATTTATATGTCCTTTCAACTAATTGGTTCAGATTCTGAAATATATTATTTTAGAGCAGCCATTTATTGTGTTTGGCATATGGGAACATTTTCTCTCTTCTTTATCGTTTTTTTAGCCCTAACGTTTGAGTGAAGCAGACAGGAGATTTGTTCTCCCAACCCCTGGCTAGCTCTGCTATATTAATAACCTCCTTTTTTCTGTTAGTTGTATACAGGAAGATTTGAATCCCTCCCCTTATTTTGTTTCTGAATTGTTTGATTATAATTGTTAGTGTTTATTTTATATGTTTGGGTGTTATTTTATTGATATATGGATGTATCAAAATTACGTGGCGAAGGCCATTGTCACTTTTAATAATATATAAAAGAAGCTAATTTTTCAGAAATTGATCTGTCTATAAATTGAATTATTGTCTATAATTAACTGACAAAGAAAATTAATTGGTATTGTACTGTCAAATGGAGGTGACAAAATTGTGTGGCTTAGGCCTACTCTAAATTAACTTTTCTGAAATTGACCAGTCTAAAAACTGAATTGTTGTCTATGATCAACTGACAAGGAGAATGATTCATAATTATGCCAATTGATTAGTGACATGCCACGTATTTTGTATTGTCTGATATGCTACGTATTTGTATTGTCCGACATCAATTTGGTTGTTAATGTTCTTTTGTTATGTTGTATTGTTAGGGTATTGATTTCAAAATCATGTAAAATTGTTCATGATTTTTCTTTTTCTTTGTTGTCTTTTTGGTTTATATGATCTAATTCTCTTATTTTTTTCATTTTGATTTTTACACTGAGGTTGCACATTTAATTTTTTGATACCAACTGTGGGTGACAGTGGCCTTAGCCGCATGGTCGGGTTCCCTTTCTTAAGAATTGCTTATTCGACTCTTGGGCCGAGATTTCAAAATGGCGCCTATTTTGAACATAATCTCCTTTGAGTCCGTCCTCAGTGTCATCTTCGAGCCTCCGTTCAAAGATGACGCACAATTTGGACATTACTCCTTCTAAGTTCATTTTTAGTTTTCAGCGTCCAGCCGGTGGTTCTGGGTGACCGCTGTTGGTTGTTTATTTGATGTTTGAGCCTACATTTTAGGAGGGCATATGTTTTTACATATTTTAAACGAAGTCCGTCCTTAATATTACCCTGTGAGTAGCTCATTTAAATCACCAAGCCTCCGTTTAAAGATGGCGCACGATTTGGACATAATTATTGTTGAGTCCGTTTTTTGTCTTTAGCGTTCAGCCAGTGGTTCCGGGTGTCCGCGTTTTGCTGACGCTATTTATAGCCACCATCGTTTGTGGATTGTGGCTTCCAGACTTTAAAGCCGCGTGAGGGACGTTTCGGTGAGTTTCATATCCTGAGCTTACACTATTCTGTAAAATAAAACTGTAAGGAGACACTATAGTCTGAGGACTCCTCATCATGTGTCCTTTCCAATTTCTTTGAACTGGGAACCCCCTGATTTGTGTACCAATATACTGCTGGTACCAACTGAATATAGTGAATTGTACTATAGTCGTCTGCTTGTTGATACTTTCCATTGCAGGCTTCTGTTTGAACTAACTAATCTCTATCGAGTAGTTCATTCGTATCTCTGGGGATCAATTTATATGTCCTTTTGACTAATTTGTTCAGATTCTGAAATATATTATTTTAGAGTAGCGATTTATTGTGTTTGGCTTATGGGGACATTTTCTCTCTTCTTTATCGTTTTTTGGCCCTAACGTTTGAGTGAAGCACACAGGAGATTTGTTCTCCCAAATCCTGGCTAGCTCTGCTATATTAATATATGCAGGTAAATATGATCTCTATTATGGGTTCCTGTGGGTTGGATCCCCTATATGTTCAACTATATTTACAATTCTTAGATGCTCGATAGTTCTATTACAAGCCTTATAACTGTCTTGGCAAATGTAAGATGTTTGATAGATTTACTACCAGCATTGCAGATGTCGTAGCTTGATAGCTTTATTGGAAGCCTTGTAACTGTCCTTGCAAGTGTAAGATGTTTGATAGATCCATTACCAGGCTTTTTGATGTTGTAGCTGGTTCGGGTGCTGTGCAATTTTCACTATTGTCATACGTTTTGTTTGGCCCTAAACATCTCAGCCTTATTCGCTCCATCTTATTGTTCTAATTTCTTTTAGCCACTGGGGAGATGCCTTTTAACAACATAAGTTGTGCACGCCACAACTTTGCATCATTGTATCTAGAAGTAAGTGGCACACATGCAATTTTTATAAAAACTTCCCAAAACTGCACATAGGATCGGTTTATTAATATCCTTCTTTATTTCAGTTCTAATTTCCTTTAGCCATTGGCGAGGTGCATTTTAATAACACAAGTTGTGCATGCCACAACTTTGTATCTTGTATCTAGAAGTAAGTGGCATACATGCAATTCTTCTCAAAAACTTTCCAAACCTCCATATAGGATCAGTTCATTAATAATTGTCTTTATTTCAGTTCTGTTTTCCGTCGTTTTGTACAATTTTTGTACACCACTCAAACTTGTGAAATCATCTGGGGTGCAGTTCCCCTCAAAATAGGTGAACTTCTTTTTATTCTCTTTCTTCTTAACGTCTAGGTGATGGTATCTCACTTGTGAAATTTTCTTTTAGGTAATACTTTTGGTTTTCACATTTGGTGTGCTGGTGCACATTTTCTTTCACCTTCTTTATTGCTTTTTCTTTTCCTCTAAATCTTTTTAGTTCTCTGCCCTCTAGAAATATTGAAATGTGTATATATACCCATATGAATATAATTTCTGTATTTTATAGATTTCTTTGGACGCTCTGTTGAAAATTCTTGTCCTGATGATGACCATGTAATTATACAAAGGTCGAAACGCCGTCGACGCATATGTGGCCGTAGCTAACGAAGGACGCATCGTTTTGCTTGTTGTTGTTTCAGTTTTGTCCTGTACCTCCCTTGCTATGTAATCCCTTCTGTTTGCCACTTGTCTGTTTTTGTACTGTACAACAAATTTTTTATGTACCAGTGTATGTTTCTGAGCGTATTGTCTTAAATTGTTTTTACTATCTATATATTGAATAAATTTGGTATACTTTTCTAATATCTCTCAAATGGGTTCTTCTTCCTCTTCTTCCTTTTCTATTTAGTTTTGCTCCATAGTTTTCTCTTTTTCTAAAAGTTTAATTCGTTGTTAGTGATTGTTTGTAAAATTGGTATGTTCATGATAATTTGAACCGCTGTTAGGATCAAATAAGTTGCTAGCATGCATTCAGAAAATTCAAATTCGTCAACTCATGTAGTCACCGGTCTCAAACTCTGGTAACTTGTCAGTCCTGCTTTATGCGGACTACACAGGCTCTGTTCAAATTTATGGAGCTATGTGTCAATTAAAATTGGTGCATTAAAGTAAATGTGTTAAGTCCTATCAACTAGGTCCGTCCATTAGGATCGCAAACTAAATAATAGGTGGCCTTTTAGATTCAAGGGCTTCACAGCGAGGGACACACTAATCAAATCCATTAGTGTGCAGGGGTGGAGAAGTGTGGCTCAATGGTTAGAGCGGCAGACCCTGATGCAGAGATCTGGCCCGGGACCAGGGTTCAATTCCCGCCTCGGCGGGTCTTGGGCTCAATTTCCTCAGACCTGATAATTCTCGCCTCGGTGCCTATTCTAATCATGGGTTCCACTCTGCAACTCTGCGCAATAGCTTGCTTAATCTCCACAACGGCCCCAACAGCACTGGGATGCCTGGCTTCACCCTGGGGGTGCCCAGGAGTGGACATTTCACAGGGAAAAGCCAGGAAGGGTTCCACAGCGGTATGCGTACAGCGCCTGGACACCCCTTTGGGGGTATGGGTGCGCTTTACAAGTACAAATTTCATTATTTCATTTCATTTCATTTCTCAACCGGGTTTTATAAGCAGTCTAAGATCATCTTGATCCCTCTCTATATTGAGTTAGTTAATGCAGCAGCTTTTTTAACCTCAGTTCTGGCTTCATGGGGCAAAACATATATCTCTATATTTATGAAAAAGAACAAAGATCCTTTAAGCTGTGGCTCATTCCATCCCATCTCCCTGATAAGTTGTGATTCTAAAATGTATACCCGAATCCTGTTGAATTGATTAGTTTCTGTGATTACTTTATTAATTGACCCAATGCTTTATTTTCTCAAGGGACACTGTATTCCATGTCAACCTTGCCATCTCTACTTTAGATGTGGCGAGGGAACAATGGATCTGCCGAGATGATCTTGCTGGATGCTGAAAAAGCATTTCATAGGGTCTCCTGGCAGTATCTATGGACTGTCATGACAGAGATGGAACTAGGGTTGGGCTACATGTCCCAGAGCAAATCAATATATTCAAATCTGACTGCGAGGGTTTCATATATGGGAATGCTCTCAGATTCTATTCCGATAGGCTGGGGAACTCGGCTCTTTCCCCGCTGGGGTTCGCCCTATATCTGGACCCCTATATTCATGTCTTAAAGAGGACAGCCTTAATTCCATCATTGAGGCTGCATAATTGGGAAGCCAAAATAGTAGCCTATACTGATGGTATTGCTATGCTTACATCATCTCTGGCAACGGCGCTGCCATATAGGATGCAGCCATGGCGTTTAAGCAGGTTTCAGGCTACAAATTAAACATCAATAAAATGGAGGTTATTAATTATCAATAAGGAATCAAATAAAGAAGACCCTCAATATGTAACCATATTTCGCTCAATATGGATAGAGTGATGTCCCTGAATTACGATGTACTTTATAGGGAAATCCTATCTCTGTTCAAAAAATAGGACAGGCTGCATCTCGGTCAGATCGGGAGGCGTAATATCATTAAGAAGACAGTGTTACCATGCTATTTCTATCTATTTATGCTTGTTCCTTTGTATTTATTTAAATGTTTTATTTACAAAATTGACAGTAGCTGGCAAAAAATGTATTTGGGCTTAAAACCCTGGTACGTAATTCACTATCTTCAACTCCCACATAGGGAGAGGGGGTTCGCACTCCCAATTTTGTGGAATTACTACCTAGTAGCGTTTATGGTTCGGCTCTCTGCAGCAGTAGGTTCTACCCTATGGGACCTTGCAGGCTTATTTCCAGAATACTGGACTATTTCTATGACCATTAAGCCAAATCAAGGACTAGTCGACACTGCTTACTTTAAGCATACCCAGTTTAAGACATTATTAGTTTACGATCAAGTATGGATGACTATTCGAGACACTTGTCAGGCACCCAGGTTCCATCAATATACTCTGTTAGGTAGCAGCCCCAATTTTTCATCCTCTTTTCAAAATAGCTTTCTGAAATGTTGATGCATAGCTAAAGTTCAACATCTGTGTCAATTTTAAGAATGGTATCTTTTTATCAGTTCATGATATGCATAAGGACTATAGGTTTCCTAGGATGGGGGTGTTCTTTTTTCTGCAATTAAGAGAATTTATACAGTGACTCCATGATAGTGATATTAATATGAATTGCAATGAATTTCTTGAGATTTTTTTAAAATTAAGAAACGCGGTTTTATACATGCATTCTATCAGATTCTAAGCCATCTGGGCAAAATGCTGTTAAGTGGACATGAAGCTTCCAGTGCAATGTATCTGTCTCTGAGATACATCAAGCTAACATGCTGGTCCATGGTGCTCTCAATGTCTCCTGGCTTAAGGCACACTCTTTTAAGCTTCTAAATGATATATATTATACACCACTCAAGATGAATAAGTGAGGCCTGAGGGAAACATCAGGTTGTTTTCGTTGTGATGCACCCGAGACTGATATGGTTAATATTTTTGCAACATGTGGCTCTATCTTACCATTTTGGCATAAAGTACTAATCAATCAATCAGAGGGTCTTGTAGAATGCGGCTTGTCACCCCGGGGAGTCTCCAGGTGCGGGGATTCTGTGAGCCTTGGTTGGAGGGTGGTAGTGGTCAAAGAGTCAGGTCTCAAGCTGTTTCCTGCAATCCTTCAAAGTTGGGTGTGCTATTTGCAGGGAGGTTGTTCCAGGACTTTGCGGTGAGGTAGGAGAAGGAGCGCCCACTGCAGTGGCTCCGATGGATGTGGGGATGTGGGCCAATGGCGAGGAAGGAGGATCTGAAGTATTTGCATAGATAAACCAACTGTGCAAGTCCAATATCATTCCGGATGCAAAAACTGCTCTGTTGGGACATGACCCTGACGTCTCAGCTAGGGTTGCTGGTGTTTTTTATTTTGCAGAGAATTCTGTGAGATTAATGATTGCTTGAGCATGGCTGCGATGGGAAGCACCAGATGCAATATTGTGGTGGAGGGAGTTTAAATTGCTCTGTGGGCTGGAATTTGCAATAACTGATCAAATCGATTTAAGTTTAGGAGAACATGGGAAACGGTCAAATGGGGTATATTGGATCTTTCACCCGGTTGCAACATGACAATATGACAACGGTATAGTTTGAAGATTTTTTTGATTATTGTTCCTTTGTATTCATGATGATTCCTTATCATTTCTTCTTTTATTTCTTTTATTTTGAAATGGCATCATTTTTGTATTTGTAATTCTGCTGTGAGATCATAATGAATTGATACTCCTAAATAAAAAAAAATAAAAAAGAAAAGTGCCAACCGGTGAAGTGTGCTTAAAGTTAGGTAATCTGACCATTCAAGGCAGTCTAGAAACTTTTAGCTGACTAATCTTGATATGTTGAACATTTAATTGCCTCTAGCTGGCCTTAGTGAATTCACCCCACTATGCACAAGTATGCCTAAAGATAGAGGTGGCTATTCACAAAGGTAAACTTACATATGAGTAAATCTACTCATGTAAGTTTACTCTTTAACTTTTCAGTAACTTTACTGTTTTTGTTATTCACCATTTAAGAGTGTCAAGTTACTTAAAATTATATATCCCCCACCACCTGTAATAGGAAGTGAAGTCTGTAAAAATTAAGCCTGGGCAATGAACTTTTCTCCGCTTGCAAAGTTTGCAAAGTTTTCCGCGCTCCATGGAGCACGCGGAGTTCCAAAAAAAACCATTCCGCAAAGCGGAGGGAAGTTTTTTTCCTCGCTCGCGCTCCCTAACATCAAGTTGGGGAGCGAGAGCGAGGAAAATCCCCCTCCCGGTGAGATTTTTGCTCGCTTGCGCTCCCGAATGCCAAGTTAGCGATCACGAGCAAGAAAAATCCTCCTCCCGGTGAGATTTCTCGATGCGAGCGGTCGCGGGTGGTCGCGATCGCTCGCGTTAAGAAACATTCTGTTTGCATTGAGAAAGTTGTTGCTCGGGTTGAAAATCTACTCGAGCGGCAGAAAAGAAGCAGCGTCCTCTTGCGCTGCTCATGATACCGTTTGTTTTGATTTTCTAGGCCAGGACAAACACCCGGTGCTAAAAATCAACGCAAACCGTCATTAGCAAGCGCACTGCACCTCTTGTGGAACTCCGCGTATCGCAGCTGAGGTTTTTGGTCACTTCGCGGAGTTTCGCGTAGCGCCACTACGCGAAATCTGCCCGAGCTTAGTAAAAACATCAAATATGTCCATAAAGCTACTACTGGTATTCACTGTATGACCATTTTTGATATTCCTCACACTTGGCAGAGACCTACACAACTGGGACAAAGGTCTTCCTGTGAAAACATGGGGAAATTAAGAAAAATTTATTAAAGTAAACAAATTAACTATTTTGTATAATAAATGTTAATATTAAATGTTTTGTATATTTTTTAACATAGACTTTTTTTAAACGTTACTGTGCTATTTTCTGAATTTTAGATTCAGTTTCTACAGATGTAAGTATTTTAAATTGAATTAAAATTATTTTGCTAAAGCATTTTTCATAAAAATTAAATCCATCTAAGGTAAAATGTTTAAATTTATTTATTATGTAATAAAAGCTACTAACATTTATGTATAAAATAAATTTGATTTAATGTATTTAAAAAAAAATAAAGTTGCCTTTATTTTAAAATTAAAAAGATCATTAAATTAGTTTAAAATAAAATAATTTTAAACATCTTTTAAGATTATTTGCCATAGGGTTACATTTTAAGGTCCTAACTCCATTATTTTCTATGAAAGAGGATTGTAGTACCTTTGAGTGTCCATGGGTGGTGCTGGACTTACTTCTGCTTTGAGATGGAGTACATTTACTTCTGTTTTGGGTCCTTTGTGGATGCAATAACTAGAAAAGTGCATGTTTGGGATATAGAAAGGGGCTTACTCTTTTATGGGTGGGTTCATGTCTCTCCCTAAACCCTGCCTTAGTCTCCCTTAACTTCTCTTTACTCTTCATCCGTTAGTATTTTATTAATTTATTTATTTAGTTTTATATAGCGCTGGCAAGACCCGAGGGTATCAGAGCTCTTTACATGAATACATGTTTATAACTGATCACTTGTATAATCAATACAGCTGAGATGAAACAAAACAAATCAAAGTATCGGCTTGAGTTAGGAAGAAAATAGCGGTGGGGGGAAATGAGTCCATTGGGCGATGGGCTAGTTAAGATGTTGGTTGAGGAGGCGATCCTTTAGCTGTCTCTTCAAGCTCAAGAAGGAGGGGTTTGTCCAGATATGTACTGGAATGGAGTTCCGGATTTTTGGGGCATTGCTCAAAAAGGAGCGTGTCAGGGTTTTATGTTTGTGTACCTTAGTAGGGTGTTTGAGCTTCTTAGTTTTCTTTTCTGGCCTGCCTTTTTGAGTTTAGTGGTGAGGTAGACTGGTTTCTCAGTGTGAAGAGCTTTGTGGGTTAGACAAGCAGTTCTGAAGCTACAACAAACTTCAATAGGGAGTCATTTCAGTTCTTTCAGGGGAGATGTGTCATCTTTTTTTAATCCTGTGACCATTCTGGCGGCTCCTTTGAGAGTGGATCTAAGGGGTGCAAGATAGGCTTTTGCCGTGCCTGTGATGGTGGTGTTTCTGTAGTCTAATCTGGACAGCACCACTGCTTTCATGGTGGTTTTAAGATCATTCAGTGGCAGGTAGAGTTTGATTTTCTTCAGGAGATTCAGGTTGTAGAAGGCATTCTTCGTAGTGTTCTTTATATGATTTTTCATGTTCAGAATGGAGTCCAGGATGATTCCTAGAGATTTGATGGAATCAGTATAGGTTAGATTGTAGTTAAGAGCATCTATAGAATTTATCTAATCTTGTATCAGGGGGGCTTCTATGTCTTTGATATGAAAAGAATTTCTGTCTCATCTTGGTTCAGTTTTAGGTGGTTGCAGGTTACCCACTGTTGAACTTCTTTGAGGGTGGCATTAAACCGGTGTACATCCTCTAGAGAGGAGATTTCCATGTAGAGCTGGGTGTCATCCGCATATAGATGGAAGGGGATGTTTGATTGGTTGAGAATGACAATGAGGGGTTTCATGTAGATACTGAACAGTGTAGGCGATAGGACAGAACCTTGGTGTGTCAGAGGTCAGATTGCACATGTTTATGTGTTGGAAACGGTTGTATAGAAAAGATGTGAACCTGCGTAGGACCACCCCTTCCGTGCCGATTCTTTTTTGGAGGGAATCCAAGAGATGCTTGTGGTAGACTGTGTTGAAGGTCCCCGATAGGTCTTGGAGTGTGAGCAGGCAGCATCGGTCTGTATCCAGGGATTTATGAAGGTCATCTATTATGTTCAGAATAGCTGTTCCCATGCTGCATCCTTTTCTGAAGCCAAATAGATGAGGGTTCAGAATATTGTTGCTGTCTATGTGTTGGTTTAGTTAAGCGAGAACACATCTCTTTAGAGTTTTGGCAAGGAAGGGGAGATTGGAGACAAGTCTGAAGTTATTGAGGCCGTTTGGGTCTGATCCCATTTTTTTTGCAGTGGTGCTACTTGACAGAGCTTGAGACTGTCTGGCATCACACCAGTCATCAGAGAGATGTTTGCAATCTTAGTCCAGATGGGGGTTATGGCGTGGTTCAGTTTTTTGCCAGGGAAGCTGGGAGGGGTCTGCCAGGTGGGAGGATGGTTGGGACGTAGCCAGCAGAGCAGAAATGTCTGCCTCCGATAGTGGGTTGAATACCTTCCAGATTCTTCTAGGAGTTGGGAGGGACCTTTGGATATTATTACACCTATTGTGGGGAGATTGATGAAAGGGAGGCTGTGGAAAGCGAAGGGGATTGTTATCGTCCTTTCTGGGAGGAGGGTTCTAATTGGTTAACTGGTTGTGGTCTTCAAGGTAGACCTCGATCTTCATGATTTTGTCATTGAAGCAGCTGGTGAAGTTGTCACACTGTTCTTTGGAGGCCTGAGGGTTTTTTAGTTTTTTTTTGAAGGTTTGTGGTTTGATATTATTGAAAAGCTCTTTAGGGCAGTTTTTAAACTTATCTAGAGCATTGTGGAAAAAGGTGGCTTTTTATTTTGTGATGTGGTTTTTTTAAATTTCTGCGTTCCCTCCTGAGTTTGTCTAGGTGCGCTGTGGGTGGATTTGTGCGCCAGAGTTTTTCTGCCACTCTAAGATGTCTTCTTTCAGTGTTTAGGTATTTATTCAGCCAGGATCTTGAGGGCGTTTTTCTCACCCTTTTCAGTTACATAGGGGCTACTTGGTCCAGTATGGAGGACATTGTTGGGTTGTAATGGGTGGTGAGTTTGGTTGTTGAGAGGTTATCTGATGAGGAGGAAAGAAGTGATCCCATTCTTCCTTGCAGGTCCGCTCATTGGAAGTATTTTTGTGTGTGAGTTGGTTGGTGAAACGATTTGTTGGTATGGAAAAGAACGAAGTGAGGATCTCACCAGTTGACCGGGAGGATGTTGTTGATAGCTAATATTTCTTCCTGACCTATCCAGTGTTGAGCCTTTGTTGTGGACTTGACCTTTGCAGTGCTGGGAGAGGTCCTTACTGAATAGGGGGTCCTTAAGGGTTTGAATTAGAGTACTGCTTTAGTTGTTCCATTGAAGTTTAAGGTCTCCCAGGATGATGTTATTGGCACTTGACAGTGAGCAGTGTGGTATCAGATCTGCAAGGTGTTCGCCAAAGGAGAGTGTGTTGAAGTTGGGTGGTAGAGTAATCAATGAAGGATATGTTTATTTAGACCAATGGCCTTCAAATAATACAGCAATAAAATATGGTAAAGTAGAGTAGATGACAGGTCATGTTTATGTTGTCTTTCATCCTTATGATGATGCTGAGCTATTCAAATGAGTTGTAGGTAAAGGTATCTGTTACCCTTACATTGATGTTGTTCTTGTGAATAATGGCAATGCCTCCACCATGGCGGTCCATTCTGTCTTTCTTGATGATTGAAAATCCCGGTGAGTGTAGTGTGTCCATGATCAGCTGTGAGGATTAATTTAACCATATTTCTGTGATGAATGCACTGTCAACGTCGTGGTTCAAGATGGCTTCTGCTAGTTCTGTTGCGGACCTGCAGTTTGTAAGCATGCATTTTGTTTGTCTGCCGTTCTTTGGATCCTGAGGGTCGGAGGTCAGGGGGATATTGATGAGGTGTGCTGGTGGCCTGGTCATGCTTGTTGGTGTGTGATTTCTCCCTAAACTCATGATAACCTGGATCTTAGAAGAGGAGTTGATTTTAGCAAGTTGCTTGTTGTATGATTTGACTAGCTTTGACGCGTCACTCTGAAACATCATGATGTTTGTTCTTTTTGACCTCTGCGCTTTGTAGTTGGGAGGCGTTGTGGTCCAGCTGACTGATTGTGACTTGGCTCTTCCTAGGCATAGTGTGTTGGTGCCTGTTAGGGGGGGGGGGCGGGGGTGAAGGGCAGGATTCAGATACGTGTTTTGGTTCCTTATGATACAGTTGAGACCCTGAATTACTATCTCTAGTTAGTTTTCCCAACAGATTAGTCACTTGTTTAGTATGGACATGGCATGTGATTTAATGAGGGGACAGTTTGGGTGTTATGCTTCAGACTGTATGGGGTATGGTTATCTCCAGTCTGAGAGTGTGTGTCAGTGGGAGGGAGATTTGAGTTGTCAGTGGGAGTGCCATTAAAGATGTCATTGGTTTCTTTGTTTTTAATGACGGGTCTGGTGGGTAACTAGGTTGGGACCCTTTGTAATGAGGTTGTCATCGTATTGGTGAACATGGAGGGTCGACAGTAGGAGATGGGAGCCTGAAAAACTTGGTTGACGTCCCAAGTGGTCTGTGAAGCAAGGGAAGGGGATGAGGTTTGTGTGGAGGAGTTGTGACCTGGTGATTTGTTGGGTTGGGGGATGTGATTGGTACTGGTGTTGTGAGCTGAACTGCTGTTTTGGGCTGGGCTAGTGAGAGTGTTGGGGAGTGAGTAGGCCATATTATGCAAGCAAGGGAAAGTGGTGTGGACCGGCGGGCTGTCAGGTATGGTGGGTTCAGTACCAGCTGGGGTGAGGGCAAGGTGAGTTATGAGAGAGGGAGTAGATTCAGTGGTGTAATTCTTGCTTGTTTCTATTTGTGTAGTGTCTTGTGTGGGGAGTGACTGGGTGAGAGTGAAGTTTGTGTCAGTGATATGGCGCTTTTTTTGTGCAGGAAATATGGATTTGTGGAGAAGTGTGGTTCAATGGTTAGAGCGGCAGACCCTGATGCAGAGATCTGGCCCGGGACCAGGGTTCAATTCCCGCCTCGGCGGGTCTTGGGCTCAATTTCCTCGGACCTGATAATTCTCGCCTTGGTGCCTATTCTAATCATGGGTCCCACTCTGCAACTCTGGGCAATAGCTTGCTTAATCTCCACAACGGCCCCACCAGCGCTGGGATGCCTGGCTTCACCTTGGGGGTGCCCAGGAGTGGACATTTTACAGGGAAAAGACAGGAAGGGTTCCACAGCGGTATGCGTACAGCGCCAGGACACCCTAGGGTAACAGTGCACTTTACAAGTACAAATTTCATTTCATTTCATTCATTTGAAAGAGCGTAGGTTGGCATCCTTAGCTTGTATCATAATAGTTTAATTTCTGAATATGGTGATGATATCATTGCCTTTGAAAGTGCGTTGGACGCGCGCAGAAGTAGGCACTAGCATTCTTCATAATCAATTTTAACTGCTTTTAACCTCTTGTCACCTTGCTATTGCTTTAACGCGCCGCTTTATATACTGGTTTGCACTTTGCCATAAACTAGGCCTGGGCGGTAAATTCCGTTCCGCTCGCGGAATTTGCGGAATTTGGGTAATTTCGCGTTCCGCGGAGAACGCGGAATTACCAAAAACTCTGCGATCCGCGGCTTCGTGGAATTTTTTGCTTGTTCGCGCTTTCAAAATGCGTGTTCGCGAGATATTTCTCCCCGAGCACGCAAACAGCGTTCGCGAACAGGAAAAAAGCATCGCGAACGGGCGGAACAAGCAATTCCGCGTGTTCGCGGAACTTTTGCGTGCTCGCGGAGATTTTTTACCGTTTCGCGGAGCTTTGCGTAGCGCGACTACGCAAATTCCATCCACCCCTACCATAAACGCTGCTGACCCCACTCCCTTCACCACTTACTTGCCCAAGGAGTCACCCCTCGGCTAACAGGCACCATCCACCCCGCTCCCCGGTCCACCACGGGTTCGCCCGATTGCGTGGAGGGAGCTGGTGGCATTTTGGTTCCCCTTCCGGCCAAAGACGGAGGCGGAGCTTGCTGGTTAGCGTTCTAGCTGCCGCAGCCTATACAAGCCACATGCCATTATCGACGCGCAGCGGACGCGCGCAGAAGTAGGCACTAGCATTCTTGATAATCAATTTTAACTGCTTTTAACCTCTTGTCACCTTGCTATTGTTTTAACGCCCCGCTTTATATACTGGTTTGCACTTTGCACTTTGCCATAAACGCTGCTGACCCCACTCCCTTCACCTCTTACTTGCCCAAGGAGTCTCCCATCGGCTAACAGGCACCTTCCGCCCCGCTCGGCGGTCCACCACGGGCTCGCCCGATTGCGTGGAGGAAGCTGGTGGCATTTTGGTTCCCCTTCTGGCCAAAGACGGAGGCGGAGCTTTCTGGTTAGCGTTCTAGCTGCCGCAGCCTATATAAGCCACATGCCATTCTCGACGCGCAGCAGACGCACGCAGCGGGCACGCCGCCGGCGCGCCAAAGGCAAGCCCGTCTGCGCCAGTTCCGCTTCCTTCCTGTGGCCAGCGCCAGCCATGCTGCCTGTGGCTCTTCCGATGGTACTATTTTTTGGTCCAGCGCTCAACTCTTAAATCTGAAGACTGGGCAAAAGTGAGCATCTGCTAAATCCTGACCATTCAGGACTCCTTTCCCCGTCCAAATGTAGCACCTGTCAATTCACTTTCATGGCTAATCCCGTTCATCCACTCCCGGCTATCCCCTCTCCCCCTACTGATCCGAAGCAGAATTCTACTCCCCCCCCTGTAAAAGCTTGCCTGATAAACTGTAGATCCCTTCCCCGCCATTCAAATGACATCTGGCTTTCCCTGGAAACCCACTCGTGGGACCTAATGTTCCTGACCGAAACTTGGACCAAGGACCATTCTAATCCCGACCTCACCCTAGCCATTCCAACTGGCTATCGGATCGTGGGGGTCAATAGGGCCGAATACAAACCAGGAGGAGGAGTAGCATTGGTCTATCGCTCAAGTTGGGAAATCTCGCATAGGAAACTCCCTAACGTAGGGCTCTTAGAAGCCATGTATTTTTGCATTACGTTGGCACCGAACCTAGTGATGGCCGGTATTCTGATCAACAGATCCCCCAACTCCCCTCCTAACCACTTCCTTGAACTCCATAATGCGGTGGCTGACCTCTCGCTCAAACATGCCCATTTCACGATCCTAGGAGATTTCAAAGTACATGTTGATGACACCCACTGCACCAAGGCCCGTCAACTTGTCAATACTTTGGATGGCCTAAATCTGACCCAGCTGGTCAAGGGCCCTACGCACTCGGCCGGGCACACGTTAGACCTGATTTTCACATATAATCCCAACCTGACCTCAGCCCCCCCGGTACCACTTACCTGGTCCGACCATTTCCTAATTCCTTTCTGCTTGTTACTACCTTCACGGACCTCTAGTCCTCCCCATAACGTGGAGAGCAGAAGGAAATGGTTCAAAGTCACCAGTAACAGCATGTCCCCTGCACTCTCTTCCATCCCTCTTCAGCTGTCAAGTGACCCTGACCTTGACTCCATAAATTTTAACAGCTGGCTAACCTCCGCTCTAGACATTGTTGCGCCCTCAACCACACAAACTCTTTCAGACAAAAAACATCAGCCCCTTGGTTTACTTCTGCGCTCCAGGTAGAGAAAAGCCATTGTAAGAAACTGGAACGCAGTTGGCGATCATCCTATGACCCCACAGCTAAATTAGTATATAAAGCTGCCCTAAAAAATTTCCACAAACTCAAACGCTCTACGATGAGAGATTACTTTATTAATAAAATCCACTCTGCTGGCAATTCAGCTAAAACTCTTTTCAAAATTGTTAAAGATTTTACCAAGCCTATCGCCACATTGACTGCAGTCCCTCCTACCTTGAATCTCTGTAATGGGCTATCAGATTTCTTTCAGGACAAAATTCTTGATATTTATTCAACATTTGCCCCTCCACTACACCCCATAGCCCCTACCACTAAACTGGCCGGCAATTATGTTATGACCACCTTTTGTCCCATCTCTTCTGATACCTCACTCCACAAACTGTTAATGTGCAAATCCGGCTCCCCTAAAGATCCTTGCCCGGCTCAGTTCTTCAATACCCTAGCCCCACTCATCAATACTCCATTAAACCAGATTTGGAATGCTTCCCTCTGCACTGGTACCTTCCCCTCAGTGTGGAAACAGGCCCTTCTGGTGCCTATTCTAAAAAAAACGGATGTTGACCCCACTGTATATAAAAATTACAGACCTATCGCTCTTCTATCTGCACCAGCTAAAATTCTCAAAAAATTAGTTCAGGAACAACTCTCCAGCCATTTGGAATCCCATAACCTTTTCCATGACTCAGTCCGGCTTCAGATCCGGCTACAGTACCGAGACCGCCCTCCTCGAAGTCTCTGAGACCATCCGTGAATGCGTGGATACAGGCAAAGCAGCCATGCTAGTGCTCCTCGACCTGTCTGCGGCATTCGATACGGTATCCCATTCTATCCTTTTAGATAGATTAAACCATCTGGGGATTCAAGGCACACTCCTGTCTTGGATCCGGTCCTACCTAGGCAGCCGGACCCAACAGGTTTCCCTCCCTCCTTTTGTCTCCGACGAAAAACCCTTGCTATGTGGGGTTCCCCAAGGCTCTGCCTTGAGTCCTCTCCTTTTCAATGTCTACCTTACCCCCCTTGCGGCTTTGTTTGAATCTTGCGGGGTGAGGGTGATCTCCTACGCCGATGACACCCAACTGGTGTTTTCCTTTGAAGAACACTCGGAGGCGGCATTCTCTAGTTTTAGACTTTGCCTGAGCAACATCTTGGCATGGATGTCACTGAATACCCTTAGGCTAAACTCGGATAAAACCGAGGTGCTTTTCTTCAACCAAAAAATCTCCCCTCCCCCGTCACTCTGGTGGCCACCCGAGATGAACCCCCATCCCAAACCTGTAGACTCGGCTAGGAACCTTGGCTTCTGGTTTGACAACGAGCTGTCTTGTAAAACTCAAATTAGACAGGTGTCCTCCGCCTGCTTTGGGAAGCTTCACATGCTTCGTAAATTTCCCCACTTCCTCCCCTTGGAGTCTCGCCGGACCATATTCCATGTTTTAATTACCTCCCATCTAGACTACGCCAACAGTCTCTATCTTGGGGCACCTGCCTACCTGATTAGGCATCTACAGATTGTTCAAAACGCGGCGGCCAGAGTAATCTGTAAAAATTCCTTTTCGCCACCCAATCTCTCCCCACCTGAGTAAGCTCCACTGGCTTCCGGTGACTAAACGGATTGAATTCAAGGCTCTCACCTTGGCTTTCAGGGCTTTCCAAGGACATGGCCCAGATTACTTGAGAGTGCGACTTAAGCACTATCAACATAGCCGGACCCTCAGATCCAACCATCTCCGTCTCCTTGCTACCCCCATTTTCGCAGGTCTAGAATGGGTGGCAGAGCCTTTGCGGTGATCACCTCCAAAATTTGGAACGCGCTGCCACGTTTCCTTCGCTCCTCTGAGTCAGAACCCATCTTTCGACGTGCCTTAAAGACCTGGCTGTTCACCTGCCCCTAGTCCTCCACTTTGTACCTTTCATCTGCTGTCTGTCTTAGCGCCGGGACACCCCCGTTGGGGGGTAGCTGTGTGCTATATAAAATCCTAAAATAAATAAATAAAATTGTAAGCTTGCATCTGTACAGGCCTTTGGATACATTGCAATATGTATCAGCGATGAGTAGTTCGGGGTGTTGTTTGATCAATTTGTTGTGTTTGAGATTTTTAGCCACTGCGGAGGAGAGGCTGGGGGGAGATTGATGGAAAAGGAGTTTGGACCGTGAGGTATTAAGTAGGCCTGGGTGTTGAACTACTCTCCGTTCGGGGAGTTTGAGGGCTTTTCTACACTCCGCTCCATGTAGTGCAGCAGGGTTTTTTCTCCGCTCGTGCTCACCAATGGTAAGTTGGCGAGCGTGAGCTGCTGCTCGGTTAGAGTTTCTACCTGGGCGGCAGGAAGATCAGCGCGAACTGTAGTTTGCGCCGCACTCCGCCACTTGCGGAACTCCGCAAATTCTGCCCAGGCTTAGTATTAATATACAGGATAGTGCAGGGGTAGAGGATTCTGTGGAAGCCTGCAACTTGAGTCCCTTCGGGGGGCTAGGAGATCCTATACAAGTCAGAACAGGCAAATTTCCTAGCTTCTCTTTCGCATGCCAGATGTATATTATGGTTGGAAGCCTATGAGCTACAATTTATTCTGCTGTGAGAACAGTACTTGGGAAGGGGGGGTCGGGTGAACTTTCCAATAATGAATATTAGTGTGTTTAGAGTAGGGGGGTGCCGCTGGGAGGAGCATATTTGAGATTGAGTTGCATTCGAGCCAGCACTTTCCAAGATGGCTGCTGCTCTAGTAGTGAGAGTGAGAGAAGAGCTTGTGCTCAGGTGGTCCTCTTTTTATTTCTATGGTGTTGCTATGGCTTGGGTTAATGTGGCTCTCTTTTTATTTCTCTGGTGTGGTGGGGGGGTAGGGAGGCTGAGGAGGGATTTATATCTCCTTTGGTTTCTTTCAGGGTGGTTTAAATGTGAAGTGCAAAAAGGCATCTTGGTCACACTGGTCCTTTTTCTGTGTTTGGGCAAGACCCTGTGTTGTTGGGGAAGATGAGAGGGGGGCCTTAAATATTGTCTATATTTCCCTTGTTTGCTCAAGGGAGCCGGGACAGCACTCGGAAGTCAGAACCTCACCTCTTTGAGACGGAGCAATCAGGCTTACAGAAATGAATATAAAAAATGGGGGGTCTTGGAGGCTCCATGGGGAAAGTGCAAGTGCTCAGTAGAACCAGTCTTTTAGGCTTGAGTGGCTGACAATAGGTCCGTCTTATTATTATTATTCTGCATTTACAGAGCTCCTGGTTAACACCACTGGTGTGTCCCTGCGTTATTCGCTCTGGCTAACAATTCCGGAAATCAGCAGCCCTGTGTCAGTTGTAGCCTCTTCATGATACACGAAGCTTTTGTCCTTGTGTGCCAAGTCTCTGCTGGAGACGAGGGCGCTATTCAGCCTCCGCTGTGGAGAATTTTACAACTCCAAATGTAGGGGTCAGCTCCCGTCACTTATAGCAGAGAAGGCAAGGCAAGAAACCCAGTCACCGCTGGGAGATTTCTTGCCAGGCAAGCTCCTCCCACAACCGGGGTCTCCATGGCATACAGCAAGCCTCCACATCTGCTGAGAAGAGCCAGCAACAGATACACCTCTGAGGCGGCTCAGCAGCGGTTGGACGCTCTGGGGATAAGATCCATCCACAGCCTGGGGCTCTGCAGCTCATGTCAAAACCCCCTCAGTCACCACTGATAGAAAAGATAAAAAGAGAAAAGGGAAATTTCTTACAATCCCTCCGGTGACAGGCTCTTTCCACAGCCGGGGCTCTGCGACAAACGAAGCACTATGGTGAGACCAAAGAGTCGACACAAGACCCCGGGGACAGGCCCCTCCCGCAGCCATGGCTCTGCGGCACACACAAGAAGCAGAGAGATACATGCCCACGGTTCACTGTGCAGTTCACTTTAGGAGGTCAGGGGGTGGCCGTTTGGGAGACGACAACTACATGGGCAGTGTACCTGCAGATTGGGCCTGTGGGAGGATGGCGGCTCAGCAGTCGATTTTACCATGGTCTGGATCTTAGATGTGGGTGCAAGTCATGTACCCTGCTACAGTACTGGGGGCGCCAACATCTTTTTTTTGCCATCACAGTCCATGAGAGACTCCAGCATGGATATGGATCTACGTAGTGATTCCATGTCTGCTTGACGACGGCCCCTGGTGAGCTAGGAGTCGATTTTTTAGATTGTCGCAACAATTCTTGTGCTTCAGTTCAGTTCTTCGTTCAGTTTCTTGTCCTTTGTAGTGTGGATGTCCGTGGGACTCACAGGATTTTCACATATGAGGATCCCGTCCCCCAGGATATCTTTTAGTAAGTATTCACCATTTTTCATCCACTCCCCATGTCTCTCCCACATTTACTACTTAAAGGTATACCTATGTATGCTGATACTCCACAATCTGGGTGCAGATCTTCACACACAAAAGATAGGAGAGGTGGACACATAGACCTCTGGATGTAGGTTAGTGAATAGCATTTTGTAGTACCTTAGTAGTACTATTTTACTACTATTAAACATACTACAAAATGTGGTTTGTGGATAGGCCCCAGCGTCTTTGGTGATATACTTAGAAATCTGCCTAAATGCTAAGCCTTAGCATCCTTGAGGGGTTTCACTGAAATAAAAGTGGTATATTGTAAAGATATTACCGTAGTCATAAAGCAGGTGTGCTTAAGCAATATTTTCATGTTTTAACTTATTTGTGATCTGCAAAAATATGTAGCATCATCATGAGGGAATGGCATGTATAAACAGTGCACTCTTAGTTTATACCATATATCATGCATAATGGCACCATGCAGTATGCATTACACCAGGGGTCTCCAACTGGTAGCTCAGGAGTTGCTGGTGACTTGTCAGTTCCCTGGATGTATCTTCCTGAAGTACAGCCCAGCACAGTACATTATTCAAAGGGTCTTGCAATTTTGAAAATGGCAGGGCTATACATCTCCATATTCTTCAAGTGGCCACCAGTCAAACCAATGGCAGGGCCACAGGGGTACACACAAACACAGACTGTGACAGATTGAGGTTCCTGCAATATAACCACCTGTCTCCACTCTCAATTTAGCAAAGTCAATGTGTTGTATATGGAGCTGGTGTTGTGCCCCTCCTTAAAAGACATAGTCTAAATCATTTCTAGGGTCAGGTGTCTCCAATACAGCAGGTTAATCTCTGGTGTAAGTATGACTTTTCCTGACTTTGGCACCTGCATAATGGTAAAACTTCACATATGTTGGGCTTCCTTGGACTAATCATGGAATAATGTTAGATATTTTTCCCATATTGTGAGTATGCTTGACCAAATTGTGGCCATCTATTAAATAATCATGGCCAACTTTGGAAAAATAATGTCCATCACTTTCATGACGTGTTGGTTCTTAGCAATATGATGGTCAGCCATAGCACAATTTGGCCCTGAAAGAAATGTTGTTATGCTTGGCATGATGTAGGCATCTCTGTCATAATGGTGGGCACTGGTTGCATGTGATGTTAGTACCTGGCCAGTGTAAGCAGGATTTGTAAATGTGATGAATTTATACTAGGGAAATCAACTGATTTTGGAGTAAAAAATGTATGTTTTTTCAGGCAAAGACAATGTTTTCTTTAACAGTCTTAAACCAATATGGAAGTGCATATTTGATTAAAACAAAAGCATGTATTTAGAGAAACTGGCAGTTCTGATATTGAAAGTAATATTATTAAAAATCCAAAGTGCATTTAATTTTGATGTACCCACTACAGCAACAATGGTCAAAGCCATTAGCAGATCAGGGCTATTATATTGATCAGGAGTAGCTCTCGTTATAGAGAAGGCTGCAGACTCCTGCTCTGTACAAATTTTTTTTGTAAACAGATTTCATTGAATATTTATATGGTTGAACCAAGCTGGCACATAGTTGGCAAGTAATTGTGTCAGGGGACTCTTCTACAAGGTGAGACAAGCAATGAAAAATTAAAAAAAATATTTACCCTTCGTGAGGTGTGCCCCATGACCGATCAGCAGTGATTGCAACAGTACAGCAGAGCAGGTCAGCAATTACATGTCAGAATTACAATATTTCCACAAATGAACAGTTTGATCCCAATGTTACAAGAATCCCTCCCACTCCTTATGCCCCTCATACCCATGTATTTTCTTGTCTTGTGTCATCCTCCTCGGCCTCTTTCTCTCTCATTGGGTGTACTAAATTATTCCAGGCTCCATGGGCGTTTAGTGTTCCCTTGCCTGTCATAGCATCTCAAAGGAGCACCCCTCTCTCATTGAGCTCATTGAAGGAGGTCTGCCTTTCATCTATCTATCTGTGGTCCAGTGGATGCATTCCAACACATGATCAATGTTACATTTCGTGATGTCTTTCAGGAAGAAAAGCACCTCCGGCCAGTATCCAGTCAGCAGTGGGCATTCCCATACTACGTGCAGCATTCCTGCCCCCACTAGGTGGTCTCTTGGCATTCATGCGAGTTGTGAGGAAAATAGGTATTGAACCTGTTAGGCGTGAGGTATGGCCTGTTGTAATACACAGTAGTTGATTAGTTAAAGCTGCAAGTTGTGGGATACTTTCGGAATTGCTACTCGGATTTTAGCCATGTCCCCCCTCCTAAACTGGTACTGCTATATCTTCCTCCCATTTCTATTTAAGCTGGGTGAGTGGCTTGGTCATATTTGCCGGAAGCGCTTGATACAGGCTTGAAACCAGTCTGCTCGTGGCCTTTGTAGAGTACGTAAATCGGCAGGCCTGGTGTGTCGGGGCTTGGTCCTCCTCTCTCCAAGTGTCATTTTATGACTGCCTGTAGTGCCCCATTTGGCAGAAAATGCCCCTCAGGACATTGTATTCCTCCCTTAACTCGTTAAAAGTGAGTGAATTCACCCCAAAAAAAACAAGTCGACAACTGGCTCAATCCCCATGTCTACCCTACTCAATAAATCAAGCATTTTTAAAGCATGGCAAATCACCCGTGAGGGTCTTGAGGCACTGTAGATGTAGGCTGCTGCTTAGAGGTTGATCATTTGAACATCCAGATCTTGAGATCTTTTCTGAATTGCTGGATTGACGGTGCAGTCCTGAGGTGCAGGGGGAGGTTGTTCCATGCCTTGGTACCTCAGTAACCTCCCTCCATGTTCTCCCCACATAAGATTAGCCAGGCCCCGTAGCAAAAGCGTGGGTGAATAGGGTACGGTGGTATGGGATTTCCAGAGTGTGCAAACCCCACAGTACCTAGACACCTTCAGGTCGCTGCGATTTTCGGCAGCTATTCATTTGGAGTCTAACAGAAGGGGCAGCAACAAGTCCGGGGGTGGGGTGTCAGGAGTAAGTTCTTCAGTTCTCTCCTGTGCCTCCTGGAGCCAACTCGGGTACGACTACAGCTGAGCTGCCAGATAATATGTTTCAAAATACAGGACCCAGGAGACCCCATTTGAGGTCAGACGCATTAATTTAATCAAGGCTACTCGTCATCGCCCCCCACCACAAATCACATCTGCCAATATAGAGTCCAAGTCCCTGAATTTATATTTGGGAATGAGCACTGGAAGGGTCGCAAAATAGTAGAGCAGGCGTGGTAGCACCACCATTTTAGCTATTGCTATCTTGCTGGCATTTAGATGGGGTGTGTTTTCCAGAAGGCCATGCTGGCTCTAAGATCCCGGAGGCTGCCCCATTGTTCGTCTCAAACAGGTCACAGTGATTTCTGTAAATTTAAACCTCCGGGTAATTTATTGAGGTCTGTTCCCAATGCATTCCGTAGATCGTTAGAGGAGACCCAAGCGGGGAACAAACTGGTATTGCACCAATTTATGCTGAGCCCGAAGGGTCTGAAAGCCGCTAAGGAGTTGTACTGCCTTTTCTCGGTCTTCCCATTTGCCCGATTGAAACAGCAGCATATCATCGGTGTATAGCGAGATATGATGTGTAGGTCCACGGACATGTATCCCTGTGAAATGGTGACCTAATCGAGCTCTGCATGCCAACAGTTCCACTGATATGGTGAATAGTAATGGGTACGGGGGCAGCCCTGTCTGGTGACCCTTTTCACTCAACTGTGTTCTGAGAGCATCCGCCCCCTTTGGACTCTTTCAGGGGGAGCAGAGTATAGACGTTGGATCCAGCAAAGGAGTTCCCATCCTACGCCAATATGTGTTATAACGGCATATAAGTAATCCCTCTCTAGGCTATCAAAGGCCTTTTCAGTGTCTAATGACATGAGTACAGCCTTCGCTGGGACGCCCAGCTCGCCTAGCAGAATGTCCAACATTCTCTGAATGTTCAATGCTGTGTTGAGGCTTGGGGTGGGGGAGGAGCCTTGTGGCCATAATATCAATGATGATTTTAGAGATTACATTAAGCATCAAAAGTGGTCTATATTCTGCCAAATCTGTGGCCGGTCTTACTGTCTTGAGTAGGAGAATTATTATTGCTTTGACCCTGAGAGGGAATATGCTTCCCATGCTTCATGGTATAGAGCAACCAGACAGGACACATAGAATTGTAGTGGGAGGCCGTTTGTGCCCAGAACTTTACCCCAGGCCATTCGTCTCACCTCTGCTCTACTCTCTTCCACTGATATTTCTGTTTTCAGTTCTTCTGCATCCTCTGGCATGAGGCATTGAAGGGGCAACCACTCTAAGAAGTGTGGCATACTGACTTCCCAGCTTTGTCAATTGCTAGAGTATAATGTGGTGTAATAATCAGTGAAGGCTTGATTTATCTCTCCCTTTTTGTGGATTCTAGCACTTCGCATCATGTCAATTTCTAATATTTGTGAGCCTCTCTTAGTCGGCCATGCTTGCAGGGTTACAGATTTTTCTTGTTCTGTGTGTGCTCTGATCATATATATTTTTTGTAATCAAAGCATCAGAGGCGTTTGACGCACTTCCCAACAGCGTCCTTAGCATCAAGCAGTTCCCCCTCTAACTCTGGATTCTCAGGTGTATCCTGGTCTAAGCGTCTCAAGGCCATCTCAAGGATAGTCACCTCTGTCAGTAGTGTTCTGCGAACTCCTACCAACTCAGATATGATTTGTTCCCCATGACCATCTTGAACGCCTCCCATTCAGTTAGTGCTGAGGAGGCGGTACCATAATTATCAGTGAAGTAGTGTCAAATTTTTTCTCCTATACTCCTATAGTGTCACATAGGATAGGGTCATCAACATCAAGACTATTGGGTTTCAATTTCCAGCTTGGGATAAGCGATTGTGTTTTATTCCACATAGAGTTAGGGGACATGAGTTGAGGCCCCAATTGTCTAGCCAAGTGGAGAATTCCCTCGCAAGGCAAAGGAGAGTGGACTCTCCAAGGGAGGGGGCGAGATCAGTCAAGGCCAGAGTCCGCTTCACAGTTGAACTCACCTCCAATGAGGTACGTTCAAGGCATGAATGGGGTAAGTGTGTGGAAGATGTTATCGCGGAATACACCCTGGTCTGTGTTAGTGAGCACAGACATTCATAATTGTGATGTCCCTTCCTGCTAGGCGACCGCTAAGGATAGTGTATTGCTCCTCATTATCAGTACTCTGAGTTTCAGCCAAATCTGTCCCCCCCTAGCAAAGCCTGAGTATTCTGTGATTGTGGTGTTGCCCCTCATTGCAGGTTGAGCATTCCCAGTAGCATCACTTACCATTCAGCTATGTCAGCATATTTAAATAGTCCATAATGTGCTCTCAGTTCCTATTAAATCTTTAAAGTGTGCGCAGTGTACCACCATTTCAAGGCCTTCCTCAAATCAAGTCACCATTTCAGCATTAGCCACAGGATCAAAAGTTCTTAGCCAAGATTATCTGCCATCCTGTGGGTGATACACAGCAGGCTAGTGCTTCAATTCAAGCCCAGTATAGAGTCCGTCTATGGTCCGGAGTCAGTGTCTCCTGGTGAGTTTGTGGGTGGTGTTGGGGCTCTCTCAGAATCAAATGTTGTGAGTTTCACTGTCAATTCCACACTGTTCTGGTGGTCGTGGTGGGCCTGAGCCTCTGACAGGAAACCTCCCTGAGTGTGCCTGGAGCTGGTGTGTGAACAAGGGTGACTGTCCCAACAGTCCCTTGTCTGGGGCTGTGTCCCTATCCAATCCCACATCACTCATGGGTCAGTAAAAAATCTCGTCCCCTAGTTGGTAACCACACAGAGCTTGGTGTGGTAAAGGCATCATGTATTTAGGTACTAGTGTGCAAAGGTGTTTCTTATCATCTAGGAACAATGCCCTCTGCCTCTGCACTGCTAGCATAAAATAAGTGAAAATCATCACCTTACTGTTTTTGATGCAGAGCTCGCCCAGGTCTCTGGCTTGCCGTAGTATATGATTGCGGTCCCTGTAGTGCAGAAGTCTTGCCACTATTGGTGCCTTGGGGGGAGTGCCTGCTGGGACCCTTTGAGCCCACTCCAGGGTGAAGAAAGGAGACAGGCACCTGGGGGTCACTACTCTTTTGAGCGAGGCCTCCAAAAATGCCACCATTTCACTGCCCTCTGCCCTTTTTCAGTGGGCCCACTATTTGTATGTTATTTCTGTGAGCTCTCCCCTCTACATCTTCCGCTCTGCTTTCCAGCACTGTGAGTCTATCCATTTTGGTGACCATCTGCGTTTTTGAATCTCTAGGTGTGGGGACTTTGTCTTCCAACACCTGCTCAACATTTTTTGCAATTTGATCAGTCAATTTGCGCTGATCATTTCCGATTAAACTGATATCTGCCACTACTGTGCCCATCTTAAGTTTGAGCACTTGCCTAGTGTCACTGTTGGCCAGTAATATGGAGCAAAATTTGTAAGATGTGGTTGCGGTCTGCTCTTCCTCCTCCCCATCGTTCCTCTCTGTGCAGTTGCCCTCCATGTCAGTCCCCTTCTGGGCTCCAGGTAGCTCCTCCTTTCATTGTGAGTGAGGGCCCATGGTGGGGGACATCCACTCCCCAAGCACATGAAGCGTAAGCTGCTGCTTGGACCAGGGGGGGGTCAGTCTGGGCTGTTCGGGACAGGGTATCAGTGGAGACCCTGGCTTCTCACTTCCCAGAGGGAGTCCTCTATGGGTGTGGCAAGTGAGTCACAAGGGGTACAACGTAAATGAATACATTGAAGGGGGTGGCCAGCAATCCCCTCCCTGATTCCATAGGGATCGCGTCCTTCAGGCTCACCGTATGGCCTTGTGGCACCTCGGGAGTCAGCGACCTATAATGTGCTTGATTGCTCAGTCAGTTGGGGGCACTTCACTGGCCTCACCTTGTAGGAAAGTGATCCTTTTTGCCATGATTGCCCCCATTGTTTGACTGATGCTGCTGGTTACTGACTCTGAAAGTGCTCTGGGTGTATGCTAATTGGTATAATTCTAATTAGCCAAGATAATTCATCTGTACATCCCTAGTATATGGTAGGACAATACTGCCTTATGTCCTGCAGCTTCTGGAGCTTTCCTTCCGCCATGGTGTGGTCCTGTGTCAGTGGAAACAGGCGATCGTCCTCCCCTTAAAGAAAAAACCATCAGCTGACCCGGGTCTACTAGTTAATCTACGCCCCATTTCACTCCTGCGCTATTTCTCTAAAATAGCAGAGAAAGTGGTGAACTCTCAATTGGTTGTCCACATCAATCGAAACAACCTATTCCATCCCAAGCAATCAGGTTTTAGAGGCAAGCACTCTACCGAGTCAGCGCTGCTTCTTACTACTACGTAGGCGTGCGGATGAGAGTCAGTCTGCAGCTCTGGTCTTACTTGACTTCAGCGCAGCCT
Source organism: Calotriton arnoldi (assembly GCA_963921515.1). Classification (NCBI taxonomy): domain Eukaryota; kingdom Metazoa; phylum Chordata; class Amphibia; order Caudata; family Salamandridae; genus Calotriton; species Calotriton arnoldi. The sequence continues at coordinate 508,779 of CAWUFW010008937.1, forward strand.
TTGACACAGTATCCCACAAACTACTCCTACAGTGACTTGGGTCATGCGTGTTAGAGGGAGTAGCCCTAAAATGGATGACCTCCTCCCTCCAGGATTGTTATATTCCATATAGGTACCATAAGATAGGCCCCAGTAACTTCATTACCCTTCACCTATATTCTTCCCTACATTACACTTGTCACGGTTTACAGGGACTGACCTTTTACCTAGATTCGACACTGCATTCAGAACGCGGGTTTTCCCTAGTTCGAAACCTCATACATTATGCATGAGGATTCTAGGATGCACCGCAGGACTACCATCTCCTGTATAAAATCTATGTACAAAGTTCATGCCCGAAGTCATCCTTAGGCCGACACAGTAATACAGCGAGGTAGGACCCATGGGGAGACCTATGGGTACATATACATCATATCTTGCTAAGATAGAGCAGAGGAGACAAGACTTCCCGGCCGACACACTGACCAGAGACGCTGAGGTTCCGGCATGTAGACACTCCAGCTCGCAGTGGTCTAACATCCCTCGCGGGGTGTCCAACTCAAGACCAGGACGGGGTCCCACAGTCTCTCACTTCAGGTAATGGGGTTGATTAAATCCTAGAGGGATTCTTGGCTTAACACCTACATACATGCTAGGTACACTTAGGTACATCTAGTTAGGGAGGCCTCGTAGGAGTACGCATCTTTTATCACGTGTTTTATATACTCAAATGTATTCATGATTATTGCAAGATGGTAGAGCTATACCATCCATTCACCTTTATAGTACTGCTAACCATTTATATCTTATACTGTCTAACGGTTGTTGCAGCTCATTTATTTTACACCAGAATAACAACTGTTCAATAAATGCTTATTGAAAAACGCCCAGCCTGTTTTATTCAGTGTATCTCTCTGAGACAGACTAAGTAAGCACGAGTGACTGAGCGAAAGGTAGTATATTGTTTCCACGGTCCTGAGGGATCAGGGTTGTCATGTTCGATGGTTGCCAGGAACTATTCTCTCCTTGGTAAGAGGTGATTCTAGTGGCACTGTGGGCAAGTTGGTTCAAAAGGGCCAACATACCCGGTGGGGGTGTTCCGAGTCAGTCTGACACCAATCCTACAGTGTATGTTGTCTAAACGCGCAGATCCTGTATACATTTTATAGGAACTACACGACATGGCGCCCAACATTTGTTGGGTACTTATTTAACAGTAGAATCTGAGTAGTTCAGTCGTGCTATTCTCAGAAATCCCTATTCAAAAAACACCAGAGATATCTGGAGTGGGTGGGCAAAGACTCCGCCACAGCTGAGTAGGCAAAATATCCTATTTATTGGCTGTTGGTTAATCAAGCTTGAAGGACACAGTGTTCCTAAAAAACTGTGCAAAATACCTTATCTTAGTTCCCTTGAAAAAATTCTTCTTCACTATAAAGAATGACTGAAGATGCAGACAACGCGGAAAGAGTCGTGCAAAATTTGCACCTCTCAGACGAAGAAGAAAATGCAGCTGCAATTCAGATTTCAGAAAACATTAGAAATGTAGTCACCATGAAGCTGCTTGCGCATCGTTTAACACCTAGGGGTGGCATAGCAGCTTTCGTGAATGAGGCACACGAATCATACAGAACAGAGTTATTTTATTCGTGGGTTACATTCCCAGCAGCAAATGCAAGAACAAAAACATTTCATTACTATACAGAAGATGAACCACCAGCGGAATATTGTCTGTATGAGGACATTGAGGTTCCGCTCACGTACCAGGAACATTTATACTGGTTTAAAGGCGTCCTATCCCATACAAGAAGAAGAGTAAGACTCAGTCCGCTCTGAAGAGAGGGGGCAACATGGCCAATATTAGCAGCCTACACACCACATCCTGACATCGAAACAATGCCAGGACCAGACTTACTCATACTTCACAAAGAATCAATAAAACTTTACAGAGCTAAAACTTTTGCAGTACAGAATGCACACAGTGACGCATTAATGAATAACATTGTGCGGAAAAAATACAAAACAACACTAGATATCTCAAATGGATTTTTTTGCCAAAATATAGCGCCTTAGAGCAGATATTTGACAGCATTCTCAGCGCTAGGTTCCCAGACTCAATTTTGTCGACTCCCCCAGGGGTATAAGAACAGCCCGGAGTTGTTTTCGGCTAGGGTAACTGAATTACTTCAAAATCTGGATGAGGAGGCATTGTCCCACATAGATGATATTTATCTGGCGGATGATGACCTGGAGGAACACTTGAACAAAGTAAACACCATAATTTTGGGATTTGCCTCTGAGGGTTACAAATTCAACTTAAAAAAATCGAAGATTGCCCACCTTAATGTCCTTTTTCTAGGATATGAGCTTTCAAGCGAAGGGAAAAGCCTAGCAGCTAAATTTTTGGAAAAATGTGCGCTGCTCCAACCTCCAAAAACTTTAAAAAATTTACAGTCAATCCTGGGATTCCTGAACTTTGGCAGAACATACTGTTGCAGGGATTCTGCACATATACAGAACTGTGCGCAGGAAAACCGGACCTCAGTGAATAGGGGTGTGCCAACCTACCACATCAGTACCCCAAATCCCAAACCAACTAGCTATAGTGTCTCATTCGTTCTCCTCCAAATATCACAGAGCTACAAATGGTTAGACAACCCAGAACACGACACTCCCGACTCTCTCAGGAATCGCGGGAACAAGACGTACTCTTTCGTTCACTCACTCGTACCTGTCCACAATAAGAATAAGCAGAGTCACTGAAATAGTTCAAAATGTTTATTTTAACTATTGTGCTCTACAATACAGTATACGTGCCACTACTAGCAGCAAAATACATGAAATCAGCACAGTTAGCAATGTTACAATTCCATAGAATACAAAGGGAGAAGTCATGTTATAAAGACTGTGGAAATAAGGGCCTATAGTCCTATCCACCCTCCCCTTGGTAGAAGAAGTTTATTTTATATAAAGAACGAGCTCTGGGCTTTGACAGCAGACCCCATACCTTAAAGCCTGAATGTAAAGTTTACATCATAGGAACAGCAGAGCTCTTCTCCATGGAACGGCTTTCTCCAAGTGTGTAAAAACAACATGCAACAACGTAATATCAAAGCACGAGTCTTCATTACTGCAGCTGTGTAGCATGTTATGTCTAGGTGCTAGGGACTGACCAGAACAGAATAACAAGGGGCATTGTTTATCGACCTTGCACATCGTGTTCAGACTAAACTTCAGGAATAGCAGAGAATGCGAAAGTCAACCCATTCTCATGTGAAGGGCACAAACAAAGTCCTGCAAAAACAAAGTCACGTAGTAGCATGCGCAAAAGCAGCATCATGGCAGCGAAGCTCATGCTAACTTAGCAATGTCGATAATGTGCCTAAGAACCATATAACACCCTCCCCCTGATAAGGCCATAGGACATAGAAAAAGAATGAAAACAGAGTTCACAAGTCAAGCTGAGCTCAAAACGGGTAAAAAGACAAAATAAATGGAAAAAAATCGAAATTTTTCAAAAAAAATATTTTTTCAAAGTTATTAATAGGGCTCATTGAAGAGGAGCTGCCTCCGGATAACAAAGTTATTATGAAGGAGGTGGTAAGTCCATCAAGGTGTCTGAACCGAGGAATGCAATTCCCTCCAAGAGAGTATCCATATCGTTGGTAAAAAAGAGGGATGCCATCCAATTAAGTAGGTCGAAGGAACAAACGTGCTCCTCATAATCAGATGCCTCTAAAAGCATGAGTGGGCAACTTGCATGATATTCGATGAAACTTCGTTGCAGGATGGTCTGCGTAGCCGCACAGACATCCCATTCCGCCAAAACTCCATACGGCCATAACCAGAAAAAGCCTGGTCATGGGCCTCTAAGGGACCCATCAACTGGTCAAAATCCGGGACGTGACGTATTGGAGAGACATATATCCAGTGCCCAATAGAATGGACATCGCTGACAATAAAAGACTGGTTGCACGCAAGTGAAGTACGCAAAGCAAAAAGTCAATCCATAACTGACTCCAAGCATGGCTAAAGGCAAGCATCCGAAAACCTGTTGCATGAGGTCAAGGTACAGCTGCAACTGGCCTGGTCTGTGCAGTACCACAAGCTGAGCAGCCATTGCGCAACAGGAGCAGAAGAAGCAAGATTACAGCGCCTAACGTCAAAATCAAGGGGAACCCTCCGAAGGCGTTGGAAAAAATAGAATGAATAAAACCTGGTATTACTCCAAATATAGCTTGAAAAGAAGACACAAGGCCAGATCCCACACATTTAAAAAAATGTGCAAGGCCTGCGGTGTCAGACGCATTAAATATTTGGTGTATTAGTTCTCCAAAATGCAGTGGGAGGTTGGTGTTCAGAAGGGACTGTATCTCTCCAGAAGTCCTAGCCACCTGTAAGAGGAATGTCTCGCGGGCGGAAGTGAGGGCCACCTCTTGTTGGAATAACAGTGCTTTGAGCCTGCTCAACTTGTTGAAATCTGTTTTCAAAGTTGGAACGGAAGGCCAAATTGAGCTATCTAGACTCCCATGCGGGGGTGGGAAAAGCACATTGCTACAACAAGTTACGCGCTGGGAAACCGTTACTAAATACGGGACTCCTGCCTTCAAACTACAGCAGTCTTGGTTGTTCAAAATAAGATAACTGCCATTTGTAAGCAATGAAAAAGCGGGAATTATCGATGGCACTGGAGTCCCTTTTAAAAAACAGGCCAGATTAGGCGCGGAAATGTTACAAGCGCCGTGCAACTTAGCGTGTTTACAAACAAGGGAATGTCCTACTGTGGAATCTCAGTCCTCCCCTGTTAGGAAAACTTCCTTACCCTCCCTCAGACATCTATAAGTGAAAGGCAGGGACCACATTTCATGTTGGAAAGCACTACCCAGTGGTTCATAACAGCCAATCGGAAAATGTTGCATGCATGATTTAAATTGAAATAGCGAAAAAGGAAGAGAAATAACCCCATGAATTAACCAAACAGCATAGTCTGTTTCCGCTACAGAAAACGGCAAGGGCTTTAGTTGTTCAATATGTAATAGTGTGTATGTAGCATCTTTCATGGACATAAACTTTTGTTTATCAGTCAGATTAAATGGCAATAATAAAGCAGTGGCATTCAAATAATCCCAAGGCACTTTTCCTATTTTAAGAGTTTGCAATGCCCAAGCAAATTGCATTACAGATCGTAACTGATTTTGACCATGATACAACATAGATACATCACTTTGAACAATATCAATAACAGATGAAACAATATTATCCAATGTATAAATGCATGAGGAAAGTGTGTTTATGCTACTGTCTACTACGGCAAGGACTTTTTCTAAATTGGCCTGATCAATTTGACGCAGACGAAAAGCAGCTTCCATCTGCGAAAGTTTCCAAATTTCATTGTAAGCAGCATACATGAATCTTTTAGCTCTCGGGGACCTGGGCCCCAAGAGAAAATCAGCCAAATTAATGTCATGCGACAGCAGAGAAAGATGTTGCTTCACTGATGTCAGCGTAGAATGTTCCAACCATTGTTGGCACAATTTACCGACAGAATATGTGGTAACCGAATGGGGATTTGGAAAACGTGGGTCCGGTCTAGTCTGTGTGAAACCAGGTGTTACATTATAAAAGCGCATTTGACATGCATTTGAATTGGTTTGCCACACCAACCACCCAGAAGAATCAATTTCAGAGATATTGAAGGTGTCATTTCGAAGCAAAGCTTGTAATGCCTCAATGGTATAATCTGTATATGTGCGCCAATTAGTATATTCCGCTAAAGACGGACTGGATGGCGTTTTTAAATTTTTTACAGTTGCCAGGCCAAAACAAGTTGTCTGGTACACTGTATCATTTAAAAACAGAATTTGAGCTGGGATCAGGCAGGCATGCACGATGTAAAGCTTCAGTTCCCTGAACCTGCCAAGGCTTTGTGCCCCCGATTGATTTCAAATCAATAGTATCTTTCCAATGATCATAACCCTGCATAGCCAATTTATTTCTAAACAAGTTGGAGTAAATCAATTTTGTGTGGGTAAAAATCCGTATTTGTAAAGCCCGAACTACTCACCCTTACGGGTCTCAAGGCGCTGGGGGCCGTCGTGGAAATTAAGTGAGCTATTGCCCAGAGTCACATGGTGCAGAGCTGAGCTGCCGCCGGAGCCGGGGATCGAACCATGAGCCCTGTGTTCCGAAATCAACTGCCCTGGCCGCTGCACCACACCTCTCCACTGGGTCAACATAAATTTAGATTGAGCAGGTGTTCGAAATTTAAAATAATAGGATTCCAGATTAGATATGTTATAATCCGTAAAGTAAGTGAACTTACCCCTAAATGTTTTAGAACTCCCCTCTACTGGAGTAGGACAATGTTCCCATGGTGTGTAATTAAAAACAGGTCTTAACGAATTTGTTTTGCGTAAAAAATGATGCCCATAATGTTGATAACAGAATAAATCACCGTAATTGGCAGAATATGAAATACAAATCTTCATCATCAAAAGCAGCATAATACTTTAAATCTGAAAACAATGTATGTACTGCTTGTACATCCCAATCATCCGAATGTATGTCTTGTGTTACCACATCTCCTAGAGAGATGTGAAACACGTATGGAATGCGAAGCGCCTCGGTCGGGCCGTGGACTTCATAGGCAACATTGTCCCAAACGATGCCATCGGTAATACTGAAATATTAACATGAGACCGATCACGTTTCATGATATGGGACGATGTGTGAGGGGCCAGAACTCCATCGACCATGTTCACTGCAGAGCGTTCTGGCAAATAATGACCATTGATGAGCAAAAAGAACACTGTCACAAAACCAATTGACATGAAGAGAAAAATGAGGACAAGCAGCAACCAAATATAGGTCCAAGGAGGGACCAGGTAAGTCTTTTTGAACCAAGAGAAAAAAATACTTAATTTAGTCGGTGTATCAGCCAAACGGGATGTCGAGGAAGACGAACCGGAAGAGAGACTTGCATGTGACTCATAGCGGCCACTCGTGGGTTGATTTATCAAAGGTGGAAGTGTCGGGTCTTCTTGATGTTCTCCAGGACTGTTTGGCACTTCACTGACGGACTCATCAGGATGATATATATACTCGACATCCACGGTAGAAGATAGAGGTCGGACAGGTGAAAAATCAATGATAGTGTCCATCTCATTCTTATCTCTACGAGGAGCGGTGGAAGATGATGTAGTCAGTGGATCCAATGAAATAGCGTTGCACGAAACTGCAGTGTGACACTATTCAGAATCGGCCACATGGTGTCGCTTGACATTGTCCACTGAAATATATCTGTTGTCTTTGCGACCAGGTAAAGGAGGTAAAATGACTGTACGAGTACCCTTCAGTCCAAGCACTGGAACTGGTGCACGATAAGAAGGACCAAATTCATTTTTGTTCTCCAGCTTTTCTCGTACCAGATCTCCAATTTTAGGAAGCCAGCCGGCAACTGGAATCAGTAGTGCTGCATCAGTGGAAGAAGGTAAATGTTCAGCTGCATAGCTGTCACAGGTCTTTTGTAGATCCTGTAACACAGTAGAATGATTATCTACGTCAAAGGTTCTGGCAGCCGCCACAACGTCTAGACCATCAAGGTCTGGCACAAACATTTTAATGCCAAAGAACATTTCGTATGGGGTCCGCCCACCCAGAGATCGTCTAGGGAGGTTATTAAGTGCACGTTGAACCCCATACAAATGGGCCAGCCAGCTCCTGCCAGTACCTAAGACTCTAGCTGTCAAGGATTGCTTTAAGTCACGGTTCATTCGCTCCACAACCGAATTGCCCTCAGGCATGTATGAAGACGAAAACTGCACCAGCACCCCCATTGACTTCATTGCTTCCTTGTACGCCTTAGAGGCGAACGCTGGACCTTGGTCAGAATGGAAGATGCCACAGGCAAAAATCCCTACAAAGACACCCAAATCCCTGATGACATTTAGAGCGTCAGCACTGCGTTGCAGCCAAACCCAAAGGAATCTAGTGCACAAATCAACTGCAACAAATATATATTTATACGCAGTATCAGAAGAAAGAGGGCCGCACTGATTAAGATAGATACAGCCAAAAGGTTGATTAGAAATACACAGCTGTGTTTGTGGTGGGCGGGTGACCGTAGACGGCTTGATTTGCTGACAAATGTCACAAGAAAGGACATAATTACGGGTCTGTTTATATAAACCACGCCACCAGTAACGTTGCTGTAAAATAGAGACTGTCGCCGACACACCGGCATGCGCAGATGCTATGCCTTTGTGTGCGGCTTTGATCAATGTATGTCTGCGGTCCATGTTGGGGATCATCCGCTCCCCAACAGAAGGAATCAAAGCATAAGGAACTTGTTTGGGAGTTATATGATAAGAGTATTTCGAAGGGAAACCCTGAGGATAAGCTGTTCCCTACCGCGTTGCAGCTACAGCTGCCAAAATCTCATTATCAATTTTAGTCTTGGATCTTGTAACTGCTGCTATGGAGCACGTGGCCACTGCAGACCTGGCTGCTTCATCAGCCAAAGAATTACCAAGAGCATGTACTCCTACACGCTGATGGCCAAGAGTATGTATTACATGAATGAGGGGCAGACGTTGTTTAAGATCTGCCACCCGAACCCAAAGCATTTTTATGCTTAATTGTGCTGCCTTTGGAATCCCAATAGTCATTCCGAGACCAAAAAAACAAGTTGTCATTGTAAGACTGGACACAGTAATAAGAATTGCATACAATAAGAGTATTCACATTTGGATCAGCAAACTCAAGAGCAAGTACAAGAGCACGCAGCTCAGCCAATTGTGCCGAACAGTCACCAAGTGCTTGAGTGTGCACAATGGAACACTTAAACTCTCCATTAACAATGGAGCCAGCAACAATCGCGCAAGCGGCTGAATAACCATGTTTGGAACCCGTGGCCGGTTGAGCCGAGCCATCAGTGTAAATGATGCATTTGTACTCATGTAAAGGAAGCAGAGACAAGAGTGGAGGATGAACGTATTCATACTGTAAAAACTCCTGTGTCTGTAAGGAAGGATCAAAGATAAACGTGACATCTGCAGATGTCAAAGAAGTAGCCCATTGTATCCAACGGGGATGTAATGCTTTCAAGTTAGGTACACTGCTTTCGAGTTAGGTACACTCGCCTTAGTCACGGCTTCTAAAGCAGGGAAGGGGGTGACCATAAGAAGGCGTTTTCCTTGTGCCAGTGAGCATTCTTTTAGAATCCTCATCTGTACTGCCGTCAAGATTTTTTCAACAGTTGAAAAGCGCATTTCAGCAGCAGTGTATAAATGTGATTTGTATACAATTGGAACTGTGTCGCCTTCATTGAACGTCAAGTAAGTGAAACCCACTGTCCCAGAAACTATATGTATTACTAGGTTTGTGGTGTTGTCACGGGTCAACAAGTAGTTAGTTGCAAGCAAGTCTGTCTGCAAAGAAGTCAGAATAGAAGTATGTTCCGGAAGTCAGCTGGCAGACAAAAAGGTCGGTTGTATCAATGCATAAAACGGTTTGATACGCTGGGCATAATCGGGAATGTATGTCCTCCCGAAATTCAAAAATCCCAGCAAAGACTGAAGCTTCTTCAGTGTCGAAGGGGGTCGCAATTGTGCACATTTCTCCAAGAAGTGAGGGGCCAAGCCCTTTCCTTCATTATTGAGCTCATAGCCCAAAAAGATCACCGCCAAATGTGCGATATGTGACTTTGCAAAATTAAATTTGTATCCATAGTCGGCAAAGGACAAAATAATATTGTCGACTCGGACTAGATGCGGCATAAGTTCATTGTCCGTCAGATAAATGTCATCAACGTACGAGAACGCATCTGGATCTATGTCGTGCAATAGTGACACGACACGTGCTGCAAATGCCCCGGGGCTATTCTTATTCCCCATAGGCAAACGCGTACATTTTTTCTGATTCCCGACGGCAGTGAATGCTGTCAAATCACGGCTCTCATGAGAGAGATTGTGACTATAGAAACCATTAGAAATGTCAAGTGTAGTTTTGTATTTCTTGCGAACAAGATTGTTCACCAGCGCTGAGCTGTGAGTGTTTTGCACTGCAAATGTGCGACAAAGACTGTTCAATTCTCGGTAATCCAATACAATCCGATAAGAACCATCAGGTTTCGATACCATAAAGAGAGGATTATTCATCGGTGATGTACATGATTCAATCACTCCTTGATATTCCAACTGCGTCAGAATATCACAAACGGAAGCTTTTGATTCACGTCTGATCGGATATTGCGGCTGTGGCTGCGGCATAGAGTGTAAAGGTATTTCATGAGCCGGTGAATCAACATCCCAACCCACCTGATTACGATACACCGCTGAGGCGAGGGCACAAGCCCACCCTGCAGCCAAAGTCTGGGCATGCTCTTCAGGGATGTAACGCGAAAAACTCGGAAGTATCACGTCTTCTCCCCTAGGAGCTGCCAACACAAAGGGTGGAGGCCAATCTGCCTCCGCCAACAGAATGTCATATGAGGACGTTAAATTTTCCCAGAACACCGCTTTGATTGGACGAGGTATATCACCTTCAATTTGGAAAATAATGTCATAGAACCTATCCGGGGGGGCAACCTGGGTGTCAGCAGTCTCTACTGTAACGAAGGTATCAGTTGCTGTCACCTCCAGACAGGGACGCAGAGCCTCCCGCACTATGGTAACTTCCGCTGCGCTGTCGAGCAGTCACTGCCCATGTCCAATCCAGGAGTCACGTTCTCACCGTCTGAGGCATACCTTGCTGTTAGAGTGGCAACTTTTTTCTTCTGAAACGATGGTCGAAAACGAGGTAGATCCTCTTGTTTTCCTTTGCCTTCAAACTGTCGAGGCTGATCACGTCCCTGTGGCGCAGGTTGACTCTTGCCACGATCTTGGCGTTCCCCTCCTCCAACTTGAGAGCCAGAAGTGTCCTGTGAAGAACAAGGAGAATGTGGAACAGGGACCTGAAATCTATCAGGAGACTTTATTTTAGCGCGGTCGCGCAAGTCATAAGTACGCTCAGAAGACTCAGGTGTCGGTGAACTAGCACGCGAACCTTGCTTCTGTTGTTGTTGCCCCTGTTTTTTAGTTTTCCAGTTCTTTTTAGGAAAGAACGGACGCCCATCTTTATCAGTCTGGGCCTTTTGTTGAGTTTGAGATTGAGTTTGCGTTTGTGTAAAAGGCTTAACTCCCAAACTATTGCGGCCTATGGTCTTATAAGCCTTTGCAATAATTTTTGGTAATTCGCGGGGTTTGTCTACATCAGGGACAGCCTCCAAGCGATTTGCTACTTGAAAGCTTACCGCATCGCCCTTGACATTTGCAAGAATCATATCTGCAACCACGTCGAACACCCCCACCAGTCTCATTCCGAACTCTACAGCCGCCTCGGCTCCGTGTTCATCTTAAACACGCTTAATCACGGAAGGGAGTACGGTCATGGAAGGAGTGCCGAAACACTTAGAATATACCGCTGCAAACACCTTACCCCAGGTGTTAAATCAGCTTACTCAGGAAGTAAGTCTTTAGGCAAACTAATAGTCAATATCCTGTGTTAATCCACAGGAGAGGTATTTAGAAAAACAGCCTCAAGTTGTCCAAATTTCTCAGCAAGCCAATAAGGTAATTCATCCTTATTTTGTGGACGCTTGCCCATTACTGAATTAACCATAAGGGGACTGATGGTCACACCACCAGGTCCCGCAGGTTGCGCAGCAACGCCAGGTGGTCCCACCTGAAAGTTGCGCGACATGAACTGTATAACAACTCTTTGCACGCGTATCAAAGACCTATGTAACACGCGCAGTTCTGCAAGCGTCGCTGTTGTCAGATAACGCGGGTGAGGGGTATACCCAGCCAAAACGGTAAAGGACCTAAATGGACAGGCGTTATTGGGTGAGGAAGGGCACCATTAAACCAAATTTGGTGTTGCCAAGCTGTAAGCGGAATCTCAACAGCCCGATAGGGCTGATAAGCATTAGGAAGGGTCGTAGGCGTATATTCTTGAAATAAGTTATCTGTTAGATCCACCGTCGGAAAGGTGACCCAAGAATAAAACACTTCGAAGCGGTAAGCCGCAACTGCCTCTACTACAAAAATCAGCGCAACACCAGCATTAGGGACTCCATTCTGAGCCAAATAAGCTGTGAGTGCTGCCCTATTAGCGGCCGTAATCGCGACCGCCATAACTGACAATAAAGAATAACAACCTAGAGCGCGGCAGCGCAATAACGGGTTAAGAAGAAAGAGAAACCTTTTAAAACTTCAAGCTTGAAAGAACCTATAAAAACATCAATATAGGAGGTTACACCGTCACAGCTGTCTCCGGAAACAGAAGTGAGGGGATTGTGGACAAGCACAAGCACTACTCAAGCGTCTCGCAGATAAGAACCAGACCAAACTTTAGGCGCCATGTTGCAGGGATTCTGCACATATACAGAACTATGCGCAGGAACACCGGACCTCAGTTAATAGGGGTGTACAAACCTACCACATCAGTACCCAAAATCCCAAACCGACTAGCTATAGTGTCTCATTCGTTCTCCTCCAAATATCATGGAGCTACAAATGATTAGACAACCCAGAACATGACACTCCCGACTCTCTCAGGAATCGCGGGAACAAGACGTACTCTTTCGTTCACTCACTCGTACCTGTCCACAATAAGAATAAGCAGAGTCACTGAAATAGTTCAAAATGTTTATTTTAACTATCGTGCTCTACAATACAGTATACGTGCCACTACTAGCAGCAAAATGCATAAACTCAGCACAGTTAGCATTGTTACAATTCCATAGAATACAAAGGGAGAAGTCATGTTATAAAGACTGTGGAAATAAGGGCCATTAGTCCTATCCACCCTCCCCTTGGTAGAAGAAGTTTATTTTATATAAAGAACGATCTCTGGGCTTTGACAGCAGACCCCATACCTTAAAGCCTGAATGTAAGGCTTATCATAGGAACAGCAGAGCTCTTCTCCATGGAACGGCTTTCTCCAAGTGTGTAAAAACAACATGCAACAACGTAATATCAAAGCACGAGTCTTCAGTACTGCAGCTGTGTAGCATGTTATGTCTAGGTGCTAGGGACTGACCAGAACAGAATAACAAGGGGCATTGTTTATCGACCTTGCACATCGTGTTCAGACTAAACTTCAGGAAAGGCAGAGAACGCAAAAGTCAACCCGTTCTCATGTGAAGGGCACAAACAAAGTCTTTCAAAAACAAAGGCACGTAGTAGCGTGCGCAAAAGGAGCATCATGGCAGCGAAGCTCATGCTAACTTAGCAATGTCGATAATGTGCCTAAGAACCATATAACAATACATTTTGGATTACGCAGAAAGAGTAAAACCTTTCTGCGATTTAATAAAACCTGATTTCTGAATCAAACAATGGACACAGGAACACACTGATATCCTTTGGTCTTTACAAGCTGACATGATACCTTCAAAACACTTACAGACACGCGTAAATATACGCAACCTGGTGATCCGTATAGTTGCGGATCAATCTGGGTACAGCTATCTAACATATAATGAAGGTGAGACAGTACCAATAGCGTACAAATCACATTTGTACACAAATGCTGAGATGTACTTTGCATCAACAGAAAAAATTCTGACAGCAGTACAGACTGCTGTAGTAAGAGAAAGAGCTCTGGCTCAAGGGAAGCGTATAATAGTCGTGACCCCAGTTCCGGCCTTAGAGGCTGCGACAAAGGCAAGCGTTCCCAATCCTAAAGCCTTACATCCAAGATGGATACAATGGGCTAATTCTCTCACTGTAACAGATGTAGAATATAGGTACGACCCAAATTTAAAAACACAAGCATTTCTGAAATATGAACAAGAATATCTTCTACCAAATTAAATAATGCCTCTAGATCAGTATGAATATATAATTTACACTGACGGTTCTGCTCAACCGGCCATAGGGAGTAAATAGTAATACAGCGCAGCGTGTGCTATCGTTAAAAGTCGCATGAAGGATGGAAAGTTTCATCCGAGTTGTACAAAAACACAGTCTCTAGGAGACTGCACGGCACAGCTAGCAGAATTAAAAGCATTAATACTGGCACTGATAAATACGGATCGAGAATTCCCCACACTAATCGTCTGTGATTCCTTTTACTGTGTACAGTCATATAATTAATATTTACATCACTGGGGACAAAACGGGTTTAAAGATGCAAAAGGTGGCACAATTAAGCACAAAATGCTATGGGAACAGGTAGTGGAGTTGAAAAACTAACTACCAAGGGCTCACGTGATACATACACTGAGTCATCAATGTGATGGCGTTCACGTTGAAGGGTATTCATTGGCTGATGAAGCCGCAAAGGGGGCTGTACGCTCGGCTTCCATAGCTGCAATCACTCATTCAAAACCGAGAATAGACGATGAGATAATGGTTGCGATTATTGCTGCACGCAATAGCTCAGCAGTACCAAAAAGGTTTCCACTCAAATATTCCTACAAGTTAGATGCAAACAATGTTCCATTTGCTCAAATTCCTGGAGTGGAGGATAGAGTAATACCAAATATGGATCGTAGGTCAGGGTTAATTCTAGCAGCACACGAGGGTATAGGGTCTGCACATGCAGGAGTTACAGCAACTGTCTCTCTATTGAAACAGCACTATTGGTGGCCAGGACTAAGAAAGCAAACTAAGGACTACGTCTTGAAATGCGACATCTGTCAGCAGATGAAAGGCTCCACAGTAACACGTCCAGCACAGACACCATTACTAATATCAGACAAACCACTGGCGTGTGTCTATTTGGACCACTGCGGCCCCTTACAATCTGATGGGGCTTACAAGTATATCATGGTTGCAGTGGATTCCTGCTCTGGGTTCCTATGGGTGTGGCCCCAGCGCTCGCCTGACGCTCGAACTGTTATAAAAGATTTGCGAGTCTTTATAGGGACATATGCAATTGGCACATTACATTCTGACCGTGGCCCCGCATTTAGCTCTAGGGCTTACAAGGAAGCCATGGGAAGTTTGGGTGTAGCATTGCGGTACTCCTCTCCGTACCATCCAGAGGGAAATTTGGTTGTGGAGAGGAAAAACCGGGACTTAAAGCAGTATTTAACAGCTAGAGTATTAGGCTTGGGTGGAAATTGGGTAAAACATCTGTATGGAGTTCAAAGGGCATTAAATAATCAGCCAAGAAGCTCTCTAGGGGGTGTCACTCCTTATGAGGTATTATTTGGGATGAGAATGTGGGTACCTGATCTTGATTGTGAAGGCACAGTGGCGGATGAAAAACCTTTTGACATCCATAAACGTTTGGCTGTTTTACAGGACCTGGATGAATCCAGGGCACTACAGAGTAATGTCCAGGTGAAAAGGACCGCCACTGGGGAAGCAAAAAGTGTCACGGCAAGACCTGTCTTGATCCCTAAAATTAGGGCTCTGGTCAGAGAGAAAATAGCGGACAAAAAAGAATTTGGGCCATTATACAGAAAGCCTGTATCTGTCCTGGCAGTTGAAGGAACAAAAACAGTACTTCTGCCGCCTCTTGCCAGAAAAAAGGAGAAAAGATTTGTCTCAATAAACCTGATCAAACCACACTATGTGGCCGATACTGAGTAGTAGGCCGCATGGACTCCGAAGTAACAGACACCCTCCTCTCACAACTATACAAGAAGTTCAAATAGAAAGACTCATCACGTTTGAAGGGTCACCTGCACGGAATGTTGGACTAAGCAACAATGCAATGGAACTCGTTCCTCTTGACATTCAAGTTAAAAATGCGAACTACATTGAAAGACAAATTTCAATTCGACCAAACATGGATATCTACGTCAACATACCCCAACAAGAGCAAGCTACAGTTTCCACAAAACCAGCAGAGTTTCCGAAAATTGATCGAACTGCATCTGGCTATTTCATTGACTTCGATACCTTTTCATTGGATCCAATTGAACCTGAAACCATGCCAGCCCAAAAACCTTGTCTACAGCGATTCAAAGATTTTCTGAACTTTCTTAAAAGACTTACCTGGTATCACCTTGGGTGGAACTCTGGGTAACTACCGGGATACTTTTCTTTCTTTTCTGGATAGGCCTAGTAACTGTCTTTAGTATGCTTATTAGTGGAACTTATCTTCGAGAAAGCTCTGCAGCACAAAAAGTGAATGTGATTCTGAAACCACATCTATCTTCACATCGTGAAAAAAGAGACCTATCATCAGTTAACATTACAGCAGTTCCTATACCTGATGGTATAGTGTGGGACAAGGTTGATTACGATATATTTGGCCCGACCGAACTTTTAAAAATACCACATTTATTTAAAATTTAATTGAGAGATATCATTACCTCCAGTACATTTTCCGATGATTAGGATTATGAAACTGTAAATAATATGGTGTCTGATTTAGAAAATTCTGCCGCCTTTTTTAATAATGAAATGTTGGAAGACACATCAGACTTTGAAACAATGTATTGCTATCAACATTATGGTCATCACTTTCTGCATAAATCTGCTAATCCCAGAAATGTTTTCACATACCACCAAAGGGAACATTGCCCGACACCGCCGATAAGCAGTTCAAAAACATTTGCGCAGAAATGTTCGTATTTTTCAGGGTTTAACACATCAGACCCAGCCTATTATTATTATAAGGTTGCACCAACACCAGCACAGACAAATATGTTGACAAACACCAAACAGATTTATTCTGCTTCCTTTATTGCTCTGTTGTCTGAACAAGGTTTTGACTTTTGGAAAGACACCATAGACTTAAAATCTGTCTGGGGTACTAGAGACTGGCAGGTCCGGGGAACAGAGGCACTATTTAGAGCATGCCTTATTCCTCAGCAAATAAGGTTTTTGAATGAAACAGTGCAACAAACAACCTGTCTTGGACTAGCCAAAAACAAAGATTTGAATAGACCTCGAGTGCCAGCACCATCACACATTGAGGGTAACACTACATCACAGGAAGAGGTTACACTAGATGCCATCATGCAATACAATAGATCAGAACCCGATTGGAAGGGATGGTTGATTTGGCCCACAGACACCAATATCTGTCTAAAAAGATTCTTGGGTAAAACCAAAGGGTTTAGTATCAACAGGCCAGATCCACGTTATATAAAGAGACAACACCCAGGGGTAGTGACAGCATACAGTGTTGGGAAGTTATGCCTCGATTGGCTAAAAACCTCAACACTCACACATGTGAAACAACACTTATCCTTACTTACAGAGGATGTGGACCTACAGGATTTGTATTAGGTCCTAGGAAGTCAAGTCATAAACGTTTCTATTATGCTGTCTATAATGAGATTTGAAAAATATCACAACAAGAGGCCACGGAAAGATTACGAGAAATAGATCGTATAAATCTAGAGAAGGCTCTAGCAGTGGTCGACAATGGGTTAACAACACTAACATCCAGGATATATTCTCTAGGCAACATTGTATCTTCTGCTGTTGATGTACTAGAACAGGATCTGTCCATATTACAGCACGGGCAATAACAATTGTGTTCCATCATGTTATTAAGCTGGACGCTGCAATCTTTGCGTGCAGGCTATGTCCCTTGGCATTTCATAAACAGTACGTCTCTGTTTTCTTCGTACAATCTGACAGAAAAACAGATAGAAATGGCACAAAGAGGAGCAAAATATACAATGCTTCGTATTGTAAAATTAGATAGGTTAGCATTTACAGTGGCAGAGTCACCGTCCACGGAATGGTTAATCCATGGCCACATAACTCTTCCGGTCACTACTTTTCAATTCCAATATTGCCTTGAACAAATGCAGGCAGGCAGATATGAAGAGATGGGTAGGTAATTCATTAAGAAATCCTGGGAATTACCGTACAGATTTCGATGCCAGAGTGGGGAAATATAAGTGTTTCTAAGCGGTACTAACTACGAGAATACTTTAAGCGGATCAACTATATGCCAGGATATAATGCTTCATGGGGCCTGTAATGGTTCGGTAGCTAACTTATCCTGTCACTTAAAGGGTGCCCCAGCTGCCGTGATCACTCCAGTGTTCAGGCTGCTTTCGAATGGGAGTTACTTGATGCTGAACAATCAAGGCTGCTGTGGGATGCTTCCGGGCATCGCATATCTGGTAACCGTGAGTTCCCGGGATACTTGCTGTATGCAAGTATTATTTCCAACAACACATACAGTCAGGGAAGCGCCGGTATGGCCTTCACTAAATGTTTCGTTAATACGGTTTGATGCTTTGAGCAGAATGAAAGCCATGCTAATACAGAAATCTGTGCCCTTAACCTCCGCTCGAGAGACCTTTGATCTTCAAGTTGCAAGGTCTTCAGCAGAGATACAGGTGCTTATACGTACAAATTGCCCCTTCCATTTCACAGAAAAGGTAAATCGTATCTTTAACATGTCCACCTATTTAAGACCATAGGTTCTGGACTATTAAGCACCTTTCAGACGTCCTTGGAGTTATACCAAACTTTATACACTTCGTATTTGGAAGCATATTTGTAGGGCTGCCGCTGATCCTGTTTCTAATAGCAGGTATCCTGATTGTCATTTTTCTGCTACACAATGGACGTCCCAGTCACCAAGGAGATGGAAACAGTACTCCTGGAGCGAAAATACCGTGATTGCATAGTACACCTACTAGGCACACCTCGCCTAAGGGAACTAAGTGCTTCTTCTTTCTTGTCATTTAGACCAGTCTGGATGGACTGCATCTTACCTGTCCTCCGATGCCTGTTTTGCGGAGAAGAATGCGTGTTAGATCTCTGTCAAACACTCCCATCATGTGTGCAACCGGACGTTGATGCTTTACTGGACCCGATAACGGCCCATGTTCTGCAGTGTCCCCAGTGTATTCCCATGTTGATGGCGGCATTCCTAGAGCCACCACAGGTAGTATCTGCTCCTGTTGGTATGGACACCGGCTCCTCCTCTGACACCCAGGCCTTGGATGGCGCACAGGCTGCCCCAGCACCGGCTGTGGACAGTACGGAAGATCATCTGTGCTCAATTGACATAATCTGCGAGGTGTTACAGGGACCGTCGACTGCAGAGGCAAGCAACAAAAATGTTGCATCTACCAGCCAGGACACATAAACATTTGACTCATTTGACCCGTCGTGTGCTGGGAAAAAACTTTTTTTTTTGGGAAAGCAAACGGAAAATTTGAACTCCATATCAAAATTGACATTCCTTTTGAGCATGTATGGCTTTCAAATGCTTGTAGTAGTTTGGACTATACCTACGGACATATGAGAGCTGTAGCTTAAGTCTCAATTTCTAATATTTTTCTTTTTAACACTTTTTAGAACAACTTTTTAACAATTTTTTAAAAGATGTTTTTTTTACACAACGAGAAACTAATGTTTTAACTATTTGCGTACAAGTATCTAGTCCACCTAGTAGTACGGTTAGAATTTAACTATGTTGTCCATTCGGAAGAGGAGTGGGTGTTATATTCCATACAGGTACCATAATATAGGCCCCGGAACTTCATTACCCTTCACCTATATTCTTCTCTACATTACACTTGTCACGGTTTACAGGGACTGACCTTTCACCTAGATTCGACACTGCATTCAGAACGCGGGTTTTCCCTAGTTCGAAATCTCATATATTATGCATGAGGATTCTTGGAAGCACTGCAGGACTACCATCTCCTGTATAAAATCTATGTACGAAGTTCATGCCCGACGTCATCCTTAGGCCGACACAGTAATACAGCGAGGTGGGACCCCTGGGGAGACCTATGGGTATATATACATCACATCTTGCTAAGATAGAGCAGAGGAGACCGAGACTTCCCGGCCGACACACTGACCAGAGACGCTGAGGTGCCTGCATGCAGACACTCCAGCTCGCAGTGGTCTAACATCCCTCGCGGGGTGTCCAACTCAAGACCAGGACGGGGTCCCACAGTCTCTCACTTCAGGTAATGGGGTTGACTAAATCCTAGAGGGATTCTTGGCTTAACACCTACATACATGCTAGGTACACTTAGGTACATCTAGTATGGTAGGCCTCGTAGGAGTACGCATCTTTTATCATGTGTTTTATATACTCTAATGTATTCATGATGATTGCAAGATGGTAGAGCTAAGCCATCCATTCACCTTTATAGTACTGCTAATCATTTATATCTTATACTGTCTAACGGTTGTTGCAGCTCATTTATTTTACACCAGAATAACAACTGTTCAATAAATGCTTATTGAAAAACGCCCAGCCTGTTTTATTCGGTGTATCTCTCTGAGACAGACTAAGTAAGCACGAGTGACTGAGCGAAAGGTAGTATATTGTTTCCACGGTCCTGAGGGATCAGGGTTGTCATGTTCGATGGTTGCCAGGAACTATTCTCTCCTTGGTAAGAGGAGATTCTAGTGGCACTGTTAGCTAGTTGGTACAAAAGGGCCAACATACCCAGTGGGGGTGTTCCGAGTCAGTCTGACACCAATCCTACAGTGTAGGATGTCTAAACGTGCAGATCCTGTATACTTTTTATAGGACCTACACGACAGGATCACCGTTTTCAAGTTGTGCAGCGTCCACATATCTCTAAAAACACAAGGGGTCCTGCAGGGTTCAATTCTAAGCCCAACTCTTTTTAACCTTTATATCGGACCCTTGGCAGAGATTGTGGAAAAACACAATGTCACTATTGTGTCATACGCGGATGACACGCTACTTACTGTCACCCTCTCCCAAAACTCAGAGGAAGCAGCCACCCGGTTTTCCTCCTGCCTGAGTGACCTCACCTCCTGGATGACGAGTAACTGCCTAAAATTGAACGACAGCAAAACCGAGGTTCTAATCGTAGGGAAGTCTGCCTCCATTTGGTCTTCAGCTTGGTGGCCCCAGATTCTGGGCCCCACGCCTATCCCAAAGGAGGAAGCACAAAATCTAGGTGTCTGGCTGGACCCCAAACTCTCTTTTGAGACTCACATTAGGAAGGTCACAGGGAAATGTTTCGGATTTCTCAAAATGTTGAGAAAAAACCTGGACATTCTCCCTGTATTTGCCAGAAAAACCCTGGTTCATGCCCTTGTAACTTCCCAGCTAGACTATTGAAACATTCTTTACCTTGGAGCAGCAAAAAAATGACTCTACAGGCTGCAATGCATCCAGAATGCTGCGGCACTTCTTGCCTCAACTTTCCTAGAAGAGCTTCTGCCTCGAAAGCCCTAGACTCTGCACTGGCTACCTATTGAAAAAAGAATTCTCTTTAAAGCCCTGTGTTAGTGTCATTGGAGCCTGCAGGGCAAAGGCCGCAGTTATCGCCACTGTCTCCTTATCCCCCATCACCCGGCCTGTCATCTTAGATCAACTGGAGCCCACTTGGTAAAAGTACCCAAAGTCCAAAGAGCCAGAATGGGTGTGCGCTCGTTTGGCTACTTGGCAGCTAAAAACTGGAACGCATTACCTCTCTCTCTTCGGGCTCAGCCCTCAGAAAACATTTTCCGGAAAAAACTAAAACTTGTTTTTTACAGGTGTGAGACCTGTATATTCTCTAGTCTGTTTAGCATTCCTGGCTCTATGTAGCCTCTTTGGAGAGTGGTTTCTCCACGGGGACACATAGGTTGGTGTAACCAGGTGCTATATAAGTGGATTATTATTTATGTAGGTTTAGAGAACCTAGTGGACCTAATGCTTTTAATTGTGCACTGCTGTGGTGTCTGGTGTCATTTTAAAGCCAGGCCTGCTTTGCAGGTTGGGTTTAAAATAATGCTAAATGTCCAAATTCAACTTTGGAATTCAAAGTACTTCCAATGCCCAAAACTACTTATTTATAACTTATAAGTCACCCCTAAGGTCTGCCCTAAGTGGCTCAAGAGTAGGATGCCTTGTTATAAAAAGCAGGGGCAATATAAAATATGTTTTATATGCCCTGGTAGGGAACAATCACCAAAGTCATTTTAACACTAGCGCAGCGCTGCTAGCCCCATAGGCTAACATGGTAAGGCTTTAGTAAGCATTATAAAATGTAGCTTTGTTTGGGAGCTGGCTAGAAATATCAGACAAAGTATCAAAAACCGGTTACAATAAATCCAGCAACTTGTCAAGTTCATATTTATTATAACTATTACAGGAAAGTAGTTTTAGAACTTACTATCCTGAGGTTACCCAAAGCATCCCTGTAGCAGCCTCTTCTGATGAGTCCGCCTTTGACAGCCTAAGCCAAGACACTTCCTGAGTAGATGTGAAGAGGCCTGGGGATGAAAGAATACAACCATTTGGTGGAAAGAGATTCGCTTCCTGGAGAAGCCAGGTGGAGGAAGAGGTCTGGGGAGATAAGATGGACTTCAAAGGCAAGAGAACATATGTCAGAGGACCAAGGCCAGCCCCCACTTCCTTGATCCCCAGCCAGATGGGAACCCCCTAATTAGATTAGGAGAGGGGCTGGAAGGGGACTGTGGTGAGTTGTTAGCCATACCTTTGAGTTGGGTTACACAGACACACCAAGGAGAGATTTTCTCCATTTTGATTTTTGTGAAAATAGTATATTCTGGGTCAAAAATATGCCACACTTCTCAGGAAGTGGTCATAGCAGAGGGAGGAAACTTTACCCCTATTGGTTAGGGTGTCTCCCCTCTTGCCAGCCCAAAATGGAGGATAAATATGGGAGAGCTGCAGTAGCTGTGTGGAAAAAAAGAAGAAGAAGGATTTCCCTGCTGGATCCTTGGGCTGCACCACAGAAGGCCTGCACTCAAAAGGACTGCACCTGCTGCACTGTCAAGGCTCCACAAAGATAGGACTGTGCCTGGCTCAAAGAAAATTGTGTGAACTCCCTTATCCGCAACAGGTACAACAGAACTGGAAGAAGTCACCTGCCAGCCCAAAGAGAGGATCACCCCAGTTGACCAGTTGCAAATGGAATTTTCCTGGCCTGTGCAGGTACATTGTGGGAAATTGAG
The DNA here is from genome assembly GCA_963921515.1 of Calotriton arnoldi. Taxonomy (NCBI): domain Eukaryota; kingdom Metazoa; phylum Chordata; class Amphibia; order Caudata; family Salamandridae; genus Calotriton; species Calotriton arnoldi. The sequence goes on from CAWUFW010008937.1 coordinate 531,635, forward strand.
TCCTAGCCCCTATGAGTCATTCCAGAGTCCCTGAACTCTGGGACTGAGCTAGTGGACACTTATTTCCCCCATAGGAACCAAGAAGCTACAAGAACTGCAAAGAAGAACTTTCAGAAACGTTTTGCAGAAAAGCTCCAGGAAGAAACCAGCTTGACGTCGAGAGTCAAACCGCTGACGTCTACCCACGAACCGACCTGACCATGCTAGTTTGCCCCGCTGAAAGCTTTGGAGCTCCTTGCTGTTGACGTTGAGGACAAAGACTTCCAGAGACTCACAGAGGAGTCATGCTGCAGCAGGCCGCCATCGTCGAATTGGAATTCGGATCCGAGAAGCCTGGTGACCCCCCAACTGTGACAAATATCACGTCCGATAAAATATAAATCCCATAATATCCTTCAACGCTGAGACGGAGCAACCGTCTACCAGAATCTAAATCAGGCCCTTAGTCCGAAGGTAAACTTTTGACCAGGATCTAGCACTTGGCTTAGCTGACCCATGCTCCATTGCAGTTGGCTTAAAACTTTGACTCATCATAGCACACCAAGGAGCACTCGCACTTTCTGGGGACTTCATCCCTCAATAGAACTTGCGCCCGGAGGCGCCAACACGATCCACCAGTGCCAGGAGGTGCATAAAAGCAGCTTGGGGCTCCCGCAGTGCGGGAGCCCGTCATAGCACACCGAGGAGCACTCGCACTTTCTGGGGACTTCATCCCCCAACAGGCCTTGCGCCCGGAAGCGCCAACGTGATCCACCAGTGCCAGGTGGTGCATAAAGGCAGCTCGGGGCTCCCGCAGTGCGGGAGCCCGTCATAGCACACCGAGGATCACTCGCACTTTCTGGGGACTTCATCCCCCAATAGACCTTGCGCCTGGAGGCACCAACGTGATCCACCAGCGCCAGGAGGCGCATAAAGGCAGCTTGGGGCTCCCGCAGCGTGTGACACACACGGGCACGGGTCTGTCAGAGACCAGAAGAGGCTGGGCTGGGCCACCCCCCAAAATCGTGGTTCGAAGGATCCTGCAAAGTACTGTGCCCGGTTGCTCCTATTTTTATTAAACAAAGCACTCTCTGAACTTTCTGTGGCACTCAAGCTACCTGCGGGGGGGACCTGCACGCACATAGGCACTGGGTTGCATCGCTTCGGGCCAAGGCCCAACAGTCCCCATAGTTGCGAAAAATCACCACTTTCCATCCATCGGCCATTCACCCAGGAACTTCTAGTACATGATGGGGAAATGCACTGGCCATCTATCATCTGCCTGCCCCAACACTACCACTCTGGACAATATGCTGGAGAGGGTGGTCAGTATCGTGTCTTCTGAAATCGAGCTGGCAGAACGCAGACTGTCCTTGGGCAACGAGACTGCATACACCACCCTTACATCTGGTAGACAACCTAGCACCTAGCACAACTCCGATGCATCAGGCAGCCGGCTCTAATGATGCCAATTCCCCTTGTGAAGGCACTCCTGAGGACCACGTGCCCACCCCATCTAGGACACTGACATCCACGGGCACTTTGGAGGCTGCAGCCACCGTCACCATTGCTGCGACCTCCAAACACAAAAGAACTGGCGGGAAACAGGCCAGCTCCATGAGGAAACAGCCCCCTCGTGCCAGCTTTCTAGTGGCTGCTTGTCATCATGGATGCAGTCTTCCTTAACAACTGGCGCTAGGACCCAGGGCTAGGGGCTGAGCAGTAACTCCACCCATTCCATCTGCACACAAACAGAAGCAGGCCCAATTGCACCAATTGTACCAGACGCTGGAGAAGCTTTCATTAACTCTGCCTGCTCTCGGATTGCTAACATAATTGACCTGAAATTTAGATCCCTATGGTAGAGACTAGATCGGCTGGACATTGCAGTAAATAAGCTGTCTTTGCTGGAGGGGAGAGACCCAATTAACATTGTACCCTGTGGAACACTCATCTCAAATAAAACTAATCCATCTACTGCAACTGTGTGCCCGCCAGTTAGGCCCCTAGGTGAACCCATCCGCAATACTTTAACACCTGCACCCATTTCAGGGAGTATCTCCTATCGAAGACCAACATAGCGCCAAAATCTTGCCTCCCTGATCATGCTCGCCCCGTTCTACCTGGGCCCCTTATTTCTGCCCCACTCACCACAATGCTCGCACCTATTAACAGCTCAATTGGTGAGCGAGCAAGTCTGGAAATACCCCCTAACACCATGCCTGACCCCCTGAGCAGAACTCATCACAGGCAGAACAAAGACGTGTTGGGCCTACCACCAGCAGCTTGCCCTTACGTCCTGGTATTGGCAGGAGTGCCAACGCTCAAAAGGGATCAGATGGAAACCTGGGATCAACTGCGCAATAAATGCGCGGACTGGCTGGCCAAAAACAAAAGCTTCAAGGTGTCAAATATGGAAGAGATCATTGTGGCTTGAAGAGTGGGATGGGTGGGTGACTCACCTAAGAATATCAAGGGGGAATGTATTGTCATTAACTTTCAGAGACCGTCCATGGTTACGTCACTGTTCAATCATCCATTTGGTCATTACCACTGGGCTTTTTTTATCCTATCCCTAGTGGTTTTTCACACAAACCCGCCTTCTTAGCCTCTGTTAGGTTTGAAAATCTCATTCTCGTTATACACTTGCTCTCCGTTATATTAGGTTAGCAGTGTGCGGCTAAATTAGACACCATTCGTATTCACGTTATGCAACCCACTGAGTTATCCCTGCAATGTGAATTTCATAATCCCTATTAGGCTGTGCCTGTACTAGACCCCATTATTCGTATTGCTTGCCTCAGCAGAACACTGTATTCAGCTATTATTTTCTCTTCTGTTCAAGGTTGCCTTCTGACTTGCTAATGAATAGGCCATTCTGCCCTCGCATACCTATCCTTGTGTGTAGCTCTGCTCCCACGTTAGGAGACGCCGAAACCCAGCACAGCAACCTTGAGATAGTGATAGCGTGTACCCATCTAGCAGGTGGTAGCCCATCCTTCTGTGCCTCCTTTGTTCATGTTCGGCCCAAGCCGATAACTTTCCATTGTGGGTGTGGTTGGGAGGCCCTTGGGAGGAATGATTATGCATTGCAGACTGTTGGGGGGTCAGTCCCCTCGGCAGACATATTAGGGTGCAGGTCAGATTGGACTCCTCTGCAGAGTATTGGTAATAAACAACTGTTTTGTATTCTCTACTGTCTGGCCGACTCTTCATTTTGTGGAAGGCGATTAGGAGGTTGTAGAAAACCCGGGTGGCCCTTTTCGGGCCACTTCCTTCAGTTGGCGCCCACACAGGGACTTCGTAAGGTGACCCGACTCGCCCGTAATCGGGTTGTAGGGTCGGGGTGGCATCCGGTCGGTCGGGCGGATCGGGGGATCCCCACACGATATGAGCCCGGTTCTCTTGGCTGCCGCGCCCGTCTGATCGGGCGACTCCTCATCTAGTGGTCACCGGCCGGGGTCCTGAGAAGGCGGAACCTTGGATTTGACCGTTTGGTCCGAAGAGTCGGCAGTGGAGAATAATATTGCTCGACCTGAGTGCACCAGGTGAGTGGCTTGAATTCTTGGAAAATGTGGCGCCATGGTTGAACGGCAGGAGCCTACGGGCTGTGTCTGGTACAGTCTCCAGACTGTCTTGTCTTGAACTTGGTGGGTTTGCGGACCCTTGAAAAAGACACAGAGTGTTTGTGAACGGTCTACCAGGCCAACTGGAAATTCAGCCAATTCTTGAAAAGGTTTGGGGCTGTTTGCAAGCAATCTGCCAGGCCAACTGGAAATTCGGCTTATTCTTGAAAATGTCTGGGGCTAGAGCCTGTCTTCTTGTCTTGGTACAGTCTGCGGACTGTCTTGTCTTGGTACAGTCTGCGGACTGTCTTGTCCTGGTACAGTATGTGGACTGTCTTGTGCTGTTTTGGACCGCTTTGATTTGGTTCTTGGACCATTTGTTGGTTGGTGTTCTATTTGTCCAGTGTGTGTGACAGTGTATGTATCTTATATTAAGATGCCTTGTCTAAGTAAGTTAGGGTATTTTGGATGTCGGTGCTGTTCCACCGAAGCTTGATTGAAAGAAAGGCAGCCGGCGCCTCCGGAGGGTACCCCAAATTTTGATGTATACGTCAAGCATGACATTGGCCCTATTATGTTTAGCACGTTGTGGAATAAATATACAAGGGACAATGTTGAGTTACAGTGGCCGTTTACAGGCACATTTGATGAACAAAAGTTGAATTACTTGCAGGACAAATTGTTCGCCAAAAAGAGCAGGCAGTCGATGTTTGATTCTCTGAGGACAAGGCAGAAGGAAGCGAAGCAACGATGTATGAGGGTAGAGAAGCAAGCTCAGAGGGAACAGATGCAAACGATAACGCAGAAAGCAGTAGCGTATGAAAGAGAAAAGATCGAGGTAGGCATAGAGTGTGCAGATAGGAAGTTTCGATTGCAGAGTGATAAATGTTATGTTGCTAGAGAGGAAGGTGATATTTTCGTTGAGGAGTTATTGGATTCTCGACCCCCACCTCCTTATGCCCCCGAGCGGATATATCCCATAATCCCAACACCTCAGTCTTCGGCCTCTGGTTCTGCTATTCCTGCTCTTCCTGTTTCTGGCTTTACTGCTTCGGCCCCGGCCCCACCTGCTTCTTCCCCATCTTCGCAAGTTACAGGGGCGGGAGCCGTCAGTTCCCCTATTCTGTTTCCCAGCTCCGCACCTGTGGTCATGCCTCCTCTTACTCCTGCAACACAGTCTTTGTGCGCGATGGTACCTGTTTCTTCCTCTGCTCTTTCCCCTTTGAGTGTGTTACCTCAGGCATTGCGAAATGCCGAGACGCCTGTGCGTGGAGTGCATGAAGTGGATTGGGCAGCGGCACGTGAACGCATGGATAAAGTGCTGGTGCGCTCTGCTGTGGGTGATGAGGAAAAGTTAATGGTGGCTGACCAAGCTGCACAGTGGGACCGGAATCCGATTTAAAGTGTGGAAGATGTGTGGAGCGTGGTGAAAGATTATGAGCCGTTTATACAGCACCATGCTCTTAAGCATATGTCGGCTACGCTGATAGGATTGTGGGAACAGTGTTTCAAGGGTATTGCACCGCAGATAATTTATGACATTAGGGATAGGGTATATACTACAGATATGGCCCCAAATTAGGTTTTCAGTAATGTGACGACACTGGTGGGTTATCGGGGTAGATTGCTCCAGAAGGTCCCGACAACAGCGTCACAGTTCCCCATGAGGGAAGTTCATCCCATTTACCACCCCGAAATACCAGAGTTGCGAGATGGGAATAATATTGTTACTCTCCCACGAGTGGCGGCCCATTTCCAGGAACAGTGGAGCTACACTCCTTGGAAGAGGAGTGAGGTAATATCCCTAAAAGGACAGTTGCCAGACCCTCGGAAAAATCCAACTGGGTACTATAAAGAATTGACGGAGGCGGCCTCCTCCACAGTGATGACATTAGCTGATATAGAGTTGTTCTTCGGTCTGTTGGTACCGGTTGACATTTGGAGACAGGTGCCTATGCAGGATCATGTGGTGGAATTGGGTGGAACATGGGATGAGATCAGGGCATGGGATAAGGAGCGCAAGCCCGGCGAGAAACCGAAGGCTGAGTTATTAGCCTTGCCGGGGCATATTATCACTTACATGCATTCCCTTATCCCGCAGAGACGAGTGGATTGGGACAAGTTGACTGCGTGTCATCAGAAGAAGGATGAAAGTGTGTCCGATTTCTTTACTAGGTTTGAAGGGGAGTTTCTGGATTTTAGTGGCCAAGATCTGTCACTGGAGGGTGGTGTTCGTTTGTTTGTCAACAGGTTTCTTACTAATTTGCTTACCGAGATTGAGACTAGGTTGCAGGCTTCGGAAAGTACTTGGAACACCTCCTCCCCGTCAGTAATATTGAGTATGGCACAGTACTACGAGCATAGAGGGAATGAGGACAAAGAGAAGGTGGAGAAAAAGTCAAAGGAGTTGAAGACAAGGGTGTTGATGCAGCAAGTGGTGAGGGGAAATGGAAGAGGAAGGGGTTTGGGTCCGGCCCAGCGTGGGTCCCGGTCTGACCGGAACAGTACACTGGGTGTGCCCGTGGGGTACAACCAATGTGCGTACTGTAAAAAGGAGGGGCATTGGTGAAGTGAGTGTCCGGAGTTACTGCAGAAAGTTGAGGCCCCGAGAGGTAGGGATTTTAGAGGACGTGGTAGAGGAGGAGGGGGCGAAGAGATGGACAGTTAGAGGATGCATCGTATGCTCAGCAGAGCAAGAACTACTTCGACGAACCAAGGAGAAGGCAGTACTATCATGACGACTATGACATGGACGAAGTGACGGGGATGTCCCACAGCTAGGACAGCCAGGGACAGGGTAAGGGACCGGTTCCAGTGCCTGTAGATCAGCGGGGACCTTATGTCACTGCGGATTTGCAGGGCACGCCCAAGACGTTCTTACTTGACATGGGTGCTATGAATAGCTCTGTTTCTCATTCGCTGGTCCCAGGGGCAGCTCTGTCTGGCCAAAACAATGTTTCAGTAGGTTTCTCAGGCATGCCGGTTGTTAGCCCCATTTCCAAATCTCTTGCTCTGACTATTGGTCCCTTTACACTGGATTCACTGTTTCTGTTAACGACAAATTGTGGGGAGAATTTGATGGGATTGGATTTGTTGAAGAGATTGCATGCCACCATCTTTTGTTCTCCAGATGGTGTTTACATGACCGCTGGGCCACAAGTGGCTCTTGCCAAACAATGCTTTGCAAAGGACGCACCTCTCCCCGCTGAATTCAAAGAGGTGCCCCGTAGTTTATGGGCAGCAGGAGACACGGATGTGAGGTTACTCCAGATCCCGCCGGTCTCTATTCAGATCAAAGGCAATGCTGTCTTGCCACGTATTCCCCACTACAAGATTTCACAAGCAGGAGAAAAGGCCTTGTTGCAAATAATACAGGATTTGATTAAGTCTGGCGAGGTTGAGGAGACAGTGGCAAATGTGTGCAATAGCCCTATCCTTCCGATTCTCAAGAAGACACCCTTGGACTCTTCTGATGCTCATCCTGATGTTTATCACTTTGTAATTTACCTCAGAGAGGTCAATAAAATTGTAGTACCCCAATATCCTGTAGTCCCAGACATCACCACGATATTGACAATGATTCCCCCATCAGCAAAGTTCTTTTCCGTGATTGATCTGAAGAATGCTTTCTTTAGCATTCCTATTCATACAGATAGCAGATATCTGTTTGGAGTCGCCCTAGCTGGCAGGAGCTTTAGATTCTGTCGGGCTCCTCAAGGCTATACAGAAAGTCCTAGTGTCTATAGTCAAGCCTTAAAAACTCAATTGGATTCTTTGGTACTTCCTACTGATAATGTGCTATTGCAGTATGTGGACGACCTCCTTGTGGCCTCTGATACTGAGGATGGCTGTAAAGATGCCACTGTTACATTTGGCGGGCCATGGCCATAAGGTGTCCCTTTCCAAATTTCAATATTGTTGACAGGAGGTCACCTACTTAGGTCACCTACTGTCGAAGGAGGCTCGCAGACTAACACCTGAGCGCATAGCTGCTATCACTAATATGCCAGTTCCTAAGACTCAACGTGAAGTACGCGAATTTATTGGTATTACCTCGTATTGTTGACACTGGATCCCCAATTATTCCTTACTAACAAAACCCCTCCTTTACCTGACCACCAAAGAAGTGCATGAACCCCTGCCTTGGACATCCGCATGCCAGCAAGCTTTTGAGCAATTGAAGGTTGCGCTTTGCTCTGCTCCTGCGCTTGGTACTCCTGATTACCAGAAGCCTTTTTTTGCTTTACGTACATGAGGCGGACGGCTGCGCACTTTCTGTTTTATCACAGGGTTTTGGTGGTAAGCAAAGTCCCTGCGCTTATTTTTCTGCTATGCTGGATAACTTCGCCAGAGCGCTCCCGAGCTGCCTGAGAGCTGCCGCGGTGGTGGCAGTTTCTATCAGACAATCGGCGGGGCTCGTTCTTGATACTGCTCTCACGGTAATGGTAGCCCATGCTGTGGATACTCTTTTGAATAAGACAAAGACACAGCACCTTACTAGTGCATGTCTGACTGGATATGAACTAACTTTGTTTGCTCCGCACATTACCATCAAAAGATGTGCCACTCTGAACCCAGCCATGTTACTACCACTCCCTTCGACGAGTAATGGCACAGATGTACATGATTGTGTGTACAGAACGGAAGAGGAGACGAAGGGACGGGTAGACCTGACTGATGTTCCCCTATCTGAACCCCAAGGGGAACTATACGTCGATGGTTCTTGTTTCAAACTATCAGATGGCACCACCACTGCAGCATATGCAATTGCAACGTTACACACTATAGTTGAGACATCCCGTGTCCCATACCAATCAGCCCAAGCTACAGAGCTGGTTGCCCTTCTTCGGGCTTGTGAGTTGAGTGGGGGACTGACCGTCAATAGTTATACTGAAAGCCAGTACGCCTTTGGGGTCGCCCATTATTTTGGATGCCTCTGGGCGGAGAGAGGGTTCTTAACATCACATGGATTACGAATACAGAATGGCCCATTGATACATAGACTCTTGTCAGCCCTAACACTTCCCAAAAGGTTAGCAATAATAAAATGTAGTGCCCACAAAGCAATAATAGATGATGTTGGGAGAGGAAATGCGTTTGCAGATCAAACAGCTAAAGAGACAGCGAGATCAAAGATGAAAAAGATGTTTGTGACAGGTCCTGCTAGGTGGGTTCCAGACAATGGAATGTTCGAGGACACATTAGAAAACGTTAAAGAGATACAAAGCGAGGCGACCCTAGAGGAATAGGCAATATGGCAGGAGAGTACAGGGCGTCTGGATGAGGATGGGTGCTGGACTGATAAGTCCGAGAAACAACGATGGATGTTACCTAATGCCTATGTACTTCCTGTGGTTACTATGGCCCATGGCCCAGCCCACATTAGCGCCAGGGGAATATGTAAGGTGTTGGACCCAGTGTGGCAGAATGACAATATTTCCAAAACAGCCACTCATTTAGTAAAACACTGTATGATTTGTATGACACATAATCCTGGGAAAGGTACTCCTACACCCTCTGGTAACTTTGCACCGCCTTCCTTCCCTTTCGAGGTTCTCCAGATGGATTTCATCGAAATGGAACGAGTTAACAATTTGAAGTATGTGCTGGTAGTGATTTGTGCATTCAGTAAATGGATTGAAGCTTACCCCACTAAAGAGAATATGGCTATGGCGACGGCGAAGGCACTCATAAAAGAGTTCTTCCCGCGCTTCGGATTGCCGCGTGTGATCTGGAGTGACAACGGAAGTCACTTCAATTCCAAGGTCATCCAACTGGTGTGTGAAGGTTTGCACATCAAGCAAAAGTTTCATGCAGCTAACCACCTCCAGTCAGCAGGTCTGGTTGAGAACTATAATGGCACTCTCAAGCTGAAGTTAGCAAAAATACAGGAAAGCACAGGATTGCGATGGCCAGATGAGTTGCCCCTGGCCTTGTTATCCACCAGGGCGATGGCACACTCTAGGACAGAGTTGTCACTGTATGAGGTAGTGTTTGGTCGCCCTGCCAATATCTGGGGCATTCCAAGGCCAAAGCGCTTCTCTGAGATAGAGCACCCTTTGCTTATAGACTATCTGTATGAGTTAACTAAAGATCTTCGTTCTCTTCATCAACAGATTCAGTAGACACTGCAGCCGGTACCAGAGGGGCCCGGGCATCAGCTACAGCCCGGAGATTACGTCCTCGTCAAGAACTTCCAGAGGAAGAGCTGCCTGGAGCCCCGTTGAAAGGGCCCCCTGTTGGTCCTCCTTGCCACTAGAACGACGGTGAAACTCGACAGCCGGAAAAACTGGGTGCATGGTACATACTGCAAGAGGGTTCCTCTCCCACTTCCCTACGACAAGTGGGTGCTCGACAGCATTGCTGACCAGGAAGGGGAAAGGGTGCCCTGCTTTGTTCCCTTCTCTGATGCCCGGCTAAGGGGGACGCTGACGGAAGCAGAGAGTGACGCCGCCCTGCTTGAGGCGGTCCCTCCGGAGATAAGGGCAGCCCCGGTTTCTGCCCCATCTGATCCACTGGCACCTGAGTCCCCATGCCTTTCTGAGCCTGAGTGTCACCCCCTTTTTGTTGATGAAACAGTGCCTGGAGTTGACAGGTATAACTTGCGCCCCCGAAAGAAGGACAGTGCGCCAGAGGGATAGTCCAGGAGTTAGGGAAGGACTTGAGATTAGGGTGTAGGTGCTATGTCTGCAGTGCCTGCGACAGATTAGGGTGAACAACACTGGTGCACTGCCTGAGACACTGGACAGGATCATTGAGGGTACTTGCCCAGGAGGGAGGGTGCCCTATCGTGCAAGAAGAAGGATTTGTTTCCAGCAAGGGCCGTGATCGCGCGGCTCCCTCGAGGAAGTGCTTCGGAGCACCATCGTTGATGAATGATAGGAGCCTGCCAGCGAGGCTCTAAAAGGACGCTGGGTAAACAGTGCCCCTCTGGTCGGTTGTATTCTTGTGGCTCCAGTTCTTAAGGCTCTTCACATGTTCCTATTTGGCTGTGCTGTCCTGGAAGAAGAACAGCCCTTAGCGGCAACACCACCGGGGTAGAGTAGTCCTGTGTGGTCTAGCTGGTCTACTAGGAGTAAGATAGTGGTGGTAGTGTTCCTTCTCATAGTAATGATAATACTGTTTGGGGTAGTGTGGTATCTAGAAGAACAGCATCCTGTCCACACTTAGATAGGGACTACCCCGTCTCCACCTGAGCATCTGTTCGTTACGTTGGCCCCACATAAAGAGAGACATAGACAAACATATGTTGAAAATGTTTTCCTGCAAATGCTTCACCAGGTACATAATACAACAAATGCCACAAATTGTTGGGTGTGTGGGTTACTCCCCTCAGTCATGCACAAGAACGATTTACTGGTGTCTTTACCCCTGTTGTACCTAAGTAGTTGTGAGGCATGGTTCCTGTTGCTTTCCATGGTGTATATACATTACCATACTGATGCTATGAATATGAGTATGACTATGAAGCAGTGTTGGAATATATTGTGGTACACCAGGGTTATACACCTGGGACAGGAGGAAAGGAGGGTACCTTACATCCACATGCTTGCATGAATGTTTACGAAGGTAACAAGAATGCCACATGGCTGCAAAATGAAATGTTGGATTTTCAGGGATTCAATGTTACTGAATACTTTAAATGTTTCCATGCATGAAATATCACTGAAGATAAAGCCATGCCTGTACCTGTGGTTCATACAGCAGCTAGTTTCTGTGTCGAAGGTTCTGGGAATATTCCAGTGGAACAGAGCAGTTGTAACTACACCTATCGATTAAACACCACTAGTAGCCCACCTTTGCTCACCCCCCCAAATGTATACTTTGTTTGTGGGGAGCAGGCTTATACATGGCTCCCTAGGGGATGGTCTGGCTGGTGTTATGTCTCTTTTCTTTTACCTCCCGTTTACATTGCACCGTCCAACTATCACAAAGACCATAGGCTGCAGCGGAGAAACATGTACTTGTCCCGGGTAAGGAGAGTTTTTGACACAGCAGATATCGATCAAACCAATACTTCCCTACAGCAATTCATGGATGACATGAAGGGTATTGTCCCTTTCTGGGGACCTATGTACAACAGTGTTAGCATTCGTCGTCTCACCAGGGTTGTTGAAGGGGTTATCAACACTACAGCAGGCATACTCACTAACATCACGGCTGAGCTCCAGGCTACCAGACTTGTTGCTCTTCAAAATCGGATGGTTTTAGACGTTATCCTTGCTCCTATTGTGTGAGTAAACTCACCCCTACCCCTAAATTGCCAGGACGTAATGATAAAGTCTCTAATATGATGATGCAAGAAATACAGGATATGATGCAGATAGATGAGGGTATTTTTGAGTACTAAACATCTCTTGCCATACATGTGTTGCTTCCTTTTCCTTTGATATTAATGTGACTATGCATTTTGTTACAAAGATGAATTGTAGGAACTCCAGACGTAGCCATGAGGTATAACATAAGTAGAGGTTTATTTAAGCTTGGATGGAAGCTGGTAGTTACAGGATGGTAGTTCATCAGTTGAGTAGTTAAGATAGATCAGGCCCCACCAGGAGCAGCATCCTTGCTGCTCAGCCCACAGTCTCCAACTGTCTCTCTCTCACACAACCAGGCACTCCAACATTCTGCTCTCTCATCAACATTCTAACATTCCACATCCACATCACATTCATTCAGGCTGAGCAGCAGGGAAAGGAAATCAAGGTACAACACATCCCCTTCCCTTGGGAACACAATAAATAAAGAAGGTTACAACATTGCACCATAAAAGTACAATACAAAAGAAATATGCAACGTACAAATGGAGATAACTAATTAAAGATCATACAGATAGAATTACAGCATTAAGGAGAAAGAAATAAAATGCAAATGATAACTGCAAATATAAGAGAACAAAGGAAAGAAGTATGAAAGAAATATGCAAAAAACAAATGAAAACTACAAGAGTAAAAGAACGAAGAATGGAAGGATTATACACTTCCCAACAATATTGACTAAACATAGAAATTCCACAGTGGTAACATTGTGCAGGGCTGGGAGAATGAAGGACACTAAGGAAGTGTAAATCCCTAACCACTCACCCCTTCTACACACCACAGATTCTAAAGGAAACATTTTGTAGTGGTAATATTGCACAGGACTGGGAGAATAGGGGACATTAAAGAGATGTAAATCCCAAGCCACTCACCCCCTTCTACACACATTTTCATGGTAATGCTGTGCAGGGCTGGGAGAATGGAGGACATCAAAAAGATGTAAATTTCTCACCACTCACCCCCTTCTGTACACCACACGTGCTCAACCTTAGGTTAATTAAAAGTAAAAGGTGCACGACACCTGAACAAATTCCTAGGTGAGACAAAAGTATAGGGTACACAACCCATCGCACAAAATTCCATAAAGGCACAAAAGTATAGGGTACACGACCCATCGCGCAAAATTCCATAAAGGCACAAAAGTATAGGGTACACGACCCATCGCACAAAATTCCAAAAAGGCACAAAAGTATAGGGTACACGACCCATCGCACCAAATTCCATAAAGGCACAAAATTATAGGGTACACGACCCATCGCACAAAATTCCATTAAGGCACAAACGTATAGGGTACACGCCCCAAATTCCATTAAGACAAAATCACACACCCAAGATCAGGGTAAATAAGAAGAAACACACTAGACTCATTCTTAAGCATCGCACCATGCAGATGAGCTAGTAATTGCTGATAACAACACAGCAACATGGCTTGATAGCATCACATCATACATAAATAAAATCAAAATAGAAATGGCAAGTAATAACAAAACAATGACAACTGGCAATGGCAACTGGCAGCACATACTCAGTTTGCATGACTCACCGCATCCAAAATAAAAAAGTAAACTTGCACAATACCCAGCAGCAGCGTGGTAATGTAACTTAAGGAAAATAATGGCCAACGTAAATCAGCACACAGTAAGGAGAACCACACCTAAAAAGAACATAGCATATAAGATGGTAAATAAAGAATAGCACGCAATAACAAATAGCAGCAAAAAAAAAAAAAAAAAATTATTATTATAAATAAATGGCACACAAGAATGTCACATATGAAGCCTAGATGAGTGGGAACAAAAACAGTAAATGAATAAGAGTTTAAAATTATATCCCACATGTGAGAGAATATGTTGCCGGTGGTAGATAAAGGTCATAAGTTGCACACGCAGTTGAACAATTCCGTTGTTCACTTTATATCACTGGGTGTAATGTTTTGCTTGGACGTAGAGCGGTGCGCTGCTTTAAATAAAATTTCTCGAGTCAATCTCACCAATTCATCACAGAACACGGTGCGCTGCATTAAATAAAGTCTCACGAAACAATCTCACCAAGTCCTCGTAGAACAGGGTTCTGTGTGATCAACAAAAGACGTGAGAGTAGACGCTTCCGGCACTCGGAACAGCTCCCACTGACAGTATCCGGAAAAGCAGTGACGGGCATTCAAGATGGTGGCACGCAGGCGAAAACAGCATGGGGTGGCTCTCGGTAAGAGTGTACTCCTCAAAGTTCACAGGACACCACTAACCGCAGGACAGCTCGTGCTAAGCGATGACATGGCAGCCTCGCAGTGGATTCAGAAGTTGCACACAAACGGTAAGGAGGCACGCAATGTAACTCACAGTCATTATGTCAGACGGCTGGCGCTCCGCGTGGCTCACACCAGATTCAAATGTACACACATTTGAAGTTAGTTGTGTGTTGGGTGCGTAAATAGTCAGCCTATTCCAAATGATGCATAACTGAGTAAACTCACCGAAGTGTTGACATACGCACCAAGCTGTCTGTGTCTTCAAAATTGACAATGCGGCTGGCATCCAAACAGTTTCCAATGTTGAAGAAAAGGTCAAAGTGCCGCTTCTGGCTCCTCAAAAGTAAGCAGTACCTTGACTAATCACGAACTCCCTTCGATTTATGCAGTACACGCAGCAAGGAACCGATGATTGTTTGATGTCTTGCCAGTGTCTGTATATGGAGATACATGCCCCAACAGTCACTGCAGGTCGCTGCTCAAATAAAGATGAAAGTTGTAACCCAATGACTGCAGGAAATGCGGTCAACAGCATAAGTCTCAAATTGCCAGATGACAGCAGGCTTCAAAGTAGATTGTTAGCAGACCGGTCAACTTCAAGCCCAGTCAGAGAGTAGTTAGGTGCAGTGCCAATCTTTGTTGATGCCAGGTCCAGATTTTGGTAGAAAGATGTCTGAAGGTTTGCCAGACTTTTTGCCAGTCTTTAAGTACCAAATTGATGTTAAAAATCTGTAGATGTAAGGAAGATAGAACGCCCAGGGCAGGCTGTCCAGATGGCACAGGACACTGATGGGGCTAGCAGGGGCGTTCTTTTCCTTCAGATTTCAGCATTTTTACCTCAAATTTTCTTCATAGTTTCCAGTAAAAGAGTTCAATAATTTTCACCTCAGGTAGGTTAGGAGCCAGTACACGCAGGGTTTTTTCTCCAGATCGTCGCCAATGTTACAAAGATGAATTGTAGGAACTCCAGACGTAGCCATGAGGTATAACTTAAGTAGAGGTTTATTTAAGCTTGGATGGAAGATGATAGTTACAGGATGGTAGTTCATCAGTTAAGTAGTTAAGATAGATCAGGCCCCACCAGGAGCAGCATCCTTGCTGCTCAGCCCACAGTCTCCAACTGTCTCTCTCTCACACAACCAGGCACTCCAACATTCTGCTCTCTCATCAACATTCTAACATTCCACATCCACATCACATTCATACTGGCTGAGCAGCAGGGAAAGGAAATCAAGGTACAACACATTTCATTTTTTTCCTTGCTTAGAATTGCAAACACCCTACCCTTTACCGTCAATAAAGAATTTAGCCTCCACTGCTAAAAGGAGGGTCTGTAAGGTTTGAAAATCTCATTCTCGTTATACACTTGTTCTCCATTATATTAGGTTAGCAGTGTGCGGCTAAATTAGACATCATTCGTATTCGCGTTATGCAACCCACTGAGTTATCCCTGTAATGTGCGAGCTCAGTTAGCGAGTGTGACTCCATTTTGAATTAGGCTGTGCCTGTACTAGGCCTCATTATTCGTATTGCTTGCCTCAGCAGAACACTGTATTCAGCTATTATTTTCTCTTCTGATCAAGGTTGCCTTCTGACTTGCTAATGAATAGGCCATTCTGCCCTCGCATACCTATCCTTGTGTGTAGCTCTGCTCCCACGTTAGGAGACGCCGAAACCCAGCACGGCAACCTTGAGATAGTGATAGCGTGTACCCATCTAGCAGGTGGTAGCCCATCCTTCTGTGCCTCCTTTGTTCATGTTCGGCCCAAGCCGGTAACTTTCCATTGTGGGCATGGTTGGGAGGCCCTTGGGAGGAATGATTATGCGTTGCAGACTGTTGGGGAGTCAGTCCCCTCGGCAGACTTCTTAGGGTGCAGGTCAGATTGGACTCCTCTGCAGAGTATTGGTAATAAACAACAGTTTTGTATTCTCTACTGTCTGGCCGACTCTTCATTTTGTGGAAGCTGATTAGGAGGTTGTAGAAAACCCGGGTGGCCCTTTTCAGGCCACTTCTTTCACCACACAAAATACATTTTTGGCCCTGTCGGACATGGACTCTCAGGACTGACCACCACCATTTACAGCAACCGCTGGTGACGATTTTATACCCACACACGTTTTAATGCCACCTGAATCACCAGAGTCACAGGATCATGCTGTCATACCAATCCCCAAGGCCGTCGCACATACCGACTTAAACATACTTAGCTGGAACGTCGCCAGCCTAGAATCAAAAATAGATTTAGCAGATTGGCTGGAATTGGTTAGACAGCAGGATATCCTGATGTTTCAAGAAACTTGGGCTACCAAAGATATCTATCTTGAAGGGTTTGTCTGTTTCAATGTTTTGGCCCCAAACTAGGTCGCCCATCTGGTGGCCTCTCTATCTGGGTGAATATCGCCGCCGGGGGAAGTATTAAGGTTATACATATTAACAGCAATAAATTCCAAGCATTGTTATATAAAAGGGGGTCCTCCATATATATATACTCAATTTCTATAAGAATGACTTTTACAATTCACCTATAGTAAATGTTTCCAACCAATTTGATTTCGTCACTACTTTAGAGAACAGAAACGGTCTGGATACTAGAGTCTGCATTTGCCTGGGCGGTGATTTTAACGCTAAACTCCCCAGTGAAGACACTGTAGCTTCAAGGCCAGGGAGTAGAGGACAAGCTTGCCATAGGGGCATGGAACTAAAAGAATATTTACAGAATCACGCTTTAAGTAATGTCATGGATATACCTCCTGTATCCAATTACAACAACCCACCCGAACCAACATTTAGAGGAAGGGGTTGTTTAAGTACTATAGATTATATTTTCATTTCTCCCGTCCTCGAAGATTTTTTAGTGAAATGCAGTAGTTGTCTCTACATACCATGGTGACCACAACCCGATTCAAGTTGTGTTTAAACTGTCCCAGAGGCCGACACCTAAATTAGAATGTGGTGCATGGGATTTGGTAGCTTCAAATTACAACCTAAGACTAGTGTGGCCAGGGGTTAACAACGCGGACCTGTGCCACACAATAGTCAGGGATAACCCAGAACTTATAACCTCCTGCTTGTATGAACAAGAACCCAATTCTGAGGTGGTTAGCGCATTCATTATACTATGTGAGTCTGTTAAGTCTGCACTTTTAAAACCCTTCGACTCCTCGCAGCAAGGCCCCAGATGGTTTAACGGCGAGTGTTCAGCAGCCAACAGACAACTACAAAAAGCCCCCTCTTAATCAAGACACTTAGGGCCCGATGTCCTTCGGAAGGCCTCCGAATCGGATTTGGCTTTACCGGATCCGATTCATATCCCTTATTTACGACCGAATCGTACACAGGTCCGGACGACCAAGTACGATTCAAAGATCGCATACGCGCTGACCGAATCTTTTCCGAACAAGGTCATGCCCGTACGACTCGTTTGTAGACTAATCGTGCCGCGTAATGGAGCCGGATTCTGACCGAGCGAGTACGATGCACGATTCGGACAGCCGCTTCGCCTCACTCTCAGCAAGACAAAACAACTATCGGAAGCGTACTGCGGGGGCCGTAGCAGGCCCGCCTTCACCTGGGGCCCTACGAATCTGTCACGGGGGATGCCCACTCGTCCCCCGAATCCAAGCATGCACAGTGTGGCGGTCACCATGGGGTGTCCGTCACAGGGTGTACGCTTTTCCCCACCGACCCCTTTTTTGCTATGGGAGCCTGTGTACGCGTCTGTACGCAGGCTCCCATAGAGTTCAATGGAAGTCTGAGCGAATCGAGTCTGTATGCTTACGGACGCATCGTACTCGCTCGCTCGGACTCTCGGAGCACGTTTCGTCTGGAAAGCCCTCCGGATCCGAGCCGTACGGAGGGCTTTCTGGACGAGATCGGAATCGGGCCCTTAGACAAAAGTACAAGTTGTCCTTATCGCGCAGGAAGGAGGAAGTATTATTAGATCGATAGGCTGCTCTTGCCAATGCCGCCACACTAAGGAATGGGAAAACCTTCTGGGCCAATGTTAAGGACATGAGATCAATGGGGCTATCATTAACACCAATTAGTTGCAATATAACAAGCAAGGCTTGGGAAGTTCATTTCTCGAGGAGCTACGCCGCCCCCTCATACGAGGAAGTCCTTCCCAGGCCCAAAACCCCTATAGGCATCCCAATATCCTTAACTGAAGTCGAGGAAGCCATACACCAGAGTCCGAGCAATAAGGCCCCTGGTCCTGACGGGCTACCAATTGACCTCATCAAATACAAACCCGAATTCTTGGCTCCCCTGCTTTTGAATTTCTTTAACAACTTATCCTGTGCCCCATTGCCTGGCACTTGGTCAATTCGTACCATCGTCCCAATATATAAAAAGGGTTTCCGCTCGCAGCCCTGCTGCTACAGACCAATCTCCCTGATTGATAACACCCTTAAAATCCTAGGGATGGTCTTATATAATAAGATCAAAACTTGGTCCGAAGACAATTTCATCTTACATACCTGTCAAATGGGCTTTAGGAGCAGCGTGGGCAAAATGTATCAATGCCTTAACCTAAATTTAATAATAGGGAAATACACCATCGCACAGAAGTCCCCCATCTACCTGGCTTTTATGGATTTGACCTCAGCCTTTGACTATGTAAATCGGTCACGGCTGTGGTCAATTCTATTAGAGTACAGGTTAGATGAGGCCCTGGTCCATTTTTTAGCACACCTTCATAAGGACCGGAGAGCCTGAGTCAGGATTAACACCCAGGGCGAGGTTTCTAATGACTTCAAGGTTGGCAGAGGAGTTAGACAGGGGTGTGTCCTGGCTCCCTTGCTTCTCATCATATATATTAATAATTTACATAAAACATTGATCGAGTTAACTAGGGATGTCCCCAGAGTCAATGGTAACATTCTCCCCGCACTATTATATGCCGATGATGCGGTATTAATGGGCCGCACACCTAATGCCCAAAGCGTTTTAGTACGGGGTTTTGTTGACTTTACGGCCAGCCTAGATTTATGCACCAATTTTAAAAATTCTTTTATAATGGCCTGTGGACCAAGGAAGTGCCTGTTAAATTCCATCTCTGTGGGCAACAGTGTTTACAACGCACTAGCACTTTCCCCTATCTGGGGCTTGTTTTCGCTGTTAATGGTTCCTAGTCTGACCACATGGCCTTCTGCAGGAGCAAGTTCACCAAAGCCATTAACTCGGTCCTCAGCCTCCCACAACCAAGGATGACAGGGGTCATCCTAGCCATTAAAGAAAAAATGTAAACTTCAGTGAATTCCCACAGCCACTTATGGCGCGGAAGATTGGGGAATCTCTAGGGGCTTTAGTATCCAGTGCGAAGAAAAAAGGTTTTGTCAGAAACTTCTGGGCGCTCCCTTCTCTACATCACAATATGTCTGCCATAGTGAACTGAAGCTCCATTATTTTGAAGATTATATACAGGCTCGCCCTGCCTTGTTTTGGCTAGCTATCTGGAAAAATCAAGCGGCAACCCTCACACAGGAGATCATAGAAGATTGTCTTAAATGCGAAAAGGGAATGGATATTCCATGGCTAGCAGAGGTGCGCCTAAGCAGGGTTAACTATGAGCACATTTTAGCAAACCCAAATGAGGCTCATACCCTTAGCAAAAGAGAGGTACGCACTGCGCTTTATACGCACTATTGCAAGGCAAGACAAGACAGGGAGAAAAAGAAACCAACTGTAGCGGCCTTTTCGACAATTGAGAACACCTCTTACCAGCTGGCTAGTTATCTTACAAATCCCATTGGCCGGTGGGAAAGTGGACTCCTTCTTCGCTTAAGCGCAGGCACTGTGAAATTTTTACTTTGTTTCCCTCTCAGGTTCCATAGCAACCTTGACTTCTTGCCATGCCCGTGGATCACTGACATAACATCGGCAATCATAATATCGATCTACCAAATTATCGACACACAAATATCAATTACATAAATATCAATATTGTATACTTACTTAAAAAAATACACAAATATCGACAAAAAAAATCGTCAAACATAAACATCGGTATCACTAATATTGACACATAAAATATCATTATAACTAATATCGAAAACATGAAACAAGCATACAAAATGACACAAATATCGATAACAAAAATATAGACAACACAATTATCGCCAAAAATAAAATATCGGCACCTTAAAAATATTTTAATAACACAATACATACCCCAAAAAATATAAGCAATATCAATAACACACACCACATAAAGCAATAAATATAATAACACATATTTTAATTATATTTAAAAATAATAACTTGAACATTATTAAATACACCAAATTAATTACTCTTTCGTTCATTATATATGAAATGAATAAATAGTATTTAACAATAAATACAATATAATTTACAAATAATATAATATAACGCTTTTAAATAAAGAAAGGAAAAAAAAGCTCTAACTGAACCTTAATTAGCGTTTCCCATACAAGGAAACAACTGCCAAATTAATCAAAACAATAACTAACAACCAATGAAAAATACATACAATTAAAATAACCCAATAAGATTTAAAGAGCAATTAATTAAACACTATATAAACCAAAGAAAATTAAACATTATTTTATTCTACAACAAGAAAACCAAGAATAAGGGGAATCTCTGCCGGATTGCTTCTGCAACATTGGACTACATTATAGAAAACTCTGATTTCAGCTTCACAAGAATAAGGGGTATCTCTGCCGGATTGCTTCTGCAACATTGGACTGCATTATAGAAAACTCTGATTTCAGCTTCACAAATTAAGTAAAATATCATTTTAATATTACAACTGTTTAAATTGTTCAGAAAGCACTTTTTATAATAATAAAATAATTGATATATATTTTTTAAATTATATCTCCTCTACAGATAATACAGAAGACACTTACTAACTACAGAAATCTTCAAAATATCAACTTGCAATTAAAGTAAGTATAAATCACAATTAAACTAATATAACTACTAAAACTCCCAAACAGAAGCACAAGCTGAGCACAAACCCCCAACTGAAAACACAGTTAAACAAATTAATTAAAATTACTCTTTTTTCTGCAGCAAATATAAAGAAACACTAAAGACAAGCATCAAAGGAAAACCATCAGCGTGAAAAAAATTCAACAAATTCAACCTTGTAAGTATAATTTTGTAAATGTAAATGTGTTTAGCAATAAAACAAAATAGAAATACATTTAATATTTGTTATATATATTTATTTTACCATTTGAAACATCGCCATGACTGAAGGAGCTCAATTCATTGCTTCCCAGAAAGGAAAATTTGTATTATGTATATGGGATATGTTTACACCCAAGAAAAACAAACAGGCGACAAAGTTAACTGGAAATGTAGCAAATATTATTCAAACAAATGTTATGGGAGGGCTACAACAAAAGAAACAACTGTATTATATGTTAGAGAACATAACCATCCCCCTAACATCAATGAAATAGAAGTTCGAGACGCATTAGAAACTCAAAAAGAAGCTAGCACTAGCTCTCAAAAGCCTACCACTGGAATACTAAAAGACATACTCCCCAGAGTCCCACAACATGTAACTGGCCAAATGCTCTCAATCTCATCATTAAAAAGGATAATAGCTAGAACAAAAAAATCAACTGCTACCACCCCACCTGCCCCCAAAACTTTCAATGAAATAGAAATACCACCTGAACTCACTATAACTCATAATGAAGAGCAATTTCTTCTGTATGACAATAAATCAAAAGAAAAAAGAATATTAATATTTGGAACTCCCTCAAACTTACTTAAACTACAGAACTGTGAGACATGGATGATGGATGGAACTTTTAAAATATGTCCCAAACCATTTTCCCAGTTATATACAATTCATGGATTGTATCAAAATACAAACATCCCCTTTACATATGCCCTGTTACCAAACAAACATACCACCACCTATATTGAACTCTTAACCAAAGTAAAACAAGAAGCTAATAACTACTATCCTTTTGATCATTGACTTTGAACAGTCAATGATACAAGCCATGCTAAAACAATACCCTCACACAGCAATACAAGGTTGCTATTACCACTTTAACCAATGCATATGGAGACACATCCAAAAATCTACACTAAGGGCCCAATTACGTAATCGTTCGGAAGGCCTCCAAATTGGATTTGGCTTTTCCGGATCCGATTCGTAGCCCTTGTTTACGAATGAATCGTACACAGGTACGAACAACCAAGTATGATGCAATGATCGCGTACGCGTCGACCGAATCGTTTCTGGGACCCAAACCTGTCCGTACGACTCGTTCGTAGCCGAATCGTGCCACGCAATGGAGCCAAATTCTGCACGATTCGGACAGCCGCATCGCCTCGGTCTCAGCAAGATGAAACGGTTGTTGGAATCATACTTCGGGGGGCCGTAGCAGGCCCCCCTTTACCCAGGGCCCTCTGAATCTGTCACGGGGGTGTGCCCATGGGTCACCCCCATCCAGACATGCACAGTGTGGCGGGCACCATGGGGTGCCCGCCACAGGGTATACGCTTTTCCCCACCCACCCCTTTTTGCTATGGGAGCCTGTGTACGCGTCTGTACACAGGCTCCCATAGAGTTCAATGGGAGTCCGAGCGAACCGAGTCCGTAAGCATACAGTTGCATCGTACTCGCTCGTTCAGACTCCCGGAGCACGTTTCGCTCAGAAAGCCCTCCGGATCCAAGTCATACAGAGGGCTTTCCTAGCGAGATCATAATCAGGCCCTAAGGGGCCGATTCCGATTCGGGCCGGAAATCTCTCCGAACGAGCCGGACCCGGAGAGATTTCCGACCGAATCGGACCCGTGCAGCCCGACCGAACGAGTACGATGCGTCCGTATGCTATCGGACTCGATTCGGTCGGACTCCCATTGAAGTCAATGGGAGCCGGTCGTACAACGCGTACGCGGGCTCCCATTGACTCCAATGGGTGCGAGGCGAACAGGGGCGCCCCCTACAGCGGGTACGCGGCGAAGCGACTCGCACCGTACATGCACAGGTAGGGGGGACCCATGGGTCCCCCCTGTGTGCGACTCGCGCGGCTACGCGTACAGGGGGGTCCGACACGGACCCCCAAAGTACGGCTCCGACTGCTCTTTCGAGCCGGACGGCGCGTGTCGGTCGGACTGCTCGCGGCACGCATCATACTTACCCGGCCGGGGAACGTCTCCATTGCGCGGTGCGAGTCGTGTCCGAGCGAGTCGGTCGGTGCGGTCCGACCGGGGAACGAGTCGGTCGGAGCGGTTGGGATGCCCGAACGAGTCGGTCGGCGATTTTGCATCGTACTCGCTCGGCCGGACGCGCGTACGAATCAGTCGGGAAATAGGGCTCCGAATCGGATCCGGTTAAGCCGAATCCGATTCGGAGCCCTACCGGCCGAGATCGGAATCGGCCCCAAAGTGTTAAATATGCAACAAACGGCATTTTTGCATATGAAATTAAAAAGCTAATAGCACTAGCATACGTCCCAATCACTGATGTAACAGAACACTACAATTTATTAATAAAAAAACCCTACTACCAAACAAATGAACAAAAACGAAGTCCCCTACTCGATTATTTCGAGGATACCTGGGTGGGAAGGCTACACAGATCTGGACACAGAAGACAGCCCAAATACCACATTCCATGGTGGAATGTATATAACAGTACCCTAAACAAAGAAGCAAAAACTAATAATGCTGTGGGAGGATGGCATAACGCTTTCCATGCCACAACAGGCAGAACCCAACCAACTCTACATAAATTATTACAATCAATACAAAAAGAACAAAGCTACCCACAACTAAGAATGGAGCAGTCTGTAACCCAGCTAGGCCCAAAACTAACCAAACAAACAAAGCAAATGTTTGAGTACTTACAATACAAAGTAAGACTCTACCCAAACCCTAAAGGGCTAGAATATCTAGAAACAATAGCTAAAACCCTACTTTAAAAAAATAAAACAGAAACACAGAAAAATCGTAATTCCAAAATAATTAGGCAAATAAACATTTTTTATCAAACATAAAAAAAATCATGATTTTTTCAATTAATTTAAAATATTTAAAAAAAAATTAATTAACATAATAATTATATTTTATATAATAAAAATAGCCTCCCATTATAAATAATTTAAAATTACTTACTTTTTTTGTAGCTGATGAAATGTAGTCCAAACTGCCATAAAAAAATCCACATGTAAAAAATTCCCAGAACTTAGTTAAAAATCCTCCCAAAAAATAAAAAAATACAGCTGTAGAAAAAATAATCCACCGGCAATCGCTCCATAGACTTGAAACGATAAAAATCCTAAAAAATGTATTTAAAAAAGAAAAGCTCCAGGAATACCCGAAAAATAAAGGAACTGTAAAATAATTATTAGTTTACTAGAAACTAATACACAGTTCCTTTAATAAAAAAAGCATACTTCTCCCAACGGCAACTTCCAATCGACAAAAACATGTTGAAAAAACAAAACAGTCCCTCCTGCGCAAATATACCGTAACATCATTTCAAAATACACATAGACATACCACTAAAACCATACTCTAAACATAATTAAACATTTATATCAAACTCTAACACCGACCGATGAACAAACTAACCACCTTTGGCAAAAGCAAAACTAGAACCTAAACCTCACAAAAAACACAAAATCCAAACACTACATACACTATATACTACTTAACTACCTTCAAACTACTCCTAAATTAAAGATTAAATGAATAAAATTAAACTTACCTTAACCGCAGCTTCCAACCGCAAGCTTCTCTCCTTAAAAATTACCTAAAACAACACAGATAGCCTACAAAATAGAACTTATTTTAAAAAATGGCTGCCTTAATTAAAAAAGAATTATAGTTTTCTTTATTAAACTCAATGTACATTACAAATATGTTACAAAACAATGTTGTAAAAATAGTAATTAATAATAGTGATGTATAAAAAATTGTTTAAGATATTTTTTCAAATGTTAATTTATATTAATAAATATTATAAAACAAATAATATTTATTATTATAATTATAATTAAAAAATATATATTAAATTACCAATGTATATTAAAAAAATTTACTGTTTGCAATTAAAGTGAAAACATTTATAAATGTTAAAAATATATATTTTTGGCAAAATGCTTTATTTACTTAATAATATTATTTATATTTACAATATAAATAATGTTGCATACAATATAACATTATGGGCCCGATTCCGATCTCGCTCGGAAAGCCCTACGGCCGACTCGGTCCTGCGGAGCTTTCCGACCGACTCATGCTCCTGGGCTCCGAACGCCCGAGTATGATGCAAGTACGCGCTGACGGACTCGGGTCGCTCCGAGCCCCATTGAAGTCAAGGGAGCCTGTTGTACGTTGCGTACATAGGCTTCCATTGAGAAAATAGTACATCACGGAAAAGGGAGCCCCCTGTCGTGGGGACACGTCGGTGCCCCCCGCACCGTACATTCATGTGTAGGGGGGACCCTTGGGTTCCCCCTGTGACCGAGTCGTAGGGCTACAGGTGAAGGGGGGCCCGCTACGGCCCCCCGAAGTCCGCTTCCCAGAGCTTTTTCGAGTCAGAGTTTCCGAGTCGATCCGGCTGCTCGACGCGCGCATCATACTTGGTCGCTCGAAAATCGGACCCATTGCGCTGCACGAGTCGGCCATGTTGTAGTGGTCCGGAGGGCTTCGCTGACGGGTACGAGTCGCTCGGAGCGCGAGGCGATATTCACATCGTACTCGCTTGCTCGTATGGCGGGACGAGTCGCTCGGAAATCGCACTTGCAACTCGGACTTGCTCATGACGGATGCCGTCAGGAGCCCTTCCGAGCGAGATTGAAATCGGGCCCTATGTGTTGAAACATACAATTAATTGCAAAAAGTTATAACATGAAAAAATTGTTAAAAACTATTTGTTATTAAAAATTAACACTACGGGGTCGATTCCGATCCCGCTCGGAAGGCCCTCCGAGAGCTGTCCGTAGCGTTACCTTCCGACCGACACATTCCGGGAGCCGGTCCATCCAAACGACGAAGTACGATGCTCAAATGTCTCCTATTCCCGAGTGACACAAACACTCCGATTCCAGGACCAATTCCCATACGAACAGGCTCCGTAAACGCTGAATGGAGTCGTCCGGAGCCATTTCCAAAGCAGTTTCCGGCCGGCCAAGTACGATGCGTACTTCCTATGCACCGAACAGGTCGCTACCTGCAGCACATCACAGCATCCGGAAGAGCTGTATTTCAGCTCCGGTTCACGCCACAACACGATCACTGCGTACGAGACGAAGCAGCCATGTATCCGAGGCATACTGTACGCCTACGGTTGATTCAACAACCGTAACCGACGCGTTCATCACAGATGGTAAGTCAGACACCTACCACACTCAAAAACATCACGACCCCACGAAAGGCAACACTCCCATAGGGGTGGATGTCCATCACTACCAGCATTGGCCACCCCATAGCGGGTGGATGTCCATCACTACCAGAATTGGCCACCCCATAGCGGGTGGATGTCTATCACTACCAGCACTGTACAACCCATAGGGGGTGGATGTCTATCACTCCCAGCATTCCCTACCTATAGGGGGTGGATGTCTATCACTACCAGCATTGGCCACCCCATAGGGGGTGGATGCCTAACACTACCAGTATTGGCCACCCCATAGGGGGTGGATGTCTATCACTACCAGCATTGTCCAAACCATAGGGGGTGGATGTCTATCACTCCCAGCATTCTCTACCTATAGGGGGGTGGATATCTATCACTACCAGCATTGGCCACCCCATAGGGGGTAGATGCCTAACACTACCAGCATTGGCCACCCCATAGGGGGTGGATGCCTTTCACTACCAGCATTGGCCACCCCATAGGGGGTGGATGTCTATCACTACCAGCATTGTACAACCCATAGTGGGTGGATGTCTATCACTCCCAGCATTCTCTACCTATAGGGGGTGGATGTCTATCACTCCCAGCATTTTCTACCTATAGGAGGGTGGATGTCTATCCCTACCAGCATTCTCTACTGATGGGTGGTGGATGCCTAACACTACCAGCATTGGCCACCCCATAGGGGGTGGATGCCTAACACTACCAGCATTTGCCACCCCATGGGGGTGGACACCTAACACGCCCCCAAGGTTGCAATGCAGATTTTGTGTTATGTGTGCAAACTGCCTGTAAAAAAAATACATAGAGTGACATGCTGAACAAACCCCCCATCTCTGTAGTGACAAAAAGGGAAATGTGAGTTTCAAGCCCCCAGCATTGTCAACCATATAGTGGATGTGGGGTATAAACCTGCCAACACTGTAGGGACAAAAAGGTGAATGTGGTGTTCAAGCCCCCAGCATTGTCAACCATATAGTGGATTTGGGGTATGAACCCGCCAACACTGTAGTGACAAAAAGGTGAATGTAGGTCTCACACCCAGCATGTTCAAGCAATCATGTAGTTTTTGGTGCCAAAACACACAAGCAATGTAGTGATGAAATAGTGTTTGTGTGCCAAACAACAACAGAACTGTTGAGGCAAGCATTGTTGTGTGTGTTACATACCCCAGCCATGTGCAGGCAATCAGTGCTATTGGGGGCTAACACTGCCACCAATGTTCAATTGGACAATGTAACATGTGACCATCCAAAATGCATAAACACACATTTTTGTCACAAGCAGACACAAATACAAAGGATTCAATATGAAACAACAGCATTGATGAGATCCAGTACCACACTGTGGCAGCAAGGTGAAATGCCAAACATAAGGGATGTGCAGATTGAAGATGAAGGAGTCCCAGGGCAGGTAGAGAAAAAAACTAAACTGAACATCCACTCAATGCCATTCAAACACAGTCGAAATACGTGGGTGAAGATGCACAAAGACAACCAACCAGCCACACACTGCAGAACAAACACAACATCTGTGTGAGTGTTGAAGTGTTTCTTGCCTGGCACAATACACACGATGTGGGTCAGAACTCTACTGATACATATGCGTGTTGAGTACAATCTGGAAGTATTCCATAATTTGGGATAGTGAATGTAGCCAATCAGAGTCACATGCAGAACAAACTGGGTGGAACAACAAACAACACATTAAGAGACTGACTCTCTTCCACAGTACCCTCAAGGCTACAGCACTGTGGTGACAGTATCCTGTCTGCTGACCCTCTGTGATGCCAAATAAGGATGTGGGCCATACTTTTGAGCAAACTCACTCTTGCGCACTGTGTCACATGCCTTGCAAGAACAACTATTATCTCACATACCCAACCATTACTCCCAGGGCATGGCCGGTAAAGTGAGGCCACATTGTAGGTAGGTGCCTTGCCAGGAGACAAGTCACACTTCGCCAGTCTAAACACCACACACATTGATCACCAGCAATGTGCATCATCTAAACCTACATTGACAGGTGACATTGCACAGGTACCCATGACAGTGTGGATCATTGGCTGTATGACGAGGAATACATTACTGACCACACATCATTCTGATCTCAATACAAACATGGGTCCATGTACTGTTGTGTATGACCAATGTGGCAATTTCTGGATCAGGAAGGTACACCCAGCACGCCACATACTAGGACACACACATTTGATGGTAAAACAAGAGTTGCCAGACACACATATGTATGGGACACAAATTCACTGCATCTGTCCACAACAACACATACACAAAACATGCAGGGCAACATGAGTAAACACACTCACAGAAGAATTACATTTTGATGAGTTAGTGTGCAATGAAGCACACAGCAGACTGCCCACAACACCACACAAGTCCACAGACACTCAAAATAGAATCATGAGCCGCCCACTGCAACAAACATGAAGTGGTTGTGTCACAGCTGTCAGCGCTACATGTGTAGACAACATTCCTACTTGCTGTGTAGAAAAGCACGGACCAACAACAACGTATGAGACAGTCAACATGTGTTGACTATGTGCGTTGCACACAACTCAAGATCAGACCATTTACAATGTTAACTTGTTTGCATGTCTATCACATCAACTCTGCATCTAACCACAAAAGCTGCATTATGTGCAGGTCATCACTATTGTCAAATTGCCAATGCTGAGTGTGTACTGCAGAAGACTTGGAAGACACATGGCTCACCAGATAGGGGATACAACAACTGTGTCAGTAGGCTCAAATGCACAGGCAAATGTGTAAGCTAATCTTCCTGCACTGTTGACAACATCAGGGGTGGTGGTGGGATCTGTGTTTCACAAACACAATACACATAGCTAGACATAACACATGGGAAATTTGTACATCCGTTTAGGATGGAGTACATGTGCATAACGTGATATGTATTGGACACATTTGGAACTTCAACACTGTCTCTGAATAATGAAATCACTCAAGGAGACCTACAAATACGACATGTTGCCATCAGGCTACAGGGAAGGGTAGAATCGGCTGATTGTGATCAGTCATAGACACATACAAGTGCCAAACTTGCAAAAACAGATGACAGATTAAAAACATGCTGATGTTGCTAGCACAAATGTGACTCGGTGAATTCAAAATGTGTCACATGTGAGTTTGCTCACAGTGCAGGCCCTTGTCTCAACCCAACCAGAGATGTCACCATAATGACTCCATTCTACTGGTGCACCCACATCTTGGACACCCAAAGTCAAATAGTCCTAGGAAGCACTGGACTAGTCAGCACACAGAAAGCTTTTCAAACATGAACATCTGCAGGGACTATAGTCTTGGTAGGAAAGGGGGTTTGAAGATAGAGATTCATGCTCACATGACACACACCAAGGGCTCAGGATATGTCACAGATTAACACACTGCCATGAGGTAATTTCACTACTGTGGAAGGTCAGCTGTGTCAAGCTTGGTCTTGGCAGGGGTCTACCATGTCTGAATGAGACTCAGACATGGATCCAACAATTACAACACACAGAATACTTTGTTTCCATCAGCCTGTGTACATGTGTGTTTCCAAAGTCATAGTCAAACTTCATGTTTACCAAGTTGTATTGATAAGACAGATGACTTGTTCATCATCAATGCGCTATTCTGCATGACCATCGTAGACGGTTGCACCTTGAATAAATTGTACAATGTGTACAAATGTCAGCACGACCTATGTGCAAAAGTGTAAGTCAAAGATGGTAGGTTGTTAAAAGCATGTCACACTCATTGTCCAAAATGTTGTGGATCATGACTAAGCCTGGGCGGTAAAATCCACTCCGCTCGCGGAGTTTGCGGATTT
Organism: Calotriton arnoldi; assembly: GCA_963921515.1. Classification (NCBI taxonomy): domain Eukaryota; kingdom Metazoa; phylum Chordata; class Amphibia; order Caudata; family Salamandridae; genus Calotriton; species Calotriton arnoldi. The sequence goes on from CAWUFW010008937.1 coordinate 561,957, forward strand.
TTGGTAACTCCGCGTTCCGCGTAGAACGCGGAGTTACCGAAAACTCTGCGATCCGCGGCGTAGCGGAGTTTTTCCCTTGTTCGCGCTTTCAAAATGCGTTTTCGCGCGCGCGGTAGCGACTTACCGGGATCCCTGCATTCGCCGATGAGTTTTCCTATCCGTTCGCGTGCGCACCGAGATTTTGGTACCCAGCCGCGCAATCCCGTGAGAGTGTGTGATCGCGAACACGTCATTCGGACGCGCCATCGGACATCCGCGTTCGCGAACAGGAAATACGCATCGCGAATGGGCGGGACAAATGAAAAACGAGATGGCCGCGCCCATTGGCGACCGCATGGGCAAGTTCGTGAGATATTTCCCCCCGAGCACGCAAACAGCGTCCCGAACACGCAATACGCTTTCCCGAACAGGAAAAACGCATCGCGAACGGGTGGAACAAGCAACTCCGCGTGCTCGAGGAATTCTGCGTAGCTCGTGGAGTTTTTTTACCACTTTGCGGAATTCAGCGTAGCGCGACTACGCAAACTCCGCCCAGGGTTAATCATGACAACCTGCAATTGCAGGCAATGATGACTCTGATACATACTGTAATAGGACACATATACCATGGACCACCTGCAGTCTATCACATCACTATATTATTATTTTCCCACAGCAAGATTTCAACAGCAATTTCATTAGACTTATTAACAAAATTTGATACACGAAAAGCAAATCTACAAAAGAAAAAAAATGCTTTATTCAGCATTTGTATTTCAAATTCAAAAACATGAAAAACAATACGGCCAATGGCCAGTCCATTTTATAGAGTCCTTTAGGGGGTAATCCATATGATTATTCCTCCCTTGCTTGCCTGCACTGCTACAACTAGGGGACATCTCCGCTTGGAGGGGCATCTTTAGGGGCATGCCAGGCACAGCAGGGACAGGACTAGGGTGTACCAGTTTTGGTTGTGGGAGGGATGGGGTCTACTGGAGTGTCGGGATCCACTGCAGTAGACTGGGCTGATTGAGGGGGTGGGGGCTCCACTGAAGTGGACAGGTCTGATTGAGTGGGTGGGGGCTCCACTGCAGTGGACAGGTCTGATTGAGGGGGTGGGGGCTCCACTGCAGTGTCAGGAACAGACAGAAGGTGTGGTATTGTGGGAGGGGAAGTGCTAGTGGTAGGGGGGGAGGGCCGTATCATCTTGAGGATGGTGTAATGGTGTGTGGGTGAAACTGGGATGGGGTGTGATGTGTGAACTTTGGGAGGGGTGGCCTGGGCTCGGGAGGAAGTAGATTTTGTGGTGGAAGTGTGGGATGGTGGTGGGGTTTTGGATTTCTTTGTTCTGGGGGATGTACGGGTGGGGGACTCAGTGTTCCTACTTTTAGTGGGGGTGTGCGTGCAGGGTTGGATCTCCTCTCTGTGCCGGGGGATTTCCTCTTCCCCTTGCGAGTCTGGTCTGATGTATCAGTGGGGAAGAGGCCAAGGTCACAGAGGAAGACCCTCAGGGAAAGGGGGGTTGCCGGAGAGTCAAGGGTAGGGGTTTTGGAGGGAGATGTAGCTGAGAAATGCAGAGTGGTTGTAGATGGGTGTGTGTGTTTTTTGGCCCTCTCCCCTGCGTGTGCGCTGTCAGTCCCCTGAGTGTGCGTGCGTGTTGTCAGTCCCCTGAGTGTGCGTGAGTGTTTTTTTAACTTTGTTTTGGGTGGCTGTGTGCTGCTTGTGTCTGTTGGTGTGTGTGCATGTGCCTGTGTGAGTGTGCTTGGGTCAGGTAGGGTAGTGGGGACTGTGGATGGGGCCGAGGAAGGAGGGGTGAGGGACTGCTGCAGGAGGGACACTGCTGCCATAAGTGAGGAGGCCATGGCCTGATTTGATCGCTGTAGGGCAGACATGTCTGATGAGATGCCCTCCATGTATGACACCAATTGTGTCAAAAGACTGGTATGTGCATGGAGGAGCAATCAGCATGGATGTCTGCCCCACATGGAACTGTTTCAGCAAATCCACTGCCTCCACACTCAAGGCAGCAGGGGTGACAGATGCAGGGGGTGTGGTGCCTGGCCCGAAGGAGACATGCTCCCTAACACGGGAGGGTCCACGGACACTTGGATTGGAAGCAGCTGTGGGGGTGGAGATGGTGGTGGTGGTGGGGGCAGACTCTGATGTTGTGGACTCTGAAATGGAAACACCCACCACCACAAGGGAGTCATCACTAGAGCTTGTTTGGTCCTCGGCAGATGTAGATGTTTCCGACATGCCCTCAGTGTGGCTCCCCTCACCCTCAGTGCCACTGGGTCCCTCCTCCTCCTCCACACTGGACCCAGTCTGGCTAGCCGCTTTCCCTTGGTCCGTGGAACTGTCTCCTCCAGTAGCCGTTGATGATGCTGTGAACAAGGAAGAGAAAGAGATTCACATCAGTCATCTGCTTAGTCTTGACACATGAGTATCATCACAACACATCACAGAGCAAGGGGGGGAGGGAGCACACTGCCTCTCATCCCAGCATAGTTCACCCATTGCATCCTGGTAAATGCAGTACGCTTACTTTCAAAGTTGCTGTAGTCTTTCACCAAAGTTGGTGCAGGTAGTGCTGTTATCTCTAGACACGTGTTTCTGGGTTTAGCCCGTCATCAGTAGAGAGCAAAAGTTAATAAGAAGCAGAGAAAAGTCATCAGGGGTTGCTGTAATGGTGCCCAAGTCTTCACAGGTCACAGTACCTCTCCACAGGCACACAGGTGCATCCCAGGAGAGCTCGTCAGCTCGTTGGCTCAAGGGAGCCTTTTAAACACAGGGGGGGAGGGAGCACACTGCCTCTCATCCCAGCACAGTTCACCCCATTGCATCCTGCTAAATGCAGTATGCTTACTTTCAAAGTTGCTGTAGTCTTTCACCAAAGTTGGTGCAGGTAGTGCTATTATCTCTAAACACGTGTTTCTGGGTTTAGCCCGTCATCAGTAGAGAGCAAAAGTTAATAAGAAGCAGAGAAAAGTCATGAGGGGTTGCTGAAATGGTGCCCAAGTCTTCACAGGTCACAGTACCTCTCCACAGGCACACAGGTGCATCCCAGGAGAGCTTGTCAGCTCGTTGGCTCAAGGGAGCCTTTTAAACACAGGGGGGGAGGGAGCACACTGCCTCTCATCCCAGCACAGTTTACCCCATTGCATCCTGGTAAATGCAGTTTGCTTACTTTCAAAGTTGCTGTAGTCTTTCACCAAAGTTGGTGCAGGTAGTGCTGTTATCTCTAGACACGTGTTTCTGGGTTTAGCCCGTCATCAGTAAAGAGCAAAAGTTAATAAGATGCAGAGAAAAGTCATCAGGGGTTGCTGAAATGGTGCCCAAGTCTTCACAGGTCACAGTACCTCTCCACAGGCACACAGGTGCATCCCAGGAGAGCTCGTCAGCTTGTTGGCTCAAGGGAGCCTTTTAAACACAGGGGGGGAGGGAGCACACTGCCTCTCATCCCAGCACAGTTCACCAAATTGCATCCTGGTAAATGCAGTACGCTTACTTTCAAAGTTGCTGTAGTCTTTCACCAAAGTTGGTGCAGGTAGTGCTGTTATCTCAAGACACGTGTTTCTGGGTTTAGCCCGTCATCAGTAGAGAGCAAAAGTTAATAAGAAGCAGAGAAAAGTCATCAGGGGTTGCTGAAATGGTGCCCAAGTCTTCACAGGTCACAGTACCTCTACACAGGTGCATCCCAGGAGAGCTCGTCAGCTCGTTGGCTCAAGGGAGCCTTTTAAACACAGGGGGGAGGGAGCACACTGCCTCTCATACCAGCACAGTTCACCCCATTGCGTCCTGGTAAATGCAGTACGCTTACTTTCAAAGTTGCTCTAGTCTTTCACCAAAGTTGGTGCAGGTAGTGCTATTATCTCTAGACACGTGTTTCTGGGTTTCGCCCGTCATCAGTAGAGAGCAAAAGTTAATAAGAAGCAGAGAAAAGTCATCAGGGGTTGCTGAAATGGTGCCCAAGTCTTCACAGGTCACAGTACCTCTCCACAGGCACACAGGTGCATCCCAGGAGAGCTCGTCAGCTCGTTGGCTCAAGGGAGCCTTTTAAACACAGGGGGGAAGGGAGCACACTGCCTCTCATCCCAGCACAGTTCACCCCTTTGCATCCTGGTAAATGCAGTTTGCTTACTTTCAAAGTTGCTGTAGTCTTTCACCAAAGTTGGTGCAGGTAGTGCTGTTATCTCTAGACACGTGTTTCTGGGTTTAGCCCGTCATCAGTAGAGAGCAAAAAGTAGTGAGGAGCAGAGAAAAGTCATCAGGGGTTGCTGAAATGGTGCCCAAGTCTTCACAGGTCACAGTACCTCTCCACAGGCACACAGGTGCATCCCAGGAGAGCTCGTCAGCTCGTTGGCTCAAGGGAGCCTTTTGAACACAAGGGGGGAGGGAGCACACTGCCTCTCATCCCAGCACAGTTCACCCCATTGCATCCTGGTAAATGCAGTACACTTACTTTCAAAGTTGCTGTAGTCTTTCACCAAAGTTGGTGCAGATAGTGTAGTGGCACAGCAAATGGGATGGACACATTTATAAGTTGGCATGCAGAACATACTTCCATCCCCAGTCATCATGATGGGCTCCTATGTCTTGAACGTCAATGCTATAATGGTCTGCATGCAGGACAACAGACAAGTACAAATACTGCATCCTCACAAATTTTCATGTGGCATACTATGCCACTGGCCTGCCTGGCTAAACAGTCTGTACTGACTCTTGTTACAGGGCCAGTGAATCACAACTTTAAAGACAGCACCGTGTCACAATCATGTATTCACTGTTAAAGCAACATCTGTAGTGGTCAAGTATACATGTCCCCTACGTGCTACACACAAGTTAGACACTTTGACAAGCTCACGTTGTTCTACTTAGACATTGGAGTATATGAATTAACAAATCTGTCTACATGAACTTTTCCAGAGCTCTCAAGAAGAAAGTAATGCAGCATACACATATATGTTGAAGCCACCATTATGCAGAGTCAAGGGTCTTGTCCTGTGTATCTGAGCCACATTCCATACATTAGATGTCTGTCCATATTTTTTATATTTGCCACCTGTGTATTTAAAAATGTTCTGCCTGTACACACTGTCACAGAGTCTGACCCATGATTTTCAAATTTACAAAGGTGATAGTGTTGCTTGACACACAAAAATCTGATGTGACAGTGTTTCAGAAGTCCTGAGTTGGCATACCTGTACTTGGTACATGTGATACATGTGATTACACAGAGCACTATGCAGGGACTATACATTTTGAACACCTATCCATTTAATTTGTCTGAGGTATCAAATTGGTCTCACCTGCTGCACGGGTGTGTTGCATTTGTTTTGCAAACCTGTGTGCACCTTGATCACCATTTTGAACATATATGTATGTCCCACACAGAGTACAGGTCATATTTCAGTCAATCTGCTGATACATGTCAGACAATAACATCACTCATGATGGTCAACTCAAGAGTTATCCTGTGCCCCAGACACAGCTGGGGGTCCGGATTTGCCAGCCGAGAGCGGCCAGGGGCTAGGAGAGAGGGGGTACGGCCACCTCAGACCCTGGCATGACTGCGAAGGTGCCGAAATAAGAGCAGATCGGACGGGCGCAGGCAGGCTCAAGATGGCGGCCGCGCTGTGAGGGGAGCTGTAAGCCTGCTACGGATGGCTGCTGAAGTGAGCGGGAGTGGCAGTGTCGGCCCACTGGCGCTGCGGGTGACCCTGTGAAGTGGCGGATGCGGTAGAGGGCTGAAAGAGGCACGGTGGAGCGCTTGGAGGTGCTGCAGTGAAGCGGAGAGCACACCGCGTGGAAGAAGGCAAAAAGGCACCCGTGCCGCGAAGGTCCTGAAATGGCGGCCAGGACGCGGCGAAAAACTATAGCGGAGAGGCACCCCTGGTCTCGGGGATGGTTCCAGTGTGCCGGGACCATCGGTATGTGACTAGCTGTACAGTGGCGCTTGCAGAGGGTTTGGGCGGACTGTGCGGGAGTCCTTTGTGAGGAGCGGCTGCGGCCGGGGAGGCCTCTATGTGGGAACTAAGAGGGACGCCCACGCTCTGTATAGTCTGCACACTGGTGCTCCAGGCTGACGGGGGGAAATAGTCGCAATACTGCGCATACCTGCGGAGGCCTGTAGGGCGCAGGACTGATGAAGTAGGGCCTGAACTGCCCCAGAGGCACTCTTTACGTGCGCCACTCGGTCCCAGGGGGGACTCCGGTGGAGGAGTGGCAGGGAAGCACCAGTGCGGGAAATAGGTCCTGCACCGCCTGATGGCTGACGGGGAGGAGGCGTGACCCACTGGAGCTGCAGCACTAATAACCTGTCCGGTACTGATACTTAGGATTGGAGTCTTCGAGGGGCCAAAGGCTGCCAGGGCTGGCCCTCACGGAGTGAGAAGGAGTTCTGCTGAAGCGGCGGAGGGGCAGCATCATGGGGAGGGCAGGTGGCCCACTGAGTAGTGCGGGCTCAGACATAAGCTACTACGGCTAGACCAGGAGAAGTGGGAGCGCCCAGCTTGCCATAAGTACTGTAATCTAGGGACGCATCACGTAGCTGCACAGAGGCTGCACGGAAGATTGCTGGAAGAGACGACAGGGGCCCTTAGCCCAAAACGGTCCCTGTTGCAGGGATCGGCTGTAACTTATACCTCCTATCGGAGGCCGAGTGCAGGGCCCCTGCGCTGCCGCCAACCTTTGGAGCAATACCCGCTCAGGGGACGCCCTGTGGCTTCGGAGGGGGACCGTCTTCATCCAGTCATCCGGGAGGAATGCGCACCCCAGGCGGATTCCAGGAGGCGCAATTAGGGGTGCTCCGCTGGATCCATCACACTGCCAGTCACTCGGGAGGGGCGCTGGCCATGCATACAAGCTGCACGCCCACAGGGGAGAGCAGAATTGGCCCTGAGGAGCAGACAGGGTACGGGCAAGCTCAGTGACACCACAGGAGGCCTGCGGCTCTGAACGGCTCGCGCTGCGCCACAGCTGGCGAGCGGCTGCACTAGAGTGGAGCATCCTCCTGAGTTCCAGACCCAGCCGTGCTCAGAGGGAGAAATTCGGCGCTTCCTTGGGGCCATGGGGAGAACCCAGAAGAAAAGGAGATTTCATGTCCTCAGTGTCGACGCTACCGGAACCCAGACGAATGATGAGGAAGAAGTGCTGGAAATCAATAAAGATCTGCCTCCCAGGATACCGACGCTGGCGGACATTATGCAAGCGATTACGGCCTCCAGAGAGGCCCTGGAGGGGAAAATAGATGCAATATGCACAGATCTGAACCTATTGAAAGATGACCATCGGAAGTTCAAGGAGCGGGTGACAGCCTCTGAGAAGGAAATGGGGGGCCTACCAACACAGATGGTTGAGGTGCAAAAGACGCTAGCAGAATTAGATGCGAAAGTTAAAGTGCTAGAAGTTCGGGCTGAAGTCAGTGAAGGATGCTCCCGGAGAAACAACATCCGCCTGGTCGGTGTGCCTGAGAAGGCGGAGGGAGAGAACATGGTCCGATTTCTTGAGGACTGGCTGCGAGCAGAAGTGGCTCCAGAGGGGCTATCCTCCTTCTATGTGCTGGAACAAGCCCACAGAGTCCCAGCACGTCTGCCCAAGCCGGGGGCCCTGCCCAGACCGATAGTTGCACGGCTGTTACACTTCAGGGATAGAGACCGAATCCTACAGCAGGCCCGTCAAAAGCGAGGGTTAAATATTGACAATAGCGCAGTTATGATCTTTCCAGATTTCACCAGGGAATTCCAGCGCAATAGGGCATCCTTCATATCTGTTAAAAAGAAGCTTCGCCAACTACAACTGCCTTACGCATGCTCTTTCCCGCCCGGCTCAGAGTGGCAGACCCGGCGGGGCCGCGTTTCTTCAACTCACCCCAAGAGGCCTGGGATTGGCTGGACATGAGAGGTCTCCCTGGCCGACGTGGTTCTGCGGCGGACTTGCCACAAAACAGTCCCAGCAGCAACAAGGCAGGGCCCAGAGCCCCATCTCCAAGAGAGCTTAGCTTGGAGCGGAGAAGAGTACTGCAGGAGGTAGCAAGGCACAGCCATGGCAGCTCCAGTCCTACCTCCAGTAAAAGTGGTTTGGAGGCAGACCGATTGGAAGGATCACCAGTCCCAGTGAAACTGACATCTCAGAGACGGAACTTCCAAAAATAACTCCTCAAACAGCCGACGACATTGTCTGAAAATGGGAACCTAACTGTTCGGGAGGTAGTCTCCTGGGGCGGGCTGTAACTCCCGTGTGATGGGGCGGGCAACGATTCCTGCTGACAGCGGCATTACAACCTGTAGTCTCAGATTGCTGGTCTGGGTTGGATGGATCGATACAGGTGTTGGGGGGGTGGCGGAGCAGAGATTTGGAGCCGGAACTGTTAGCTGATCAACCCTCTATTCAATAGTGAATGTTTTCACAGTTAATTGCAGTTTGGATGGGGACTAGTTCACCAGTACCTGTTCTGGGGAGGGGGAGTTGGGTGTTTGGTTCGGTTTGCAGTCTGGGACGTTGGGGCAGGTGTGTCCCTAGGGCGGACTTTACTGGGGGGAAGATTACATCGCTACAATGGGACCCACCTTAGATCTAAAATGTATTTCGTGGAATGTGAGAGGGATGCACACAATGATGAGAAAGCATAAAATTCATGGATATTTGGTCCGCAGGGGGGTTCAGATTGCTTTACTCCAGGAGACCCACATCATGGCGAAAGAGGGAATGGCAGTACAACGGCGCTGGCGAGGGCAGATGTACTATACCACCTTCTCGGCATTTGCGCGAGGGGTCCTAATATGGGTGAGGGCGGGGGTACCCTTACAGTGCACACAGCAAATCATAGACCTTGAAGGCAGATATGTGGTAGTTTCTTGGAGGTTAGATGGCAGGGATATAGTACTGGGTAGTATCTATGCACCCAATACAGACCAATCCAGTTTCTTCTCACATCTCTCCCGGAAGCTGGCCCCTGTACTCACGGGATCGGTTCTACTAGGGGGTGACTTTAAAAGCATACCGGATGTTGCCCTTGACCGCTCCCATCCCCCGCTTCCTGATGCACCCACACATAAAATAGCAGAAGTGAGGCGGAATTGGCAGCTGCAGTGGGGGTTAGTGGGCTCTTGGAGAGCCCAGCATCCCAATACTCGGGACTATTCCTTCTTTTCGGCGCTCCATGAGCTACATGTGGGCTTGGATGCCATACTGTGCTTCCCTGATGTACATCAGGGAATATGCATTAGTGAATACCTCACTCGGACGATTTCTGACCATAACCCAGAATTGGTCTTTCTGCGTTGGTCCCAGGCGCGGTCCAAAATACCCACGTGGAGATTGAGGCCGGAGGCCCTCGAGGACCAGGTGTTTCAGGCCTTGATAGGAATGGCTATAGACCAGTATTTCCACGAAAATGCCAACACAGCCACAGACCCACTGGTAGAGTGGGATGCGTTTAAAACAGTGATCAGGGGGCCCTGTATATCAGAAACGATGGGTACCCGGAAAGTCCTACTCCAAGATGTACAGAGAGCAGATCAGCGTCTCGGGGAACTAGAGCAGGAGAGGCCGGGGAATGCAGACAAACAGGGAGAACTCTTAGAAGCTTGGGAAGCAGTAGCAGCACAAGTTGAGCGCCTCCGCTGCTTTGACTATAAGAAATATTTGACGAGGGCGCATTCTGAGAGGGACAAATCAGGAGCCTTACTGGCCTGGCTGGCCAATCCGGCTAGGAGAGGCACGCCCATATTAGAGATCCAAGATCAGAACGCTGAAGCAAGATATGATCAACAAGGCATCAATGACTTGTTCCTCGAATACTATACCGAGTTGTATAGGAGCATGGTGATCCTAATGGACGATGACATGGACAGAATCATGCGTGACCTGGAACTACCAGACTTAGACGCAGAGGTAGCAGATACACTGGGGCGGGACATGGAAATTGGGGAAGTGAGGGGGGGCCATTAAAAACATGGCTAGAAACAAAACCCCAGGTACGGATGGCCTACCAATTGAATTTTACCTAAAATATATTGATCTATTAGCCCCCAAACTGGTACAGTTATATAACGCGGCGAAACAGTTGGGACACCTGCCCGTTTCCACCAGAGAGGCGATTATCGTACCCCTGCTTAAACCGGGGAAACAGTCAACACAACAAGATACATCAACGGGCGGGGAGCGGATTATGTAGATGATACGGTGTGGCAGCACTTCTGATGAATGTGTGACTATGAATGAGGGCATATGATGAACTATAATTAGCATTGTTTCAGGTAGGCCTAATCTTTGGGCACTTCGTTGGTGTAGGGGACACCACCTTAGAATTACAATAGGGATCCGATAGCCCTGACGAATGCCCCAGACCTGTATGGCTCTTAGTGTGGGCAGAAACATGTTGGCCGTTCAATAGATGGACTAGAGACATCATTCTCTATAGGATCCATCGACTAATCTTGTTTTTAATGTACCTCAGGTCCTCACTAATAAAGGTGGTAACCGAGGAACCTGAAGGCACTTTTAATTAAACTGGATCCCGACCTATCCTGTAAGATTTATTTAAGAACTCCCTCCTATTGCCAAAAAGTCTTCGCGGAGGTTGAGTCCGCCCTGGTGGTACCATCTTACCAGGGTGGGGAGAAGATGTCTATGATGAAGCATGACACAATATTGTGTGTGAGACCTCCTCTTCCATTAAGGGTGGCCTTCTAGATGTTCCCCCTTAGTCTTAAATACAGGACTTTTTCCGTGGATTATAGGTGACAATCGCTTTTCCACTCCTTCTTCTTCTCTTTTTTCTTGGAGCCTCTGGCTGCCTACTCTTGTTGTGTTGACTGTTCTTTGAGAGGGAACAGTAGGTGGGCCTGTGTTTTCTTCCCCCTGACTCTCCTTTTTTGTGGTTTACGTAAACCGTGGAAACAGCCATGGGACAGAGCGGCATATCGGCCCCTTTCTATGCTCAATCTGGACTACAAAATCCTCAGCCGCATACTAGCTACTCGATTACTCCCATATATGACAACACTGATTCACAGGGACCAATCGGGGTTTATTCCCACCAGAAACACAGCGCTTAACGTTAGGCGATTACTGCGTGTGCTGGGGGCAGACACTTACGAGAAGGACTTGGCAACGGTCTTCGCGGTGGACATAGAAAAGGCATTTGATAGCCTAGAATGGCCATATTTGTTCCATGTGATGCGGCGGTTTGGGTTGGGAGATAAGTTTGTGGACTGGATGGCGCTTCTGTACTCTGGCTCCACTCCTCGGGTAAAGACAGGGGCCTTGATATCGGATGCCTGCGGAGTGGGGAGGGGGATGATACAGGGCTGTCCCCTCTCTACCCTACTGTTCACCCTGGCGATTGAGCCGCATGCCGCCCAAGCCCGCACAGGGCAGCATTTCCAAGGCCTTGTAGTCGACCGGTTGACGCATTACATTGCGCTGTATGGGGATGATTTACTGCTGTTCCTGGCAGATTCGGGAGAGGCACTTCGGGGAGCGAAGGACTTGCTGCAGGACCTGGGCGCAGTGGCGGGTTTAAAAGTGAACTGGGCGAAATCTTGTTTATTTCCGACGAAGGACGGCAGAGTGGGTCCACGGGAAAGTGAAGGAGTGAGATGGGAAGATAGTTGCCTCACGTATCTGGGTGCCCAAATATATCACAATCAGGGGGATCTCTTAGAGGGCAACATAGGGAGAGCTATACGGAGCACGAAAGGCAACTTTGATTTTTGGAGCACTTTGCCACTATCGGTAGCAGGCAGAGTAGCCTTACTTAAAATGGTGACCCTACTGAGACTGTGGTATCTCTTTGGAACCCTACCAGTTTGGATACCACCACGCTTCTTCGCCCAACTCAAATCAATGGTCACAGGGTTTTTATGGGGGACAGGCAGGCAGAGAGTGTACTAATGAGACCGAGAGCAGATGGGGGATGGGCTGTGCCTGACTTTGAGGCCTACTACTTGTCGGCGCAGCTCCAATGGCTTATGAAATGGGTAGCGGACGGTTAAGGGGAGCGGAGGACGCGGGCGACGACCTGATGACTCTGAGGCTCCTATCCCGCCTTATTTTCAGACTCCCGATCCGGAGCCAGGCCCTCCCCATGGAGTTAGATACAGCTAGGTGGTGCTGGCGCAGATACCTGTGGCGAGCCAAGATTGGGTGTCCCTATGCCCCAGAAATCCCGTTACTTATGTGCAAGGCATTACCGCTCGGGGGAAGCTGGCAGAGTCTGTCGACTTGGGTGGACCAGGGACTGATTGCGATGGGGGCTTGTATGAGGAAGGGGCAATGATCCCATTCGATGACCTGCGGGACCGGTATGACTTACCCAGGGGAGATTTCCTATTACACGCTGCCCTCACTGTGGCCATACGAAAGCACTGGGGGAGGGGACTCACCGAACCAGCCATGTCGTTGGGGTGCCAATATGTGGTGATGGCGGCAGGCACATTCAAGGCGGTCACATGCAATGTTCCCTCTCATTTTTTTCCTCTGTGTGCGGCAGTGCAAGATCTCTGTGCGCTGCAGCCAAGGCTGTGTGCGCCAAGTATGCGAGTGCAGCCTGCGAGTATATAAATCCGTGCAATTACCACTCAAACTTTTGTTTGCAATGAGATAGAGAACAAGTGCATTTCACACATATAGCTCTAATTCACAGGGTCTTGTGACAGTTTTGCACTGTGGAGACAGATCATCATGACATTCATTGTTTATTCTAGTTGCACCTATACCCCAGGCTTAGAAAAGGACAAGTCTCAGAAGGGAGCACCATTATAAGATTTTACTGAATATTCTTGATTGGAGCACTGATCATTTGGTGGGGGATTGCTGGAAGACTATTCAAGAGAATATATATTTAGCAAGTTGACAATTACATAGCACAGTTACATTTTGATGTACAACTTAATGATTAATGTCTTTGCTAAGAGGAAGTGTGTGAAATGTGCCCATCTAGGCCAAACATAGACTGTGGGAAAGGGTGGCTCAGACAAGTCAAGTGCCATCACTAGATGTGTGACACATTTGCTTCTCTCGTTGGTCCATGCCATTCTTCCAGTGCTGATAAATTATATCAAGGTCAACTTTGCTATTTAAGAGATAGGCCTTTGTCATCATCAGCGTAACCAAGCAATTCTCCTCCAGTCTAGTTCTTGATTTAGACTTGATAGTGTTCACGTGACTGAATCCTGGTTCACCGTCTGCACTTGATGACTGAAATGTTGGAACATGGCTGACAAGCCACATAATGCAAAGCATTGTATACATTTATCATGATACTCAGTGAAAAAATATTGAGCATTATCTCACATCCATTAAATTTTTTATAGATCTACTCAGAGACATTTTAACCCATAGGCAAAGTGGGCTCTGGCCCAGGACCCCAGCTTTTCAGGGGGCCCCCTGAGAGAGCCAGCTCGGTTCTGCAGAGTCGTGCTCTAGTGACCCTGAATAATTTTTACACAGATTGTAATGGATTCTCACACATCACCCCTATTCAAAATAAATGAAAGGAAAACGGTATTTGAAACAGACATTTTGCAGAGAAATGATGCGTTTATGTTTCATTCTTTCAGATCAAGGTAGAACCTCACATATTCATATGTCACAGATATTATTTGCAGTACTACTAGTGAACTGCTGTTGTGTTACAATATTGAAAACGCACCTCACTATCCCTAAATATTAGATGTAAACACATTTAGAATGCCGTGGCTGGTGAATGGTTTAAATCTCTAGCTAAGCGCCCACCCAAAGTCAAAATGCTATATATTTGCTCTATGACGGATATGAACACCCATCGCAGTGCTAAAACAATCTCAGGGCGCATTGCTGATATTGCACGAAAATTGTATCTTCGATTCGACCCGAGATTAATAAATAAGGTTGTCCAATTTATGTTCTAAACTGAAACACAAACAGTATTAATAAACGTTAACAATTATTTGACATATTTGTACATGTTATATGCTACGTCATTTAAAAATACTTACTAGGAATCATTTTCGCGCCTGCCTGTCCATAGCGCCAAGTACAGCGCTTCTCTGGAGCAGGCATGATTACTTCTCCTAGTCTGCCTCAGATTGGCCTGGTACATTTTCGATATTGACGCGGTTCTGCCCAAGCAGCTATGATCTGATTAAACCATGAGCATAAATGATGCTTAGCTGACAGAAGAAGCGTGCAAGAAGCATAAAAAAACTGATATCAGTCATAGAACTGAGCATCAGCTAAGGTTGCAGAAAGAGGCCTCGACCATCTATAACGTGATTGGAGAAAGGGGCGGCAGCAAAGACTCTCTAAAGACACATCCACCTGGTTCAATCAATGCCCACATCAGCGGGCCCAGGACCTGGAAATGCGCTCAAAGCCTCCCTCCCTGATAGGAGAGATGAGGGGAGGGCTCCTCTCCGGTTCCACTTCTTGGAGGTGAGTTGGTTATGAAAGAATGCATCCGTTTTCGGAAAGACAAGAGTTACCTCCTGAGGGGCAGGCAACCCCATCAAGGTAGAAGAGCCTCGTGGGAGAAATGAAGAGAACCGGAAAATGAACCCTCGCACAGACACTGGCGAGCAGAGAGTGCAGTGATGGCGAGGTTCGCGCGCCAGCCCTAAAGAGATCCCTTGTGTCATCACATCAAGCGGCGCATCAAAATTAGGCCCCCCTGTCGGAGAGAAAAGAGAGACATGTGCTTTGGGAGATGTGAACCTTCCGCGGAAGACGATACATTCTGACTCGCAGAGGGGCCTCTGAGAGTGAGCGTGTCATCTGCACTTCTGCAGCTGCGAGAGCAGCCAGGCTCCAAAGAAGCAGCACAATGGGGTAAGATCAGGCCCGCAACACCCATTAGGTTCAAAGTGCTTCAGCCCCCCCCTGTCGTGTGTGGCAGCCCGGGCTAAGACAGCTTCCCAGGCACACACACAGCCGCACCCCAGTACTTCACAGGTCTTTAAAAGACCATTCACTTTTTAACGAGGCTTTGTTGTTGTTTCACCCCTTCTTAGAGCCCCTGCATCTCCACTCTGCATATTGCTGAAAGACCGTACTTTTCACGGCGCTACCATTTAAAATGCCGTGGCTGGTGAATGGTTCAAATCTCTAGCTAAGCAGAGACGTGCGCGCTTTGTAAGACTGTCTGCGCGCTTGGAAAAGCCCCTGTGCGCGGCCGCGCGAGCGCGTAGTTTACTGGGAACAATGGTCACATGTCTGTACAGGCGCATTACAAGGGAAGCTTTACCCCCCCTACTGGAGTTGCACTTAAAGTGGGAGGCCGACCTGGGAGAAGCTATCCTGGAGAAAACCTGGGGTGAGCTGGTGGAGAGGGCTTGGAAAAGCACCAGAAATGCGAGATTCCAACTGGTCCACTTTTACATATTGCACAGGGCATATCTCACTCCGGAGAAAATTAATAAGTACTTTGCGATCCATACTGTGGCTTGTCCCCGGTGTAATATACACAATGCGGACTTCAAGCACATGTTCTGGGACTGCCCGCAACTGGGCACTTTCTGGGAAGAGGTAACTGATATACTGACTGAAGTCACTGACAGAGACACTGCGGCATCCCTCAAATATTGCTTGTTACACTGGTTCCCGCACACGTCCCAAAAAAAAGTTACGAGTAAATTTTTAGACATGGGTCTACTCCTAGCCAAACGGGACATTACCATGCACTGGAAAGCGAAACAAGGTCCAAGTGTAGTCAGGTGGAAGAAGGAACTCACTAAGTGGGCAGAATGTGAGGGAATAATCAGATTGCAAATTGCTCAAAGGACGGGGAACGAGAAAACTTTAGATGCAGCTAGGGCATGGGAAGCTTTAGTTGCGACACTCAAGGCCCCAGTGGTTGAGGAGGAGGAGGAGGATCCACTAGAAGCGCCCCTAGAGGGAATAGGCTAGACCACAGTCACCTGCCTTACCTGCTGGGAGTTGCAAGAAGAGGGTCTCTGGAAGTAGCAGGACGCCGACGGCACTGTCTGGGGGGTTTGTTGGGAGTGCCTCGGGTCTACGGTGTGACCGCAAGTACATGAAACGAGAATTACAAGAAAGGGTTTCTCTCCCAGTGACACGCCTGAGGGGTGGGGGGGATGGGTTGTTGGGGGTTAAGGGACTTCAAATCGAAGTGAGACCGCATATAAGAGCTCCAGTTGATTACGGCTAGAAGTATGCTCAGGGAGTTGCCATGGGAGAGGGGGAGTAATATGGGACTTGTAACGGTTATGGCTGCTTTTTCCCTACTTCTGTATACATTGTGTAGGGACCTGGAGAACTATGATCCTGATCAAATGGTACACAATGTATTGATGCCGCCTGGAACTTCATGTCAAATTCAATAAAGTTTGTTTAAAAAAAAAATGATGGTCAACTCAATGCACCTGTTGTATATGGTGCTGATCACATTAACCTTGGACTACAGCAAATACACAGGACCTAAGTGACACAGACGGAAAGGGACACACCTGGGCATCAGATGATAATGGGGCATAGTTACATTTTGCCACAGAAGTGGTGTCTCAGCAGACAGACGACCTGTGAGAGGGTTACCAGGCTGAGGGAGTGCAACATGCATGTCAAACATAGTTCAGCAACATGGCACATACTCACCCCCTCCTTGCTGCTGTCTGGCCTTCAACTGCCCATCCAGGTCAGGGAAGACCACCGTCAGTATCCGGAGCATGTGGGGGGTCAGGGTCCGTCGTCCACCCCTTTTGCGAGGAGTGACAGCTTCAGCTGGACTCTTGCAATCCTCTGTGTCCAGCCACGGAGGTCCTGCCACCTCTTCTGGCAGTGGCAGACGCGGCTTTTGAAGACCCCCACAGATCTTACAGCCCAGACAATGGTCTTCCAAATGTCCTTCTTCTGATGGGCATCGACCTGTAAGGATGACATGGTAACACACCATTACTCCACATGCTACATGTTTATTCATCACACACTTGGACATATAGGTCATGGTCAGAATGGCAGATAATGTCGAAAGATTAGCCAAGTATCATCATGGGCAGTGTCCTGTGTGCAAGTCTCCCTTAATAAAATGAGAACAGTGCAGAAAAATCAATCCCACCAAACACACTTCTACATCACTGTACCTGTCCAGAACATGAATCTACATATTGTAAGACTTACATTAACTATGTGTGCATGCTTGCCGGTGGGGATCACAATGCTAGTGGTTCCTGTTTTAAAACATGGCCAATTAAAAGGGCAGCGTAATCAAAACTCACCAGCTCCCCTGGTTTTCCATACAGCTTGCTGTACTGTGGAAGGAGGCTGTCCAGCAGGGCCTGGTTCTCCTCTGTTGTGGGGATTCTGCACCTACACAGAACTATGCGCAGGAAAACTGGACCTCAGTGTATAGGGCTATACCAACCTACCACCTTAGTGCCCAAAATCCCAAAACCGACTAGCTATAGTGTCTCATTCGTTCTCCTCCAAAAATCACAGAGCTACAAATGATTAGACAACCCAGAACACAACACTCCCGACTCTCTCAGGAATTGCGGTAGCAAGACATACTCTTTCGCTCGCTCGCTCGTACTTGTCCACAACAAGATTAGGCAGAGTCACTGTAATAGTTCAAAATGTTTATTTTAACTATCGTGCTCTACAATACAGTATACGAGCCACTACCAGCAGCAAAATGCATAAACTCAAAACAATTAGCATTGTTACAATTCCATATAGCGCAAAGGGGAAGTCATTATATAAAGACAGTGGGAAAAGGGCTATAAGACCTAACCACCCTCCCCTTGACTAGAAGATGTTTATTAGAAAAATGAAGATCTCTGGGCTTTGTCAGCAGACCATATACCTTAAAGCCTAGATGCAAGGTTTACATCATAGGAACAGCATAGCTCTTCTCCATGGAAAGGGCTCTCTCGAAGTGTGTGTTAAAACAACATGCATCCCCGTAATATCAAAGCACGAGTCTCCAGCATTGCAGCTGTGTTTAGCATGTTATGTCTAGGTGCTAGGGACTGACCAGAACAGAATAACAAGGGGCATTGTTTATCGACCTTGCACATTGTGTTCAGACTAAACTCAAGGAACTTCAGCAAAGAACGCGAAAAGCAGACAGTTCTCATGTGAAAGGCACAAACAGCGCCTTGCAAAAATAAAGTCATGTAGTAACGTGCGCAAAAGCAGCATCATGGTAGCAAAGCTCATGCTAACTTAGCAATGTCGACAATGACCCTAAGGGCCATATAACACCCTACCCCTGGTAAGGCCATAGGACATAGAGAAAGGACGGAAACAGAGTTCAAAAAGCCAAGCAGACCAAAAACGTGTGAAAAAAACCAATTTGTAAAAAATTTAAAAAAAAAAGATTGTCATCATTTTTCACGGCTTAAAACTAAGTGTGGCATCTCCAGGAAAATGTTATGATGAAGAAGGTGGTAAGTCCATCAACGTACGTGAACTTAAGATTGCAATCACCTCCAGAAGAGCATCTCTATCATTAGTACAAAAAAGGGATGCCATCCAATCAAGTAGATCGAAGGAACAAACATGCCCCTCGTAATCAGATGCTTCCAAAAGCATCATCGGACAACTTGCGTGATATTCGATGAAACTCTGATGTAAGATGTTCTGCGCAGCCGCACAGATATCCCATTCAGCCAACACTCCAAGTGCTGCTGCACGCGCAATACAGCCATCCCCAGAAGAAGCCTGGTCATGAGCCTCTAAGGGACCCATCAACAGGACAAAATCCGGGACTGGACATGACGTATTGGAGAGACATAAATCCATAGCCCAATAGAAGGGGCATCGTCGGCAGTAGAAGACTGGTTGCATGCAAGTAAAGTAGGCAAAGCGAAAAGTTAATCCGTAACTCACGCCAAGCGTCGCTAACGGCAGGCATCCAAAAACTTGTTGCATCCGATCACGGTACAGTTGCAATTGGCCTGGTCTGTGCAGGAACACAAGAGGAGCAGCCATTGCGCAGCAGGAGCAGAAGAAGCAGGATTCCACCAGCTAACACTAGTAATAAAGGGAATCCACCAAAGACGCTGGAAAAAATAGAATGAATAAAAGCCGGTATTACTCCAAAAATCGTCTGAAAAGAAGTCACAAGGCCTGCTCCCACATGTTTAAAAAAATGTGCAAGGCCTTTAGTGTCAGACGCATTAAATATCTGATGTATAAGCTCCCCAAAGTGAAGTGTGAGGTTAGTATTCAGAAGTGACTGAATCTCACTAGATGTTCTAGCCACCTGTAATTCGAAGGTCTCTCGGGCTGAAGTGAGAGCCACTTCTTGTTGGAACAAAAGGGCCTTTAGCCTGCTTAATTTGTTGAAATCTGTTTTCAAAGTAGGAATGGAAGGCCAAATAGAACTATCTACACTCCCATGCGGGGGCGGAAAAAGCACATTTCTACAACAAGTAACGCGTTGTGAAACAGTTACCAAATACGGGACACCTGCCCGTAAACCACAGCAATCCTGGTTGTTCAAAATAAGATAGCTACCGTTAGTATGCAGGGTAAAAGCAGGAATTATTGATGGCACTGGAGTCCCTTTCAAAAAACAAGCAAGATTAGGCGCTGATACATTACACGCGTCGTGCAATTTAACGTATTTACAAACTAGGGAATGTCCTACTGTCGAATCGCAGTCCTCCCCTGTTAGGAAGACCTCCTTATCATCCCATTGACATCTGTAAGTAAAAGGTAGGGACCATAATTCATGCAAAAAGGCACTACCCAGGGGTTCGAAGCGGCCAATTGGAAAATGTTGCATGCAAGATTTAAATTGAAACAGTGAGAATGGGAGGGAGATAACTCCATGAATTAACCAAACAGCAGAATCCGTTTCCACCACAGAAAATTGCAAGGGTTCCAATTGTTCAATGTGTAATAGCGTGTATGTAGCATCTTTCATTGACATAAAACGCTGTTTATCAGTCAAATTAGATGGTAAAAATAGAGCAGAAGCATTCAAATAATCCCAAGGGACTTTTCCCATTTTAAGGGTCTGTAACGTCCATACAAACTGCATAACTGATCGTAATTGATTTTGACCATGATGTAACACAGACACATCATTCTGAACAATATCAATAACAGAAGAAACAATGTTATCCAATGTATAAATGCGTGATGAAAGCGTATTGATGCTATTGTTGACCACGACTAGAACCTTTTCTAAATTTGCTTGATCAATCTGACGCAAACAAAAGGCTGCTTCCATCTGCGAAAGTTTTCGAATTTCATTGTAAGCTGAATAAATAAATCTCTTAGCTCTGTGAACCCTGGGTCCCAAGAGAAAATCAGCCAAATTAATGTCACTCGACAAGAGCGACAGGTGTTGCTTTGCTGACGATAGGGTTGAATGTTCCAACCATTATTGGCATAATTTACCCACCGAGTAAGTGGTAACCGAATGTGAACGTGCATAACGTGGGTCCTGTCTAGTCTAGGTGAAACCAGGTGTTAGATTATAAAAACGCAATTGACATGCATTTGACTTGGTTTGCCACAACAACCAACCGGATGAATCAATTCCTGAGATGTTAAAGGTGTCATTCTGGAGCAAAGCGCGCAAAGCATCAATGGTATAATTTGTGCGAGCACGCCAATTGTCATATTCCGCTAAAGACGGAATGGAAGGGATATTTAAATTTTTTACCGTAGCCATACCAAAGCACTTGGTTTGATAAACAGTATCATTTAAAAATAATATTTGAACCAGGGTTAGACAGGCACGATGTAGTGCCTCAGTTCCCTGAACCTGCCAGTGTTTTGTACCCCAGATTGATTTTAAATCAATGGTCTCTTTCCAGTGATCATAACCCTGTGTGGCTAATTTAGTCCTGAATGAGTTGGAATAAATCAATTAAGTGTGGGTTAGTATAAATTTGGATTGAGAAGACAATTGTAATTTAAAGAAATATGATTCCGGATTGGACGTGTTATAATCTGTTAAATATGTAAACTTATTTCGAATAATTTTTTAACTCCCTTTGATGGGAGTAGGACAGTGTTCCCATTGAGTGTAATTATAAACCAGCCTCAAAGTATTTGTTTTATGTAAAAAATGATGCCCATAGTGTTGATAACTAAAGAGATCAGTATAATTGGCAGAATTTAAATACAAACCTACAGCATCAAAAGCAGCATAATACTTCAAATCCGAAAATAATGAATGTACCGCTTGCACATCCCAATCATCAGAATGTATGTCCCGTGTTACCACATCTCCTAATGAGACGCGAAACACGTATGGCACCCTGAGCACCTCCGTCGGGCCGTGGACTTCGAAGGCTACATTATCACAAACGATGCCATCTGCAACCGGGAATGCTGAAATGTTCACATGAGTCTGATCACGTTTCATGATGTGGGACGATGTGTGTGGGGCCAGAGTTCCATCGACCAAGTTCACAGCAGAGAATTCTGGCTAATAATGACCATTGATGAGTAAAAAGAACACTGTTACAAATCCAATCGACATGAAGAGGAAAATTAGGATAAGCACCAACCAGATGTAGGTCCATGGAGGGACCAAGTACGTCTTCTTGAGCCAAGAGATGAAAACACTTCATTTAGACGGTGGTACTGCCAAAGTAGAAGACGAGGAGGATGAGTCATAAGAGAAGCTGGCATGGTCTCTAAAATACCCGTTGTCACCTCTCGGTATCAAAGGCGGGTGAGAGGTACCAGCATGATGTTGTCGATGATCGCTCGGCACTTCCCTGTTAGACTCATCAGTGGGATACGTATACTCGACATCTGTGTTGGAAGAGGTAGGAGGCAAAACAGGAGAAAGGTCAACAGCAGTTTCCATCTCAGCCTCACTGACACTGTTTGTATTCATGGCGGTTGAGGGGACCGGATTCAAAGAAATAGCGTTGCACGAAACTGCAGGTGTGACACTATTCAGAATCGGCCAGACGGTGTAGCTTGACATTGTCCACTGAGATGTATCTGTTGTCTTTGCGACCAGGTAAAGGTGATAAAATGACTGTACGAATACCCTTCAATCCAAGTACCGGAACTGGTGCACGATAAGAGGGACCAAATTCTTTCTTGTTCTCCAACTTTTCTCGTACCAGATCTCCAATTTTAGGAAGCCAGCCGGCAACCGGACTCAGCACTGCTGGATCGTTGGATGAGGGTAAATGTTCAGTTGCGTAGCTGTCACGGGTCTTTTGTAGATCCTGTAACACAGTAGAATGATTATCTACGTCAAATGTTGCGGCAGCCGCCACAACATCTAGACCATCAAGGTCTGGCACAAACATTTTGATGCCATTTCGTATGGGGTCCGCCCACCCAGAGATCTTCTAGGGAGATTATTCAGTGCACGTTGAACACCATAGAAATGGGCCAGCCAGTTCCTGCCAGTACCTAAGACTCTGGCTGTCAAAGATTGCTTTAAGTCACGGTTCATTCGCTCCACAATTGAATTGCCCTCTGGCCTGTATGGAGACGAAAACTGCACCAGCACCCCCATTAACTTCATCGCGTCCTTGTACACCTTAGAAGCGGACGCTGGACCTTGGTCCGAATGGAAGGTGCCACAGGCAAACATCCCGACAAAGACACGCAAATCCCTGATGACATTTCGAGCGTCAGCACTGCGTTGTGGCCAAACCCAAAGGAATCGTGTGCACGAATCAACTGCAACTAAAATGTATTTATATGCAGTATCAGAAGAGAACGGACCGCAGTGTTCAAGATACACACAGCCAAATGGTTGATTAGAAATACATAGCTGTGTTTGTGGTGGGCGTGACACCGTAGATGGTTTGATTTGTTGACAAATGTCACAAGTAAGCACATAAGTACAGGTCTGTTTATATAAACCACGCCACCAATAACATTGCTGTAAAATCGAGACTGTCGCAGACACCCCGGCATGTGCAGAAGCCATGCCCTCGTGTGCGGCTCTGATCAAAGCAAGTCTGCGGTCCATGTTGGGAATCAGCCGATCCCCAACAGATGGAATAGAAGCGTAAGGAACCTGTTCGGGAGATACATGATAAGAGTATTTCTAAGGGAAACCCCGAGGATAAGCGGTTCCCTCCCTCGTAGCAGCCACCGCTGCCAAAATATCATTATCTATTTTAGTCATGGACCTTGTAACTGCTGCTACGGAACACTTGGGTACTACAGATTTGGCCGCTTCGTCAGCCAAAGAATTACCAAGAGCATGTGCTCCCACATGCTGATGGCCAAGAGTATGGATAACATGTGTGAGGGGCAGATGCTGTTTAAGCTCTGCCACTCGAACCAAAAGCATTTTATGCTTAATTGCGCTGCCTTTAGAATCTTGATAGTCATTTGGAGTCCAAAAGAATAAGTTGTCATTAAAAGATTGAACACAGTAGTAAGAATCGCACACAATAAGAGTATTCACATTAGGATCAGCAAACTCGAGAGCAAGAATAAGAGCGGGCAGCTCTGCCAATTGCCCCGTACAGTCCCCAAGCGCTTGAGTATGCACGATGGAAGACTTAAATTCTCCATTGACAATAGAGCCAGCCACAATTGCGCAAGCCGCTGAATAAGCATGCTTGGAACCGGTGGCCGGTTGAGCCGAGCCCTCGGTGTAAATGATATATTTATATTCTTGTAAAGGAAGCAAGGACAACGGAGGAGGATGAACATGTTCATACTGTAAAAACTCTTGTGTCTGAAGTGCAGTGTCAAAGATAAATGTGACATCAGATGATGTCAAAGACGTAGCCCATTGTATCCAACGGGGATGTAATGCTTTAGAGTTAAGTACACTTGCCTTAGTCACGGCCTCCAAAGCAGGGAAGGGTGTGACCATAAGAATGCGTTTACCTTGCGCCACTGAGCGTTCCTTCAGAATTGCCATCTGGACAGCTGTTAAAAGTTTCTCAACATTGGAAAAATGCATTTCAGCTGCAGTGTACAAATGTGATTTGTATGCAATAGGTACTTTGTCCCCCTCATTGAACGTCAAGTATGTGAAACCCACCTTCCCAGGTATGATACGTATCACCAGGTTATCACGCGTCAATAAGTAGTTAGTTACAGCTTGTCAGCTGACAGAAGAATAAGTCGGTTGTATCAACGCATAAAGCGGCTTGATACACTGGGCATAATCGGGAATGTAAGTCCTCCCAAAATTCAAAAATCCCAGCAAGGACTGAAGTTTTTTTCAGAGTAGAAGGGGGTTGCAAATGTGCACATTTCTCCAGGAAGTGGGGGGCTAACCCCTTTCCTTCATTATTGAGCTCATAGCCCAAAAAAAGCACTGCCAAATGAGCGATGTGTGACTTTGCAAAATTGAATTTATATCTATAGTCGGCAAACGCAGAAATGATGCGGTCGACTCGGACAAAATGCGGCATAAGCTCATCGTCCATGAGATAGATATCATCCACGTACGAGAACGCATCTGGATCTATGTAACAAAGACACAACATGCGCAGCAAATGCCCCGGGGCTATTCTTATACCCCATGGGCAATCGTGTAACTTTTTTCTGATTTTCGACGGCGGTGAATGCTGTCAAGTCACGGCTCCCAGGAGCCAGATTGTGACTGTAGAAACCATTGGAAATGTCCAGTGTAGTTTTGTATTTTTTACGAACAAGGTTGTTCACCAGCGCAGAGCTGTGGGTGTTTTTTACTGCAAATGTGCGACAATGACTATTCAAATGTCGGTAATTCAACACAATGCGATATGAACCGGCAGGTTTTGATACCGTAAATAGAGGATTATTCATCAGTGAGGTACATGATTCAATCACTCCCTGATACTCTAACTGTGTTAGAATGTCACAAATGTGAGCCTTAGCTTCACGTTTGATTGGATATTGCGGTTGTGGCGTAGACCGTAAAGGTTTCTCATGTGCCGGTGAATCTATATCCCAGCCCACCTGGTTACGGTACACAGCTGGGGCAAGGGCCAAAGCCCACTCAGTTGCTAAAGCCTTTGCATGCTCCTCAGGGACGTAACGCGAAAAACTCGGAAGTATCAAGTCCTCCCCTCTAGAAGCGGCTAACACAAATGGTGGAGGCAATCTGCCTCCGCCAACAAAATGTTGTACGAGGAGGTTAGATTTGCCCAGAAAACTGCCCTGATTGGACGTTGTACATCACCTTCAATTTGAAAAATAATGTCATACAGTCTATCCGGGGGGGCAACCCGGGTATCTGCTGTTTCCATAGTTATCAACGTATCAGTTGCTGTTGCCTCCAGACAGGGACGCAGTGCCTCCCGCACTATGGTAACTTCCGCTGCACTATCGAGCAGAGTCACTGCCCATGTCCAGTCCAGGAGTCGCGTTCTCACCATCTGAGGCATATCTTGCTGTTAAAGCGGCAACTTTTTTCTTCTGATACTGGGGTCTAAAACTAGGCAGATTCTCTTGTTTGGCTTTAGTGTCAAACTGTCGAGGTTGATCTCGTCCCTGTTGACCAGTTGGACATTTGCCACGATCCTGGTGCTCCCCTCCACCGACTTGAGAGTCCGATGTGTCCTGTAAAGAACGAGGAGAGCGCTGATCAGGGACCTGAAATCTATCAGGAGTCTTAATTTTCGTGCGGTCGCGCAAATCATAAGTACACTCAGAAGACTCAGGTGTCAGTGAACCAGCACGCGAACCTTGCTTCTGCTGTTGCTGCCCCTGTTTCTTATTTTTCCAGTTCTTTTTAGGAAAGAACGGGCGCCCGTCCTTATCAGGTTGGGCCTTTTGTGTTTGCGATTGCGTCTGCGTTTGAGTAAAAGGCTTAACTCCCAGACTATTGCGGCCAATAGTTTTATAAGCCTTCGCAATAATCTTTGGTAATTCACGTGGCTTATCAGCGTCTGCGACAGCCTACAAGCTTTTAGCCACTTGTAAGCTTACAGCATCACCTTTAACATTAGCTAGGATCATATCAGCAACCACGTCGAACACCCCCACCAGTCTCATCCCTAATTCCAGAGCCGCTTCGGCTACGTGCTCATCTTGAATACGTTTAATCATGGAAGGGACGACGGTCCTGGAAGGAGTGCCGAAGCACTTTGAATATACCGCTGCAAACACTTTGCCCCAAGTGTTACAATCAGCTAATTCGGGAATTAAGTCTTTAGGCAAACTTATTTAATTTGAAATGTTTTTGTTAAATTTTTTTATTTGACTTTTATACTTTTTATAATTTTACTTTTTTAATTGTTTAAAAAAATAATAATAATTTACATTTATTTGATTAACTTTTTTTTTAACATTTTGATTTAATTTTTTTCCTCCATTTTTCTAACATCTAGCATCAACCCCATGAATGCTATAGGTCCACTGCACAACAACATTCATTGTCTAAGGATTATTCTGTTGTCAACTGCACCTCCCTGAGTGCCACATCCCAACGTGATGCACATAAAGCAAAAAGTTACATCTGTATGTTGTTGCTCTTTCTGATCCTTCCAGAGTGTACTGCACACAATGAAGTTTATGTTGTTGTGGTTTTACGAATGGATAGTTAGACTATTTAAAATAACTTAAGTAACCACACTAAATGATATTATTTTTTTGTACTACTGCCTGAACTGCAACAATGCCACGTTTCGCTGATGTTCTTCATGCTTGTTTGCTTTTAGGTGCACAAGAGAAGAGACATCACCCACAGTACTGCCAGACAGAAGGCCTGCACACAACATGACCGACTAAGCAACACGAGTATCTCTTCAGCTTGTGAAGTTAAGTGCCACTGACAACTGGCAGCCCCAAAGAAAGGGGCTGCCAAGAAAGTGGCTAGTGGGGATGAGAAGGAGCAGATTTCTACCACTGGTGTGCCGACTAGAACCTTTTTCAGCAAAGTTGTGTCTGCCGCACCGGCAAGCAAGCTGAGAGCAGTACTCCTGCATCAACAGCACCACCCCCCAACCTAAGCCCAGGACCATGCCTGTCAGTGAGCAGCCAGTACAATCATGTTGATGCCAATGAGTAGTGATGTTGAATTGGATTTGGTCCTTTCGCAAAGTAGTACACAATAGTTTCTGGAAACAGAGCAAAGTGGACTGCTGCCGCAGCCAGAAATAGTAGATTTGACTGATGTTGGAGCAGAACAGGAGGTTGAGCTTCCTTCTAAGCAAGGTGAACCTCCTCTTTTAGAATCATTGGCTCCTAGATCTCCAGCCAGGAAAAGGAAGGGAACTACTGCACCATCTTCTCCAAGCACCACTTCTGATGATGATGATAGGGACATGGAGTGAACCCCGGCAGAGACCTGGAGAAAACAGGCGAGGCAAGGGAAAAGAAAAGTTCCCGAAAGACTTAGACTTATGGAAGGGGATGATGAGGAGGATGACAATGATGAGGTAGTCATGTTGGGAGGGGAAACAGAGGAGTGTCACATTACTATTCAACCTGCTCCTAGGGATGTGGCATAGATAGCAACCAACAGCTCCCATATTTGCAAAGCCCCAACTGAGACCTGCACCAACCCCTGCCTCAGGAGAAGCAGAGAGGCAATCGACGACACGCCCACCTACCTGCATACTTTTGTAATGGCTTATGCAAAGATTTATTGTTGGGGACCTGCTATGCCATTACAAGTATAAAAGTATTTTCCTGAATCCAGAAATCTATCTTTGCTGGGTTGTCAAAACGCTCACATTCTCACAGTATCCCCTGCAACTTTGTGCGCAGTCGTGCACCTTGTAAAAACTCACATTACTATCACCAGATTCACTAGAATTATGTGGCAAAAGAGCACCAAATTAGGAGACAGGATGGACGAAATTATGCTGCAAGAAAAGCCAAATTATGCACACAATGCTACACTTTTTTGACAGTATTACGTTTTTGTGTTTGAAAAATTAAATACTGCCTGGCCAAAGATTTTACTTCAATAGCACAAGTATAGCAACCAAATACATAAAAAAGCAACGGAATGATGATCAGTCAACCTTTGTGCAGGGCCTTCTACTGAGTGCAAACATTGTAATTGTATTTATATAGAGCTTACTACCCCTGACGAGGCATCGAAGCGCTTTTTCAGTGAGTAGCGTGCTACTCCGGAACCCAAAGAGCATGTGTGGTGAATTAGTATAGGGAGATATGAAATTAGTTTGAGCAGTGGATATGTTAGTTTGTTTTTTGGATTGAAAAAGGATAGTGGAGGGAGAGATGAGGGAAGGGTTTGCATTTATATAGTGCTTTCCACCCCTGATTAGGTTTCAAATCACTTTTTGGTGGATAGAACACTACTCCAGAACCTAATGAGAATTGGTGGGGAATTACTAAAGGGAAATATGAAATTAATTTGAGCAGTGGACTTGTTAGTCAGTTAGTTGAATTAAAAAGAATAATGGAGGGATGGAAGAGGGAAGGGCTTAGAAAGTGTTTTTTCAGAACTCATAACAGTATGAGGAGGTTTGAGATGAGTAAAGGGGAGGTGGACGGGGAAGAGTCAGAGTGAAAGGTTTAGAAATGTTTGTTTGGGAGATCACTACGTTTTTACTCACTTTTGACCCACTTGAGCTACATTCATTTTTATTATATAAATCTGCAGATTCTTTAGGTATGACAGATTATGTGGCTTTTTTGTATAAGTGTGTGCTTTTTGCCTGGGAGGGCAATGGACCCCACGGAAAAACACACATTTATAAAAATATGTCACAAAATCTATTATTTATGTATAATTGGCAGATTTACATATATAAAAAAGTTTGCAAATCAAATGGGCCCATTGACTCATTTTTTTGTTTTAGGGAATGTGTGGCTTCCCATGGGGGTCACAATTGACTCCACACAACTGGGAAAACATATATTTTCCAAAAATAAAACTAGGGCCCACAGAGGGACAGCCCATATTGCAGTAGGCCCGACCCACTTACAATTACTTTTTTTTTTTTAAATGTATTTTTTTCTTTCCCCAAGGAAAAAAAACCCTCAAATTTTAAAAACATATGTGCTCCCGGTTGGGTGGGGGCCAGCTTGTTGCCACGATGGCCAGTATAAGATCCCTGATGGCCTATTGGTTTTCCTGGCTATGGATGGTAGCCATGCCGCGATCCACAGCCAGAGAAACATGTCATGAAGGAGTCGTTGGAAAAGGGAGACTCTCCCCTTTCCAACTATACCTCCCTGAAACCTGGGAAGGAATCACAGCCCCCCAAAACCCAACTGAATGGTGGAGGAAGAACTAACCTGTTGTCTTTTCTGCCGCTGGTGGGAATCTGTGACATCAGTGCACTGTCACAGATTCCCACCGGCGGCTGTGATGGGTACGACAGGGGTCAGGGCCTGACACAGAAGTAATTCTGCGTCACTCCAAGCCCTTTTTTTAAAAAAACAGGAATCCTTTGTAACCCTCCCCAGTGTTGGCCAATGGCCGACAGATGTACTGGGGAGGGAGTGCAGGTGTTGGCTTAAAATAAATATTGCAAGTAAAAATAGACATGACTGTCCGTAGCATCCCAAATTTAAATAACAAAAAAATAGTCCCTATCGCTCACTAACCTGACTCACGTCTCAATGTGTCATGAGCTTACCTCTTCCAGAGAACAACTCTTGCTTATGTTCATGTCATTACATAAACAGGCTGGGTGGGGCTTTAGCACCATGTTCCTCAGAGCACCACTAAGTAGGGACTTAGTTTACCAACAGAAGTTATAAAAAAAGAGTAGATGCCGCATTTCAAGTGCGAAAAGGCACCCATGTTGTTCTAGTGAAATTGTATTTTATTACTAGTATCTTTAAAGACCATTCAAAAAAATGCCCGTGGCTGAGTTCGTACCAAAAATCATACTGCTAATAGCTTATCATGCTAACGTCTTACCCCACATAAGATAATGACATAGCTGCCTTGTTAGTGTTTAATTCGGTACAAGTAACTTCATTATTTGCTCTGAACAAACATTTAAAAGACCTCTAGTGACAGCCGCATACAGCTTCATCATGAATTCGATGTTTATTGTTTCATTAAGCACGCAATGCAACATTTCATCCTTGTAAATGAAAGTATCCCTAATTTTAAGGACTTGGAGCCATATGTACGAACAATTTTTATGGTCACAAATGGCCGATCATGCAGTTTCCAACCTCAAAAATATTTTTACATATATACAAAACACAAATTGCAATTCAGTAACATGTTAGGGATCACAATTTGTGTTTGAAATTCGGTATTTGGAAGGGGTGTGTTTAGGGCATCCCTTCCAAATGCCGAAACTGTATGGGATGTATGATTGTTTTGCGTCCGAATTAAGGTTGCAAAACATTTGTATTTTACCAACTCCTTGAAGGAAGTGGTAACCTATTTACAAATAAAATGGGGTGCTCAGGGGATCTCTTCCACTTTGAGAATGGAAAATAAATATTTTTTAGGAGCAGGCAGTGGTCCCCTAACTTTTCCAATCGTATTTGGGACCGCCCGCCTACAAGGCAGCGGTCCCAAAGGGTAAATTAGGATGCGACTGCCACCATGGCGGTCGCATTGCCCATGTTTTGTATTTCAGCAGATGCTGCGGTCTACAGCACCCGCTGCAAGACACAACAGACACCCCACACATATCTCTGCACTATGTGGCAGGCACCATGCGGTGCTTACCACATGGTGTAGGGATATAAAGGGGGCACCATAGGTGCCCCCCAGGGCCTATGTCCGTGGCCCAGGGGGCTAGGGGGGCCTGCTACGGGCCCCCAAATCCTTTTACGCCTGCCGTTTTTCTGCAGTTTGACCGCTGCAGAAAGGGACATTGTAATCCCTACGGTGGTGCCTGACAGGCAACGCCGCCAGTCTGGGATGACAGGGAGGTCGGTCAGGCAGTCGGATAAAGCCTGCCTGTCGGGATCGTCGTGGTCAGTGTTTCCGACCGCGACCCGTCCAGAAAGCCATTGTAATATGGTGGATGGAGAACCCTGTTACGATGGCCGAGGGACCGCCACCAACAGCCTGTAGATGGCTGTCCCTTGGCCATCGTAATCAGCCCTCAAATTGTAAAGTTTCATTTTTTCTTTTTACACGCATCCAGATTTCTTTTTTTTAAGGAATCCGGCTACACCAAAAAACATATATATATTGCTTTATTAAAAAGCAATCACAGACATGGTGGTTTGCTGACCTCAACAGGCCATCATCCCTGTGATGGCTACGATTCCTAATGGGTTGGGTTGCAAATTGAGACCTACTTCATTAATATGCATGAGATAGGTCCATTTGCGACACACTAGGAATTGCTAATGAAATTCAAAGAGTTTCACACATTAGGAATGCCAATTAGGAAATCGTTGTTCATAATGTTAGTACATCTGACAGTTGTTTTTTTAATATGTTTACTTAAATATGTCAAGCATAGATAGGTCAATGGCACCAAAAGGCCAAAAAGAAAAAAATGTAACATGGATTGGACTACTAACAATGGCATTAAAGGGATTAATTTTTAGGTGGATGTTCATATGCGCACAAGGAAAATGCTGTCTCACAAAGTGAGCGGAGCTCCTGACAGATGTGGGCTGGCCCACTGGCCCATGCTGTATATTGTGGTGGGCGGAGGCAAAATGTGGATGACAATTGAATAAACCAATGGGTGAAGACCAATGACCCAAAGTGCCCTCTGAATGTCTATAAGTATGTCATGTATGTATTTTTTAAGATTGTTTTTTTCAAATGAAAGGTCTTAGCTAACTCCAGACCCCAAAAGTACATTTTGGAAAACCATTGTCCAAACAGTGTATTTTACAGCCAGTTTTCTTCAAGGTTCGTTGGCTAAAAGCCAAAGGCGATTATTTTTACAAACCACTCTGAAGCAAGTTAAGGAAATATTACAATACTGAAGAGTGAGTCCACCACCATATTTCTTCATAGTAGTACATAATATATGCGCTTCATAAAATATAGTGGGCGCATGACTGTTTGTTACTGTGCACCATCATATTGATTGATTTGTGTTCAATATGCTATCTAAATATGCACTATATGTAACGAATATATTCATTTTTACTTCTACCTAGAGCCTTTCAGATTGCTATGATTTGTCAAGCCACATTGCCAGGAAGTAGATAACCTGACCTTCTCGTCTTTACTGCGATTTCATAAAATAAAACGTTGAAACGCTAAGGTGACTTTGAAGAAAATAACAATAATTGACAAGTATGGAGATGCATATTACAGTTAAAAGGTACCTTGAAAGGTGTACTGTACAGGCTACTTCATCCAAAAATGAAAATGTCATTTTATTTTAACGGAAATGAAGTAATTCACTGCAAAAAAAGAAAAGAGAAATTACTGCTTAGCTGCTGGACTGTAGATACATTTCTTTATTAAGTAGTCTCAGCGAATATATGCTGAGGAGAGGATCAATAACTCTCAGCAGTGAAATTCAAGACACAAGACTTATATCCTACTTTTTTTTTTTTTTTGCAGATTTATATAGCGCGAACTCTACCCGAAGGAATTGGAGCGGTTTACATGAGCACCAGATACGTTACACAAGGACACATTCATTTTTGTTAGGCACGGGGAGATTAAGTGATTTGCCAAGAATCACACGATGCTATTGCTAAGTCGACGCGGAGGTGCGAACTTAGGTCCTCATTATGATGGCAGTCGGACTTTTGTCCGACCGCCATCATATCGGAGACGGGACCGCTCGACTGGCTGTCGGCGGTCCCCCCATAGGCATTAGGATGCGACTGCTACCACGGGGGTCGCAATGTCTATATTTTCTATTGCGGCTGGTGCTGGGGGTTGCAGCACACACAGCAGTACAAAAAATAGACATTACACATATCCCTGCACTACGTGGCAGGCACCCTGCCACATGGTGCAGTGATACCAAAACCCACAGCTGAGGGCCATGGGGGAGCGGGGCCCCTACGGGTTCCCAATGTCCCTTTCCGCAAGCATTTTTATGGCGAGTAAACCTCTTTGGTGAGAAACAGCAGTAAACAACACTTGTAAATGTTTATTTTTTGCAGTTTATTTATCGCAAGCTTGGTCGAAGGGCATTAGAGAGCTATGCATGAGAACCAGACATTGCACTGTTATTATTCAGAGATGGGGCGGTTGAGTGATTTGCCCAGAATCAAAGGATGTTGAGGGGAGGCTGAGACTCCAAAGTTCCAGTTCCAAAGTCGACAGTTCTAGAGTCAATAGGTCTTGCTTGTTTGCTGCTACTGCCATAAGTCTAGCAAATTTGCATCGATCGTTGATCTAAGCACCTTCGCCCTATCTTGCTAATCTATCTGGGCTTTATATAATATCTTAAGGTGACTGTTAGCAGTAGCCACTCACTATATCTTTTGTCCAGCCATCCGTGGATATTTGGAGTCTAACCCCATCTTACGGATTTGTCACAGTTCTTATCCTCACTAATGATGTCAGTTAGTTGTATCTTTTTATAAAACTTTCCCGACTCGGTTCACTATCACCCTTTTCAAAAAACACTTACGTTTGGTGACTTGCTATTTCATAGGAAAGACATAATGGGTTTGCAGACATTAAGAACAAAAGAAGAATCTGTAGTGTGAACTTAAATACACCGGCAATGGGTATATAGTAGAAAAAAAGTTTCTGCAGACCACTGTTCAGTTTAGAAAAACAGACCATTAGAAAGAAAAGTCAGTTCTCCTTTTTGTTGTTTAACCCGGAGCAACAATGATGCTCTGTGACTGCCTTTCCCCTTGTTGTAGTGAGCCTCAGCAAGGCCTACCAGTGCTTAGGAGTTCTCCCTTCTCTGCACAGAGTCCTCAGACACTTAGGAAGAAGTTGGCAATAGAAACTGGAATAGAAAAGACAGAGTTTATTAAACCTCATGAGGTGGAGCTAACATTCGCACATCACCCTTCAGTAATGCATGAAGTAGCACACTGAATGGAAGGACCATGGTCCTTTTATACCCACGCAGGGGCTCAAATGGAGGCGGTACAAACACAAATGCTGGTTTTAGGTACATATAAGGTCATACAGAGAATGCACAGTCGACAAGTGGGTGGAGCTAACAGTTTCTACTTTTAGTAGACACATCCTGACATTTATAAACTCGGAACAGCTGCAAGCTCAACTGAGCATGTGCAAAGCAAGAGGAACTAAATATAACTTGTCTCTAGGCAGATTTCAAGAGCAGTTAACAGGAAGGTAGGACAGAGCACATGGCGAGCACATGGTAGCACATGGCAGCCAAAATGGCTGACAGAAATACAAAATGGATTCCACAAAGCGGACAATTTAGCCTCTAAATACAGGCTGTCTTCAGCTAATGCTTAACTTAAATGCTGCCAAATTTACAACAGACGACCCTTTCAGCATTGGCTGAAGACATTCGTTTAACTGGGGTAATCTAGATATTCATCCCGTACATCTATTAACATTATTTCGGCCACCTCTTTATTCAACATTTGTTGGGCCTTTGTTTCAGCAATGTTCCCTCTGGCAGGTATACAAGCAGAGATGCAAATGGAGCAAAGCATTGGACCACATTGGATACATACGCAGCATGTAAAAAATATTGTAATTATTACACATAGGATAGTCAGTAGCTTCCAGCCCCAAGCAGAAACAAGAGTCCAAAACCATCCAGCAAAAGTCCAAGTACCAGTCTCTGGATGAATTTCTGCAGCAATCTTATGCAATTTTGATATTGCGTCATATACTGAAGGTGAGTGATCTGGTATGAATACACAACAGCTGCTACCGATGATGCGACATGCACCACCTCGATCAGCCAAAATCACGTCTAGCACCATCCTATTCTGGAGTGCTACAATCCTTGCAATCTGTAGTTCCTCTGTAATGTTCCCAAGTGCCATGGCTGTCTGATTGGTAACAGCTTCCACAACACGAGTCAGTCGCCTAATCTTCCTGCTATTTAATGCAGCACCCACAAAGAAAAATAAGCCCAAGTTGAAATCAACATATTGTTGTAGGGTAGTGTCGGTTTGGTCAACTTCATCCATACTTATTGTCCTCTTATTTCTGTTTTTGGAAATGTCATTGTACAGTTTAAAATCACGGTGATACAATGCAGGAGCCAGAAACACAGGGGGCAACAGAAAAGATACATAGCAGATTCCTGACCACCCAATAGGTAATTGATAATATCCGTTATTTCCGCACACAAAATACGTATTATGCGAGGCTGTGAAAGTGCTCTTATTGGCACCTTCAATGGTCAGGATTACAGTACACTCGCTCCTCCCCACTGGAATTCTTCCAACACTACAAATACACAAATCTGCTTTAGCTTTTGTCACAGAAATCACAAAAGGTCCAATGTTCTTTATTATTCTCACATTTGTGAAAACATATGGTGTTGAAATATTGTCCGGTTGATACTCTTCCCATTCCCATTTAGTCCCTTTGGCTTGTGGATAACCTTCTTTATTTTGATAACATACTTTATTAAGTTGAAAAATAATCCCACCTACTGAAGGCTTTCCATATGCAAACAAGAGCGCATACCAAGCTTGACAAGAACCATTGTGAGAAAATGGAAGAGGAATAAAAGGTGTTCCTCCTTTCTTTTGATGTGCAGGTATCATCCCACACACCCAACAGTTGGTAGTATTTGTAGCATTGTGAGTATAGTGCAACATCTGGATAAAAGTATTGTTCAGGTAAGATTGTCGATGCTTTTGCTCATGGTAAGGAAGAGTAAAGTAGTGGTGTTCCATGGGTACTGGCGTAGTGGCAACAAAAAGCTGTCGAACAGGAGCCACCTTCTCGATGTACCACGTAATTGCTGCCATAGCCACCATAGCAACAACAAACCCTACAGCACAAATGATTTGTTTTTTCATTTTAGCAGCAGTAATGATTGATCTTTCTGAAAACTTGTTGAAAACAGTCGTTGGAGCTCTTCTCCCTGGGCAGCCGCTGATTTCTTCACCATGGGCCAAAGTAGGTGTCACTACACTAATACAGGGCTGATCCCCTCCCCTTGCCACAATGGCTCTCCGTTTCACTAACCCAGGGTGGTAGCTCAACCAGTCTTTTTCAAAACTGCAAATCCTTTCCTCGGTCTCAATTGATATCTGGATACTCCAGTGATCGTGTGGTCCGGGAAGACTTCCGCAGATTCGTCAGGTGAGATAGCTTGGCCTTTCTCCGTCTCCAGAATCTCTCGATGGTCGGTCAACACAGCAGGTTCCACCAAGGCAGGCGACACGCGTTTGCAGTGTGTGCTGTGGATCCAATTCTTTCTGTTTGTCACTCGAACTGCTGTCCTCGTCGCAAGGAGCACCTGCTCTGGTCCTCGCCACCTTGGGTCCAAGCTGTTCGATCTGTCGAAGACCTTGACCATTACATGGTCACCAGGACGGAGTTCGTGGGCCTCACCTGTAGATCTGTCAGGAAGAGCTTCTCGAACCTGTTGATGAATAGAAATCAAACTGTCAGTTAACTGTGCCAAATAATCATTCATCAGAACACAAGGAACATCATGTATGGGGCGTGGCTTAGGAATTCCCCAAATGTTCATTGGTCTTCCAAACACCACCTCATAGGGGGTAAGACCTGATCATGAATGTGGCACCGATCTTATGGACAACAATGCCAAAGGTAGGGCATCTGGCCACTTTAGAGACGTGGAAGCCAGTATTTT
The DNA here is from genome assembly GCA_963921515.1 of Calotriton arnoldi. Taxonomy (NCBI): domain Eukaryota; kingdom Metazoa; phylum Chordata; class Amphibia; order Caudata; family Salamandridae; genus Calotriton; species Calotriton arnoldi. Next base: position 598,430 of record CAWUFW010008937.1, read on the forward strand.
CGCCAACTTTGTTTTTAGAGTAGCGTTATACCTTTCCACCAATCCTGCTGATTGCGGGTGGAAAACTGTATGGAATTTCTGTTTGATCCCTAATCCTTTCAGGACATGCTCAACAACTTGCCCAATAAAATGAGGTCCATTGTCACTCCACAAAAGTTTGCAAACACCGTATCTAGGGAAAAACTCCTTTAGAAGCACCTTTGCTGTGGTGAGAGCAGTATTATCCTTCGTAGGGTATGCCTCTATCCATTTGCTAAAGGCACATACCACCACTAGGACATATTTCAGATTATTGCAGCGTTCGAGTTGGATGTAATCCATCTGCAAAACTTCAAAAGGTGCAGTTGGTGTAGCAAACCCTCCTGTAGGAGTTCGTGTCCCTTTTCCAGGATTATACTGCCAACAGATCAAACAGGACTGTACTACCCTTTTGGCTGTGCTAGCAATTTCAGGATGCTCCCAAACTTGTGTAAGCAATTTAGTTATTGCTAGAGCTCCAACATGTGCCAGCCCATGTGCCATTTGAACCATAGGTTGTAAATAGGCCGCAGGCAATTTCCACTTATTCATTTCTTTGTTACGCCAACAACCCTCATCATCTAATATTCCTTCTTTAGACCATTGCTCAAGCTCTTCCACAGAAGCAGATCTCTGTATATCCAATACTTCCTCTCTAGCATCATGCCAACGCTCAGCTTGTGATTTTACTACGTACATGGGTGTAGTGCTTCGCTGCATCGCAGTCTCACGGGCTACGCGGTCTGCAAAGGCATTGCCTTGTCCTATTTTGTCAGTCACTTTCTTGTGTGCGCTACACTTCATAATAGCAACTCTCTTTGGGTATGTAAGTGCAGTCAAGATATTATGCACTAACTCTCCGTGCATTATCTGCATCCCATGGGATGTAAGAAAGCCTCTTTCCTTCCAGAGTAGGCCAAAATCATGAACCACTCCAAAAGCATAGCGGCTATCCGTGTAAATGTTCACACACAAGTCAGTGCTAAGCTCACACGCTCGTGTCAAAGCTATTAGTTCAGCTGCTTGAGCCGACTTCTGAGGTATGCGAGCTGTTTCCACTACTGTCTCAAGCGTGGTAATTGCATAAGCAGCTGAAGTCGTGCCATCTGGTAACTTTAAACAGGACCCATCAACCCACAGTTCCCCATCTACATCTGGAAGGGGCGTATCTTGCAAATCGATGCAACCCTTTGTCTGTTCCTCAGTAAGGAATATACAATCGTGAGGCTCCTTTGACTGAGACTGAGTCGCAGGATATGGCAACAAAGTGGCTGGGTTCAGTGTCGCACATCTTTTCAAGGTAATATGAGGTGCTAGCAGTGTCAATTCGTATCCTGTCAAACGAGCACTAGTTAAGTGCTGAGTCTTAGTCTGATTCAAAAGGGCATCTACTGCATGGGGTACTAGCACCAACAGTTTGTGTGACAAAACTATCCCTTCACTCTGACGTATGGACACAGCCGTCGCTGCAACTGAACGGAAGCACCCAGGCAATGCACGAGCAACAGGGTCAAGAACTGCAGAAAGGTATGCACAAGGACGCTGTTTGTCCCCGTGTGTCTGTACTAAAACTGACAATGCACATCCTTCTTTCTCATGTACATAGAGTGTAAAAGCCTTCGTGTAATCTGGTGTGCCTAACACTGGTGCAGAGCAAAGAGCTTGTCTCAACTGACAAAAAGCATTTTGACATTCATCTGTCCATGGAAGGGGGATCGGAGTATTTTTAGTCAAAAGTGCTAGCAAGGGTTTAACAATGTGTGAAAAACCCAATATCCATTGCCTGCAAAACGAAGTCAAACCAATGAATGCACGGACATCTTTCTGCGTGGAAGGTACTGGGGTGTCTAAAATTGCTTGAATGCGATCTGGTGTCAGTGCACGGCCCTCCTTAGACAGAAGGTGTCCTAAATAGGTCACCTTCGGTCTACAATATTGCAATTTCTTTCGTGATACTTTATGGTGGTGTGTAGCAAGAAAAGAAAGCAAAGACAAAGTGCATTTCTCACACTGCTCAGGTGTATCAGCTGCCAACAAGATGTCATCGACATATTTTATGAGAGCCACTCCTTTAGACAAGGTAAAGGAATCAAGCTGTCTTTTTAATGCTTGACTGTAAATACTAGGACTCTCAGTATAGCCTTGAGGAACTCTACAAAATCTGTATGATCTATTATTCAAAGTGAAACCGAACAAATATCGGCTATCAGGATGAATAGGAATCGAGAAGAAAGCGTTCTTCAGATCAATTACAGAAAATGTAGTTGCTGTTGGAGGGACCAAGGTAAGCAATGTCGTTATGTCAGATACTACAGGGTACTGTGGTACTACAATCTTGTTGACTTCTCTCAAATCGATGATAAATCTATAGATCCTAGTGTCAGTATCTTTTTTCAAAATGGGAAGAATCGGACTATTGCAGACATTGTAAGGAACTTCTTCCACAACCCCCACCTTAATTAAATCATGTACAATACGTGTGAGTGCTTCTTCTCCTTCTCGAGAAATTTTATACTGAGGCAGTCTTGGCAATAAAGCGCCCTCCTTGACACTAATATGTACTGGTGGAATAACCATTTGTCCTACATCAGTGTCCGAAGTAGCCCACAAAGTACTAGGGAGTGAGGCTAGTGCAATGTCCTCTTTAACAATACAAGATCTCTCAATCATAGGGTAGTTGTCATTCAAAATAACCCGTACTCCTTCCGGAGAACACCGTATCGTAGCCCTAAAATATTTAAGCATATCAAGACCCACAATATTGTCTGGTGTGTTTGGAGAAAGCAAAAACGGACATGGAGCAGTAAACTTATCAATATCAAATGCAAGTGGTTGTGACAATGGGCTAAGGGAAGGTGTTCCATCGAAACCTATCGATGTAATGGTTAAGCCAGACAGGGGAGCCCTTGGAACCAATTGTTTAGACAAGGCGCTACGAGTAGCTCCTGTATCAACCAGAAACTGATCAGTAGAACCCAAAACATGTGCTGTAACATAGGGACCCCTCTGATCTACTGGAACTTCAACTGATTCCTTACCCCGTCCTAGGCAATCCTATGCATAAGCAGAATCTTGAAAATCAGAGGGCACATAGTCAGACATTTGATATTGGTTCCTTCTATCAAAAGTGTTAAACCCATTCTGCCCACGTGTATTAGCATCAAACCGAGCACGATTATTCGCGCTTCCTCTAGGCCCTTGATATCCTGAACGATTTCTCATTTGTCCCCGACCACGTAGATTCTGCTGAGCACGCAGCACTGGACAATCAGAAAGCCAATGTCCAAATTGTTTGCAGTACGCACACTGATCAACAGACAAATTCGAACAGGCAGAGGAAGGAAAGGACGAACCATAAGATCCACGTCCACCTCTATCATTACCTCTAGAAGGCGGACCATAAGCTTGAGCCAACATAACCTTTGTTTTCAACTCCTTAGACTTTTTGTCCTCATTACCTTTGGTTTCTAATTCTTGCCGCTCATAATACTGGGCCATAGTTAAAAGAGAAACCGGAGAAGATGTAGTCCATGAACTCTCACTGGCCTTTAAGCGACTAGCTATTCCTGGCAAAAGGTTTGCGACATATTTATCGACAAACAGATGCCTACCCGTGTCATCTGTCAATGACTGGCCACTAAAATCGTGAAATGCTTCTTCAAAGCGTGTGAAGAAGTCGGAAACTGATTCATCTACCTTTTGCTTGCAAGACGCTAGCACTGTCCAATCTATTTTTTAGGGGGAATGATCGTCTTTAACTTAACTAATATAGCTGCCGGAAGATTTAAAATTAACTGACACGGTTTCTGTGCAGGTTCTCTATCTTCATCTAACCGCTCTAAATCTTTCCACAATGCTCCAAATGTCGCATTATCATCTATTTTGCGCACAGTTCTCCACATATCAGGCGGTAATATTAATCCAAAAAACAAATCAATATCAAACAGAGTCATAGTACAAGAGCTGATTGCACCCTCAACTTCCTCATAAAAGGCTGCTGGATTCTTTCGCGGGTCAGGCAATGCATTTTTAAGGGCCATAACATCTGCTCTA